>JAMXBB010000006.1:78601482-79111574 GCA_024138015.1 Lumnitzera littorea | reverse complement strand
TATATTCTACACATACGTATAGTATATAATATATAATTAAGATTAAGATAAATTAATACATAAAGTATACTATACGTATAAATATATGTATATGAATAGTATAGTATATGTAGAAATATGAGTATATTTAAATAGTACATATATAATATATTATAATATTAATTTAAGAAATAAAGTAATTTAGTAAATATATATATATAAATATTTAAGTGTATTGTAATTTAGGAGAATATATAATAAATAATTAATTTAGAAAATTTAATAAAATGTAGTACTAAGTATTAACATATAATTATATCGTAAAATACAAAGAAACAGGAAAATAATAGAAAATTCATAAGGGTGACACATGGTACTTTCATATGTTACCACATCATTACTTAAGTGTAATTATGTAACTTTCATAAATTAATAATCATAATAAATAATTAATTAATTAGAAAAATAATAAAGTAGAAAATTTTGAATTAATAGATCTTAAACCTAAAAAAAAAAGTAATTATAGTAAAATAGACTTAAAATAAGAAAATTACAAATTATTCAATACAAATAACTATTAAATCATAATTATACAAGGAAAAGCTTAAATTGATATTTTATAACTATTTATGTCAAAATAATGAAGTTTTTGATATTTTTATATTATAGTCAAAACTATAGATTACAACGTCCAAAATAAACCCTATTACGAGAAAGCATATTCGAAAACGATCGAAATGAACTATAAGTTCATAAAGATCTGAGTTAAATCAAAAAAGTTATGTGCGATTCGATAAAAAGCTTAAATCAATAATTTTATATAAACTAATAGCTAAATTAAGTAAACAGTATAAAATACAATACTAGTTTAGTTATTTCATTCTTAAACTTACTATTTTTGTACTCCCTATTGTTAAGTGATCATGACTTTGACACCAATTTACCATCCAACTATTACGATCCCTGACTTCTAGTATGGCCGAATAACTATTTCTAATGATTTCATATTTGTTTGTGTATGTAGATAGTGAATATATCTTGTTATTAATAATTGATTATTGTGTGGAGCTAGGTTATGCTTATGTATGATACTGTTTGTTAATAGCGAATTTACTTTAAAGGATAATAATATACTGTTTGTTGCATAGTAAATTTGATAGGAATTGATCTGTTTGTGACTTTGTTGATCACTAAATAAAAGGACTTAACATTATTTGACTTTAATGAACTAAATTGAAACACGAATAATCATGTACTATATAAGTAATTCCGACCATCACATCATACTAAGGTAGTGAGAGGCCATACGTAGATTAATTATTATGATTATAGTATTTTATACGGTGCACATGTGTGATATGACTTTACCTTGACCCTTGGGAACATTAGGCATTGGAGGCACCAACCGCTTGGCTAAGGGTTGAGTCTAGAGGCCTTCGTTGAGGGATGAGTGAAGGTTGCGTAAACCTACTTACAATCATACGTAAAACCAGATTTTGACTAAAACTAAAAATGAATATACCATTATATTTTGTATACGAAACGCAAAGTTTCATCATTATGTAAGTTCTAGTATGATATCCAGATTTGACTGCCGACGATGTATCTCCAACCCTGACTTTAGAGGGCATTAAATTTGAGTTGCATGCAGTACCTGGTCACCTGCATATATTTTTATGACATACTGATTGTTCATGTATTTGAGCTGGCTAAGACCTACAAATAAGGAAAACTTTGTCGTACCCTAATGAGTTGACTAACAAAGGTGGTTAAACCACCGTTTGAGCTGGCTAAGACCTAAAGAATGAAGGAAAACTTGGTCGTGCCCTAATGAGCTGACTAACTAAGGCGGTCAAAGCGCCCTTTGAGCTGGCTAAGACCTAAAAATAGGGAAAACTTGGTCGTACCAAGATGAGCTGACTAACTAAGGCGATCAAAGCGCCCTTAGAGCTGGCTATGACCAAAAAAAGAGTAAAACTTGGTAGTGCCCTGATTTGTTGACAAACCAATGCAGTCAAAGCGCCCTTTGAGCTGGTTAAGACCTAAAAATAAGGAAAACTTGGTCGTGCCCTAATAGGCTAACTAACCAAGGCGATCAAAGCGCCCTTTAAGCTGGCAAAGGCTTGAAAACAAGGAAAACTTGGTCGTACCTAAATGAGCTGACTAACCAAGGCGGTTACAGTGCCCTTTGACCTGGCTAGGACCTACAGATAAGGAAAACTTAGAAGTGCTTAGATGAGCTGACTAAGCGAGGCGGTGAAAGCGCCCTTTGAGCTGACTAAGACCTAAAAATAAGGAAAACTTGGTAGTGCCTTAATGAGTTGACTAACCAAGGCGGTTAAAGCGCTCTTTAAGCTAGCTAATACTAAAAAACATGGAAAACTTGGTCGTGCCCTAATGAGCTGACTAACTAAGGCGGTTAAAGTGCCCTTTAAGCTGACCAAGACCTGAGAATAAGGAAAACTTGGTCATGCCCTAATGTACTGACTAACTAAGGTGGTCAAAGCGCCCTTTGAGTAGGCTAAGAACTAAAGAATGAAGCAAAACTTGGTCGTGCCCTGATGAGCTGACTAACCAAGGCGGTCAAAGTACCCTTTAAGTTGGCTAAGACCTGAAAACAAGGAAAACTTGGTTGTACCCTAATGAGCTAACTAGCCAAGGCGGTCAAAGTGCCGTTTGAGCTGGCTAAGACCTAAAGATAAAGGAAACACAGTAATGCCTAGAGGAGCTGACTAACTAAGGTGGTTAAAGCGCCCTTTAAGCTATCCAAGACATAAAAATAAGGAAAACTTCATCATACCCTAATGAGTTGACTAACCAAGGCGGTCAAAGTGCCGTTTAAGCTGGCAAAAACCTAAAAACAAGGAAAGCTTGGTCGTGCCCTAATCAGCTGACTAACCAAGGCAATCAAAGCACCTTTGGAGCTGGTTAGGACTTAAAAATAAAGAAAACATGGTCATGCCTTAATGAGTTGGCTAAGACCTACAAATAAGGAAAACTTCATCACACCCTAATGAGCTGACTAACTAAGGCGGTCAAAGCACATTTTGAGCTGGCTAAGACCTAAAGAATGAAGGAAAACTTGGTCATGCCTAATGAGCTGACTAACTAAGGCGGTCAAAGCGCCCTTTGAGCTGGCTAAGACCTAAAAATGAGTAAAACTTGGTAGTGCCTGATGAGTTGACTAACCAAGGTAGTAAAATCATCTTTTGAGCTGGCTAAGACCTAAAAATAAAGAAAGCTTGGTCGTGCCCTAATAAGCTGACTAACCAAGGCGATCAAAGTACCCTTTAAGTTGGCAAAGACTTGAAAACAAGGAAAACTTGGTCGTGCACTAATGTGATGACTAACTAAGGCAGTCATAGTACCCTTTGACCCGGCTAAGACCTACAGACAAGGAAAATGTAGAAGTGCTCAGATGAGCTGACTAACCACAGCGGTCAAAGTGCCCTTTGAGTTGTCTAAGACCTAATAATAAGGAAAACTCGGTAGTGCCTTAATGAGTTGACTAACCAAGGCGGTTAAAGCGCCCTTTGAGCTGGCTAGGACCTGAGAATAAGGAAAACTTGGTCGTACCCTAATGTGCATACTAACCAAGGCGGTCAAAGCGCCCTTTGAGCTGACTAAGACCTAAAAACGAGGAAAACTCGGTCGTGCCCTAATGAGCTAACTAGCCAAGGCAGTCAAAGCATCGTTTGAGCTGGCTAAGAGCTAAAGATAAGGGAAACACGGAGCTAACTAACCAAGGCAGTTAAAGCGCCCTTTGAGCCGGCTAAGACGTGAAAATAACGAACACTTCGTCATAGCCTAATGAGCTGACTAACTAAGGCGGTTAAAGCGCCGTTTAAGCTGGTTAAAACCTGAAAACACGGAAAGCTTGGTCGTGCCCTGATGAGGTGATTAACCAAGGTGGTCAAAGCGCCCTTTGAGCTGGCTAAGACCTAAAAATAATGAAAACATGGTCGTGCCCTAGTAAGCTGACTAACCAAGAAGGTCAAAGCGCCCTTTGAGCTGGCTAAGACCTGCAAATAAGGAAAACTTTGTCGTACCCTAATGAGCTGAATAACCAAGGCGATCAAAGCACCGTTTGTTCTGGCTAAGACCTAAAGAAAGACGGAAAACTTGGTCGTGCCCTAATGAGCTGACGAACTAAGGCTGTCAAAGTGCCCTTTGAGCTGGATAAGAACTAAATTTTAAAGGAAAACTTGGTCGTACCTTAATGAGCTGACTGACCAAGGCGGTCACAATGCCCTTTGACCTGGCTAAGACCTACAGACAAGGAACACTTGGAAGTGCTTAGATGGGCTGACTAACCAAGGTGGTCAAAGCGCCCTTTGAGCTAGCTAAGACCTATAAATAAGGGAAACTTGGTCGTGGCATAATGAGCTAAATAACCAAGGCGGTCAATGTGCCCTTTAAGCAGGCTAAGACTTGAAAACAAGGAAAACTTGGTCGTACCCTAATGAGCTAACCAACTAAGGCGGTTAAAGCGCCCTTTGAGCTGGCTAAGACTTGACAACAAGGAAAACCTGGTCATGCCCTAATGTGCTAACTAACCATGGCGGTCAAAGCGCCCTTTCAGCTGACTAAGTCC
Organism: Lumnitzera littorea; assembly: GCA_024138015.1. Taxonomy (NCBI): domain Eukaryota; kingdom Viridiplantae; phylum Streptophyta; class Magnoliopsida; order Myrtales; family Combretaceae; genus Lumnitzera; species Lumnitzera littorea. The sequence goes on along the minus strand of JAMXBB010000006.1, from coordinate 79,107,001 downwards.
TGAAATCAAGGAAAACATGGTTGTGCCCTAATGAGCTAACTAGCCAAGGTGGTCAAAGCGCCCGTTGAGCTAGTTAAGACCTAAAGACAAGGGAAACATGGTAGTGCCTGAAGGAGTTGACTAACCAAGGTGGTCAAAGCGCCATTTAAGCTGGCTAAGACATAAAAATAAGGAAAAGTTCATCGTACCCTAATGAGCTGACTCATTAAGGCACTCAAAGCGCCATTCGAGCTGGCGAAGACCTGAGAACAAGGAAAACTTGGTCGTGCCCAAATGAGCTAACTAACCAAGGCGGTCAAAGCGCCCTTTGAGTAGGCTAAGACATAAAAATAATGCAAACATGGTCGCAACCTAATGAGCTGACTAACTAAGATGGTCAAACCATCCTTTGAGCTGGTTAAGACCGAAAAATAAGGAAAACTTTGTCGTACCCTGATGAGCCGACTAACGAAGGTGGTCAAAGCGCCCTTTGAGTTGGCTAAGACGTAAAATGAGGAAAACTTAGTTGTGCCCTGATGAGCTGACGATCCAAGACGATCAGAGTGCCCTTTGAGCTGGCTAAGACCAAAAAACATGGAAAACTTGGTCATGCCCTAATGTGCTGACTAACCAAGGCGGTCAAAGCGCCCTTTGAGTTGGCTAGGACCACAAGACAAAGAAAACCTGGTAATGCCCCGATGAGCTGACTAACCAAGGCGGTCAAAGTACCCTTTGAGCTGGCTAGAACTTCAAGAACGAGGAAATACTTGGTTGTACCTTGATGAGCTGACTAACCAAGGTGATCAAAGTGCCCTTTGAGCTACCCATGACCTAAAAACAAAGAAAACATGGTTGTGCCCAAATGAGTTAACTAACCAAGGCGGTCAAAGTGCCCTATGAGCTACCTAAGACTTGAAAACAAGAAAAACAAGCTTGTGCCCTAATAAGCTGACGAACCACGGCGGTCAAAGTACCCTTTGAGCTGGCTAAGACCTGAAAACAAGAAAAACATGGTCGTGCCTTAATGAGTTGACAAACCAAGGTGGTCAAAGCACCATTTAAGCTAGCTAAGACTTGAAAACATGGAAAACTTGGTTGTGCTCAAATGAGCTGACTAATCAAGGCGGTCAAAGAGCCCTTTATGTTGGCTAAGACCTCAAAATAAAGAAAACATGGTCATGTTTAAATGAGCTGACTAACCAATGCAGTCAAAGCACCCTTTGAGCTGGCTAAGACCTAAAAATAAGGAAAACTTGCTCGTACCCTAATGAGCTAACTAACTAAGGCAGTCAAAGCACCCTTAAAGCTGGCTAAGACCTAAAAATGAGTAAAACCTAGTAGTACCCTGTTGAATGACTAACCATGATGGTCAAAGCACCCTTTAAGCTGGCTAAGACCTAAAAATAAGGAAAACTTAGTCGTGCCATAATGAGCAGACTAACTAATGCAGTCATAGCGCCCTTTGAGCCGACTAAGACCTAAAAACAAGGAAAACATTGTCGTGCCCTAAATGGGCTGACTAACCATGGGGATCAATGCACCCGTTGAGTTGGCTAAGACCTAAAAGCATAAAAAACTCGATCGTGCCCTAATGAGGTGACTAACCAAGGCAGTCAAAGCGCCATTTGAGCTGGCTAAGACCTGTAAACAAGAAAAACCTGGTCGTGCCCTAAATGGGCTAACTAACCACAGGGATCAAAGTGCCTTTTGAGCTGGCTAAGACCTAAAAACATGGAAAACTCGGTCGTTCCCTAATGAGTTGACTAACCAAGGTAGTCTAACCGCCCTTTGAGCTAGCTAAGACCTGAAAACAAGGAAAACTTGGTAATGCCATGATAAGCTGACTAACCAAGGTGGTCAAAGCGCCCTTTGAGCTGGCTAAGATCTAAAGAATGAAGGAAAACTTGGTTGTGCCCTGATGAGTTGACAAACCAAGGCAGTCAAAGTGCCTATTGAGCTAGCTAAGACCACAAGATAAAGAAAACTTGGTAGTGCCTTAATGAGTTGACTAACCATGGTAATTAAAGCGCCCTTTGAGCTGGCTAGAACTTAATGAATGAAGAAATACTTGGTCGTACCTTGATGAGCTAACTAACCAAGGCGGTTAAAGTGCCCTCTGAGCTGCCTATGACCTAAAAACGAAGAAAACTTGGTTATACGCAAATGAACTAACTAACCAAGGTGGTCAAAGTGCCCTTTCAGCTAGCTAAGACTTGAAAACAAGAAAAACTTGGTCGTGCCCTAATGTGCTGATGAACCAAGGCAGTCAAAGCGCCCCCTGAGTTGGATAAGACCTAAAAACAAGAAAAACATGGTTGTGCCCTAATGAGCTAACTAACCGAGGCGGTCAAAGCACTGTTCGAGCTAGCTATGACCTTAAAACAAGGAAAACTTGGTCGTACTCTAATGAGCTGACTAATCAAGGAGGTTAAAGCGCCCTTTAAGCTGGCAAAGACCTAAAAATAAAGAAAGCATGGTCATGCCCTAATGAGCTCACTAACCAATGCTGTCAAAGCACCTTTTGTGTTGGCTAAGGCCTAAAAATAAGGAAAACTTAGTCGTACCCTAATGAGCTGACTAATCATGGTGGTCAAAGCGCCCTTAGAGTTGGTTAAGACCTAAAAATGAGTAAAACATAGTAGTACCCTGTTGAGCTCACTAACCATAACGGTCAAAGCGCACTTTGAGCTGGCTAAGACCTAAAAATAAGGAAAACTTGGTTGTGCCCTAATGAGTAGACTAACTAAGGCGGTCAAAGCGCCATTTGAGCTAGCTAAGACCTAAAAACAACGAAAACCTGGTCGTGCCTTAAAAGGGCTGACTAACCAAGGGGATCAAAGTGCACTCTGACCTAGCTAAGACCTAAAAAGACAGAAAACTCGGTCATGCCCTAACGAGCTGACTAACCAAGGCAGTCAAAGCACCCTTTGAGCTGGCTAAGACTTGAAAACAAGGAAAACTTGGTGGTTCCCTGATGAGTTGACTAACCATGGTTGTCAAAGTGTCCTTTGAGTTGGCTAAGACTTAAGGATTGAGGAAACACTTGGTCATGCCCTGATGAGCCGACTAACCACGGTGGATAAAGCGCCCTTAGAGTTGTCTGTGACTAAAAGAATGAAGGAAAACTTCGTCATGCCCTAATGAGCAGACTAACCAAGGCAGTCAAAGCGCCCTTTGAGCTGGCTAAGACTTAAGGAATGAGGAAAAACTTGGTCATGCCCTGATGAGCCAATTACGCACGGACGACAAAGCACCCTTAGAGTTGTCTGAGACTTAAAGAATGAAGGAAAACTTGGTCATACCCTGATGAGCAGACTAACCAAGGCGGTCAAAGCACCCTTTGAGTTGGCTAAGACATAAAAATAAAGAAAACATGGTCGTACCCCAATGAGCTAACTAACCAACATGGTCAAAGCGCCCTTTGAGTTAGCTAAGAGCTAAAAATAAGGAAAACTTGGTCGTGCCCTGATGAGCTGACTAACCAAGGCGGTCAAAGCGCCCTTTGAGCTGGCTAAGACCTGAAAACAAGGAAAAGTTGGCCATACACTAACGAGCTAGCTAACCAAGACAGTCAGAGCGCCCTTTGAGTTGCCGAAGACCTAAAAACAAGGAAAACTTGGTCGTGCCCTAATGTGCTGACTAACCATGGCGGTCAAAGCGCCCTTTGAGCTGGCTAAGATCTAAAGACAAAGAATACTAGGATGTGCCCCGATGAGCTGACTAACCAAGGCGGTCAAAGCGCTCTTTAAGCTGGCTAAGACCTAAAAATAAGGAAAACTTAGCAATGCCCTGATGAGCTAACTAACCAAGGCGGTTAAAGCGCACTTTGAGCTAGCTAAGGCCTAAAAATGAGAAAAACTTGGCCGTACCCTAGTGAGCTGACTACCCAAGGCGGTTAAAGCTCCGTTTAAGCTGGCTAAGACCTAAAGAATGAAGGAAAACTTGGTCATGCCCTAATGAGCTGACTAACCAAGGCGGTCAAAGCGCCCTTTGAGCTTGCTAGAACATAAAAATTAAGAAAACATTGTCGTACCCCAATGAGCTGACTAACCAACATGGTCAAAGCGCCCTTTGTGCTAGCTAAGACCTAAAAATAAGGAAAACTTGGTCGTACCCTAATGAGTTGACTAACCAAGGCGGTCAAAGCGCCCTTTGAGCTGGCTAAGACCTGGAAACAAGGAAAAGTTGGCCGTGCAATAACAAGCTGGCTAACCAAGATGGTCAGAGTGCCCTTTGAGTTGCCTAAGACTTGAAAACAAGGAAACCTTGGTCGTACCCTAATGTGCTGACTAACCATGGCGGTTAAAGCGCCCTTTGAGCTGGCTAAGATCTAAAGACAAAGAATATTAGGAAGCGCCCGGATGAGCTGACTAACCAAGGCGGTCAAAGCGCTCTTGAAGTTGGTTAAGACCTAAAAATAAGGAAAACATGGTAGTGTCCTGATGAGCTAACTAACCAAGGCGGTTAAAGTGCCCTTTGAGCTGGCTAAGGCCTAAAAATGAGAAAAACTTGGCCATAGCCTAATGAGCTAACTAACCAAGGCGGTCAAAGCTCCGTTTAAGTAGGCTAAGACCTAAAGAATGAAGGAAAACTTGGTCGTGCCCTAATGAGCTGACTAACTAAGGCGGTCAAAGTGCCCTTTGAGCTTGCTAAGACATAAAAATAAAGAAAACATGGTTGTACCCCAATGAGCTGACTAACCAACATGGTCAAAGTGCCCCTTTGTGCTGGCTAAGACCTAAAAATAAGGAAAACTTGGTCGTGCCCTGATGAGCTGACTAACCAAGGCGGTTAAAGCACCCTTTGAGCTAGCTAAGACTTAAAAATGAGGAAAACTCGGTAGTGCCCTAATAAGCTGACAAACCAAGGTGGATAAAGCACCCTTTGTGTTGGCTAAGACCTAAATATAAGGAAAACTTTATCGTGCCCTGATGAGCTGACTAACCAAGGCGGTTAAAGCGCCCTTTGAGCTGGCTAAGACCTAAAAATGAAGAAAACCTAGTAGTGCCCTGTTGAGCTAACTAATCAAGGCGGTCAAAGTGCCCTTTGAGCTGGCTAGGTCCTACAGACTAAGAAAACTTGGTGGTGCCCAGATGAGCTGACTAACCAAGGCAGTTAAGGCGTCCTTTGAGATTACTAAGACCTAAAGATAAGGAAAACTTAGTTGTACTCTAATGAGCTGACTAACCAAGGTGGTCAATGCGCCCTTTAAGTTGGCTAAGACCTAAAAATAAGGATAACATGGTCATGCCCTAATGAGCTGACTAACGAACGCGGTCAAAGCGCCCTTTGAGCAGGATAAGACCTAAAGATAAGGAAAACTTGGTCGTACCCTGATGAGCTGATTAACCAAGGCAGTCAAAGCACCCTTCGAGCAGACTAAAACCTAAAAATGAGTAAAACGTGGTAGTGCCCTAACGAGCCGACTAACCAAGATGGTCAAAGCGCCCTTTGAGTTGGCTAAGACCTAAAAATAAGGAAAACTTCATCGTGCCCTGAAGAGCTGACTAACCAAGGCGGTCAAAGCGACCTTTGAGCTGGCAAAGACCCTAAAATAAGAAAAACTTGGTCGTGCTCTTAATGAGCTAACTAACCAAGGGGATCAAATCACCCTTTGAGCTGGCTAACACATAAAAACACGGAAAACCCAGTCGTGCCCAAATGAGTTAGCTAACCATGGCAATCAAAGCGCCCTTTGAGCTGGCTATGACCTAAAAATACGGAAAAGTCGGTCATGCCCATATAAGTTGACTAACCAAGCCATTCACAACGCCCTTTCAGCTGGCTATGACCTGAAAACAAGGAAAACTTGGTCGTGCCCTAATCACTTGACAAACCAAGGCGGTCACAACGCCCTTTGACCTGGCTAAGACCTACAGACAAGGAACACTTGGAAGTGCTTAGATGGGCTGACTAACCAAGGTGGTCAAAGCGCCCTTTGAGCTAGCTAAGACCTAAAAATAAGGAAAACTCGGTAGTGCCTTAATGAGCTGACTAACCAAGGTGGTCAATGCACCCTTTAAGCTAGCTAAGACCTGAAAACAGGGAAAACTTGGTTGTGCCCAAATGAGTTGACTAACCAAGGCAGTTAAAGTGCCCTTTGAACTGGTTAAGGCCTGAGAATAAGGAAAACTTAGTCGTACCCTAATGTGCTAACTAACCAAGGCGGTCAAAGCGCCCATGGAGCTGACTAAGACCTGAGAACAAGGAAAACTTGGTCATGCCCTAATGAGCTAACTAGCCAAGCTGGTCAAAGCAACCTTTGAGGTGGCTAAGAACTAAAGACAAAGGAAACACGGTAGTGCTTAGAGGTGCTGACTAACCAAGGCGGTCAAAGCACCCTTTGAGTTGGCTAAGACATAAAAATAAGGAAAACTTCGTCATAACTTAAAGAGCTAACTAACTAAGGTGGTCAAAGTGCCCTTTGAGCTGGCTAAGACATCAAAATAAGGAAAACTTCGTCATAGCCTAATGAGCTGACTAACCAAGGCAGTCAAAGCGTCATTTAAGCTGGCTAAAGCCTGAAAACATGGAAAGCTTGGTCGAGCCCTAATGAGCTGACTAACCAAGGCGGTCAAAGCTCCCTTTGAGCTAGCTAAGACCTAAAAATAAAGAAAACATGGTTGTGCCCTAATGAGCTGACTAATCAAGAAAGTCAAAGCGCCCTTTGAGTTAACTAAGACCTACAAATAAGGAAAACTTCGTCATACCCTAATGAGCTGACTAACCAAGGCGGTTAAAGTACCATTTGAGCTAGCTAAGACCTAAAGAATGATGGGAAACTTGGCCGTGCCCTAATGTGCTGACTAACTAAGGTGGTCAAAGCACCCTTTGAGTTGGTTAAGAACTAAAGATTGAAGGAAAACTTAGCCGTGCCCTAATGAGCTGACCGACCAAGGCGGTCACAACACCCTTTGACCTAGCTAAGACCTAAAGAGAAGGAAAACTTAGATGTGTTCAGATGAGCTGACTAACCAAAGCTGTCAAAGGGTCAAAGTGCCCTATGAGCTGGCTAAGACCTATAAATACGGAAAGCTTGGTCGTACCTTAATGAGCTAACCAACCAAGGTAGTTAATGCGCCCTTTAAGCTGGCTAAGACCTAAAAACAAGGAAAACTTGGTCATGCCCTACCGTGCTGACTAACCAAGGCAGTCAAAGCGCCCTTTGAATTGGCTAGGACCACAAGACAAAGAAAACCTGGTAATGCCCCGATGAGCTGACTAACCAAGGCGGTCAAAGCACCCTTTGAGCTGGCTAGAACTTCAAGATCGGAGAAATACTTGGTTGTACCTTGATGACTTGACTAACTAAGGTGATCAAAGTGCCCTTTGAGCTACCCATCACCTAAATACAAAGAAAATTTGGTTGTGCCCAAATAAGCTAACTAACTAAGGCGGTTAAACTGCCCTTTGAGCTGGCTAAGACATAAAAACAAGAAAAACAAGGTCATGCCCTAATGAGCTGACGAACCACGTCGGTCAAAGCGCCCTTTGAGCTGGCTAAGACCTGAAAACAAGAAAAACATGGTCGTGCCTTAATGAGCTGACGCTCCAAGGCGTTCAAAGCACCATTTGAGCTAGCTAAGACTTGAAAACATGGAAAACTTCATCGTGCTCTAATGAGCTGACTAATCAAGGCGGTCAAAGTACCCTTTAAGTAGGCTAAGACCTCAAAATAAAGAAAACATGGTCGTGCTCTAATGAGCTAACTAACTAACGCAGTCAAAGTGCCCTTTGAGCTAGCTAAGACCTAAAAATAAGGAAAACTTGCTCATACCTAATGAGTTGACTAACCAAGGCAGTCAAAGCGCCCTTAGAGCTGGCTAAAACCTAAAAATGAGTAAACCTTAGTAGTACCCTATTGAGCTGACTAATTATGACGGTCAAAGCGCCTTTTGAGCTAGATAAGACCTAAAAATAAGGAAAACTTGGTTGTGCCATAATGAGCAGACCGACTAAGGCGGTCAAAGCGCCCTTTGAGCCGATTAAGACCTAAAAACAAGGAAAACGTGGTCGTACCCTAAATGGGCTGACTAACCAAGGGGATCAATGCACCCGTTGAGTTGGCTAAGACCTAAAAGTACGGAAAACTCGGTCGTGCCTTAATGAGCAGACTAACTAAGGCAGTTAAAGCGCCCTTTATGCTGGCTAAGACCTGAAAACAAGGAAAACCTGGTCGTGCCCTAAATGGGCCAACTAACTAAGGGGATCAAAGCGCTCTTTGAGTTGACTAAGACCTAAAAACATGGAAAACTCAGTCATGCCCTAATGAGTTGACTAACCAAGGTAGTCAAACCGCCCTTTGTGCTGGCTAAGACCTAAAAACAAGGAAAACTTGGTAGTGCCATGATGAGTTGACTAACCAAGGCGGTCAAAGCACCCTTTGAGCTGGCTAAGATCAAAAGAACGAAGGAAAACTTGGTCGTGCCCCAATGAGTTGACAAACCAAGGCAGTCAAAGCGCCTATTGAGCTAGCTAAGACCATAAGATAAAGAAAACTTGGTAGTGCCTAGATGAGTTGACTAACCATGGTAGTCAAAGCGCCCTTTGAGCTAGCTAAGATCGAAAGAATGAAGGAAAACTTGGTCGTGCCTTGATGAGTTGACTAACCAAGGCGGTCAAAGCACCTATTGAGCTGGCTAAGACCATAAGATAAAGAAAACTTGGTAGTACCCTGATGAGCTGACTAACCATGGCGGTCAAAGCGCCCTTGGAGCTGGCTAGAACTTAAAGAATGAAGAAATACTTGGTCGTGCCTTAATGAGCTGACTAACCAAGGCAGTCAAAGCACCCTTTGAGCTACCTATGACCTAAAAACAAAGAAAACGTAGTCGTGCGCAAATGAGCTGAGTAACCAAGGTGGTCAAAGTGTACTTTGAGCTGGCTAAGACCTAAAAATAAGGAAAACTTGGTCGTGCCATAATGAGCAGACTAACCAAGGCGGTCAAAGCGCCCTTTGAGCCGGCTAAGACCTAAAAACATGGAAAACGTGGTCATACCCTAAATGGGCTGATTAACTAAGGGGATCAATGCACCCGTTGAGCTGGCTAAGACCTAAAAGTATGGAAAACTCGGTCGTGCCTTAATGAGCTGACTTACCAAGACAGTTAAAGCGCTCTTTGAGCTGGCTAAAACCTAAAAACAAGGAAAACCTGGTCGTGCCCTAAATGGACCAACTAACCCAGGGGATCAAAGCGCTCTTTGAGCTGGCTAAGACCTAAAAACATGGAAAACTGGATCGTGCCCTAATGAGTTGACTAACCAAGGCAGTCAAACCGCCCTTTGTGCTAGCTAAGAACTGAAAACAAGGAAAACTTGGTAGTGCCTTGATGAGTTAACTAACCAAGGTGATCAAAGCACCCTTTAAGCTGGTTAAGATCTAAAGAATGAAGGAAAACTTGGTCGTGCCTCGATGAGTTGACAAACCAAGGCAGTCAAAGCGCCTATTGAGCTGGCTAAGACCACAAGATAAAGAAAACTTGGTAGTGTCCTGATGAGTTGACTAACCATGGCAGTCAAAGCGCCTATTGAGTTGGCTAGAACTTAAAGAATGTGGAAATACTTAGTCGTGCCTTGATGAACTGACTAACCAAGGCGTTCAAAGCACCCTCTGAGCTACCTATGACCTAAAAATGAAGAAAACTTGGTCGTGCGCAAATGAGCTAACTAACCAAGGAGGTCAACTCCCATTAAGCTGGCTAAGACTTGAAAACAAGAAAAACTTGGTCATGCTCTAATGAGCTGACGTACCAAGGCGGTCAAAGCACCCTTTGAGCTGGATAAGACTTGAAAACAAGGAAAACTTGGTAGTGCCATGATGAGGTGACTAACCAAGGCTGTCAAAGTGCCCTTTGAGCTGGCTAAGACCTAAAGAGTGAAGGAAAACTTCACCGTGCTCTGATGAGCAGATTAATCAAAGCGGTTAAAGAGCCCTTTCAGCTGGCTAAGACCTAAAAATAAAGAAAGCATGGTCGTACCCTAATGAGCTCACTAACCAACGGGGTAAAAGCGCCCTTTGTGCTGGCTAAGGCCTAAAAATAAGGAAAACATGGTCATACCCTAAGGAGCTGACAAACCAAGGTTGTCAAAGCGCCCTTAGAGCTAGCTAAGACGTAAAAATGAGTAAAACTTAGTAGTACCCTATTAAGCTAACTAACCATAAAGGTCAAAGCGCACTTTAAAATGGCTAAGACCTAAAAATAAGGAAAACTTGGTCGTGCCCTAATGAGCAGACTAACCAAAGCAGTCAAAGCGCCCTTTGAGCCGGCTAAGACCTAAAAACAAGGAAAACCTGATCGTGCCCTAAAAGGGCTGACTAGCCAAGGGGATCAAAGCACACTTTGACCTAGCTAAGACTTAAAAACATAGAAAACTCAGTCATGCCTTAATGAGCTGACTAACTAAGACAGTCAAAGAGCCCTTTGAGCTAACTAAGAATTAAAAACAAGGAAAACTTGGTAGTGCCCTGATGAGCTGACCAACCAAAGTTGTCAAAGTGCCCTTTGAGCTGGCTAAGACTTAAGGAATGAGGAAACACTTGGTCATACCCTAATGAGCCGACTAACTATAGCAGACAAAGCGCCCTTAGAGTTGTCTAAAACCTAAAGAATGAAGGAAAACTTGGTCATGCCCTGATGAGCAGACTAACCAAGGCGGTCAAAGCGCCCTTTGAGCTTGCTAAGACTTAAGGAATGAGGAAACACTTGGTCATGCCTTGATGAGCCGACTAACCATGGCAGACAAAGTGCCCTTAGAGTTGTCTGAGACTTAAAGAATGAAGGAAAACTTGGTCATGCCCAGATGAGCAGACTAACCAAGGCGGTCAAAGCGCTCTTTGAGTTGGCTAAGACTTGAAAACAAGGAAAAGTTGGTCGTGCAATAACGAGTTGACTAACCAAGACGGTTAGAGCACCCTTTGAGTTGCTTAAGACTTGAAAACAAAGAAAACTTGGTCGTGCCCTAATGTGCTGACTAACCATGGCGGTTAAAGCGCCCTTTGAGCTGGCTAAGATCTAAAGACAAAGAAAACTAGGAAGCGCCCTGATAAGTTGACTAACTAAGGCGGGCAAAGTGCTCTTTAAGCTGGCTAAGACCTAAAAATAAGGAAAACTTTGTAGTGCCCTGATGAGCTAATTAACCAAGGTGGTTAAAGCGCCCTTTGAGCTGGCTAAGGCCTAAAAATGAGAAAAACTTGGCCGTACCCTAATGAGCTGACTAACCAAGGTAGTTAAAGCTCTGTTTGAGCTGGCTAAGACCTAAAGAATGAAGGAAAACTTAGTCGTGCCCTAATGAGATGACTAACCAAAGAGGTCAAAGTGCCCTTTGAGCTTGTTAAGACATAAAAATAAAGAAAACATGGTCATACCCTAATGAGCTGACTAACCAACACAGTCAAAGCGCCCATTGAGCTGGCTAAGACCTAAAAATAAGGAAAACTTGGCCGTGCCCTGATGAGTTGACTAACCAATGGTGGTCAAAGCACCCTTTAAGCTGGCTAAGACCTAAAAATGAGGAAAACTTGGTAGTGCCCTAATAAGCTGACAAACCAAGGTGGATAAAGCGCCCTTTGCGCTGGCTAAGACCTAAAAATTAGGAAAACTTTGTCGTGCCCTAATGAGCTGACTAACGAAGGCGGTTAAAGCGCCTTTTGAGCTGGCTAACACCTAAAAATGAGGAAAACATAGTAGTACCTTGTTGAGTTGACTAATCAAGGCGGTCAAAGTACCCTTTGAGTTGGCCAGGTCCTAAAAGTAAGGAAAACTTGGTTAGGCCCTGATGAGCTGACTAACCAAGCTGATCAAAGCACCCTTTGAGTTGGATAAGACCTAAAAACAAGGAAAACTTGGTCGTACCCTAATAAGTTGACTAACAAAGATGGTCAGAGCGCTCTTTGAGCTAGTTAAGACTTGAAAATAAGGAAAAGTTGAACGTGCCCTAATGAGCTAACAAACTAATGTGGTCAAAGCATCGTTTGCGTTGGCTAGGACCATAAGACAAAGAAAACTTGATAGTGCCTTGATGAGCTGACTAACCAAGGTGGTCAAAGCATCCTTTGAGTTGGCTAGAACATAAACAATGAAGAAAAACTTGGTCATGCCTTGATGAGTTGACTAACCAAGGCGGTTATAGCGCCATTTGAGCTGTTTATGACCTAAACAAAAAGAAAACTTGATCGTGCCCAAATGAGCTAACTAACCAAAGTGGTTAAAGTGCCCATTGAGCTGACTAAGACTTGAAAATAAGAAAAACTTGGTCATGCCCTAATGAGCTGATGAACCAAGGCGGTCAAAACGCCCTTTGAGTTGGCTAAGACCTGAAAACAAGAAAAAATTAGTCGTGCCCCAATGAGCTAACTAACCTGGCTAAGACCTACAGACTAAGAAAACTTGGTGGTGCCCAAATGAGCTGACTAACTAAGGCGATCAAAGCGTCCTTTGAGATGGCTAAGACCTAAAGATAGGGAAAACTTAGTTGTGCCCCAATGAGCTGACTAACCAAGGCAGTCAATGTGCCCCAATGAGCTGACTAACCAACATGGTCAAAGTGCCCTTTGAGCAGGATAAGACCTAAAGATAAGGAAAACTTGGTTGTACCCTGATGAGCTGACTAACCAAGGCGGTCAAAGCACCCTTAGAGCAGACTAAGACCTAAAAATGAGTAAAACATGGTAGTGCCATGAAGAGCCGACAAACCAAGATGGTTAAAGGGCCCTTTGAGTTGGCTATGACCTAAAAATAAGGAAAACTTCATCGTGCCTTGGAGAGCTGACTAACTAAGGAGGTCAAAGCGACCTTTGAGCTAGCAAAGACCATAAAACAAGAAAAACTCGGTCGTGCCCTAAATGAGCTGACTAACCAAGGGGGTCAAATCACCCTTTAAGTTGGCTAGGACATAAAAAGACGAAAAACTCGGTCGTGCCCAAATAAGCTGGCTAACCAAAGCAGTCAAAGTGCCCTTTGAGCTGGCTATGACCTAAAAACATGGAAAAGTCGGTCGTACCCATATGAGCTAACTAACCAAGGTGGTCACAGTGCCCTTTGAGATGGCTATGACCTAAAAACAAGGAAAACTTACTCGTGCCCTAATGAGCTAACAAACTAAGGCGGTCATAGCACCCTTTGACTTGGTTAAGACCTACAGAAAAGGAAAACTTGGACGTGCTTAGATGAGTTGACTAACCAAGGCGGTTAAAGCACCCTTTGAGCTGGCTAAGACCTAAAAATAAGGAAAACTCGGTAGTGCCTTAATGAGCTGACTAACCAAGGCGGTTAAAGTGCCCTTTGAGCTAGATAAGACCTGAAAACAAGGAAAACTTGGTTGTGCCCTAATGAGCTGACTAACCAAGGCGGTTAAAGTGCCCTTTAAGCTGACTAAGACATGTGAATAAGGAAAACTTGGTCGTACCTTAATGTGCTAACTAACCAAGGCGGTTAAAGTGCCCATGGAGCTGACTAAGACCTGAAAACAAGGAAAACTAGGTCGTGCCCTAATGAGCTAACTAGCCATGTTGGTCAAAGCGTCCTTTGAGCTGGCTAAGACCTGAAGACAAAGGAAATATGGTAGTGCCTAGTGGAGCTGACTAACCAAGGCGGTCAAAGTGCCCTTTGAGCTGGCTAAGACATAAAAATAATGAAAACTTCGTCGTACCTTAATGAGCTGACTAACTAAGGTAGTCAAAACGCCGTTTGAGCTGGCTAAAACCCGAAAACAAGGAAAACTTGCTCGTGCCCTAATGAGCTGACTAACCAAGGCAGTCAGAGCGCCCATTAAGCTGGCTAGGAGCAAAAAATGAAGAAAACATGGCCATGCCCAAATGAGCTGACCAACTAAGAAGGTCAAAGCGCCCTTTGAGTTGGCTCAGACACACAAATAAGGAAAACTTCGTCGTACCATTAATGAGATGAATAACCAAGGTAGTGAAAGCATCGTTTGAGCTAGCTAAGACCAAAAGAATGAAGGAAAACTTGGTCATGCCTTAATGAGCTGACTAACCAAGGTAGTCAAGGTGCACTTTGAGTTGGCCAAGAACTAAAGAATGATAGAAAACTTGGTCATGCCCTGATGAGCTGACTAACTAAGGCGGTTAAGGCGCCCTTTAAGTTAGCTAACACCTGAAAACAAGGAAAACTTGGTCGTGCCCTAATGAGCTAACTAACCATGGTAGTCAAAGCGCCCTTTGAGCTGGCTAAGACTTAAAAATAAAGAAAACTTCGTTGCACCCAAATGAACTAAGTAACTAAGGCGGTCAAAGCGCCCTTTGAGCCGGCAAGGAGCTGAAAGCAAGGAAAACTTGGTCATATCCTAATGAGCTGATGAACCAACATGGTCAAAGTGACCTCTAAGCTGGCTAAGACTTGAAAACAAGGATAACTTAGTCGTGCCCTAATGAGCTGACTAACCATGGCAGTCAAAGCGCCCTTTAAGCTGGCTAATACCTAAAGACAAAGAAAACTTAGAAGTGCCCAGATGAGCTAACTAACCAAGGCGGTCAATGCACCCTTTACACAAGCTAGGACCTAAAAATATGGAAAACTTGGTCGTGCCCTACCGAGCTGACTAACCAAGGCGGTCAAAATGCTGTTTGAGCTAGTTACGGACTGAAAGCAAGGAAAACTTGGTCATGCCCCAATGAGCTGACTAATCAAGGCGGTTAAAGTGCCCTTTGAGCTAGCTAAGAACAGAAAATAAGGAAAACTTTGTAGTGCCCTGATGAGCTGACTAACCAAGGCAGTCAAAGTTCCCTTTGAGCAGGCTTAGACTTAAAAATAAGGAAGACTTAGTCATGCCCTAATAAGCTGACTAACTAAGGCGGTCAAAGCGCCCATTAATCTGGCAAAGACCTGAAAATAAGGAAAACTTGGTCGTGCCCTAATGAGCTGACTAACCAAGGCGGTCACAGCGCCCTTTGACCTGGCTAAGACCTTCTGACAAGGAAAACATGGAAGTGCTTAGATGAGCTGACTAACTAAGGCGGTCAAAGCACCCATTGAGCTGGCTAAGACTCATAAATAAGGAAAACTTGGTAGTGCCTTAATGAGCTGACTAACCAAGGTGGTCAATGTGCCTTCTAAGCTGGCTAAGTCTTGAAAACATGGAAAACTTGGTCGTGCCCTAATGAGCTGACTAACCAAGGCGGTTAAAGCGCCCTTTGAGTTGGCTAAGACTTGAGAACAAGGATAACTTGGTCGTACCCTAATGTGCTGACTAACCAAGGTGCTCAAAGCGCCCTTTGAGCTGACTAAGACCTGAAAACAAGGAAAACTTGGTCGTACCCTAATGAGCTAACTAGCCAAGGCGGTCAAAGCGACGTTTGAGCTGGCTAAGACCTAAAGACAAAGGAAACACGATAATGCCAGGAGGAGCTAACTAACTAAGGCGGTCAAAGCGCCCTTTGAGCTGGCTAAGACATAAAAATAAGGAAAACTTCGTCGTACCCTAATGAGCGACTAACCAAGGCGGCCAAAGCGCCATTTAAGCTGTCTAAAACCTGAAAACAAGGAAAGCTTCATCGTACCCTAATGAGCTAACTAACCAAGGCGGTCAAAGTACCCTTTGAGCTGGCTAGGACGTAAAAATAAACAAAACATGGTCGTGCCTTAATGAGCTGACTAACTAAGAAGGTCAAAGCGCCCTTTGAGCTGGTTAAGACCTACAAATAAGGAAAACTTCCTCGTACCTTAATGAGCTGACTAACCAAGGTGGTCAAAGCTTTGTTTAAGCTGGCTAAGACCTAAAGAATGAAGGAAAACTTGGTCATGCCCTAATGAGCTAACTAACTAAGGCGGTGAAAGCGCCCTTTGAGTTGGCTAAGAACTAAAGAATGAAGGAAAACTTGGTTGTGCCCTGTTGAGCTGACTAACCATGGCGATTAAAGTGCCCTTTAAGTTGGCTAAGACCCGAAAAGAATGAAAACTTGGTCATGCCCTAACGAGCTGACTAACTAGGACGGTCAGAGCACCCTTTGAGTTGGCTAAGACTTGAAAAGAAGGAAAACTTGTTCATGCCCTAATGAGATGACTAACCATGGCAGTCAAAGCACCCTTTGAGCTGACTAAGACATGAAAACAAGGAAAACTTCGTCGTGCCCTAATGAGCTAACTAGCCAAGGCAGTCAAAGTGACGTTTGAGTTGGATAAGACCTAAAGACAAAGGAAACACAGTAATGCTAGGAGGAGTTAACTAACCCAGGCGATCAAAGTACCCTTTGAGTTAGCTAAGACATAAAAAAAAGGAAAACTTCATTGTACCCTAATGAGCTGACTAACCAAGGTGGCCAAAGCACATTTAAGCTGGCTAAAACCCGAAAACAAGGAAAGCTTTGTCGTACCTTAATGAGCTGACTAACCAAGGCGATCAAAGCGCCCTTTGAGCTGGCTATGATGTAAAAATAAACAAAACATGGTCGTACCCTAATGAGCTGACTAACCAAGAAGGTCAAAGTGCCCATTGAGCTGGTTAAGACCTACAAATAAGGAAAACTTCATCGTACCTTAATGAGCTGACTAACCAAGGCTGTCAAAGCTTTGTTTGAGCTGGTTAAGACCTAAAGAATGAAGGAAAACTTGGTTATGCCCTAATGAGCCGATTAACTAAGGCAGTCAAAGTGCCCTTTGAGCTAGCTAAGAACTAAAGAATGAAGGAAAACTTGGTTGTGCCCTGTTGAGCTGACTAACCATGGCGATCAAAGCGCCCTTTAAGTTGGCTAAGATCTGAAAACAAGGAAAACTTAGTCGTGCCCTAACGAGCTGACGAACCAGGACGGTTAGAGCACCCTTTGAGTTGGCTAAGACCTGAAAAGAAGGAAAACTTGTTCATGCCCTAATGAGATGACTAACTATAGCAGTTAAAGCACCCTTTGAGCTGGCTAAGACCTAGAAATAAAGAATACTTGGTCGTGCCCAAATGAGCTATGTAACCAAGGCGGTTAAAGTGCCTTTTGAGCTGGCTAGGACTTGAAAACAAGGAAAACTTGGTCGTATCCTAATGAGCTAACGAACTAAGGTGGTCCAAGCGCCCTCTGAGCTGGCTAAGACTTGGAAACAAGGAAAACTTAGTCGTGCCCTAATGAGCTGACTAACCATGGCGGTCAAAGCGCCCATTAAATTGGCTAAGAGCTAAAGACAAAGAAAACTTGGTAGCGCCTAGATGAGCTAACTAACCAAGGCGATCAATGCACCCTTTAAGCTGGCTAGGACCTAAAAATAAGGAAAACTTGGTCGTGCCCAACCGAGCTGACTAACTAAGGCAGCCAAAGCACCATTTGAGCTAGCTAAGGCCTGAAAGCAAGGAAAACTAGGTCGCGCCCCAATAAGTAGACTAACCAAGGCGGTCAAAGCACCCTTTGAGCTGGCTAAGACCTAAAAATAAGGAAAACCTGGCAGTACCTTAATGAGCTGACTAACCAAGGCGGTCAATGCGCCCTTTAAGCTGGCTAAGACCTGAAAACAAGGAAAACTTGGTCGTGCCCTAATGAGTTGACTAACCAAGGCGGTTAAAGCGCCTTTTGAGCTAGCTAAGACTTGAGAACAAGGAAAACTTGATCGTACACTAATGTGCTAACTAACCACGATGGTCAAAGCGCCCTTTGAGCTGACTAAGACTTGAAAACAAGGAAAACTTGGTTGTACACTACTGAGCAAACTAGCCAAGGCGGTCAAAGCACCATTTGAGCTGGCTAAGACCTAAAGACAAAGGAAACACGATAATGCCTGAAGGAGTTGACTAACTAAGGTAGTCAAAGGGCCCTTTGAGCTGGCTAAGACATAAAAATAAGGCAACTTCGTCATACCCTAATAAGCTAACTAACCAAGGTAGTCAAAGCGCCGTTTAAGCAGGCTAAAACTTGTAAACAAGGAAAGCTTGGTCGTACCCTAATGAGCTGACTAACCAAGGCGGTCAAAGTGTTCTTTAAGTTGGCTAGGACCTAAAAATAAGCAAAACATGGTCGTGCCCTAATGAGTTGACTAACCGAGAAGGTCGAAGTGCCCTTTGAGCTAGCTAAGACCTACAAATAAGGAAAACTTCATTGTACCCTAATGAGCTGACTAACCATGGCGGCCAAAGCATCGTTTGAGCTGACTAAGACCTAAAGAATGAGGAAAACATGGTCGTACCCTAGTGAGCTGACTAACCAAGGAGGTCAAAGCACCCTTTGAGCTAGCTAAGACCTAAAGAATGAAGGAAAACTTGGTTGTGCCCTGGTAGGTAGACTAATTAAGGCGGTCAAAGTGCCCTTTAAGTTGGCTATGACCAGAAAACAAGAAAAACTTGGTCTTGCCCTAATGAGCTGACTAACCAAGATGGTCAGAGCACCCTTTCTATTGGCTAAGACCTAAAAAGAAGGAAAACTTGGTTGTGTTCAAATGAGCTGACTAACCATGGTAGTCAAAGCGCCCTTTGAGCTAGCTAAGACCAAAAAATAAATAAAACATGGTCGTGCCCAAATGAGTTAAGTAACCAAGGTGGTTAAAGTGCCCTTTGAGCTGGCTAGGACCTGGAAACAAGGAAAACTTGGTCTTGTCTAAATGAGCTGATGAACTCAGGTGGTCAAAGCGCCCTCTGAGCTGGCTAAGACTTGAAAACAAGGAAAACTTAGTCGTACCCTAATGAGCTAACTAACCATGGCGGTCAAAGAGCTCTTTGAGCTGGCTAAGACCTAAAAATAAGGAAAACTTGGTAGTGCCTTAATGTGCTGACTAACTAAGGCAGTCAGTGCGCCCTTTATGCTGGCTAAGACCTGAAAACAAGGAAAACATGGTTGTGCCCTAATGAGCTAACTAACCAAGGCGGTTAAAGCGCCCTTTGAGCTGGCTAAGACCTGAGAACAAGGAAAACTTAGTCGTACCCTAATGTGCTGACTAAACAAGGCAGTCAAAGCGCCTTTTGAGCTGACTAAGACCTGAAAACATGGAAAACTTGGTCGTACCCTAATGAGCTAACTAGCCAAGGTGGTTAAAGCACCCTTTGAGCTGGCTAAGACCTAAAGACAAAGGAAATACGGTAGTACCTACAGGAGCTGACTAACCAAGGTAGTCAAAGTGCCGTTTGAGTTGGCTAAAACCTGAAAATAAGGAAAACTTGGTCTTGCCCTAATGAGTTGACTTACCAAGGCAGTCAAAGCACCCTTTGAGTTGGCTAGGACCTAAAAATAATGTAAACATGGTCGTGCCCTAATGAGCTGACTAACCATAGTAGTCAAAACGCCCTTTGAGTTGGCTAAGACTAATAAATATGGAAAACTTCATCGTACCCTAATGAGTTGACTAACCAAGGCGGTCAAAGAGCCGTTTGAGCTGGGTAAGACATGAAAACAAGGAAAACTTGGTCGTGCTTAAATGAGCTGACTAATCAAGGTGGTCAAAGCACCTTCTAAACTGGTTAAGACCGAAAAATAAGGAAAACTTAGTCGTGCCTTAATGAGCTGACTAACCAAGGCGGTCAAAGCGCCCTTTGAGCTAGCTAAGACATAAAAATGAGGAAAACGTAGTTGTGCCTTGATGAGCTGACTAACCACGGTAGTTAAGGTGCCCTTTGAGCTGGCTAAGACCTAAAAGTAAGGAAAACTTGGTTGTGCCCTGATGAGCTGACTAAACAAGGCGGTTAAAGCACCCTTTGAGCTGGCTAAGAGCTAAAAACAAGGAAAACATGATCGTGCCCTAATTAGCTGACTAACCGAGACGGACTAAGTGCCCTTTGAGCTAGCTAGGACCTGGAAACATGGAAAACTTGGTCGTACCCAAATGAGCTGACTAACCAAGGCGGTTAAAGTGCCCTTCGAGTTTGCTAGGACCATAAGACAAAGAAAACCTGGTAGTGCCCCGATGAGCTGAATAACTAAGGCGATCAAAACGCCCTTTGAGCAGGTTAAAACTTCAAGAATGAAGAAATACTTGGTCGTGCCTTGATGAGCTAACTAACCAAGGTGGTTAAAGTGCCCTTTGAGCTGCCTATGACCTAAAAATGAAGAAAACCTGGTTGTGCCTAAATGAGCTAACTAACCAAGGCGGTAAAAGTGCCCTTTGAGCTGGCTATGACATGAAAATAAGAAAAATTTGGTCGTGCCCTAATAAGCTGACTAACCAAGGCAGTCAAAGCGCTCTTTGAGCTAGCTAAGACCTAAAAAGAAGAAAAACATGGTCATGCCCTAACGAGCTGACTAACCGAGGAGGTCAAAGCGCCATTTGACCTAGCTAAGACCTGAAAACAAGGAAAACATGGTCATGCTCTAATGAGCTAACTAATCAAGGCGGTCAAAGAGACCTTTGAGCTGCCTACGACCTAAAAACGAAGAAAACTTAGTCGTGCCCAAATGAGCTAACTAACTAGGGTAGTCAAAGTGCCCTTTGAGCTAACTAACACTTGAAAATAAGAAAAACTTGTTCGTGCCCCAATGAGCTAATGAACTAAGGCGGTCAAAGCACCTTTAGAGCTGGCTAAGACCTAAAAATAAAGAAAACTTGGTCGTACCCAAATGAGCTAACTAACTAGGGCGGTCAAAGCGTCCTTTGAGCTTGCTAAGACATGAAAACAACAAAAACTTGGTCGTGTCCTAATGAGCCGACGAACCAAGGCGGTCAAAGCGCCCTTTGACCCGACTTAGACCTAAAGACAAAAAAAACTTGGTAGTGCCCAGATGAGTTGACTAACCAAGGGGTCAAAGCGCCCTTTGAGTTGGCTAAGACCTAAAAATAAGGAAAACTTGGTCGTACCCTAATGAGCTGACTAACCAAGGCGGTCAAAGCACCCTTTAAGCTGGATAAGACTTAAAAACAAGGAAAACTTGGTCGTGCCCTAGTGAGCAGACTAACCCAGGCAGTCAAAGCGCTCTTTAAGCCGGTTAAGACCTAAAAACAAGGACAACCTAGTCGTGCCCTAAATAGGCTGACTAACCAAGGGGATCAAAGTGCACTTCGACCTAGCTAAGACCTAAAAACATAGAAAACTCAATCGTACCCTAATGAGCTGACTAACCAAGGCAGTCAAAGTTCCCTTTGAGCTAGCTAAGACTTGAAAATAAGGAAAACATGGCAGTGCCTTGATGAGCTGACTAACCAAGGATGTCAAAGTGCCCTTTGAGCTGGCTAAGACCAAAACAGAGAAGGAAAACTTGGTTGTGCCCTGATGAGCTGACTAACCAAGGCGGTTGGTAGTGCCCTAATGAGTTGACTAACCAAGGCAGTCAAAGCGCCCTTTAAGCTGGCTAAGACTTAAGGAATGAGGAAAAACTTAGTCATGCCCTGATGAGCCGACTAACTATGGGGGACAAAGCGCCTTTAAGGTTGTCTAAGACCTAAAGAATGAAGGAAAACTTGGTCATGCGCTGATGAGTAGACTAACCAAGGTGGTCAAAGCGCCCTTTGAGCTGCTAATGACCTGAAAACAAGGAAAAGTTGGCCGTGCAATAACGAGCTGAACAACCAAGATGGTTAGAGTGCCCTTTGAGTTGCCTAAGACCTGAAAACAAGGAAAACTTGGTCGTGCCCTAATGTGCTGACTAACCATGGTGATCAAAGCGCCCTTGGAGCTGGCTAAGATCTAAAGACAAAGAAAACTAGGAAGCGACTTGATGAGCAAACTAACCAAGGCGGTCAAAGCGCTCTTTAAGTTGGCTAAGACCTAAAATAAGGAAACCTTAGTAGTGCCCTGATGAGCTAACTAACCAAGGCGGTTAAAGTGCCCTTTAAGTTGGCTAAGGCCTAAAAATGATAAAAACATGGTCGTACCCTAATGAGCTGACTAACCAAGGCGGTTAAAGCTCCGTTTGAGTTGGCTAAGACCTAAAGAATGATGGAAACCTTGGTCGTGTCCTAATAAGCTAACTAACCAATGCTGTCAAAGCGCCCTTTGAGCTGGCTAGGACCTAAAAATAAAGAAAACATGGTCGTGCGCTAATGAGTTGACTAACCAAGAAGGTCAAAGCACCCTTCGAATTGGCTCAAACCTATAAATAAGGAAAACTTCGCCGTACCTTAATGAGCTGACTAACCAAGGCAGTCAAAGCACCGTTTGAGCTGGCTAAGACCTAAAGAATAAAGGAAAACTTGGTTGTGCCCTATTAAGCTGACTAACCAAGAAGGTCAAAGTGCCTTTCGAGTTAGCTCAAACCTACAAATAAGGAAAACTTCGTCATACCCCAATGAGTCGACTAACCAAGGCAGTCAAAGCGCCGTTTGAGCTGGCTAAGACCTAAAGAATGAAGGAAAACTTGGTCGTGTCCTAATGAGCTGACTAACCAAGGTGGTCAAAGTGCACTTTGAGCTGGCTAAGAACTAAAGAATGAAGGAAAACTTGGTCGTGCCCAGATGAGCTAACTAACCAAGGCGGTCAAGGTGCCCTTTAAGTTGGCTAAGACCAAAAAACAAGGAAAACTTAGTCGTACCCTAACGAGCTGACTAACTAGGATGGTTAGAGCGCCCTTTGAGTTGGCTAAGACCTGAAAAGAAGGAAAACTTGGTCCTGCCCTAGTGAGCTGACTAACCATGGCAGTGAAAGCGCCCTTTGAGCTGGTTAAGACATAAAAATAAAGAAAACTTCGTCGCGCCCAAATGACCTAAGTAACTAAGGCGGTCAAAGCGCCATTTGAGCCGGCAAGGACCTGAAAGTAAGGAAAACTTGGTCATATCCTAATGAGTTAATGAACCAAGGCGGTCAAAGCGCCCTTTAAGCTAGCTAAGACCTAACAATAAGGAAAACTCGGTAGTGCCTTAATGAGCTGACTAACCAAGGCGCTCAAAGCACCCTTTGTGCTGACTAAGACCTAAAAATAAGGAAAACTTAGTAGTGTGAGCTGACTAACTAAGGCGGTCAATGCGCCCTTTGTGCTGGCTAAGACCTGAAAACAAGGAAAACTTGGTTGTGCCCTAATGAGCTGACTAACCAAGGCAGTTAAAGCGCCCTTTGAGCTGGCTAAGACTTGAGAACAAGGAAAAGTTGGTCGCGCCCTAATGTGCTGACTAACCAAGGCGGTCAAAGTGCCCTTTGAGCTGACTAAGACCTGAAAACATGGAAAACTTGGTCGTACCCTAATGAGCTAACTAGCCAAGGCGGTCAAAGCGCCCTTTAAGCCGGCTAAGACCTAAAGACAAAGGAAGCATGGTAATGCCTAGAGGAGCTAACTAACTAAGGTGGTCAAAGCGCCCTTTGAGCTGGCTAAGACATAAAAATAAGGAAAACTTCATCGCACCTTAATGAGCTGACTAACCAAGGTGGTCAAAACGCCGTTTGAGTTGGCTAAAACTTGAAAACAAGGAAAACTTGGTCGTGCGTTAATGAGCTGACTAACCAAGGCAATCAAAGCGCCCTTTGAGCTAGCTAGGACCTAAAAATGAAGTAAACATGGTCGTACCTTAATGAGCTGACTAACCAAGAAGGTCAAAGCACCCTTTGAGCTGGCTAAGACCTAAAAATGGGGAAAACTTGCTCGTACCCTAATGAGCTGATTAACCAAGGTGGTCAAAGAGCCGTTTGAGCTAGCTAAGACTTGAAAACAAGGAAAACTTGGTCGTGCCCAAATGAGCTGACTAACTAAGGCGGTCAAAGCGCCTTCTAAACTGGTTAAGACCGAAAAATAAGGAAAACTTAGTCGTGTCCTAATGAGCTGACTAACCATGGCGGTCAAAGCGCCCTCTGAGCTAGCTAAGACCTAAAGACGAGGAAAACTTGGTAATGCCCTGATGAGCTAATAAACTAAGGTGGTTAAAGCGCCCTTTGAGTTAGCTAAGACCTAAAAATAGGGAAAACTTTGTCATGCCCTAATGAGCTGACTAACCAAGGCAATCAAAACGCCCTTTGAGCTGGTTAAGACATAAAAATGAGGAAAACGTAGTTGTGCCTTGATGAGCTGACTAACCAAGGCGGTCAAAGCGCCCTTTGAGCTGGTTAAAACATAAAAATAAGGAAAACGTAGTTGTGCCTTGATGAGCTGACTAACCAAGGTGGTCAAAGTGTCCACTGAGCTGGCTAAGACCTAAAAGTAAGGAAAGCTTGGTCGTGACAAGATGAGCTGACTATACAAGGTGGTCAAAGCACCCTTTAAGTTGGTTAAGACCTAAAAACAAGGAAAACATGGCATGCCCTAATTAGGTGACTAACCGAAATGGTCAGAGTGCCCTTTCAGCTGGCTAACACCTAGAAACATGGAAAACTTGGTCATACCCTAATGAGTTGACTAACCAAGGCGGTCAAAGTGCCCTTCGAGTTGGCTAGGACCACAAGACAAAGAAAACCTGGTAGTACCCCGATGAGCTGACTAACTATGGCGGTCAAACCGCCCTTTAAACTGGCTATAATTTCAAGAATGAAGAAATACATGGTCGTGCCTTGATGAGCTGACTAATCAAGGTGGTTAAAGTGACCTTTAAGTTGCCTACAACCTAAAAACGGAGAAAACTTGGTCGTGCCCAATTGAGTTGACAAACCAAGGCGGTCAAAGCGCCCTTTGAGCTGGCTATGACTTGAAAACAAGAAAAACATGGTCATGCTCTAATGAGCTGACGAACCAAGGCAGTTAGAGCGCCCTTTGAGCTAGCTAAGACCTGAAAACAAGAAAACATGGTAATGCCCTAATGAGCTGACTAACCAAGGCGGTCAAAGCGCCCTTAAAGTTGGCTAAGACCTAAAAATAAAGAAAACTTGGTTATGCCCAAATGAGCTAACTAACCAAGGCGGTCAAAGCGTCCTTTAAGCTGGTTAGGATATGAAAACAATAAAAAATTGGTCATATCCTAATGAGCTAATGAACCAAGGCGATCAAAGCGCCCTTTGACTTGGCTAAGACCTAAAGATAAAGAAAACTTGGTAGTGCCTAGATGAGCTGAGTAACCAAGGCAGTCAAAACACCCTTTGAGCTGGCTAAGACCCAAAAATAAGGAAAACTTGGTCGTACCCCATTGAGCTGAATAACTAAGGTGGTCAAAGCGCCCTTTAAGCTGGCTAAGACCTAAAAACAATGAAAACATGGTCGTGCCCCAATGAGCTGAGTAACTAAGGCGGTCAAAGCGCCCTTTGAGCTGACTAAGGCCTAAAAACACAGAAAACTTGGTCGTGCCCTAATGAGCTGAATAACCATGGTAGCTAAAGCGCCCTTTGTGCTGGCTAAGACTTGAAAGCAAGGCAAACTTGCTAGGGCTCTGATGAGCTGACTAACTAAGGTGGTCAAAGCGCCCTTTAAACTAGCTTGGACCTAAAGAATGAAGGAAAACTTGGTTGTGCCCTGATGAGCTGACTAACCAAGGTGATTAAAGCGCTCTTGGAGCTAGCTAAGACCAAAAAATGAGTAAAACTTGGTAGTGCCCTGATGAGCTGGCTAACCAAGACAGTCAAAGCACCCTTTGAGTTGGCTAAGACCTAAAAATGAGAAAAACTTCGTCGTGCCCTGATAAGCCGACTAACCAAGGCGATTAAAGCGCCGCTTGAGCTGGTTAAGACCTAAAAACTAGGAAAACTTCATCATGCCCTTAATGAGCTGACTAACTAAGGGGATTAAAGTGCCCTTTGAGCTGGCTAAGACCTAAAAACACAGAAAACTTAGTCGTGCCGTAATGAGCTGACTAACCAAGGCAGCTAAAGTGTCCTTTGTGCTGGCTAAGACTTGAAAACAAGGAAAACTTGCTAGGGCTCTGATTAACTGACTAACTAAGGTGGTCAAAGCGCCCTTTGAGCTGGCTAAGACCTAAAGAATCAATGAAAACTTGATTGTGCCCCGATGCACTGACTAACTAAGGTGGTCAAAGCGCCCCTTAAGTTGGCTAAGAACTGAAAACAAGGAAAACTTGGTTGTGCCCTAACAAGCTGACTAACCAGGACAGTCATCGCGCCCTTTGAGTTGGCTAAGCTTGAAAAGAAGAAAAACTTGGTCGTGCCCTAATGAGCTGGCTAACCATGGCAGTCAAAGTGCCCTTTGAGTTGGCTAAGACCTAAAAATAAAGAAAACTTGGTCGTGCTCAAATGACCTACGTAACCAAGGTGGTCAAAACGCCCTTTGAGTTGGCTAAGACGTGAAAACAAGGAAAACTTAGTCGTGTCCTAATGAGCTGATGAACCAAAGCATACAAAGTGCCCTTTGAGCTAGCTAAGACTTGAAAACTAGGAAAACTTAGTTGTACCCTAATGAGCTGACTAACCATGGCGATTAAAGTGCCCATTAAGCTAGCTAAGACCTAAAGACAAAGAAAACTTGGAAGCGCCCAGATGAGCTAACTAACCAAGGCGGTCAAAGCGCCCTTTAAGCTGGCTAGGACGTAAAAATAAGGAAAACTTAGTCGTACCGTACCGAGCTGACTAACTAAGGCGGTCAATGCACTGTTTGAGCTAGCTAAGGCTTGAAAGCAAGCAAAACTTGGTCGTGCCCTAATGAGCTGACTAACAAAGGCGGTTAAAGCGCCCTTTGAGCTGGTTAAGACCAGAAAATAAGGAAAACTTTGTAGTGCCCTGATGAGCTGACTAACCATGGCGGTTAAAGCACCCTTTGAGCTGGCTAAGACCTAAAAATAAGGAAAACATGGTCATGCCCTAATAAGCTGACTAAGCAAGGCGGTCAAGGTTCCCTTTAAGTTGGCAAAGACCTGAAAACATGGAAAACTTGGTCGTGCCCTAATGAGCTGACTAACCAAGGCGGTCAATGCGCCTTTTGAGTTGGCTAGGACCTGAAATCAACGAAAACTTGGTTGTCCCCTAATGAGTTGACTAACCAAGGTAGTTAAAGCACCCTTTGAGTTAGCTAAGACATGAGAACAAGGAGAACTTGGTTATGCCCTAATGTACTGACTAACCAAGGTGGTCAAAGCACCCTTTGAGCTGACTAGGACCTGAAAACAAGGAATACTTGGTTGTGCCTTAATGAGCTAACTAGCCAAGGCGGTCAAAGTACCCTTTGAGCTGGCTAAGACCTAAAGACAAAGGAAACATGGTCATGCTTAGATGAGCTAACTAAGCAAGGTGGTCAAAGCGCCCTTTAAGCTAGCTAAGAGCAAAAAATAAAGAAAGCTTTGTCGTACCCCATTGAGCTGACTAATCAAGGCGGTCAAAGCACTGTTTGAGCTGGCTAAGACCTGAAAACATGGAAAACTTGGTCATGCCCTAATGTGCTGGCTAATCAAGGTGGTCAAAGTGACCTTTGAGCTGGCTAGGACCTAAAAATAAAGAAAACATGGTCGTGCCCTAATGAGCTGACTAATTAAGGCAGTTAAAGCGCCCTTTGAGCTAGCTAAGACCAACAAATAAGGAAAACTTCGTCGTACCCTCATGAGCTGACTAACCAAGGCTGTCAAAGCGCTGTTTGAGTTGGCTATGACTAGAAAACAAGGAAAACTTAGTCGTGCCCAAATAAGCTGACTAACTAAGGCGGCCTAAGCGCCGTTTAAGCTAGCTAAGGCCTGGAAACTTGGAAAACTTGGTCATGCCCTAATAAGTTGACTAACCAAGGCGGTCAAAGTGACCTTTGAGCTGGCTAGGACCTAAAAATAAAGAAAACATGGTCGTGACTTAATGACCTGACTAACCAAGGTGGTCAAAGCACCCTGTGAACTGGTTAAGACCGAAAAATAAGGAAAAATTAGTCGTACCTTAATGAGCTGACTAACCAAGGCGGTCAAAGCGCACTTTGAGCTAGCTAAGAGCTAAAGATGAGGAAAACTTGGTAGTACCCTAATGAGCTGACTAACCAAGGTGGTTAAATTGCCCTTTGAGTTGGGAAAGACCTAAAAATAAGGAAAACTTTGTCGTGCCTTGATGAGCTGACTAATTAAGGCAGTTAAAGCGCCCTTTGAGCTGGCCAAGTCATAAAAATGAGGAAAACGTAGTTGTGCCCTAATGTGCTGACTAAACAAGGTGGTCAAAGCGCCCTTCGAGCTAGCAAGGACCTAAAAATAAAGAAAACATGGTCGTACCCTAATGAGCTGACTAACTAAGAAGGTTAAAGCACCCTTGGAGCTAGCTAAGACCTACAAATAAGGAAAACTTCGTCGTACCCTAATGAGCTGACTAACCAAGGCAATCAATGCACCATTTGAGCCGGCTAAGACCTGAAAACATGGAAAACTTGGTCGTGCCCAAATGAGCTGACTAACCAAGGCGGTCAAAGCGCCCTTTGAGCAGGCTAAGACCTAAAAATAAAGAAAACATGGTCGTAACCAAATGAGCTAACTAACTACAGTAGTCAAACCGCCCTCTGAGCTGGTTAAGACTGATAAATAAGGAAAACATTGTTGTATCCTGATGAGCTGACTAACCAAGGCGGTCAAAGAGCCCTTTGAGTTGGCTAAGACATAAAATGAGGAAAACTTAGTTGTGCCCTGATGAGCTAACTAACTAAGATGGTCAGAGTGCCCTTTGAGCTGGCTAAGACCTGAAATCATGGAAAACTTGGTCCTACCCTAATGTGCTGACTAACCAAGGCTGTCAAAGCGCCTTTTGAGTTGGCTAGGACCACAAGACAAGGAAAACCCGGTAATGCCCCGATGAGCTAACTAACCAAGGCGGTCAAAGCGCCCTTTGAGCTGGCTAGAACTTTAAGAATGAAGAAATACTTGGTCATACCTTGATGAGTTGACTAACCAAAGTGATCAAAGTGCCCTTTGAGATGCCCATGACCTAAAAACAAAGAAAACTTCGTCATACCTAAATGAGCTAACTAACTAAGGCAGTCAAAGTGACCTTTGAGCTAGCTAAGACTTGAAAACAAGAAAAATAAGGTCGTGCCCTAATGAGCTGATGAACCACGATGGTCAAAGTACCCTTTAAGTTGGCTAAGACCTGAAAACAAGAAAAACTAGTCGTGCCTTAATGAGCTGACGAACCAAGGCGATCAAAGCACCATTTGAGCTAGCTAAGACCTGAAAACATGGAAAACTTTGTCGTGCTCTAATGAACTGACTAATCAGGGAGGTCAAAGTGCCCTTCAAGTTGGCTATGACCTAAAAATAAAGAAAACATGGTCGTGCCTTAATGAGCTGACAAACCAACATGCTTAAAGCGACATTTGAGCTGGCTAAGACCTAAAAATAAGGAAAACTTGGTTGTACCCTAATGAGCTGACTAACTAAGGCGGTCAAAGCGCCCTTAGAGGTGGCTAAGACCTAAAAATGAGTAAAACTTAGTAGTACCCTATTGAGCTGACTAACCATGACGGTCAAAGTGCTCTTTGAGCTGCCTAAGACCTAAAAATAAGGAAAACTTGGTCGTGCCTTAATGAGAAGACTAACCAAAGCGGTCAAAAAGCCCTTTAAGCTGGCTAAGGCCTAAAAACAAGGAAAACGTGGTCATACCCTAAATGGGTTGACTAACCAAGGGGATCAAAGTGCCCGTTGAGCTAGCTAAGACCTAAAAGTACGGAAAACTCGGTCGTGCCCTAATGTGATAATTAACCAAGGCAGTCAAAGCGCCCTTTGAGCTGGCTAAGACTTGAAAACAAGGAAAACCTTATCGTGCCTTAAATGGCCTAACTAACTAAGGGGATGAAAGCGCACTTTGAGCTGGCTAAGACCTAAAAACACGGAAAACTCGGTCGTCCCTTAATGAATTGACTAACTAAGGTAGTCAAACTACCCTTTGAGCTGGCTAAAACCTGAAAATAAGGAAAACTTAGTAGTACCCTATTGAGCTAACTAACCAAGGCAGTCAAAACACCCTTTCAGCTGGCTAATATCTAAAGAATGAAGGAAAACTTGGTCGTACCTTGATGAGTTGACTAACTAAGGCGGTCAAAGCACCTATTGAGTTGGCTAAGACTACAAGATAAAGAAAACTTGGTAGTGCCCTGATGAGCTGACTAACCATGGCGGTCAAAGCACCCTTTGAGCTGGCTAAGATCTAAAGAATGAAGGAAAACTTAGTCGTGCCTTGATGAGTTGACTAACCAAGGCGGTCAAAGCACCTATTGAGCTGGCTAAGACCATAAGATAAAGAAAACTTGGTAGTGCCCTAATGAACTGACTAACTATGGCGGTCAAAGCGCCCTTTAAGTTGGCTAGAACTTAAAGAATGAAGAAATTCTTGGTCGTACCTTGATGAGCTGACTAACCAAGGCGGTCAAAGCGCCCTTTGAGCTGCCTATGACCTAAAAACAAAGAAAACATAGTCGTGCACAAATGAGCTGACTAACTAATGTGGTCAAAGTGCACTTTGAGCTGGCTAAGACTTGAAAACAAGAAAAACTTGGTCGTGCCTCAATGAGCTAATGAACCATGGTGGTCAATGTGCCCTTTGTGCTAGCTGAGACTTGAAAACAAGAAAAACATGGTCGTGCCCTAATGAGCTGACTAACCAAGGCGGCCAAAGCACCGTTTGAGCTAGCTATGACCTGAAAACAAGGAAAACTTAGTCATGCTCTAATGAGCTGACTAATCAAGGTAGTCAAAGCACCCTTTAAGCTGGTTAAGACCTAAAAATAAAGAAAACATGGTCGTGCCCTAATGAGCTCACTAACCAACGCAGTCAAAGCGCCCTTTGTGCTGGCTAAGACCCAAATATAAGGAAAAATTGGTCGTACCCTAATGAGATGACTAACCAAGGCTGTCAAAGCGCTGTTAGAGCTGGCTAAGACCTAAAAATGAGTAAAACATAGTAGTACCCTATTAAGCTGACTAACCATAGCGGTTAAAGCGTACTTTGAGCTGGCTAAGACCTAAAAATAAAGAAAACTTGGTCGTACCCTAATGAGTAGACTAACCAAAGCGGTGAAAGCACCCTTTGAGCCCGCTAAGACCTAAAAACAAGGAAAACCTTGTTGTGCCCTAAATGGGCTGACTAACCATGGGGATCAAAGCGCCCTTTGAGCTGGCTTAGACCAAAAAACTCGGAAAACTTGGTCGTACCCTAATGAGCTTACTAATCAAGGTAGTCAAAGCACCCTTTGAGCTTGCTAAGACTTGAAAATAAGGAAAACTTGGTGGTGCCCTAATGAGCTGACTAATCAAGGCGGTCAAAGTGCCCTTTGAGCTGGCTAAGACCTAAAGAATGAAGGAAAACATGGTCGTACCCTGATGAGCTGACTAACCAAGGCAATCAAAGTGCCCTTTGAGTTAGCTAAGACCACAAGATAAAGAAAACTTGGTAGTGCCCTGATGAGCTGACTAACCAAGGTGGTCAAAGTGCCCTTTGAGCTGGCTGAGACCATAAGGAAAAGAAAACTTAGTAGTGCCCTAATGAGTTAACTAACCAAGGCGGTCAAAGCGCCCTTTGAGCTAGCTAGAACTTCAAGAATGAAGAAATACTTGATCGTACCTTGATGAGCCAACTAACCACAGCGAACAAAGCGCCCTTAGAGTTGTCTGAGACCTAAAGAATAAAGGAAAACTTGGACATGCCCTGATGAGCAGACTAACCAAGGTGGTCAAAGCGCCCTTTGAGCTGGCTAAGACCTAAAAACACAGAAAACTCGATCATGCCCAAATGAGCCGGCTAACCAATCTAGTCAAAGCGCCCTTTGAGCTAGCTATGACCTAAAAACACGGAAAACTCGATCGTGCCCTTATGAGTTGAGTAACCAAGGCGGTCAAAGCGGCCTTTGAGTTGGCTATCACCTGAAAACAAGGAAAACTTGGTCGTGCCCTAATGAGATGACTAATCAAGACGGTCAAAGTGCCCTCTAAGTTCGCTAAGACCTGAAAATAAGGAAAACTTGGTCGTACCCTAATAAGTTGATTAACCAAGGTGGTCAAAGCGCCCTTTGAGCTAGCTAAAACCTAAGAATAAAGAAAACATGGTTGTGCCCAAATGAGCTGACTAGCCAAGGTGGTTAAAGTGCCCTTTGAGCTGCCTAAGACATAAAAATAAGGAAAACTTTGTCGTGGCTTGATTAGCTGTTGAACAAAGGCGGTCAAAGCACCCTTTGAACTGGCTAAGAGCTAAAAATGTGGAAAAATTGGTCGTGCCCTTAAGGAGCTAACTAACTAAGGTAGTCAAAGCTCCTTTTGAGCTGCCTAAGACCTAAAAACATGGAAAACATGGTCGTGCCCTAATGAGCGGACTATCTAAGGTGGTTAAGGTGCCCATTGAGCTATCTAAGACCAGAAAACAAGGAAAACTTTATAATGCCCTAATGAGTTGACTAACCATGGCAGTCAAAGCATCCTTTGAGCTGGCTAAGACCAAAAGACAAAGAAAACTTAGTAATGCCCTAATGAGCTGACTAACCAAGGCGGTCAAAGCGCCCATTGAGTTGGCTAAGAACTAAAAATAAAGAAAACATGGTCGTACCCTAATGAGCTGACTAACCAAGGCGGTCAAAGCGCCCTTTGAGTTAGCTAAGACCTAAAAATAGGGAAAACTTGGTTGTACCCTGATGAGCTGACTAACCAAGGCGGTTAAAGCGCCCTTTGAGCTAGCTAAGACTTAAAAATGAGCAAAACTTGGTAGTGCCCTAATGAGTTGACTAACCAAGGCGGTTAAAGCACCCTTTGAGGTGGCTAAGACCTAAAAATTAGGAAAACTTAGACGTGCCCTAATGAGCTACTGAAGTAAGGCGGTGAAAGCGCTCTTTGTGCTAGCTAAGACTTAAAAATGAGGAAAACTTGGTCATACCCATAAAGAGCTAGCTAACCAAGGTGGTCAAAGCACCTTTTGAGTTGGCTAAGACCTAAAAACAAGGAAAACTTGGTTGTACCCTAATGAGCTGACTAACTAAGGAGGTCAAAGCGCCCTTTGAGCTGGTTAAGACCAAAAAACAAGGAAAACTTTATAGTGCCTTGATGAGCTGACTAACCATGGCGGTTAAAGTGCTCTTTAAGTTGGCTAAGACATAAAAATAAGGAAAACTTAGTTGTGCCCTATTGAGCTAACTAACCAAGGTGGTCAAAGTGACCTTTAAACTGGCTAAGACCTGAAAACAAGGAAAACGTGGTCGTACCTT
Source organism: Lumnitzera littorea (assembly GCA_024138015.1). Classification (NCBI taxonomy): domain Eukaryota; kingdom Viridiplantae; phylum Streptophyta; class Magnoliopsida; order Myrtales; family Combretaceae; genus Lumnitzera; species Lumnitzera littorea. The sequence goes on along the minus strand of JAMXBB010000006.1, from coordinate 79,074,177 downwards.
AATGGGTTAACTAAGTAAGGCAGTCATAGTGCTGTTTGAGATGGTTAAGACTAGAAAAAAAAGGAAAACTTGGTTGTGCCCTAATCAGCTGACTAACCAAGGCGATCAAAGCGCCCTTTGAGCTAGCTCGGACATGAAAACAAGGAAAACTTGGTCGTACCCTATTGAGCTAACTAACTAAGGAGGTCAAAGCGCCCTTTAAGCTGGTTAAGATCAGAAAACAAGGAAAACTTTGTAGTACCCTGATGAGCTGACTAACCATGGTGGTCAAAGCGCCCTTTAAGTTGGCTAGGACCTAAAAATAAGGAAAACTTGGTCATGCCCTATTGAGCTAACTAACCAAGGCGGTCAAAGTGACCTTTGAATTGGCTAAGACCTGAAAACAAGGAAAACTTAGTCGTGCCCTAATGAGTTGACTAAGTAAGGTAGTTATAGTGCCGTTTGAGGTGGCTAAGACTTAAAAAAAAAAAAAAACGTAGTTGTGCCCTAATCAGTTGACTAACTAAGGTGGTCAAAGCGCCCTTTGAGCTAGCTTGGACATGAAAACAAGGAAAACTTGGTCGTACCCTAATGAGCTGACTAACCATGGTGGTCACAGTGCCCTTTGACCTAGCAAAGACTTAAAAGCAAAGAAAACTTAGTAGTGCCTAGATGAGCTTACTAACCAAGGTGGTCAAAGCGCCATTTGAGCTGGTTAAGACCTAAAAATATGGAAAACTTGGTCATGCCCTAATGAGTTGACTAACTAAGGCAGTCAAAGCGCCCTTTATGCTGGCTAAGACTTGAAAACAACGAAAACATGGTAGTGCTATGATAAGTTGACTAACCAAGGTAGTCAAAGCGCCTTTTAAGCTAGCTAAGACCTAACAACAAGGAAAACTTGGTAGGGCCTAGATGTGCTGATTAACCAAGGTGGTTAAAGCTCCCTTTAAGCAGTCTAGGACCTAATGAATGAAGGAAAACTTGGTCGTACCCTAATGGATTGACTAACCAAGGCGTTCAAAGCGCCCTTTGAGCTGCCTAAGACCTAAAAATAAAGAAAACATGGTCGTACCTAAATGAGCTGACTAGCTAATGTGGTTAAAGCACCCTTTGAGTTGCCTAAGACATAAAAATAAGGAAAACTTTGTCGTGCCCTGATTAGCTATTGAACAAAGGCGGTCAAAGCGCCCTTTGAGCTGGCTAAGAGCTAAAAATGAGGAAAACTTGGTCATACCCTTAAGGAGCTGACTATCCTAGGTGGTCAAAACTCCTTTTGATCTGCCTAAGACCTAAAAACATGAAAAACTTGGTAGTGCTCTCATGAGCGGACTATCTAAGGTGGTCAAGGCACCCATTGAGCTGTCTAAGATGAAAAAATAAGAAAAACTTTGTAGTGCCCTGATGAGTTGACTAACCATGGCGGTCAAAGCGTCCCTTGAGCTAGCTAAGACCAAAAGACAAAGAAAACTTGGTAGTGCCCTGATGAGTTGACTAACCAAGGTGGTCAAAGCTCCCTCTAAGTTGGCTAAGAACTAAAAATAAAGAAAACATGGTCGTGCCCTAATGAGCTGAAAAACCAAGGCGGTCAAAGCGCCCTTTAAGGTGGCTAAGACCTACAAATAAGGAAAACTTGGTCATGCCTTGATGAGCTGACTAACTAAGGTGGTCAAAGCGCCCTTTGAGCTAGCTAAGACCTAAAAATAAGGAAAACTTGGTAGTGCCCTAATGAGCTGACTAACCAAGGTGGTTAAAGCACCCTTTGAGGTGAGTAAGACCTAAAAATAAGGAAAACTTGGACGTACCCTGATGATCTAACGAACTAAGGTGGTTATAGCACTCCTTGAGCTAGCTAAGATCTAAAAATGAGGAAAACTTGGTCGTACCCATAAAGAGCTAACTAACCAAGGTGGTCAAAGCACCGTTTGAGCTGGCTATGACCAAAAAACAAGAAAAACTTGGTCGTGCCCTAACGAGCTGACTAACTAAGGAGGTCAAAGCGCCCTTTGAGTTAGCTAAGACCAGAAAACAAGGAAAACTTTGTAGTGCTGTGATGAGCTGACTAACCAAGGCAGTCAGAGCACCCTTTCAATTGGCTAAGACCTAAAAATAAGGAAAACTTGGTAGGACCCTAATGTGCTGATTAATCAAGGCGGTTAAAGCGCCCTTTAAGCAGTCTAAGACCTAAAGAATGAAGGAAAACTTGGTCATGCCCTAACGAGATGACTAACCAAGACGGTCAGAGCGCCCTTTGAGTTCGCTAAGACTTGAAAACAAGGAAAACTTAGTCGTACTCTAATGGGTTGACTAACCAAGGCATTCAAAGCACCTTTTGAGCTGGCTAAGACCTAAAAATAAAGAAAACATGGTCATGCCTAAATAAGCTGACTAGCCAAGGCGGTTACAGCGCCTTTTGAGTTGCCTAAGACATAAAAATAAGGAAAACCTTGTCATGCCCTGATTAGCTATTGAACAAAGGCGGTCAAAGTGCCCTTTGAGTTGGCTAAGAGCTAAAAATGAGGAAAACTTGGTCGTGCCCTTAAGGAGCTGACTAACCAAGGTGGTCAAAGCTCCTTTTGAGCTGCCTAAGACCTAAAAACATGAAAAGCTTGGTTGTGCCCTAATGAGTAGATTATCTAAGGCGGTCAAGGCGCCCTTTGAGCTATCTAAGACCAGAAAACAAGGAAAATTTTGTAGTGCCTTGATGAGCTGACTAACCTTTCACTAATCACTTCTTATTTCCTTTCATTTCCTTAATCTTTCTCCAAATTTTTCCTAATTAGTTCATTATGTACACAAAAGGATATTTATTTTTTTGAAAGTTGACCAAGTCAACACATATTGACCAAGGTCAAAGGGTTGACCAAGTAACACATGTTGACTAAAGTCAACAATTTGAAAAGCCAACAAAAGTGTGTTTTTCATTTGAAGAAAATATCTTCCTTCTCATGATTTCCTTTCTTTTCTTTTCCTTTAGCATTTCTTTTTCCTTTTCCTCCTAAATTGCCATCCACTTCTTTCCTACTAGACCCCACCTTCTTCTTCATTCCAAAAGCAAAACAAAACAAAAAGAAACAAAGCAAAACCTCACCTCCATTGCCGTGAGCTTTCTTCTCAATTTCACTTTCATCACTTTCCTTTTTGTCCCCTTAATTCCAACACAAACTAAGGTATGTACTTAAGTTACTTTATGTTGCTTTCTATTATTCATTAGTTAAGTAATTAGGTATATTAGATAAGTAGACATATGTTACGTATGATCTTGTAGATTAGGACATAAAGTTCCCATCTTTAAGTGTAGAAAGTTAGGAACCATGAAGAAGAGGAAAGGAATACATGTGTATGTGCTCTTAAGTATGTGTACATAAGGAAATACCAAAAGAATACTTGTATGGGAATCTTTGTACATGGGTATTTACCATGTACATAACCTAAATTAAGATAAAACCTAATTATACATACCTATACTATACTAAATACACACTTAAAAACACAAAAGAATGGAATTGGGAAGATTTTCTTAAGAGGAAAATTAGGCATACGAAATTGTACAAAAATACGTATATGATTGTATAGGTATATGAGTATGTATACAAGTATGAATACGGTATAAGTATAAGTATATGTTTAAGTATACTAGTATACATAAAAGTAGAGGAAAAGTATAAGTATATGTACATTATGTATAAGTGTACATAAGTATACATAAAACACATAATTATGAGATAAGGCTTAGGTAAGCAAAAGATGATGTAAGGGATGATGTAATCACATGATGACATAAGCCATGACATAAGCAATGATGTCAGCAAAGGATTACACAAGTCGTGACATCATCAATTGATTACATAAGTGATGACATAAGCATAGGTTTATAATAGAAGAAATAATAAGATTACATAAGCATATAACATAGGTATTTACATGTACTTAGAAGCCGAAAGTATCTTAAACCCTCATACATTTCCTAAATTGAATGAAACTTCACTAAGTGCATGAATTGGTAATACTAATGTAAAATTTCCTAAGTATAAGAATCATATAGCTAATTCAATCATTAAGTCCCAAACTAAGATACAAACATAAGCAATAAGAATAATTAAACTTCAATAAGATAAAATTTCAATAAATTAAACCCATATCGTAAAACACGGGTCTCAAGATCCAAAAAGAACATCACTATGTGAACATGCATCCGAAAATGATGAAAAACGACTATAAATTCGTAAATATTGAAAATAGAATGAAAAAGTTACATACGATTAGCAATTAGGTTTAATCAAGTAAAGGCTGATAGTAATCTAAGTAGAATTAGGTAGATAGATATCTAGAACCATTAGTTGAGTCAACTATTATTATCTCTGTTATCTCGTAATGATCAGGTGATCCTGACGAGGGCGAAGATCTTCCGATCGGTTATAACGACTAGAGCGATTCGTCATAGTCAAGTGAGTACTCCTAATGACTCTATACTTGTTTGTGTTTGTAGTTAGTGCACTTAAATTGAATATCAATAACTTGATGCATGGGGTTTCGGGATATGCATGTGCTTGATATTGATTGATTATTATAAGAAATATTGTTAAATACGATAATTGATGATTTGATGGTATGATTGATTTTTATATGATTTGGATGGTTTGTTGATATTGATTGATCGCCTCATAATTTGACTGAATTATATTTGACTTATCTTAAATTAAAAGGGTCATGCATTATCCATGCATTGCATTACTTATTCCGGCCGTCACCTCACGCAATTGGTAATGAAGGGCCTTAAAGGAATGGATTCCCACGTGATTTGATTAGTACAGTGTAGGAGCATTGGTACAACATGACCCTACCCTTAGCTTGAGGGTTCTATTGATGCCGGAGACGCTAACCGTGGGTGGCTAGGGGTCACATCTAGAGACCACCACTGTAGGGTGTGAGTGTGGACTGTAGGGGCCACTTCACCGTTAGGCCTGGGATTTTGTGTACTATTAGATGACTTAGAAATGGAAATATATTTTATGAAATATGATATTCAAAGTTATGAGTAAAAACCTAAGTGCTAGAGCCCAGTTGTGATTGGTGCCGATGAATCTCCAACCCTTATCTCGGAGGGCATTAAAATTTGATATTATATGCAGTACCAATCAACTGCATATATTGTTTAGCATACTGCGTGTACATGCATTCATATGGTTGTAACAATTTGTTTGATAACTTGTTTACCAGTATGGTATGAGGATAGCTCACTAAGCTCTTGTAGCTTATTCCCAAATAGTCTTTCTTTTGCAGGTTTACATACGATGGGATTGAGATAAGTCTCAAGTGCTGAGTGCGAGATGAAGATATGTACATTAGTGTTAAAATTAGTTGAGATCTTTATAGGTGATACATAAACACTCTTTGTAGAAAATATTCACATGTTAGAATTTAATATAATTTAATTTTTTCTACAGTTTTATAATGTTGGTATATCCTATCTTATTATTTGGTAGGGGATACTGATTCTCTGTGGTTTTGAGGAACTATGAGATATCGGACATCCATAGTTATTTATAATTATATATTATGTCATGTTACAATAAATTAATTACTTGAAAATTATTAATCTTAGTGATTTATTATTTAGAGTCTCCTAATCTCTGACTTGTAAGGCAGTTTTCATATCATGGGTGCATACATGTTATGGAAATTTTAGGTAATCTTACTAGGCCCCTTGTAGGGTCCTGATAAAGTGCCCGGTTGGGCAAATGCATTTGTAAAGTTGAACTTATGTGTAATGATTGAAATGTTTTAGTTATGATATGCAATATTGTCTATATTATATTGTTTGTTATCCATTCTCACTCAGCTTTAGTAGCTAAGGGGATAAAATGTTTTATCCACAAGTTAACAACATTGTGAAGGGCTCAACACTAAGGGGGGCATACATACATTGAGAGCGTATGTCAAAGTCAACGACTTTTCTATGGAACCTATACTAAGTCAAGAATCCTACTATTATGAAGTTGACAAAGGAAAAAGCTGGTTCATGTTTTGATGTAAATATTATGTCGTACAAATAAGATGTAATAGAATATCTAGCTAAACTCTAAGGTAGCAACCCCTTTATAATGTAAAAAATGTTGTCTTTCGATCAATGAACAAGTTGAGTTGAGTTTTCAATAGGTACTCTTATGTAATGGTGCATTCCATTCTAAGCCGTGATGTGACAATACTCAAAATTTGTTATTGTAAAATTATGGTCCATTGTCCCTGATTATCATAAATGGGACTCCAAACCTTGATATTATGAAGTTGAAAAGAAATGCTTTAACCTACTATTTGGTGATCCTTGCCAATGCTTTAGCCTTTACCTACTTTGTGAAATAATCCATAGCAACAATGATAAATTGTCATTAGGCTATAGACTTCAGAAATGGTCTAAGTATGTCTAATCCCTATTGAGCAAAGGGCTAGGGATTGGATAAGTAACATCATTCAACAGAAGGTGCATGACTTACTACCTCATGCTTTTGGCATTACGGACAATGCCAAACAATTGTTCTCACTTCATCTTTTGTTGTCGACTAATAGTAGCTAAGTAACAGCAAACGGATATACAACGTTTGTGCTTTTACATTTTACTGCATACACCAGCATATAGTTCAAAGAATACTCATTAGGCATCTTTTAAGGAAAGGCATTGAAGATAAGGTTAGGAAATACCACATTTGTATAGCTAATCATCTATCAATGTATAATTTATGACTTGATAAACCAATCTTTAAGCCTCTTTCCCATCATCAGGGATGACACCATCCCTTAGATAATCTATAAGGGGATTAATCCAAGACTTCTCTCTCAGGCAAGGAGATAATCCACAGCTCTACAGGATAATGGACAAACTCTTGTGTAGGAGAAACTCGATAAAGAGTTGTCACTCAGATCAGAAAATGTCATACTAGCCAACTTGGATAACTTATCAACGGCAATATCCTCACTCCTTGGTATTTTGTGAGTTAAAAAGGACTGAAATTCTTCCAAGAAAGTTTATACTATCAATAAGTACTTGCTCATTTCTTCTTCCCTTACCGTATAACTTCCTTTAACTTCATTCACCACTAATTGTAAATCAAAGAAAACTTCGAGTTTCTCGACACAATTTCCTTTTCTAATTTAGGTCTAACTATTAAGGCTTCATATTCCGCTTCGTTGTTGCTAGCTAGAAATCCAAATTTCAAGGCATAATTACCCTTAACATTATGAAGTCTTTGCAAAAAAAGGCCTATTCCATTTCCCTCTTTAGTGGAAGAACTATTGATATAAAGATACTATATGGGCTTTTCAGTAATTTCCATGCTATCTTCCTCACCTGTGCACTTAACTAGAAAATTTACCAATACTTAAGCTTTCAATGCCATTCTAGGTTTGTACTGTACACCATAGGCACTTAGCTCCAAGGCATATTTCATCATCCTTCCCAAAGAATCTAGTAGTTGTAATGCCTATTGCAAAGGTTGATTAGTAAGGACTATGATTTGGAGAGCTTCAAAGTATAGTTTCAACTTCCTTATCGAGGAAAGCATTACTAATACAAATTTTTCAATTTTGGTATATCGATGCTCCAGTCATTATAAGACATGACTTACGTAATAGATTGGTCGATGCTCCTTAACGTTGATTCAGACTAATACAAAAGAAAACACTTAATAGCTAATCTATAAGTATAAATACAAGTTTTCTCTTAGGATAGGTGTTAAGAGTATTAGGGGTGACTCAAGAAATTCTTCAAGTTCACTAAATGCCTTTTCGCAATTATCTGTCCATTTGAAATCTTTAGGATTCTTTAAAATTTTAAATAATTCTATGCACCTGTCCGTACTTCTCGACACAAACCTATTAAGGGTAGCTAATTGCTTAGTGAGTTCCTAAACCTCCTTGATAGTACGAGGAGATTTCATATTTCTGATTGCCTTAATCTTTCTCAGATTAGCTTCGATGATATGCCAAGTAACCATATACCTTAGGAGCTTTCTTGAAGTAGCACCAAAGACACATTTTTGCAAATTCAGCTTCATGTTATACCTCCTTAAGGTAGCGAATGTTTCGTTAAGATTAGCATCTCTATTGTGCTTTTCACAATCATGTCGTCAACATACACTTCGACATTTCAATGTATTTAGGGCTTGAACATCATAGTAACAAGCTGTTGATTAGTTGCATTAGTGTTTTTTAACACAAAGGGCATCATCGTATAACAATATGTTCTGAAATTAGTGATAAAAGATGTGTGAACCTCATCTTCCTCATCCATTTTAATTTTATTATAGCTAAAAAAAGCATCTATGAAAGAGAGCAATATATGCTCAATAGTTGAATCAACCATTTGATCAATTCTTGGTAAGTTAAAGCAATCCTTAGGATTGGCCTTATTAAGATCCATGAAGTTTATGCACATGAGTCATTTTCCGTTTGACTTCTTGACTAATACACAGTTGACTAGCTAAGTAAGATGAAGCTCTTCCCAAATGAATCTTTCCTTTAAGAGTTTCTGGACTTCTTCTTTTATGGTTGCTTACCTCTCGAGGAAAAAGGCTTCTTCTTTTGTTGGATCACTTTTACACTTAGATCGATCTAAAGGTTATACACCATGATGTCTCTAGGGATACCTGGCATGTTCACAGGGGACCATGTGAATACATCGGCATTGTCTTGCAAGAAGTTGATTAAACTTCGATGGATGTTTGCCAATAAGTGTATCCCTATCTTAGTCATCTTTTTAACGTTACCTCCCAATGAAATTTCCTTTGTTTCATCTTCGATGTTATCCATACCAATTGACTTTCCTTTTGGATAAGTTTCCACTTGTAAAGTTTCTTCTCGCCTTAATACCCTTATATACAATAATCTTGCCAACTATTGATCTCCTTTACATGTACTGACTCCCATAGGAATTGGGAATTTGGATTTAAGGTAAGAAATGGATAAGATGATGCTAAATAAGTGTTGATACGATTGTCCCATGATCATATTGTATGGGGACTAACATTTGACAACAAGGAAGTTTACTTCATCTTCTACGACATGTTCTTCATCTCCAATTTGGATTGGTAAAGAGATTACTCCAGTTACCTGAATAGGTTGTTTGTTGAAGGCATACAAATCATAATTGTAGGATCTCAACTGTGCTTTGATCTTTAGTCTCATCTAATCAAAAGTATGTTGATAAATAATGTTTGCTAAACTACTCATGTCAACGAGAATTTTTTTTACTTTGAAGTTAGCAATTCTCGCACTAATCACATCACAAGTGCGTCATCATGTAGCCTTTGAATGCCTAGTAATAGCTGGTCGAGTAACATTCTCCTGGTCTTCTCATCTCCTCTAAGATGGTTGCTGAATATTCTTGGCATGATGCACTAGAAACTTACACAAATGCCTTCACTAAATTGCATCTTCAATGGCCCTCTTAAGTTAGGATGTATTCGTCAATGTTATGGCCTTCATTATGATAGAAATCACAATATTTGTTGGAATTTTTCCTTGATGAGTTTCCTCTCATGATTTTTTGCCACTGCAAAATGCCTCTTTGTCTACGCACTTCCATCAATATGTCTAAAATTGGATGATTGACTAAGTATGGACTGAATATGTTGGAATTCATAGCCTTTTTTCTAGAAGTTAGGACATTGGTCATCATCCAATCCGAGCTGATCTTTACCACTTCTCTTCTTGTCACTTTTCCTATCTCTTCTATTTTGATCGACCTCTCACTAAGCCTTTATATTGTCCTATTATTAAGTATAAGATGTAGCTTTGGCCTTAGACTTAGCAAAAGTTCTTGGTTCATTTTTTGGTGAGAGACATAAAAATGTCTTTGTAGAGCTTAACGCCATCATGATAGCATTAAGAGCTATACTTATGTCCAGTTCTAGAATTTAGACCATCTCTACCATAAACTTAGCTAAATAATCTCTATTATACTAATCTTATCTCTACTTTATCATGTTAAGGACTAAAGAATCCTTAACAGGAAGCTTACTTGTAAGAAAGTGTTGAAGGAACACTTTTGCCAAATCTTTGAAACATGAAATAGTGTTCAACTTTAAGTGTTTGAACCATGTACTTGCCACATTCCTTAGTGTTGAGGGGAAAACTTGGCAGGCCACGGCATTACTCAAGCCATGTAACTTGGCCAAAGTGCAGTAGTATTTCAAATAATCTTTTAGATCTCTCTTCCATCATAGGTTTCAAATTGTGGCAACTTGATGTGCCATAGTGTAATCTCCTCTAAACTCTTGAGGATGAAAGGACTCTTCTTAATTTGATATCGTTTACTCATTGCAATAAGGGTGCTAACATGTGAGGGTCTAGCACGGTGCACCTGCTATAGTTGCTTACCCTTGACATTTTTCTTAACCGGAGGGGTTGAAGGTCCCATTGTAACTTTAGCTTACTTTTTTGGCAATTCAGATGAATATATTAAGTCGTCACTATTCTCGATGTTATGATTGTCATGCTCTTTGTTTTGATTTAGGTAGATATTATTATGAAGGGGATTAAGGGTATCTTTATGTTTTTTGCTTAATTCATGGTTTTCTTTGGCTAAGTTGAGGCAAAGTTGCTTTAGTTGAGCCAAAAGTTGTTTGTTAGTATGCTTACTTCCCCTTTTAAGGTAGTAAGATGAAGTATCAACACCTATACTTTTATTTAATCTTATCCTAACCATGTGGATAGATAAGAAAAAACAAATGGTGTCAAATGATGTTAGGTGATTTTGGATTAAGACTTTGATCCTACAAAGAAAGAAAAGGTTATAAGGTATCGGGGCTAGTTTGGTGTGGTCACTGCGATGCCTAAGTCAGTAAGTGAATATTGGAAGAAACTGAATGAGTAATAGTGGATTATTGGATAACTCTTATAATGTTTCTTCTCTATATTTATAGGCGAATGTTGAGTGTTTGAAATAGTAGTTAATTGCATAATTACTGGAACACGTAGAGACCTTTCGATCAAGTACATTTTTGGAATGTAAGAATAGTAGGCAGTTATGTAATATAACTATACCAAGTGATAACTATTTGCACTACTTTCATTAAATTCAAATCAGATATGGATCTATGTTACTCGATATTACTTGAGAATGAAGTTACTCGACATGTCAGCAGCAGAGTGGATGAGTGAATGAAATTCGAAGATCAATAACTAGTATGTAAGCATTTTTCTCACAATGACTTACTTCTAATCCTAATTGTGTCTATTAGAATCTCTTCTGAATTAACAACCAATTCTAATTGCATTAATGATATATTAATTTGTGAATTTCCCTAAGAATGCAGCAAATTTTCTAATAATATCTCTATTATCAAGAGTAAGGTATTCCAATGAATTAGATCTATTCAATAGAATTGTCTTTCGACATATTCTATTGAAATTTGGCCTACGTCAATGTTGTGCACTACACTGTACTTAGATGAATTAAATTTAATTCATCGGGAATATCAAACATTAGGAAATCCCTAATTTATGTACTTGCTCATGCTAGGTTGATGTAGCCAGTCCTAAAATACTACTCACACATGATAAAGAAACAAGACGTATCAACAAAATGCAAAAATAACAAGGAAATTAATATAAGACAAGTAAAAGAATACAACTCCATTTTGAATTCCACTATAGAAATCTTTGTAATGCACAAACAATGAATCCCATCGTCTTACTCAAGTAAATCTAAGAAGGCACATAGTGTAACACTTAACAATTGTATAGAAGAAAAACAAAAAAAAAACACAATGGGTACAAGAATGGATGAATGGATGCTGTAGACACCTCATTTTTGCACAAACACCAACAACAACCACCCGCATCCTCCCCCCTTTTATGTATTTATTTACTTATTTTTAGAATAGGTTAAAGGGTCCTAAATTAGAAAAAATAAAAAAATAGAAAAATAAGAAAACCTAAAATATGAAATTCAAGAAAATACAAAAAATAGGAAAATAGAAAAAAGAACAAAAAATAAGAAATTTAGAAAAAATACAAAAAAATGGAAAAACTGAAAAAATAGGGAATTTAGAAAGTAATAAAATATTTTAGGTAATTTAAATAGAATAGATTTTTAATTTAAATAAATCTAAATAAAAAGATTGTTGAACCTAGGCTTAGATTTAAATTTGGCCCAGGTTGACTTAGTCCATATGTGTAATTTTATTGCACTTATGAATAAGAAAAAACCAACAGCCTAATTAGATAAGCACTTGGACTTGATATTGCATATGATTTGGACATTTTAGGTTTAATCTATGGAAGATGCAAAATGTATCTTTTATTTTCTTTTCTCACTTCATCACCATGTCATTGCCACATCATGGGCCACATGATCGCTACATCATTTAGTAACTCACTTCTAAGTGTGGTAGGCACAATCCTATGCATGTTGGACAAACTTCGACACACTCCTACAAGCATTGAACACACTCTTACACGTACAGCTTTATATCTGGCATCACATGTTGTCCAAACATAGAAGAAAATTGTAGTGCATTTAATATTTTTCATCCTTAACTCGACCATAATAACTATAAATAAGGGTTTGCTCTTCATTTTCAAGATGCAACAAAGTTTTGACATAATTTAGAAAAACAAAAATCGAAGCTTCCTCTCTTTAGCACAGTTCCTCTCTCTCTTTTGGATAGCATACCTTACGGTGATTTTTTATGAAAAGCACTAACATCAGCTTTACTAAGGTGACACGAGCCGATCCAAGCTAAAGTGAGCCAATCGAAGCCAATTAGAGCCGACCAAAGCCAACCAGAGCTAATTCGAATCAAAGTGAGCCGAAATAAGCTAATGGAGGTGACCAAGTCGATGTGAGCAGACTAAGCCACCTTAAGTCAGTCCGAGCCACCTCTGAGTTGTCTAAGCCAATTCAAGCCAACTTGGTCTATCTTTTTTTTTTTCTCTCTCTTTTTAATTTTATTTATTTGTAAATGTAATAATAAACAAGAAAAAGAAAAAAGAAAAAAAAAATAAAAAATGAACAAAAAAGAAAAAAGGAAGAGACGAAAAACAAAAAGAGAAAAAGAGAAAAAAAAAAAGAGAAGTAGTTTATTTATTTATTTTTAGTTTAATAGAAATAGATAGAATAAGTAATAAAATAAATAAGATAATATAATAAAAATAAAAATAATTAAATAGGTTAGTGAATAAAAATTGTTTTAATACTTAGAAAAATTGAATTTTCTAAAAATAAAGGAAAATAAGTAAACCCTTTGCAAATTAGGACTATTTTAGAGTTTTCAAAAATAAAACACTAATTAGGACCATTTAAGAGAATTTCCTTGAATAAATTGAATTGAGTAAAAACGTAAATCCGACCTTGTTCAAAAAATTTAAACCAAACCACCTGCTAAAGCTTTTATGAATGAATTATGGAAGTCTAATCCCAAATTACGGGTACTTGGATACCTATATGTAAATATGGGGCAGCTTAAAAGATAGAAATTTTTTTCTTCCATTTTTGTCAATAGTCATATAAATTAATTTAGTCTCATATAATATGATTAGTTGTTTAGAAATCAAAATGAGTACATTTGAAAAGCGTAGTTAAATTCAGAAAGTTAAAAGTGGTACCCATTTAGGGTTTAATAAATTAGCCTTTGGATCTAGATCTCTGGTTTTCCAAAAGCCATTTTATAAAATGGTTTAATTGATAAACCAGCAACTAAGTTATAACCAATCCACCCAATTGGTTATAACTTAACTTTTTTTCCCGACTTCAATCGAGTGGCGACTCTAAAGTACTTTGAAAAATGTAAGAAAAAAAAAACCGGTTTTCTTTAAACCTTAGTCGATGGTCAAGTAAATGGGTAAGGTTTTAATACTGATTAGTTTAGAAAAGACCTAATTTAAAAAGAACTAGGAGGGTGAAAAATTAGGCTCGACAGCTTAGCGACTCCATTAGGGATTTTAAGTGGGCTATCTACTTAAAAACAATCTAAAATTAAAATTTCTTTTCAAATTACCCATGTTGTTTAGTTGTTTGTTTATTTATTTGTATATTCATTTGATTATTTGTTATTGACTTCATGTGTATATTTATTTTGATTAGCATATTGATTTTGCAAATAACATACACTAGGGCATGGGGGTTCATCTGTTGCATCAAAGATGAAATGTAGATACGATCAGACTTAAGATGACTTAGGACCTTAAGAGGGGGGCCATTGTATAAGTTCCAGGTGTAGTGGTGTAGCTACCGTTCGGGGCTTATTAGCCTACCCCACTTAAGCTTATTATGACCAATGAAAGTGTTTTCTAAAAATAAGTGAGGTCATAGAACTTAAGGACCTTTTAAAACTTATCCTAATTGCATATACTTCCCTCCAAGCTTGAGTTAATACACTATCCTTAAGAAATTGCAACCCTACTGATCATTTAAGAGTTCCTACAAACAAGTTTTTGAAAATTACAGTAAGGTTGCAACTTAAGGAGTAATGTATTAACCCAAAACAACCCTAACATTTGCATGTTTCCACATTTTTTTTTTCTTCTTTTGATGCATTGATAATTGATTCTTGTCTATAAAATATGTAGACATAAGATGACAAACAACCAAACAAATGATCAGGCAAACAATAGGCTACTGGATACCTCTATGATTCGTAAGAAGATGCTAAGAGATGAAATTGCCTATTTAAAAGAAAAGCTCAAGTGTTCTAAGGCTTACAACTGGGCTTTAAGGTCCCTTCTGGAATAGGTCACTAAGGATACTTATGAGATGATAGAGGACCTTAAGGTTGGTATACGGGGTATACGGGACTTAATGTAAGGTTTTTTCAATTCAAATCTAAAGAGCCTAGAATAAACATCAATTTTCTGAATAAATGTTAAGTTATCTACCTTTGTTTTTTTATTTTGATCTTTTTTCAAAATAATAAAGCTCTCTTTAGTTCACCCTTCTTTATTCTTTAACATTCCCATCTTTGTAAATAGTCTTTCAATAAACATTTATCTAACCACTATTCGTTCTCATTTAGGGAAATGTAAATAAAATCAATAGACTTGTAAATAGAAACCCAAAAATCACTATCCTTATTTGTAAATTATTTTCTAAAAATAAAACCTTACCTTTCTCTCTCTTGAAAAAAAATTAAAAGAAAAGTTGCCAACGGCTATAAATCCTTATGGGCCTAAGGAGCCAACACAAGCTCAAGCCTCTAGACCACTCAAATAACTAACCCAAATACTTGGTTTCCAAACCACACAAGGTCTCTCAACCTATTAAGGATGCTAAATATGAGCCCCTTGGCCCATTCAACAAACATGAGCCCTTTGGCCCACTCAAGCAGCCAGCTTAAACACTTGGCTTTCAACCCACATTAGATCCTTTAATCTGTTAAAGAAGCCAATATGAGCCCTTTATCACCATCTAATCTAAACATAAGCTACTTGGATAACACCAACCTTAGGTCCATTCAGGTAACTTACCTAAATACAGGCTGCTTGGCTAGGCATTCAACCTAAATATCAACCTTAGGTACATCCAACTAGCTTACCCAAACACAAGCCACTAGGCCAGGTAACCAATCCGAACATAGACCACCGCCCATCGAGGCAACCGGCTTGAGAACAATTTTCAACCCTTAAAAAGTAACCAAGTTAAGCTAGAACCCCTGATTTGTTTAGAAAGCCATGCTCAATCATGAACCAAACTAAAACACAAAGTTAAATACTGGTGCACGATTTGAGAAATTTGGGGCAAAACCAATCCTCATCCTGGGTAAATAAAAAAATAAGCCCCTCCTTAAGAAATCGGTAACTCACTTATTGAAAAGTTCAGGATGAGAAGAGGTAAGTTGCATCTTATACACCAACTTGAGACACTTTAACAGTTGAGCGACATAATGGTGAGGATACTTTGGACTCATTCCTTAAAGGAGGTTCACTTTGGATGTGATATATAGATTAAAGTGAAGTTAGGCATTCATTTCTAAATCATAAACACAATTGTTCATCTCGTTGGACCTATTTGGAAAATTTTCAAATTCAAACCCTATTAAGAATCACCCTACAATGAGACAATTTAGAGGTTAGGGTCATCGATTAGAAGTTAAGGGTAAGATTGGTTTATGCTTGTGTAAGTAACATTAATTCAAAAACAACTTTTATTTATGATAAATTATTTTTCTTTAAAGTGAAGAAGAGCCAATTTCCTTTTTAAACACCTCAAGCCCATACACTAGAAATACATGGATTTAGGGCCTTGAATCATTTAAAAAGAAAAAAAAAACTCAACAATGGAGACAATTACTCTTGGAGTCAAAAGGAAAGAAAAGAATAGCAAGACATGGTGGGGCAAAGTAAAGAGAAGGTGAAAAGAAAAGAGGGCAAAGAATTAGGCCTGAACATTAGAGAAAAGCTTCAAGAAATATTTCATGTCCCAATAGAGGCAGCTAAACCAAATCAAAAGGTTAGGAGCCAAAACCTACAAAGCCTTAAATCCCATTCCAAAGCTTGGAAATCCAAAATCTCTACTTTCACTCTGGCACTTTGAAGCCTCTCTTACCTATACTGAATCATATAAGGCCGCCCTACCTACAATACCACCCTTGTATAAGTAAAAGCTTTTCCGATCTTAAAAGATAATTTATCTTTAATAAAAATTATTTTTGAAACTAGGGCAAGCATACCCTTAATTTTTTTCCCTAAGGTGCTTGACTTGTACACTCAAGATTAATAAAAGCATTTCTTTCAAAATAGGCCTCTTAACTAGTCCTTTTTGAAACCCTTGGACTAAAATCTTAAATTCATAAGGTTGAAACGAAAAAGACCTAACGGATTGACTAAGGCGCATCATTTGCAAAATGGATTGTAATTTTTGGAATTGTAGTTGAGAGTGAAATCTAGACCAAGAGCTAGCAAGGAAGACCTCTTTGACTAAACTAATTGTGAGTTACCTTTTCCTTAGAAAAGGAATGTCTTGAGATCACAAATGCCCTATGAGAAGCCCTAGGGTCAAGGGCAATAAGAAACTCTACATGATTACCAAGGATAGGGGTGGTTAGAAGATTGTTCCTTAAATAAGAATTTATACCCGTTAGCAAAACTTTCAAAAAAAAAAAAAGGAAAAAAATGAAGAAAAAGAAAAAAGAGAGGAGAGAGAAAGTAAAGGCTTGTCACAAAATTCTTGTCTAATCCATGTCGGCTCGAGTAGCTAAGCTTTCAATCCACGTCATTTGTTTCCTTTCTAAGGTAGTCATTTTTTTTTTAAATTAAGCCTAGTAATTTAGAACTTTTTCCCTTGTTGTAGTTTCTTAACTCTGTTTCAAATCAAGGGGCATATCCCTATTTCCTTTTTCATAAATGGTTTTTTAGCAATCTTCGTATAAACAATTTTTCAAATCAAGAAGTCTTTTAAAAATGGTTGCTTTCCTTCCTTTAATTCTTCAATCCTTCATCAATTTCTTGTTAGGATTCAAGCCAACTCTTATAGCACAGTCCCCTTTTCTATTCTTTTTAGGGTTCTAGCTAGCTTTTAAGGTATTGTCCTGTCTTTCTAGTTTATTAGCTAGCTCTTAGAGCACTAACTCCTCTTTTATTTCCTTCTAGCATTTTAGCCAACCTTTAGGGTACTATCCCGCTATTCTAAGGTTTTAGCTAACTCTTAGAGCACTGACCCCTCTTTTATTCTTTTCGTGGTTCTAACTAGCCTTTAGGGTGTTGTCCCATCTTTTTAGGGTGTTAGCTAACTCTTTAGAGAACTAACCCCTTTTTTATTTTTTTCAAGGTTCTAGCTAGCCTTTAGGGTACGATCTCGCTGTTTTAGCATTGTAGGTAGCTCTTAGAGTGTTGACCCCTCTTTTATTTCTTTTTAGTGTTCCAGTCAACCTTTAAGGTTTTTCCCACTATTCTAAGGTTCGAACTAGCTCTTAGAGTGCTAACCCCTCTTTTATTCTTTTTAACATTCCAGCCAGCCTTCAAGGTGCTATCCCGCTGTTCTAGGGTTCTAGCCAGCTCTTAGAATGCTGACCCCTCTTTTATTCTTTTTAGTGTTCCAGCTAGCTCTTAGAGTGCTATCCCTTTTTCTATTGTTTTTAAGGTTGTAGCTAGCCTTTAGGGCTTTCTAGGGTGTTAGTAAGCTCTTACAGCATTGAGTCCTCTTTTTCCTTTTAGGGATTTAGCTAGCCTTTAGGGCACTATCCCATCTTTAATTTTAAGGAACCCATTAGCCTTTAGGGCATTATTTCATCTTGCTTTCTAGGTTGCTAGCCATCTTTCAACCCCTCTATCTTCAACTTTATATAAGGCGCTTCTATTCCTTTAGCAAGCCCATAAGGTACTTTCTCTCACTAATTTTTCTAAAGCGAGCCTATAGGGCGCTTCTCTTTCATTAATCCCATCGCAAGCCCATAGGACACTTCTCTACACCAAGTTTTTTATTTAGGGTTTTAGCTAGCTTTAGGAGCACTTCACCCATTTTACCTAGGTTAGTAAGCTTAGTGAGGCACAACCTGGTTTTAGATCGATCTTAATTTAAGGTTGCCAGTCCTTGAGAGACACTCCTGCTTAGGTTAGTGAGCTTAGTGAAGCACAACCAAGTTTTCCAAATCATTCTAATTTTAGAGTTATTAGTCCTCAAAAGACTCTACCACCTAGATTAGTCAGCTTAAAGGAGCACTACCAGGTTCTCCAGATCGATCCCAACATTAGGGTTGCTAGTTCTTGAGAAACACTCATGCTTAGGTTAGTCACCTCAAAGGAGCACTACCGGATTCTTTAGATCAATCTTAGCATTAGGGTTATTAGTCTCTGAGAGATACTCTAGCCTAGGTTAGTAAGCTTAGTGAGGTATGACTAAGTCCTTTAGATCGATCTAATTTTAGGATTGCTAATCACTAAGAGACACTCTAGCCTAGGTTAGTTAGCTCAAAGGAACACTACTAGGTTTTTCAAATCAATCCAATTTTAAGGTTGCTAGTCCCTGAGAGATGCTCTTGCCAAAGATAGTTAGCTTAAAGGAGCACTACCGAGTTTTTCTTGATTCGATTCCAAAAGTTAAGGTTGCTAGTCCTCGGGAGACACTCCTACCTAAGATAGTCAGCTTAAAGGAGTGCTAATAGGTTTATCTTGAATTGATTCCAAATTTTAGGGTTATTAGTCCCTAAGAGACATTCCCACCTAGGTTAGTTAGCTTAAAGGAGCACTACTAAGTTTATCTCAAATTGATTCAATGTTAGGGTTGCTAGTCCCTAAAAGACGATCCTGCCTAGATTAGTTAGCTCAAAAGAGCACTACTAGGTTTTCAAGATCAATCCAATTTACAGGTTGCTAGTCCCTGAAAGACGTTCTATCTTAGATTAATTAACTCAAAGGAGCACAACTAGGTCTTTAAGATTGATTTGATTTTAGGATTGCTAGTCCCCAATAGATGCTCCTACCTAAGATAATCAACTCAAAGGGGCACTACTAGGTTCATCTTGAATCAATTCCAAAAGTTAGGGTTGCTAGTTCCTGAGAGATGCTCTCACCTAGGATAGTTAGCTTAGAAGAGCACTACTAAGTTTATCTTGGATCAATTCTAAAAGTTAAGGTTGCTAGACCTCGAGTGATACTTCCGCCTAAGATAGTCAACTCAAAGGAGCACTACCGGGTTTATCTTGGATTGATCCAATGTTAAGGTTGCTAGTAACTAAGAGATGCTCCTGCTTAGGTTAGTTAGCTCGGTAGGGCACTACCAGGTCTCAATTTAAGATCTTACTATAAACCTTGCTTTTAGCGAGCTTACAATTTGACTAAGAGTACTTTTTGAACGTTCTTAAGGATCAACTAAACTAAGAATACAAGTTTGCATTTAAAAACGAATTTAACTTTCTAATTCCAAAGTCTATTATTGATAAAACCCAAACGTGAAAAACTGTGAACTTTAAAGTCACCCAAAACCCTAAACCCTAAAGCAATTAAAGACTCATAACCTTAAGCAATTAATTGATAATTTAATTTGAATAATTTCATTCAACTCTAGAAAGTTTCATAATTTTATAAGAATTAAATCATAATCTATAAAACAATTTAGGAAGCAAACTCTGAAAGAATTTCCTATAAGACAATTTCCTTATCTTCATGCGTAAGCCTTATATATGCGAATAAGTGAACCAACCAATTATCCTAAATAACTTATCAATTGAGAGTTAGAATCATTTATCAATTGATAACTTATCAAAAACTAGTGATAAGACACTTTCCTTATCACACCTTAACTTATACTACATATGGACAAGTTATCACAAGATTTCATGTGTTCAACTTTAATAAAGAAGACAAGACAATTCCATTCCATAAAGGAAGCCTAATGGCTAGTTCTTACAAGGCTAGAAAGGGAGGCCATGCCTTGTCTTTCATCCATCAATTACTTTGTCTTATACTCCACTATTCATCCCTTAATTTTTACATCATCTAGTCTTATCAAATGGTGGCATTTGTGCATGCTACAAGACAACAAAATCAAGCTTCTTAAACACACTACCCTACCCCCATACAACCCGCCACTCTCTCTCTCATATCCTTCACTTTCACTTTCATTTTTACTTCCATTTATCTCACTTGAAAATCAACCCAAAAGTGGAAACACAAAAACCTACAAAATCAACTTTACCGCTACTTATAGCTCCTATCCTCACGACACAAAAGCTCCACTTTGTATACTCCATTTGTCAGACTTCGAAGCCACTTTTAAGATCCTTAGAATACCCTCTAAACCCCTCTTCAAAGGACCAAAACTTAAGATTCCGAAAAGGTAGCAAGAAGGAGAAAGTAAGACAAGAAGCTTAAGTGGAAACTTAGGGCATCACCACCATACTTTTGCTTTGTAGACAAGTAAGTGTTTCTTTGTGTTAGTAGCCTAGTATTCCATGTTAGGAGACCATATTTTCTTGAGGATATTAGTATAATCATAAGTTGATGAAATAACTAAGACCACCCTAAGAAGCAAACTCCATGAAAGTTGACTTATGAGAATGTAAAGTTGGTGTTATGTAGAGATACTTATTCAACACTTAGAACGAAAGATTTTAAGTTGAGGAAATCATGAAATGAGCACTCAGATGAGAGGATAAAATGCTGCACGTGAAGTATTTGTAGGTCCTATGGATGTTATTTTCACTTCTATTAAGTTAAATATGCTTAAATCTAGACTTAGGTAAAGGAAAATCCATTACATGAAGCTTTTATGAGGAAACCAACTTTGTAAGACATGAACTATGATATGGAAGTTGTAATAAGTATGAGATCTACTATTTTCATATAAAGTGTGAGCTAAGTAATCATCTCATGGAAGAAAAGTTAAGTTAAGATTTGAATATAAGTAGCCTTGGTTCATGATCTAACCCTTAAACTTGAGAAAATGAGGAAACAAGTTGAAAAACCAAGCAAGAACCCCTTGGATTCATCACAACCAGATCTGGAGCTATGTTGAAAAATAGTTAAAAATAAAATAAAAGTAAGTAAACAAAGTGAAAAAACTAACCAAGGCAAGTATCATAAGTGTATTACGCTTAAAACTCAAAATTAAGCTTAAAACTTCTAAAATGGGTCTCAAACTTTAAGTTGAACCCTCATTAAATTTCTAACCAACAATTTACCCCAACAATAAAAGTTGTTTTAAGACTCTTAAAAAGTCCACAAAACACACCTTAAGCCCAACAAAGTGGCTGTCATTGATTTGGATAAAAAACAATCCCATTTGACAACTTAAGCTCACTTAAAGGACCAAGAAGTTGTTGCTAGCCTTGGGAGTGTAAATCAAAGTTGAAAATTTGACCTTAAAGAGCATTTTAAGCCTAGAATGAATTCCTACGCCTAAGCCTAAAGGATTTCCCAAGATCTCAAAAGGCCCAATAATCAAACAAAGGTAAAAAGCACTCTAAGTAGTGAGGATCACTACGGTTCTAACCTATAGGTAGTTTTGCATGCCTCATCTCGAAAATATAACTTCACCAAATTAAAGAACAATAAAAAAATGATGAAGATTGACTATAAGATTATAAAAATTAGATTTAAAATGAGAAAGTTATACACGATTGGACTTCAAGTGAAAACTGAGAAAAATATGAAACTAAGTCAAAAGTATAACTTAAAGGGTTTTAGCTTAGTTTTCTAAGTTTTATTTCAAATCCTTATAGTATTATATTTGCAATGTCTAAGGGACCTAGCTTTTGGAGAAGACTTACCCTCGAATTATTTTGATTAATCTGCATGGTTGAATGAGTGAATTGTTGATGACTCTTTACTTAACTTTACTTGTAGAATAGATGTACTTAAATATATACATATATATATATATATATATATAAATATATAAAAATTGGATGCTTGTAGGATATAGGAAATGTATGTGTGAATTTATGATTGAATGCCATGGCTTTTTAATCACATAATAATGAGAATTGGTTGTAATAACTCATACGTACAATTGTATGGAATGAAATTGTCTGATCGCCATGAAAATCAGATTAATCACTCATACGATTAAGAAATTCAATGAATCATGCATTCCCCATAGTTGCATTTTGATGACACTAACTATCACTTCACATAGAGGATAGGAAGGGACTCACAGGAGGAAGGCCTCCTATAGGATTGAGCACTAGCTATACCATCATTTTAATTGAGTCTTTATCTTAAGCTAATGGGCTTGCTAGGCATTGGGAGACATCGACCATTGGCGAGGGGCCGTATCTTGTAGCTTTTGCTTTTGTTGTGTGTTTGTAGATTGTAGAGGCCACCATATCACTAGACTTAGGATTTTGGAAATACGTTTTGTTGCTCCAAATGAAAGTATATTATATACGTTATATATATATATAATGTATATATATATATAGTTTTGTTTTGACTTAAGCACAATAGTGCAATGATGTAAAACCCAAGTGCTAAGACCTAGATTTTAGTTTGTGTCAATTAATTATCTCTAACCCCGATCATAGGGGGTGTAATTCTAAGTTGTATGTAGTTCTTAAGCTACTATATTAGAAACCTATTCATGATCCTTTAAGCTCATTAACCTATGTGAGAGCGTCTTTAAGGGACCTAAAACCTTAAGTTGGAATCAATTTGGAAAATCTTCTTATGTTCCTTTGAGGTCATTAACTTAGGCAGGAGTGTCACTAGCAAACTACCTCCCCTAAGTTCAAATCGATTTGGAAAACTAGGTCATGCTCCATAAGCTCACTAACCTAAGCAAAACACAATCTTGGGAACTAACAACCTAAAATTGCAATCAATTTAGAAAACTAGGTCATGCTCTTTTGTGCTTACTAGCCTAAGTAGGACTATTTTTTAGGGATTAGCAACCCTTAATTGCAAATGATTTTGAATACCTAGTCAAGCTCTTTTGTGCTCACTAACCTAGTGATTTGCTTAAAATATATATATATATAAATAAATCGTGAATACTCCAGTAAGTATACTAGGTTGGAATCAAGTAATATAGAGAAAGTAAGGTTGTTGATTTCTCAAGGACTAAGAAATTACTAATCCTATACTAGTTCTTATCAATATTCAAGCAATCAAAATTAAATTAATTAATTTAATAATTACTCTAAAACTATTGAAAAGAAAATGACTATTAAAAATCTAAAATTAAGCAATCAATTGACAATTATGGAAAAACAGTCAATTGAGAGTTATGAGAAAATAGAATCCACCCTAGATTATGCTAATTAAACAGTTATCATGTTATATACATTAATAGTTATATGGTCATTCAAGTGAAATTATTATACCTTAAAAGTTAAGGATTTAAAGTCCTAATAAATTAGTCAGCTTGTATATCTTCCAATTAATAGTAGACTTTAAATTACAATCATATATCTCTCGATACAATGATTGTCTAATATCCTAAATCAATTATCCCTAATGTCTTAGTGAATAATCAATCGTAGAACATCGCATAAATTTTTAGATAATTTCTAATTAATTCAATTAACTTTGCTTCTACATTGATTAATCAAATCAACTAAGAATTTCTAATAACCCTATATTAACTCCCGTATCATTAAGGTTTCTAACAATTATAATCAATTGAACAATTATAATTGAAATCATAGAAATTGCAATCATCAATCATCTTCATATCCCTTAATCCTATAACATGAATACAATTATCACCTTAGCTATCTAAGGTTTCATCGATTCCCACAAATAAATTTAGCCAAACATGGATTCGGAAACAAAAACGCAAATACTAATTGAAATTACAAGGAAATTCATAATTAAAAGCATAAGTAATTCACAGAATTGCATAAGAATAATTAAAATAGATGTCACTAATTTTGTATTGGAAAAGATAATCTTTAATTGCAACTTCAACTTGGTCTCTACAGCAAAAGCAAATTCTTGTCAGTGATCTAAGCGATTCTCCCAAAGAATTCTTCAAGAACTATCTAAAGACTATTCTACAACTCTCTAAGTCTAAGGAAAGTATATTAAAAAGTCCCTCAAATGATTAAACATAAGCTATTTATAAGAAAAATTAGGGTTGACTCGTATGAAACTTCTTTTTCATGAAGGCCGACGGTATAAGTACAAGGCTAGTAACGTAGACATTAAGGGTCACCGGTGTATATTATAGGTCGATGGCCTTCAATTCTAACTTATGCGTGTTGATTTGGACTTTGTTCCTTTGCATAAAACTCCTCTTAATTATCTATAATTCCACTCTTGAATCCTCTAATTCTTAAAATGTCCAAATGAAAATAATTAAGTACCAATTCTTAATAATTTCTATAAAATCAATAATAATTCAATCTTAATTTGCACTTTAAAACATGAAAATTATGCCTTTATCACCAAGATGAGACCATCCCATCGGGGACTAGCATACCTAAATTGTAAACGATTTAGAATACCTGGTCTTAGCCCTATGAGCTCACCAACCTAGGTAGAAGCATCATTAGGAGAATACCAACCCTAAGTTTGAATCGATTTTGAAAACATGGTCGTGCTCCTTTCAGCTCACTAATCAAGGCAGGAGTATCTCTTAGGGACTAGTAATGCTAAATTGCAGTAGATTAAGAAAACCTGGTTTTGTTCTTTTGAGCTCACTAACCTAGGCAAGAACATCTTTATGGGAATACGAACCCTAAGTTGGAATCGATTTGGTAAACATGGCTATGCTCTTTTTAGCTTGCTAAAATAAGCATGAGCATCTCTCTAGGACTAGCAACCTTAAATTGCAATCGATTTGGAAAACCTAACCACGCAATTTTGTGCACATTAACTTAAGAAGGAGCCTCTGTTAGGGATTGACAACCTTAAATTGCAATCGATTTGGAAAACTTGTTTGTGATGCTTTGAGCTCATTAGCTAAGGTGGGAGTGCCTCTAAGGACTAGCAACCTTAAGTTAGAATTGCTTTGGAAAACTCGATCATGCTCTATTAAGCTCATTAACCTAGGTAGAATTATATCTAGGGGACTAGTAACCTTAAGGTGAAATCGATTTCGTAAACCTAGTCATGCTACTTTAAGCTCACTAACCTAAGGGAGAGCATCATTTGGGGACTAGAAACCCTAAATTGTAATCTATTTAGAAAACTAGGTTGTCCTCCGTTGAGCTCACTAGCCTAAGTTAGAACGTCTCTTGGGGATTAGCCTTAGTCGGAGCATCTCTTAAAGACTAATAACCCTAAATTGCAATCGATTTGGAAAACCTAGCCAAACTCTTTTGAGCTAACTATCCTTAGTAGGAGCGTATTTTTGGGGACTTACAACCCTAAATTGAAAATGATTTGAAATACCTGGTCGTGTACCTTTGAACTCACCAACTTATGTAGGAGCATCTCTTAGGAGCTAGCAATCTTATATTGCAATCGATTTTGAAAACCTGGTTGTGCTCCTTTAATCTCACTAATATAAGTGGGAGTAACTCTCAAAGACTAGCAACCTAATATTGCAATTAATTTAGAAAACCAAATCATGCTCCATTTAGCTCACTTGCCTAAGTAGGAGCATCTCTCAAGGACTAGCAAAACTAAATTGCAATCCATTTGGAAAATCTAGTCATGTTCCTTCAAACTCACTAATCTAAGAGGGAGCGACTCTTGAAGGCTAGCAACCTAAAATTACAATCAATTTAGAAAGCTAGGTTGTGCTCATTTGAGCTTACTAATCTAGGAGGGAGCATCTCTTAAGGACTAGTAATCCTAAATTGCAATCGATTTGGAAAACCTATTCTTGCTATTTTTAGCTTACTAACCTAGGTTAGAGCATCTTAATGGGACTAACAACACTAAGTTGGATTTGATTTGGAAAACTTGGTCATGTACCCTTTGAGCTCACTAACCTAAGCAAGAACATCCCTCAAGGACTAGCAACTCGAAATTGCAAATGATTAGGAAAACTTGGTCTTGTTATTTTGAGCTTTCTTACCTAAGTGAAAAGCATCTCTATGGTACTAGCAACACTAAGTTGGATTTGATTTGGAAAACCTAGTCGTGTACCTTTAAGCTCATTAACATAGTTGAGAGCATCTCTTAAGGACTAGTAATCTTAAATTGTAATCGATTTAGAAAATCTTGCTATGCTCTTTTAAGCATACTAATCTGGGAGGGAACGTCTCTCGAAGGCTAGCAACCTTAGGTTGCATTTGATTTGGAAACCTGTTCATGATCCTTTGAGCTCATAAACCTAAGTAGGAGCATCTCTAAGGGACAAGTAACCTTAAGTTGGAATCAATTTGGTAAACCTGGTCATACTCCTTTGAGCTTACTAACCTAAGAGGGAATGTCTCAAAGGAGATAGCTAACCTAAGTTAGAATCGATTTGGAAAACCTGATCGTGCTCCTATGAGCTCAATTACCTAAGTAGGAGTGTCTCTTAGGGACAAACAACCTTAAATTGCAATCGATTTGAAAAACCTGGTCAAACTCTTTTCAGCTTACTATCCTGGATGAAAGTGACTCTTCGGGGACTAGCAACTTGAAATTGCAATCTATTTCCAATACCTAGCCAAGCACATTTGAGATCACTAACCCAGGAGGGAGCGTCTCTCGAGGACTAGCAACCTTAAATTGTAATTGACTTGCAAAATCTATTCATGATCCTTTGAGCTCATTAACCTAGGAGTGAGTGTCTTTAGGAGACTAGCAACCTTAAGTTAGAATCGATATGAAAAACCTAATCATGCTCCTTTAGCTCAAGAACCTAAGTAGGAGTGTCTCTTGGGGACTAATAACCCTAATTCACAATCGATTTAGAAAGACTAGAAGAAACCTTTTAAGCTCACTATCCTAAGCGGGATGTCCCTTTAGGGATTGGCAACCCTAAATTGTAATCAATTTGGAAAACTAAGTCATGCTCTTTTAAGCTCACTAGCCTAGGCGAGACTGTCTCTCTAGGACTAGCAACCATAAATTGCAATTATTTTGGATAACCATGCCATGCTCTTTTGAGTGCACTAACCTAGGGGGAGACGTCTCTTTGGGATTAGTAACCCTAAATTGCATTCCATTTGGAAAACCTATTTGCGATCCTTTGTGCTCATTAACCTAGGTAGGAACGTCTCTAGGGGACTAGTAACCTTAAGTTAGAATCAATTTGGTATACCTAGTTGTGCTCCTTTAAGCTCACTAACCTAGGCAAAAGTGTCTCAATGGGATTAACAATCTTAAGTTGGAATCAATTTTGAAAACCTGGTCATGCTCCTTTGCGATCACTAACCTAGGTAAGAACGTCTCTAAGGAACTAGTACCCTTAGGTTGAAATCGATTTGGAAAACATAGTTGTGCCCCTTTGAGCTTACTAACCTAAGTGAAAGCAAATCTTAAGGACTAGCAATCTTAAATTATAATCAATTTGGAAAAACCAGGTCATGCTCTTTTGAGCTCACTAGCTCGAGTAGGAGCTTCTCTTGAGGACTAGCAACCTTTAATTCTAATCGATTTGGAAAACTTAGTGGAGCACTTTTATATGCATTAACCTAAGCGGGACCGTCCCTTTGGGGAGTAGCAAACCTAAATTGCAATTGATTTGGAATACATAGTCGTGCTCTTTTGAGCTCACTAACTTAGGTGGCAATGTCACAAGGGGAATCGCAACCCTAAGTTGGAATTGATTTGGAAAACCTAGTCATGCACCTTTCAACTCACTAACCTAGGCGGGAGTGTATAATGACCCTAAGGGGGGGCACCTAGTAGTAATACCTAGAATTTCCATATCACGTGTATTCCCATGATAAGAAAATCGCCTTATAAGTTAGAGATTGCAAAACTCTAAATAGTTATTTACTAAGGTGTTTAATTTTAGTTCATTGACTCATTATATAATATAAATAATTATAGATATCCATTTTTTCCACAATTCCTTAGAACTGCAGAGAATCGGTATCCCTTACCAAAATAGTGAAATAAGATAAACAATTCTAGAAAATTCTACACTTACTAAAGATACTAAACTTAATTAAGATATTAGTGTAAACCCTACGAATTTAGCTTTTTAAGTATAGAAACAAACGTTTAAACTGTAGATGATTTCCCGAACTCAAAAGAGCCAGTAAGATTTAAAACCGATTAAAATCTCAATCCAAAACCTAAAGTGGATACAAAAAACCTTAAATCATCAATTGAACCCCTAATCGCATACGAAGACCCTAAAACCTCGAACCTCATCAAAACCTTAAGATGACAATCGAAGATTTAATCGCGTAAGAATATATGAAACCCTAAATGTGTAAAAACATTAGAGATTGTGCCCTAAAGTAATAAAAACCCTAAAACTATAACTTTAAGTATATAAAAGCACTAATTCACCATGATATACCCTAAACCCAAATTGATAATATAATGCTCATATTTTGCCAAATCATCAGTAAAAGGTTAGAGATGACCCTCATTCATGCTTATATGATTCGAATCCTCAAGAAATCCATTAGAAACTAAGATAATGAGTCATATAACATATTTATCCCTTAAGTATGTGATTAGGATAGTCTCACTTAAAGTTAGGGTTATAATTAAAGATTAGGTTACATGTAGTGAACTTTAATACTCAAATTAGTACTTTTTGCATTTGTTATCCAAAGTAGTTTATCAAATGAGATATATGAGCTATAAAGACCTAAAGTAAGACCTCAACAACTATGTTTACTAATCAATTCATCAAATACCTCATTTCCTCTCATTTCCTTCATTTTCCCCTTAATTTCCCTTAATCTCTATATTATGTACACAAAATTACACATACTTAAGAGGAGTTGACCAAGTCAACACTTTGAAAAGTCAACAAAAGACATTAAGAGATAAGGAAAAATATCTTAACTTCATGATGGCTTTTCTTTTCTTTCTTTTTGATTTTTTTTCTTCTCCTTTTCTTCTCAATTGCCGTCCACATTTTCTCCTTCTAGGCCCCACCATTTGCCTTCTTCCATAATCAACACAAAACAAAAGAAACAAAACAAAAACAACCCCCCATTGCCGTGAGCTTCTTCTTCCCATTTCACTCTCATCACTCTTCCTTTTGTCTTCTTAATTCCAACACAATTAAAGGTATGTTTTTAAGTTGTTTTATGTTGCTTTATATTATTCATTATTTAGTTAATTAGGTAGATTAGATAAGTAGTTATGTGTTTAGTGTTGTCTTGAAGAAGAGGAAACAAAGTTTCCATCTTTAAGTGTAGAAATCTAGGAATCATGAATAAGAAGAAAGGAAAACATGAATATGTGCACAAAGAATGTGTACATGAGGTAAACCGAAAAGAAGGGAAGCATGAGAAGCATGGTACATGAGTATTTTCCATGTACATAACCTAAATTAAAACAAAACCTAACCATACATACTTATACTACACTAATTACACACTTAAAAACACAAAAGGATGAAATTAGGAAGCTTTTCTTAAGGAAAAGATTAGGCAAACGAATTTTTGTATAAAAATACGTATCTAACCGTATAGGTATATGGGTAGGTATACATGTATAAATACGGTATAAATTTAGGTAGATGTATAAGTATATGTATGTATAAAGTATAAGTACATAAGTATACATATTAGTATGTTATGAGTGTAGATAGGTATATAACAAATGTATATGTATAAGTACTTAATGACATATATATATTTACATGTAATAAAAGGATTACATAAGCCATGACATCATCTATTAGTTACATAAGTGATGATGTAAGCGTAGGTTTATAATAGAAGAAATAATAAGATTACATAAGCACATAACATAAGTATATACGTGTATTTAGAAGTCGAAAATCCCTTACAAATTCCTTAAACCTTAATACACTTCCTAGATTGAATTAAATTTAATCAAGTATGTGGATTAGTAGCACTAATGTAAAATTTCCTAAGTGTAAGAATCAAATAGCTAATTCAATCATTAAATCCTAAACTAGGGCATAAACATAAGCAATAAGAATAATTAAACTTCAATAAGATAAAATTTCAACAAATTTAGCCCACATTGTAAAACACGGGTCTTAACGTCCAAAACGGACATTACCGTATGAATGTACGTCTGAAAACGATGAAAAACGACTATCAATTCGTAAATATTGAAAATAGAATGAAAAAGTTACGTACGATTAGCAATTAGGTTTAATCGAATAAGGGTTGATAGTAATCTAAGTAAAATTAGGTAGATAGATATCTAGAACCATTAGTTGAGTCAACTACTTATTATTCTTGTTATCTCATAATGATCAGGTGATCCCGACGAAGGCGAGGATCTCCCGATCGGTTATTACGACTAGAGCGAGTCGTCCTAGTCAAGTGAGTACTCCCGATGACTCTATACTTGTTTGTGCTTGTAGTTAGTGCACTTAAATTGAATAACAATAACTTGATTCATGGGGTTTTCGGGATATGCGTATGCTTGATATTGCTTGATTGTTGTGAGAAATATTAGTAAATACGATAATTGATGATTTGATGGTATGATTGATTTTTATATGATTTGGATGGTTTGCTAATATTGATTGGTCGCCTCATAATCTGACCTAATTATATTTGGCTTATCTTAAATCAAAAGGGTTATGCATTATCCATGCATCGCATTACTTATTTTGGCCGTCACTTCACGCGATTGGTAATGAAGGGCCTTGGAGGGATGGATTCCCACATGATTTGATTAGTACCATGCAGGAGCATGGGTACAACAAGACCCTACTCTTGGCTCGTGGGTTCTATTGGCACCGGAGACGCTAACCGTGGGTGGTTGGGGGTCACGTCTAGAGACCACCGCTGTAGGGTGTGAGCGTGGATTGCGGGGGTCACCTCACCGCTAGGCCTGGGACTTTGTGAACTATTGGATTTTTTTTTTTTTTTTTGGAAATGGAAAGGTATTTTTGTAAAATACGGAATTCAAAGTTATGGGTAAAAACCTAGGTGCTAGAGCCCGGTAGTGATTGGTGCCGATGAATCTCCAACCCTTATCTCGGAGGGCGTTAAAATCCGATATTATATGCAGTACCGGTCAATTGCATATATTGTTTGGCATTTTGTGTGTACATGCATTCATATGGTTGAAATAATTTGTTTGATAACTTGTTTGCCAGTATAGTATGAAGGATGGCTCACTAAGCTCTTGTAGCTTATTCCCTAAGAGTCTTTCTTTTGCAGGTTTACATACGATGGGATTGGGATAAGTCTCGAGTGCTAAGGGCGAGATGAAGATATGTACATTAGTGTTAGGATTAGTTGAGATTTTTATAGGTAATACATAAACACTCTTTGTAGAAAATATTCACAAGTTAGACTTTAATATAATTTAATTCTACCTGCAGTTTTATAATGTTGGTAATCCTGTCTTATTATTTGGTAGGGGATACCGATTCTCTGCGGTTCTGAGAAACTGTGGGATATCGGACATCCATAGTTATTTATAATTATATATTATGTCATGTGATAATAAATTAATTACTTGAAAATCATTAATCTTAGTGATTTATTATTTAGAGTCTTGCAATCTCTGACTTGCAAGACGGTTTTCATATCATGGGTGCACATATGTTATGAAAATTTTAGGTAATCCTACTAGGCCCCCTTTAGGGTCCTGACAATTAGTCGTTTTTCGGAGCATTCCAAATTAACTACATAAGCTTTTCATCATACTTATTCAATAGTAACACTCTGCACTCAGTTCTTATCCCTCTCCTAACTATCGATCAACCTACAAGAAAAAGAACTATTGGGGTGTAAGCTTACGCTTAGTGGGATAAATCCCCTCGTCAATACCAAATGACAAAAGTTTATTTAATACACAAACATATGAATACATGATCAATCAGTATGACAAACAATACATGCAGTAGCCTAGGAACTGCATGCAACTTAGAATTATACGCTCTACAGTCGAGGTTTGGAGATAATTAATCGACCCAAACCAAAATCCGGGTTCTAGATTTTAGGTTTTATTTCATTTGCACTATTGTGCTTAAGTCAAAACAAAGCCATATATATATATATGTACTTTCTTTCTTAAACAACAAATCATATTTTCAAAATCCCAAGTCTAGCAATATGGTGGCCTCTGCAATCCACAAACATATGCCCTAAGTAGAAGCTACAAGATACGGCCCCTCGCCGACGGTTGGCATCTCTCGGTGCTTAATAAGCACATCAACTTAGTATAGAGACTTAATAAAATGATGACATAACTAATGCCCAATCCTGTAGGAGGCCCTTCTCCTGTGAGTCCCTTCTCATATTTTGTGTAAAGCGGTAGTTGGTGTTATCCGAATGCAATTATGGAGAATGCATGATTCATTTAATTTCTTAATCATATAAGTGATTAATCTAATTTTTCATAGTGATCAAACAATTTCATTCCATACAATCGCACGTATAAATTGTCATAAACAATTTTCATTGTTATACGATTAACAAGCCATAGCATTTAATCATAAATTCATACACATATATTTCCCATATCCCACAAGCATCCAATATATATGTATATATATATATATATTTCCCATATCCCACAAGCATCCAATATATATGTATATATATATATATATATAGGTTTAGGTGCATCTATTCTACAAGCAAAATCAAGTAAAGAGTCATTAAGAATTCACTTACTCAGACATGCGGATCAATCAAAATAATCCGGGATAGGTTATCTCCCAAAAGCTGGATCCTTTGGACATCGCAAATATAATACTATAAGGATTTGAAATAGAATTTGGAAAACTAAACTACAACCCTTTTAGTTATGCTTTTGATTTGGTTTCATATTTTTCCTAGTTTTTACTTAAAGTTTAATTGCTTATAACTTTCTTGTTTTAAATCTGATTTTTATGATCATATAGTCAATCTTCATTTTTTTCAAGTGTATTTTAATGTGGCAAGATTAGATTTTTTAGATGAGGCACGTAAATCTACCTATAGGTTAGAATAGTAGCATTCCTCATGATTTGGAGTGCTTTTGGGCTTTGTTTGGTTAATGAGCTTTTTAGTAACTTAGGAA
Source organism: Lumnitzera littorea (assembly GCA_024138015.1). Classification (NCBI taxonomy): domain Eukaryota; kingdom Viridiplantae; phylum Streptophyta; class Magnoliopsida; order Myrtales; family Combretaceae; genus Lumnitzera; species Lumnitzera littorea. The sequence continues at coordinate 79,040,751 of JAMXBB010000006.1, read as the reverse complement.
ATTCTTTGGGCTTAGGCTTAGGACTTTATTCTAAACTTAAAATACTCTTTAAGGTTAGATTTCCAACTTTAGTTTACACTCTTAGTGCTAACAACAAGTCCTTGGGCTTTTATATGGGCTTAAGTTATAAAATGGGCTTGTTTTTTGTTCAAATTAAAGTTAGTGACTTTGTTAGGCTTATGGAGTCTTAGGTGGACTTCTTGTGGGCTTCAAAACAACCTTTCTTAATATTTTAAAGTGCTAGTTAGAATTTTAATGAATGCCCAACTTAGAGCTCTAGGATCGTTTTGAGGATTTTAGATTCGGTTTTGAGTTTTAGGTTTTATACACTTATCATACTTGCCTTAGTTGGTCTTTTCACTTTGTTTACTTGGTTTTATCATATTTTTAAGTGACTTTTATTGTGGTTCCAGATCTAGCCATGAATAATCTAAGGAGCACTCACTTGGTTTCTCAACTTGTTTTATCATTTCCTTAAGTTTAGGTATTAGATCATAAACCTAAGCTACTGATATTCAAATCTTGACTTAACCTCTCTTCCATGAGATGATTACTTAACTTATACTTTACATAAAAATAGTAGATCTCATACTTATCACAACTTCCATATCATTGTTCATATCTTACAAAGTTGATTTCTTCTTAAAAGCTTTATGTAATGGATTTTCCCTTTACCTAAGGCTAGGTTTAAGCATCTTTAACTTAATAAGAGTGGAAATAACATCTAAATGACTCACATATACTCTACGTCCAGCATGATGTCTCCTCATTCATGTATATATTTCATGATCTTCTCAACTTAAAATCTTCCATTCTAAGTGTTAAACATATATCTTTACATAACACCAACTTAGCATGCTCATATTTCAACTCACAAGCTTACTTCCTAAGGTGGTCTAGCTATTTTATCATCTTATGATCATGCTCATATCCTCAAGAAATCATGGTCTACTAACATGGCATATTAGGTCACTTTAACGAGAAAACAACTTACCCATCCTAAAAGCGTAGAAATGGTGGTTGTGCAACTAAGTATCCTTTTATATTCCTTGTTTTTCCTCCATCATCTTGCAATCTCCTTTGGAAACTAGAGTCTTGATTTGAAGTGGAGCTTTGAGGATATTTTAAAGTTCCTAAAAGTGGTTTTTGAAATTGACAAGTAGAGGGCACAAAATAAAGGTTGGTGCCATGAGTATGGAAACAAAAATAATGGCGGCAATGTTGGGATTTTGTGGGGTCAAATTTCTTCTTTTGGGTTGTGTTTAAAGTGAGAGAAACGGAAGTGAAAATGAGAGTGAGAGTGGCAGATTTTTGAATGGGAGGAGAAGTGTGTTCAAGAAGTTTTAATTGGTTATCTTTTAGTATGCACAAATGCCAACTTTTTGACAAGACTAGATGATGTATGTATTAAGGAGTGAATAGTAGATATGTAAGACATTTGAGTAATGGACAAATGATAAGGCATGGCCTCTCTTTTCCTTCTTTTCTAATCGGCCAAGTAAGGAGCAAATAGGGCATGGTGTTATCTTGTCACTTAATAAAAGTTGAATACATAAAATAATGTGATAACTTGTCCATATGTAGTATAAGTTGTGGTGTGATAAGGGAAATATCTTATTACTAGTTTTTAATAAGTTATCAATTGATAAATGTTTCCAACTCACAATTTATAAGTTATTTAGGATGATTGGTTGGTTTACATATTTATGTGCATAAGTCTTATGCATTAAGATAAAGAGATTGTCTTATATGAAATTCTTTTAGAGTTTGTTTCTTAAATTGATTTGTAAGTTATGATTTAATTCTTATAAAATGATGAAAATTTCTAGAGTTGAATAAAATTATTCAAATTAAATTCTTAATTAACTACTTAGCGTTATAAGTCCTTAATTATTTTAAGGTTTTAGGTTTTGAGTAACTTTAGAGTCCATGGTTCTCATATTCGAGTTTTATTGATAATAGGGTTTCAAATTGGAAAATTAAATTCATTTTTAAATGTAAACTTAAATTCTTAGTTCAATTGATCCTTAGAAATATTCAGAAAGTACTCTTGGTTGATTCACAAGCCCGTTAAAAGGTAGAGTTTACAAACATGGTTTATAAGTGAAGATAAGAGAATTGTCTTGTGTGTAATTCTTTTAAGGTTTGGTTTTCAAATTAATTTGTAGGTTATGGTTTGCTATTTATGAAATTTTATAATTTTCTAGAGTTGAATAAAATTTGTTCAAATTATGTTTTTAATTATTTATTTAGGGTCATAAGTCCTTGATTATCCTAGGTTTTAGGGTTCGAGTGAGTTTAAGTATGTTTTAGGGTTTTTCACCAATTCGAAAGTAATTAACTTACACTTATGAGCTTAAGATTCAATTAGCTTAATTATTTAGGATCATCACTTTATTATGCAACATATATATGTATATATCATATGATAGATTAAGAAAAGAAAAAGGAAATTACATAGTAATATATTTATATATATATATATACATATTGTGGGGCTACTTATGTAAATAAGTAAAATTAATTTTGTAAATTTATTAATTTATTCCTTTAACTAGCTTAGTTTTGCTATTTATTATTACTTGAAATCATCCTTGATTCGTTCGTTATCGATTTCATATGATTCCACAAAAATTAATGATAACTTTATTGATTTATAGCTTTTCAAGCATTAAGATAATTTTATAAAGTTTTAAAATTTTTATAATTTGATATTTATGATTTCTATTAAGTTTAGATTTACATTTTTAAAGGTACACATATGTAGGGATTGGGGTTTTCTCGCATGATTAGGGTTTTCAAATTGTATAATAGGGTTTTACATGTTCATTTGAAGTTTTGAGTTTAAAATTTTAATCAGTTTTTATTTTATGTGGTTTTATTGACTTAAGAAAATATCTATGATACTCAAGTTCGACATTATGTCTAAAAGGTTGAATTTGCAGAGTCTATGGAGTGTCTTTTAAGGATAAGCAATGCTCAATTGCATTCAATTTGGAAGATCTAGTTATACTCTTTTGAGCTCACTAACCTAAGCAGGAATGTCTCTATCGAACTAGTAACTTGTAAACCCCACGAATCTAGCCTTTTAAGTATAGAATCAAATCCTTAAATTGTAGATAATTTCCTAAAGTCAATAGAGCCAATGAGATTTAAAACCGATTAAAACCTCGATTTAAAACCTAAAGTGAATATGAAAAACCTTAAATTATCAATTGAACCTCAAATCGTAGACGAAGATCCTAAAACCTCAAGTATATGTAACTGCAAAAAAATTAACCTCGAACCTCATCAAAACTTTAAGATAATAATCAAAGACTTAATGGTGTACGAATATATTAAACCCTAAATATGTAAAAACACTAGAGATTGTGCCCTGAAATAATAAAAACCCTAAAACTATAACTTTAAGGATATAAAAGTATTAATCTTCCATAATTTACCCTAAAACCCTAAGTGATAATATATCCTCCATATTTTGCCATTTCATTAGTAAACGACTAAAGATAACTCTCAATCATGTATAAATATTTAGAATACTTAAGTAATCCCTTAGAAACTGAGATATTGCATTCTAGATCACATTCATCTTCTAAGTATATAACTAGGTTAATATTACATAGAGTTAGGGGTTTAGTTGATAATTAGGTTAAATGTAGTAAACTTTAATACCCTAAATGATACTTTTCATGAAAATTACATAAAGTGGCATACCAAATGATGTTTCTAGGATATAAATACTTAGAGAAAGATCTCATTACCTATTTTTACTAATTATTTCAACAAACCCCACATTTCTTTTCATTTCCTTAATTTTCTTCCTAATTTTTCTTAATTACTTCATTATGAGCATTCAAATTACATGCAATTCTAAGAGAGTTGACTAAGTAAACTTTTGACCAAGTCAAAGGTTAACAAAGTCCACAAATGTGATTGTCATCTAGAATTCTCTTCTCCTTTATAATGATTTCTTCTCTTTTCTTTTAGATTTTTCTTTGCTTTTTCCTCTCTTCTTTGCCGTCCACATCCCCTCTCATCTAGACCCCACTCATTTCTTTTTGAAAACACAAAATTAAGACAACAAAACACTCTCTTCTCCCCCTTCTCAAATTGTAAACCCCCTTTTTCTCCTTATTGTCATATTCTTTCAACACTTCACTTTCACAATTTCTACTCACATAAATCAAGGAGAAAGAGGTATGTTATCATTTGATTATCTATTTTATATAGTAGTTAGTTGTGTAAGCTAAGTTAGTATAGAAAGTTGGTATGATATGGGTATATATGTTGTTAGAAGTGGAAACTCCATATACATGTGTAGAAGAGTAGGAATCTTTATAAAATTGAAGAAGATGCATGTGTATATGTCTTTAAGTATGTGTACGTAAGGGTATATTAGAGATATACATGTATAAAGACCCTTGTACATAAATATTCATTATATACATAACCTAAACTAAGACATATACTAACTATACATACATATACTATGCTAAATACACCCTTAAAATACAAAAAGATGAAATTTGAGAAGCTTTTTTAAGAGGGTAAATAAGGCATACGAAAATACATACAAAAATATGTATGCCACCGTATGTGTATATAGGTATATGTATTAGTATATGCATAAGTACATAAGTATACATATTAGTATGTTAGAAGTATAGGTATGTATATAACATATATATGAGTACATAAGGATATACATACATAAGGATATATATATATATATTTATATGTAAAGAATGATTACATAAGCCATGACATCATCAAATGATTACATAAGCCATGATATCATCAAATGATGACATAAGCGATGACACAAGAGATTGATGACCTAAGCGATAACATAAGCATANTATTTATATGTAAAGAATGATTACATAAACCATGACATCATCAAATGATTACATAAGCCATGATATCATCAAATGATGACATAAGCGATGACACAAGAGATTGATGACCTAAGCGATAACATAAGCATAAACTTGTAAAATAATAAATTATAAAATTACATAAGAATATAACATATATATGTATAAATGTACTTAGGAGTCAAAGATCCTTTAAACCTTAATACACTTCCTAAATTGAATTAAACTTAATTAAGTACATGAATTAGTAATACCAATGTAAAATTTCCTAAGTGTAAGAATCTAATAGCTAATTCAATCATTAAGTACTAAAATAGGATATAAACATAAGCAATAAGAATAATTAAACTTCAATGAGTTAAAATTTTAATAAGTTTAGCCCATATTGTAAAACACGGGTCTTAACGTTCAAAACGGATATCACTATATGAACGTGCATCCAAAAATGATGAAAAACAACTATAAATTCGCAAATATCGAAATTAGAATGAAAAATTTACTAAATACATAAAGGAAGTCTCATAACTTACAAATATAAGAAAATAGTTACTATTAACCTCATTGAGTATGGTAAACCCTATACACATTATACTTGGGTTATATTGAGGGAAATAGATAAACTACAATAGGCTTTTAGTTAACTAAGGAGTCTGACTTCTCAGAATACTTATAAGTTTTACTATTTTGATTTAGGCACTTAATATCGAGTATTGGAAACTCTAAAGGCTTAGAGAATGAGCAATAAGCCAGGTGAGGGACTTTTAATGACTTGCTATTTGCTTGTGCATGTTACTTATATGAGGTTTTGCTGCTTACTATTGCTTGTATGTTTAAATGACTGCTTTGCTTGTTTGCTATCATATGTGTGATCACCTTTTTAAATTGATAAATATAGGTATTAGACTAAAATAACCAATTATACTCGTCACATGTCTATGACTTGATAAATGTATGAATAGAGAGTGTTAGCTTTGCAAAAATCTTGAGTAAAGTGTTTCTTGAGAAAAGCTTTTCTACTCTTAAACATATTTTTGTATAATCTCTATAAGGGCTTGTAGAGCCACAAATAATATTTTAACATTAAGGTAAAGTTAGCATAGGATTTCCAATTGATAACGAGAGGACTTGCTTTATTGTGCCTATAAGGCCTTAGATAATTTTGGTTGTGAGAGGACTCGCATGTTTGTGGCCGAGGGGCCTTGGATGGTGGATGGTCCTAGTTTGGGATCCACCAATTTGGATTGGAACTCTTTTCTCAACTACGGTAATAGTCGAGTGTTGCTTAGAGGGGTGGTGCTCCTAGGTAACCTCATGCGGGTAAGCTGAGGTGCCTTATATGGGTAAGTATAGGGGATAATCGAAGTGTAGACAACATAATTCTACACCTTCCATAGTTCCGGACTCCCATAGATGTGTTGCTTGCATTCATCATGCCTGCATTCATTTTGTATGTAGATAGCTTGCTTATATGTGTGATAACTTGCTTGAACGGTAGTGGTGAGGGATGAACTCATTGAGCTATTTTATGCTCATTCCCCTTAGTTTCATTTGCAGGTTTACTTACGATGGGATTGGGATATGTCTCGAGTGCTGAGTGCGAGATGAAGATACGTATACTAGTATTAAAAGTAGCTAAGTACTCTTTAGATGATATATAAACGTCATTTATAGAAAATTTTTATATGTTAGAACTTACTATGATTTAATTTTTCTTGTATATTTTTTTTATAATGTTAGTATATCTTATCTTATTATTTGGTTGGGGATACCGATTTTATATGGTTTTGAGGAATTGTGGGATAACGGATATCTATAGATATTTATATTTATATGTTATGTTATATTACAATAAATTAATTACTTGAAAATCTGTAATCTTAGTAATTTATTATTTAGAGTCTTGCAATATCTAACTTGCAAGGCGATTTTCATATCATGAGTACACATATGTTATGGAAATTTTAGGTAATCCTACTAGGCCTCCTTTAGGGTCTTGACATAACCTTACATTAGAATCGATTTAGAAAACCTAGTTGTGGTCTTTAAGCTTACTAACATAAGCGGGAGGATCTCTCAGGGATTAGAAACCCAATGGTGTACTTCTGAGTTCACTAACCTAGGAGGGAGCGTCTATTAGGGACTAGCAAACTTAAATTGTAATCGAATTGGAACATTAGCAAATCTATGTTAGAAACGATTTGGAATACCTGGTCGTGCTACTTTAAGCTCACAAACCTAGGTAGAAGCATCTCTAGGGGACTAGAAACCTTAAGTGGAAATTGATTTGGAAAATTTGGTCATGGTCCTTTGTGCTCACTAACCTATGCAGGAGCATCACTCGAGGATTAGCAACCCCAAATTACAATCAATTTGGAAAACTAAGTCTTAATCCGTTGAGTTATCTAGCCTAAGCTGAAGCATCTCTCGATAACTAATTACCTTAAATTACAATTAATTTAGAAAACTTAGTTGAACTCTTTTGAGCTTACTATCCTATCTAGGAGCACTTCTTCGAGAACTAGCAAAGCTAAATTGCAATCCATTCAAAATAACTGGTCGTATACCTTTCAGCTTACTAACATAGGTGGGAGCATCTCTTAGGGACTAATAACCTTAAATTGTAATCAATTTAGAAAACCTAGTAATATTCCTTTGAGCATACAAACCTATTGGAAATCAAGCTACTGGACCTCTGACCCATAGCTAAGCCTAAGGACTAAAGGGACTGGCATGAAGAGTCTTTCTATTCCAACCGACTCCTGCCGAAGTAGAGTACTTCCTTGCCGAGTCACCCTTTATGCTAAGCCGTATGACTACCCATCTTTCTATAGTATGTTGAATCAAAGATTACGTACTAACACTCAAGTCGACCTGCCAAGAAATTGAGAAAGAGAGACTCCAAACTGATTAAGCCATCCCTACTCGGACAAGCCAGCCATCCTTACTCGGACAAGCTAGCTATCCCTACTTTTTGTCTACATCTTCTAATGACCTCACCAATGTAACATCGCCACGTGTACAGTATCATGTGTAGAATCTGTTGCACCATTGATTGTTTTTCTTATATATTCATTTTAACCCTCTTGTATCTTGTACATTACTTCCTTAAGAAATGCCCTTTTTGGTTTTTCCTTTTTAAGGAAATTACCTTAACTTATAAGTATAAATACCCTTATACTTGTAGCTGTAGGGGAGATCAAATCGTTCTCAATACACTTGATTATTTTCTTCCTTGTTTAAACACTTTTTGTTTACTTTCGGCATCATTCTTATCATTTCTCTTAAGTAAGGTTAGGTGGTGAGTAATCTCACCAGACCGATTCATGAGTCATATTGAATTGTGTCGTGAGTCCTCGAAAGTTCCATTAGTGCGTCATATCCTCTAAAGCTATTCGTAGGTTTTGCTTACTATTTCATTCTTCATTTTGCTCTATCACACATTCTCCATTAATCCTTGTTTGAGCTTTCTATAAGCTTAGACCCATCTAGTGATCGGCTTTATCTGTTCCTGGTCATAGTTCACATCAACTTAGTATCAGAGTAGATGTCTAGTGTAAACTATAGTTAGTTCTTCTTGAAGTTCTTTTGTACACTATTTTGCATATGTGAAACAAAGCAAGTTACTATGTTCAATTGACTGCTGTGTTGTTAACTATTAATTTTTTAAAGTGTTTATTTAAGCCTTAAATCTGTAAGGAAAAAATGATAGACCCAAGTATGAATGTTGGTACTAGTGATGACAATAGAGTTGTCCACCATGGATGATAGTCTCAAGGAACTCCTAGAAGCACGGATGAGAGGCTTAATGAGGTAACTAACCTCTTAAAAGAACTGATCCGAGCTGTTCATGCACTGTCTTGCTAAACCATTGAGGCCATATAAAACACTCCCTAAGTTGTTCAAGGTAGAGGAGTTGGTGGACGAGTAAGGTAAAGGATATACTTGAGAGATATTAATGAAGAGGAGGAAGACTATTTTGAAGAAGAGCATGTACGAATCCCTAGAGCATCCAACTATGTGAAGCTTCAGATTCCGAGTTTCTATGAATCTAGGAATGCTGATGAGTATCTGGAGTAAGAGGAGAAGGTAGAGTGTGTATTTGATTACTATCAGTATAAGGGTTATGAGAAGGTGAAAATTATTGTTGTTGAGTTCTCTAGATATGCCACCATATGTGGAAGATTTTCTAAGCCATGAGAAGATAAGAAGGTTATTGAGAGATTAACACTTAGCCTGAGATGAAAAGAGTGCTCAAAAATAGGTTCGTACCGGAATCTATCTCTAAAATACTTTCACTTGGCTTCAAGAGTTGAGACAAGGAGGCCAAACAATTGATGAATATGTTCAAGAGTTCCAAATGTTCATGATCCATTATGAAGTAGAGGAACCACCAGCTCGAATAGTTTCAAGATTCATTACTGGGTCGAGAGGAGACATTCGAGATGTTATGGAGCTCCAATGATTTGACATAATCGATGAAAGCTGTTAAGACTGCCCAGCGAGTAGAAAGGCAAAGAAGGAGTTGAGTACTGGCGAGAATGCTGATTAGCCAACCAAGATAGGCAAGTCACCGAGCTCGGTCAAGTACAGAGATGAGTAAAAAGGTTGATGTAAGAGCCAAGTAGAAAGGCCAACCTGACGGTGAAGTGCTAACCCGAACTTATGAAAAGAGGTAAAGGTCTGCTAAGAAGACTAACCAAATCAAGTACTTCAAGTGTCAAGGGTTTAGATACATAGCTGCTCAGTACCTAAATCGAAGGATGATGGTCATCAAGGGAGACATCCAAAAGCTAGAAGTAGAAAGTAAGGAACTTAAGGAAGAGGAGGTTCCTATTGAGAAAGAAAATGTCGAGAAAGAGTTGATTGAAGAGGACGTATTTGCCAAGGACTTAGATAAGTTACTCATAGTTGTTCGATGCGCTATGAACGTCGAGCCCTCATAAGAGGACGAGCAGAGAGAGAACTAGTTCCATACCACCTGTAAGGTGAATGATCAGGTGTGCACCCTCATCGTAGATAGTGGAAGCTAAACCAACATAGCATCAGCTAATCTTGTTTCAAAACTAAAGTTGTTGACTGTTGCACATCCGAAGCCATATAAGTTGCACTCATTGAGTGAGAAAGTGGTATTACATATCACTTAGCAAATACTACTACCGATCACTATAGGGAATTACTCTAACTAGATTCTCTACGATGTACAGCCTTTATACACTTCTTACGTATTGTTGGGTAGACCATGGTTGTTTGATAGGAGAGTTATACATGATGACTACAGGAACACGTATATGTTCGAGAAGGATGATCGAAAGATCATGCTAAACCAATGTCACCAAGAGAAGTTAATAAGTTGTAGACGAAACTTACTCATGGATCGAAGAAGGCTCTAGTGATGAGTAGAGTCGAGCTTTGAGAGGCCATCAATGCTAATGAGTTGAACCTCTTGTTAGTCAGGCAACTATTAGAAATGAAGGAGCAAGGTGAGTTACCCCAAGAGATCATGGAGTTGTTAGATGAATATGCCGACCTGTTCCTAGAATAGTTACCTGAAGGGTTGCCCCCAACTTAAGGCATAGAGCACTACATTCACTTAGTACTCGGTGTTGTACTGCTGAATAAGCTAGCTTATCGAATGAATCCCAGGTAGGCTTTTGAGCTCTAACGACAACTCAATGATTTGCTAGAGAGAGCCTATGTAAAAGAAAGTCTTAACCTTTACGCTGTGCCAGCACTTCTAGTGCCGAAGAAGGATGGAACCTGACAATGTGTGTAGATAGCCGAGCTATCAACAAGATTATGATCAAATATAGGTATTCGATCCAAAGGCTAGAAAACACGTTGGATGAACCTAGTTGAGCCAAGATTTTTAGTAAGATTGATCTTAAATCTAGCTACATCGAATTTTCATGAGGCTAGGAGACAAGTGGAGGGTTGCATTCAAGACTTGACATAGACTTAACAAATAGATGGTCATGTCCTTCGACTTATCGAATGCCTCAAATACTTTCATGAGGCTAATGAACCATATGCTGAGACGTCTCATAGGAAAGTGTGTCATGGTGTACTTTGGCAATATCTTAGTCTAAGTATTGACATACCAAGTTACTACTGTAAACACCTAATTTTTGCCCCATTATAATCCTAATTTTTTATTTTTGATTTTTATTTATTTATTTTTTTAGGGTCCTAATTCAAAGATAAAAATAATAATAATAAATAAAATAATTAAATAATAAAAATTAACAAATGATGAAAATACCGAAAAAATAAGAAAAGGAAAAATTATAAAAATTTTGTAGATTTTTAGGAAGTAACTTATATTAGGAACAAATAGTTTTAGTTTAGTACAAAAGAAAAATTATTTATTGGATTGGATTTAATATGAGGTCTTGGGTTCGAGTCTCGTTAGGCACCTATGTCTTTTATTTTTATATCTTTTACAAAAGCGAGATAAATAAATGGGATTTATCACGAACTGAGGATGGCCTAGTCGTGGTAGACGCCGTATACTGTACAAAAAACCCCTGATTGGTTACCCTTCCAATCAAGGACTCTTCACACAATATACAAGGCTCCACAACCACTAGTTTCCAAAGAACATCTAAACTCACATGATATCATTACACAAACATATTTATATAAAATTTAAGTTATAAAGCTTACAATACACAGCGTTTATGTATGTCTAGGTCTATAATAATAAGATAAACAAAAGTACATGAGTAATAGTTCACTTAAAATATTCTCTCTCAGTACACAGGACTGCTTACTCTTGCCCAAGTCCCCAGGCTAACCTGTGGCATCCCTCGTCCTGCCTCTACGAACAGGTTATCCTGCAACAAAAGTCTAAAGGGGTGTAAGCCTAAGCTTAGTGAGCAAAACCCTCAGCCACACCACAAGCAAGTTATAAGTACATTATATTCAAGCATATGAATGAATGATCAACCAGAATGCCAAACAATACGTATAATTAACTAGTTCATATACGTAACTCAGATTTAATGCCCTCCGAAGTTAGGGTTGGAGTTTACACGGCACTAATCAGATCCAGGTATTATATTAGAACTCACTTTACTACGGAACTCCTCATTCCGTATTTATATCAAATAATTTTTTTATTTTCAAAAAAACCCAAGTTCTAATATAATTGTGAGTGGGCCCCTGCAGTGCACACTCACCCCTAAACGGAGGCCTTTAGACTCGACCCTTAGCCAGGCGGTTGGCGCCTCCAACGCCTAGTATTCCTACGAGCCAGGGTAAGGTCATTTTGTACGAGTGCACCGTACAGAACCAAATAAATGAATAATATCAACCCTCGAATGGCCTCTCTTTACCTCCGTGTGATGTGACGGCCGGAATAGTATCCATGCTATGTATGTTAATGCATGTCCCAATTTCTTTTTATAGGCCAAGTATAATTAGGTTCAATTCATGCTATGACCATCCAATTGTACACACATTCATTTCTTATCCTACCATGCAACAAACATAGTGTTATTAATAGTTAAGATAAGTTCACAACTCAAGACATACCAACATACATAGGCGTTTCCCAAACCCCACACAATAGTCAATTAACAATAGTATTTAAGTCCACTAACTATAGTCACAAAACAAGCATGCAATCAATGGGTAAATACTCATTCGGCCATAGTGATTCGTCCTAATCGTAATAGTCGATCGGGAGGTCCTCACGCTCCTCAGGGTTACTTGATCATGACGATTTGATAAGGCTAGTAAGTACTTAAATTAACTAAAAATTCTAAACATTTAATTACCTAATCTACTTAGACTACTATTAACTTTTACGCGGTTAGACTTTATTATTAATCGTATATAACTTTTTCGTTTTATTTATGATATTTATGAATTTATAGTCGTTTTTCATCGTTTTCGGAAGTATATTCATACGGTAATGTCTGTTTTGGATGTTAAGACCCCTATTTTACATTATGAACTAAATTTATAGAAATTTTTAACTATAACACTTAAGTATTGCTATTACTTATATTTATAGCCTTTATTTCTTAAATTCTTATAATTAAGGGATTTACTTTGATATTACTAATTCATGTACTGAATTAGGTATAATCTAATTTAGAAGGTGTATTAGGATTTACTGATTTTAGTACCTAGTTACCTACATTTTTCTATTTTTCTCATTTTCTAAACCTATGCTTATGTCATCGCTTACATCATCTTTTCTTTATGTCATTGCTTGTGTCATCATGTGCTTATGTGATGGCTTGTGTCATCATGTGCTTATGTCATCACTCACCTCATCATTTAATTACATAAGCATTACTTCATGCTTATGTCATATGTACATGTCTTATGTACATTTGTTCCTTACTTTATACTTATGTACATATGCCTTATACATACATATACTTATACATCTACATATATTTATACCGTATTTATACATGTATACCTACTCATATACCTATATGGTTGGATACGTTTTTTTATACTAAAAAATCGTATGCCAAATTTTCCCTTAAGAATATCCTCTCAATTTCATCCTTTTGTATTTCTATGTATATATTTAGTATAGTATACACATATATAGTTAGATATGGTCTTAAGTTAGGTTATGTACATGATAATTACTTATGTATAAAGGTTCACATACTTGTATTCCTTTGGTATTTCTTTATGTACACATACCTAAGAGTACATATACATGTATTCCTTCCATTTCCTTCATGATTCTTCCTTTTCTACACTTAAAGATGGAAACTTTGTTTCCTCTTCTTCAAGACATCACTAAACACCTAACTACTTATCTAATCTACCCAATTAACTAACTAATGAATAACATAAAGTAACATAAAATAACTTAAAGACGTACCTTTAATTGTGTTGTAGTTTATGGAGACAAAAGCAAAGGAATGAAAGTGAAAGAGGAGAGAGAAGTTCACGACATGGAAAGGGAAGTTTTTTGTTTATTTCTTTTGTCTTGTTTTTAATTATGGAAGACAACAAATGGTGGGGTCTAGATGGATAATTGTGGATGGCAACAATTGTGAGAAAGAGGAAAAGAAAAATCAAAAGGAAAAGAAAAGAAAGCCATCATTAAGAAGTTAAGATATTTTCCTTATCTCTTAAGATCTTTGACTTTTCAAAAAGTTGACTTTAGTCAACATGTGTTGACTTAGTCAACTCTTTGACTTGGGTCAACATGCATTACCTTTGTCAACATTCCTTAAGTATGTGTAATTTTGTGCACATAATGTAGTAATTAAGGGAAATTAGGAAAAAAATGAAGGAAATGAGGGGAAATGAGATATTTAATGAATTGATTAGTAAACATAGTTGATGAAGTCTTACTTTAGGTCTTTATAGCTTATATATCTTACTTGATAAACTACTTTGAATAACAAATGCAAAAAGTACAAATTTGAGTATTAAAGTTCACTACATATAACCTAATCTTCAACTAGTACCCTAACTTTAAGTGAGACTATCTTAATCACTTACTTAAGAAGTAAATATAATCTATGACTCATTATCTGAATTTTTAATGGATTACCTAAGGATTCGAATCTTATAAACATGAATGAGAGTCATCTCTAACCTTTTACTAGTGAATTGGACAAAAGATGAGCATTATATTATCAATTAGGGTTTTAGGGTATATCATGTTGGATTAGTGCACATATGTCTTTAAGATAATCATTTTTAGGGTTTCTATCACTTTTGAATAAAATCTTTAGCATTTAGAAACATTTAGGGTAGAAAAGTTTCTTACGCGATTGAGTAATTCTTTTAGGGTTTTCACTTTCATTAGCCTTGTCGACTCCTAAATTGTCTAACATGGTTGAGTCTATTACAAAAGCTAGGTTGATAATTTTAGGGGTTTACATTCTTCCCCCCTTTAAATAAGTTTTGTCCTCAAAACTTGAATTGCGTACCTGGTTTCTGAAATAAATGCGGATATCAACGTTTCACCTCATTTTCCACTTCCCAAGTAGCAGATTCTTACTCATGATTTCTCCAAATGACTTTAACATATCTAATCTCCTTATTCCTCAACTTTTGCACTTTCCTATCCGTAATCTCAACGGGATGTTCCTCATAAGTCAAATTCTCTTTCAATCTTACTGGCTCTAATTCAATGACTCGATCAAGATCAGGAATATGTTTTCTCAAAACAGACACATGAAATACGTTATGAATCCCAGACAGATTGGGTGGTAAAGCCAATCGATAAGCCAACTTCCCGACTCGCTCTAAAACTTCAAAAGGTCCAATATATCTCAGACATAGTTTGCCTTGTGTCCTCATATAATGAATACTCTTCATGGGTTTCACTTCGAGGTACACATGATCTCCCGCTTGAAACTCCAACTCTCTTCTTTTTAAGTCTGCCTAACTTTTCTGTCTATCTTGTGCTTCCTTCATTTTCTACTTGATGACAGAAATTTTCTCAACTGTTTCTTATACTAAATTCGGTCCCAACACTGCTTTTTCCATATCGTCCCAAAATAAAGGTGATCTACATCTCCTTCCATATAGAGCTTCATATGGAGGCATCTGAATGGTTGAATGATAACTGTTGTTATAGGCAAACTCAATTAATGGTAAATGGGAGTCTTAATTTCCTTTAAATTCCATAATGCAAGCCCTCAACATATCTTCTAGCGTCTGTATGGTTCTTTCAGTTTGTCCATCAGTTTGTGGATGGTATGCCGTACTAAACTGCAACTTTGTTCCCATAACTTTTTGTAAACTGGTCCAAAACATGGATACAAATCGAGGATCTCTGTTTGACACAATTCCTGTTGGTACTCCATGTAATCTTACTATCTCCCTTATGTAAATTCGAGCCAGCTTTTCCAAAGAAAAGGTCATGTTGATCGGCAGAAAATGCGCTGATTTAGTAAGTCGATCAACAACAACCCAAATCGCATCATGTCCAGCTGTTGTTCTTGGTAAACTGCTCACAAAATCCATAGAAATTTGATCCCATTTCCATTCGGGAATAGGTAAGGGTTGCAACAATCCACCTAGTCTTTGATGTTCTGCTTTTATTCTTTGACAAGTCTCACACTTCATCACATAATCTGCAACATCTTGCTTCATCCTATTACACCAAAAGTTCTTTTTCAAATCTTGATACATTTTAGTTCCTCCAAGATGAACAGAATAACCAGAAGAATGAGCTTCGTTTAAGATCTCTTTTCGAAGCTTTAAATCATCAGGTACACATAATCTATCATTCATTCTTAATGCTCCATGTTCATCCACTCTGAAATCAGTATACTTCCCAACTGCTATTTCTTCTTTGATTCGATTCAATGCAAAATCATCCTGCTGCATTCTGCGAATTCTTTCTATCAAAGTTGGCTCAATCACTATATTTGACAATTCTGCATCAACTTCATGCCAAGAGAATTCCAAATTCAATTTTTCAAACTCCTTAATCAATTTCTGTTGATCAGTAAGAAGAGATGCAACTTCTGCATGATTCTTCCTACTTAGCGCATCGGCTACTGCATTTACCCTACCTGGACAATAATTAATTCCCAAATCATAATCTTTGATCAACTCAAGCCATCTTCTTTGTCTCATATTCAACTCTTTTTGGGTAAACAAATATTTAAGGCTTTTGTGATCAGTATAGATTTCACATCTTTGTCCATACAAATAATGTCGCCAAATTTTCAATGCAAATACTACAGCAGCAAGTTCGAAATCATGCGCTGGGTAATTTTGCTCATGTGGTCTCAATTGCCTAGAAGCATAAGCAATCACCTTCCCATTTTGCATCAACACACACCCCAAACCATTTTTGGAAACATCACTGTATATAGTGAAAGATTCATCACTATCAGGCAATACTAGAATAGGAGCAGATACTAACCTCTTTTTTAGTTCTTGAAAACTCTTCTCTTGCCTCTCTGTCCATTCATACTTCACATTCTTTTGGTTTAGCTGAGTAAGAGGCTTTGAGACTTTTGAAAAGTCTTTAACAAACTTTCTATAATATCCTGCCAATCCCAGAAAACTTCGAATTTCAGTTACAGTTTCTGGTCTTTTCCATTCCACAATTGCTTTAATCTTTTCTGGATCTATAGAAATACCTTCTCCTGTAATCACATGTCTAAGAAAAGATATCTCCTGTAGCCAAAAGTCACATTTGGACAACTTTGCATACAACTTATGCTCTCGCAGAGTTGGCAATACTGTCCTTAAATGCTTCTAATGCTGCTCAGGAGTTACAGAATAAACCAAAATGTCATCAATGAACACAATTACACACTTATCCAATAGTGGCTTGAATGCACGGTTCATTAAGTCCATAAAAGCGGTAGGTGCATTTGTCAAGCCAAAGGGTATGACAAGGAACTCATAATGACCATACCGTGTCCGAAATGCTGTCTTTGGTACATCTTCCGATTTAATCCTCAATTGATGATATCCTGATCTTAAATCGATCCTAGAAAATACACTTGCACCATGCAACTGATCAAACAAATCATCAATCCATGGAAGTGGGTATTTATTCTTAATGGTCACCTTATTCAACTCCCGCTAATCAATACAGAGCCGCAATGATCCATCCTTTTTCTTAGCAAATAACACTGGTGCACCCTATGGGGATACACTTGGTCTTATGAACCCTTGATCCAACAATTCTTCCAACTGCTTCTTCAACTCCTTCAATTCAATTGGGGCCATTCTATAAGGAGGCTTTGAAATAGGTTCAGTTCCTGGCACTACATCTATAATAAAATCAATTTCTCTTTTTGGTGGCAATCCAGGTAACTCTTCAGGAAATACATCAGAAAATTCATTCACCACCTGTATTTCCTCTAATGTTAGCTTCTTTTGATCAACTTCTATTGCATTTATTAAGCTATCATCAATATTTACCTCCATAACACTCAACTCCTGCATATCTGCTACAATTGAATCTCCTTTAAATTCTGCTTGTACTCCATCAGAAACTTCAAATATTATTTTCTTTTCCTGACAATTAACATTAGCTCTGACTTTAGTCATCCAATCCATCCCCAATATTGCATTGTATTTCCCCATATCCAGGAGAATCATATTAGTCTTACTATTGACATCCTGAATTTGAAATAGACATCCTCTAACCATTTCCTTTACAATTGTAATGCTTCCCGTAGGACTTCTCACACCAAAGCTGGATTCAGTAGCATTGGTAGTCAAGCCTACTCTTTTCACCACTTCAGGTGATATAAAGGAATGCGTAGCTCCCGTGTCGAACAAAGTATAAATAGAGTGTCCATCTATCATAATATGTCCTGAATCATAATAAAAAGTTTTCTCCTTACACTTTTATTATCAAAATTCTTATTCTCTACTTATTTCTTATGCTTACATACTTATTATTATCTTACTACAAATGTACTTCATATACTCAAATCTTAATAATTCACAAGAAAGTACTTAAATGTACATTCCTACAATAAGCTCAGTTCTTATTATCTCTTCAGGTTCACCATAATCCCCCAATTCTTCTCTAGGGATGTCTTCATAGATCCACTTACCCTCCAAATTATATACTCGTGCAGTATTAGTTAGAGCTGAACGAGTATTTCCTAATGTTGGCCCTCCAACTGTTTTCCCCATACCCGAGCGTCCAATAACTAATGGTGGTTGTTTAACTGCTTGAGTAGCGACAGTGGTATGCTGTGGATATGCAGTAGAGAAATGTCCCACTTTGTTACAAATGTAACATGTAACAGTATTTTTCTTTGGACAATCTGTCACCCGATGTGAACTATCACCACAAAAAGAAACATTTTCCTTGGAGTTGTGGACATTCCCTAGGATAATGATTTCCTTTACATCTCCAGCATTTAACAACTCTGCCAATTACTTTTCTTTGAATAGGAACTTGGGGTTTTATAATCCTTCTAAATTCGCTACTACTGCTACTACTTCCAGGTCCTTCAAACAGTTGTTTTCCAAACACATTAACCTTTCTTCTACTTGCTTCCTTACTTTGTCTTTTTGCTATATCCAACACTCTTGCCTTTTCAACCATATCCATAAAGCTTCTTAGTTCAAATTCTATCATCCTTCTCTTCATCTCAGGATCTAATCCTCGAGAAAATATCTACATCTTTAGTTGATCACTAGTCTGATATTCTGGCGGTGCAAACTGCAACAGTCTATTAAATTCAGATTCATACTGCTCTACATTTTTTGTTCCCTTCACTATGTCCAACAAATCTTCACTATATCTGATCCTCAAGCTTCCAGGGAAATAATAAGCTAGAAATTCTCGCCTGAAATCCTCTCAAGTGATCGGATCTCTTAAACTCCTTTATCTCGATTCCCACCATGTTCGTGCTCGCATCTTAAGCATATAAGTCCCATAAGTGAGTCGAAGGTGTAGTGGTACTTCAAAAGCTTCAAACGACCATTCTATCTGGTTCAACCAATCCTCAGCTTCATCCGATCGACTAGCATAACCTTTAAAATACTTGTTGCAGCGAATAAACTCTAGCAACATACTAGGCTGCTGTCTCAAATCAGGCTGCACTGGTGGCACATTTCCTGCCTGACCTACTGGAGGTGGAGGAGGCAAGGGTACTTCTCTATCAACCTCTATTAGTGGGGCAGGTATAGGTGGAGTACGTTGCCTTTCCAAAAATGTCCTCAACAGTTCATTTTGTGCTTGTATTGCAGCTAATATCTCATTCATATGATTACGCTGCATATGAGGTTCTTCCTCTGGAGCAGGTGGAGCTCTAACTGGAGGTCCTCTTCTATGCCTGTTCTGACTGAAAATTTATTTCCAACTTTCAGTAAGAAACACTTATTCATAAATAATTAAGTTTAACATTCATTATGTAAATGAAAGTAAACATAATTATCCGGACACATATGGTACATAAACTATAACCTTCATTATTTATAAACAAAAGGAGTTTACAACTATATCACTTTATGCCCAGTGGACAAGTTTTATATGTTACATAACCTTGGTCAAACCTAACTATCCGCTGCTTCTAGTTTTTATACATATCATCTTCACTACAAGTAACACTCAGAGTAGAAAATGATCACACATAATCCTAGTATTTACAAACAAAAGTGATATGCATGATCGCTCTGAAGTCACATAGCCACTTTATACTTAAACTATCCAGTCATCTACCATATCCATCCTGGGTAAGATGATGGTCCAGCACCAGGGTCACCTCGGGGTACATACTCGGGTACATACTCAAGAACTCCAAAGATAGAGCCAACACTAGAATTCACTCCAGATTCCTTACTAGGAGCTTGTCGAGCCTATTCTCGTGGTAACCAGAATTCTAAGGGATCCGGCTGAATCATCAGCGTCTCATCAGGATCTCCTCCAGCAACAACCTTAGGTGGAAGCCCTGGATCCAGCTGGTAATACACAAACTTAGGAATAGTATCTAAAACAGGGGGAAGTCTCTAAAGAGGCTCAGGATACAAAGCTAAGGCATCTAATCTGATTTCTGGCTCAGGCTCATTCTCCAGTAGTGGTGGATTAACATTCCCAGCTTCATTTACTCCAAATCCTGCCATTGTACCAACATGCCCTGGAGTATAAATCCTAGGATGATCGATTCTTCTATCAATCGCTAAAGTAACTCCGCAACCTACATCTTCCCAAAAGGTAAATGAAGGGGGTGCTAGTCTAGGCTCTCCATAAATCAGAAAAATCAATCCAGGAGGATAACCTGGGTTTTCCTCAGACTCAAGTAAGTACATCATCTCCTCATTCTCTGGTATATCACCAGGAATCTGTAAGCTCCAAAAATTTCTTCTTTCTTGCCAATGGCTATTCAGCCCATGACCCCAAGCGACAAATACCTCCGGTATCATACGAGGTCTACCTACCAAAGCCAAATCCTCACAGAGAATCCGCAAACGTCGCCGATAACTAAATAGTGTCTCGTCCCACTCCTACCTAAAGACGACCCATCTAGTCATCAACTGGAGTGTCGATTCCTAAATCAACAAGGCTTATATTAGATCTTAAAATAGAGTTAATATAATTCGTATAATTTAAGCATAAAAGCTTAACTACTTAACCCGGTTCTACCCCCACTCAAACTCACTATGTAGGTTATCTAAATGTCTAGGGTCAGTGTTTTAATTGCCCTATTTGTACTCATGCTCTAATACCACTAAATCTGTCACGAACTGAGGACGTCCTAGTCGTGGCAGACACTGTATACTGTACAAAGAACCCCTGATTGGTTACCCTTCCAATCAAGGACTCTTCACACAATATATAAGGCTCCACAACCACTAGTTTCCAAAGAACATCCAGACTCACATGATATCATTACACAAACATATTTATATAAAATTTAAGTTATAAAGCTTACAATACACAGCGTTTATGTATGTCTAGGTCTATAATAAAAAGATAAACAAAAGTGCATGAGTAATAGTTCACTTAAAATATTCTCTCTCAGTATACAGGACTGCTCGCTCTTGCCCAAGTCCCCAAGCTAACCTGTAGCATCCCTCGTCCTGCCTCTACAAACAGGCTATCTTGCAACAAAAGTCTAAAGGGGTATAAGCCTAAGCTTAGTGAGCAAAACCCTCAGCCACACTACAAGCAAGTTATAAGTACATTATATTCAAGCATATGAATGAATGATCAACCAGAATGCCAAACAATACGTATAATTAACTAGTTCATATACGTAACTCAGATTTAACGCCCTTCGAAGTCAGGGTTGGAGTTTACACGGCACCAATCAGATCCGGGTATTATACTAGAACTTACTTTACTACGGAACTCCACATTCCGTATTTATATCAAATAATTCTTTTATTTTCAAAAAAACCCAAGTTCTAGTATAATTGTGAGTGGGCCCCCGCAGTGTACACTCACCCCTAAACGGAGGCCTTTAGACTTGACCCTTAGCTAGGCGGTTGGCGCCTCCAACGCCTAGTATTCCTGCGGGCCAAGGTAAGGTCATTTTGTACGAGTGCACCGTAGAAAACCAAATAAATGAATAATATCAACCCTCGAATGGCCTCTCTATACCTCCGTGTGATGTGACGGCTGGAATAGTATCCATGCTATGCATGTTAATGCATGTCCCAATTTCTTTTTATAGGCCAAGTATAATTAGGTTCAATTTATGCTATGACCATCCAATTGTACACACATTCATTTCTTATCCTACCATGCAACAAACATAGCATTATCAATAGTTAAGATAAGTTCACAACTCAAGACATACCAACATACACAGGCGTTTCCCAAACCCCACAAAATAGTCAATTAACAATAGTATTTAAGTCCACTAACTACAGTCACAAAACAAGCATGGAATCAATGGGTAAATACTCACTCGGCCATAATGATTTGTCCTAATCGTAATAGTCGATCGGGAGGTCCTCACGCTCTTCAGGGTCACCTGATCATTACGATTTGATAAGGCTAGTAAGTACTTAAATTGACTAAAAATTCTAAACATTTAATTACCTAATCTACTTAGACTACTATTAACTTTTACTCGGTTAGACTTTATTATTAATCGTATATAACTTTTTCGTTTTATTTATGATATTTATGAATTTATAGTCGTTTTTCATCGTTTTCGGACGTATATTCATACGGTAATGTTTGTTTTGGATGTTAAGACCCCTCTTTTACATTATGAACTAAATTTATAGAAATTTTTAACTATAACACTTAAGTATTGCTATTACTTATATTTATAGCCTTTATTTCTTAAATTCTTATAATTAAGGGATTTACTTTGTTATTACTAATTCATGTACTGAATTAGGTATAATCTAATTTAGAAGGTGTATTAGGATTTACTGATTTTAGTACCTAGTTACCTACATTTTTCTATTTTTCTCATTTTCTAAACCTATGCTTATGTCATCGCTTACATCATCTTTTCTTTATGTCATCGCTTACATCATCTTTTCTTTATGTCATTGCTTGTGTCATCATGTGCTTATGTGATGGCTTGTGTCATCATGTGCTTATGTGATGGCTTGTGTCATTATGTGCTTATGTCATCACTTACCTCATCATTTAATTATATAAGCATTACTTCATGCTTATGTCATATGTACATGTCTTATGTACATTTGTTCCTTACTTTATACTTATGTACATATGCCTTATACATACATATACTTATACATCTACATATATTTATACCGTATTTATACATGTATACCTACTCATATACCTATACGGTTGGATACGTATTTTTATACTAAAAATTCGTATGCCAAATTTTCCCTTAAGAAAATCCTCTCAATTTCATCCTTTTGTATTTCTATGTATATATTTAGTATAGTATACACATATATAGTTAGATATGGTCTTAAGTTAGGTTATGTACACGATAATTACTTATGTATAAACGTTCACATACTTGTATTCCTTTGGTATTTTTTTATGTACACATACCTAAGAGTACATATACATGTATTCCTTCTATTTCAATCATGATTCTTCATTTTCTACACTTAAAGATGGAAACTTTGTTTCCTCTTCTTCAAGACATCACTAAACACCTAACTACTTATCTAATCTACCCAATTAACTAACTAATGAATAACATAAAGTAACATAAAACAACTTAAAGACATACCTTTAATTGTGTTGAAGTTTATGGAGACAAAAGCAAAGGAATGAAAGTGAAAGAGGAGAGGGAAGTTCACGGGATGGAAAGGGAAGTTTTTGGTTTATTTCTTTTGTCTTGTTTTTAATTATGGAAGACAACAAATGGTGGGGTCTAGATGGATAATTGTGGACGGCAACAATTGTGAGAAAGAGGAAAATAAAAATCAAAAGGAAAGGAAAAGAAAGCCATCATTAAGAAGTTAAGATATTTTCCTTATCTCTTAAGATCTTTGACTTTTCAAAAAGTTGACTTGGTCAACCCTTTGACTTGGGTCAACATGCATTACCTTAGTCAACATTCCTTAAGTATGTGTAATTTTGTGCACATAATGTAGTAATTAAGGGAAATTAGGAAAAAAATGAAGGAAATGAGGGGAAATGAGATATTTAATGAATTGATTAGTAAACATAGTTGATAAAGTCTTACTTTAGGTCTTTATAGCTTATATATCTCACTTGATAAACTACTTTGAATAACAAATGCAAAAAGTACAAATTTGAGTATTAAAGTTCACTACATATAACCTAATCTTCAACTATTACCCTAACTCTAAGTGAGACTATCTTAATCACTTAGTTAAGAAGTAAATATAATCTATGACTCATTATCTTAATTTCTAATGGATTACTTAAGGATTCGAATCTTATAAACATGAATGAGAGTCATCTCTAACCTTTTACTAGTGAATTGGACAAAAGATGAGCATTATATTATCAATTAGGGTTTTAGGGTATATCATGTTGGATTAGTGCACATATGTCTTTAAGATAATCATTTTTAGGGTTTCTATCACTTTTGAATAAAATCTTTAGCATTTAGAAACATTTAAGGTAGAAAAGTTTCTTACGCGATTGAGTAATTCTTTTAGGGTTTTCACTTTCATTAGCCTTGTCGACTCCTAAATTGTCTAACATGGTTGAGTCTATTACAAAAGCTAGGTTGATAATTTTAGGGGTTTACAGGATTCATATCTAATTAAAATCATTTGAATCTAGTTTGATTTTATTGAATCGGATTTGAATTAATTTGGATCTAGTGTAATAATTTAATTAGATACAATAGATATGATTTGATATGATCTTATTTAGCTTTTTTAAATACAAAATCTTCCAAAAGAATAAGGATCTTCTCTCATCTGTCCAACGAAATCAATCACTGGCTACGCTAAACTAAATTCCTACGCCAACACCACACAAGCTAACTGCTCTCTATCCTCTTTCAATACCACTCACAATCAGCATTAATTCATCGCCCCATTGTCAGTAAACATCAAAATAGCCAAATATCAGCAGCCCCACTGTCAACAAAAGTCTCTTTGTCAACCGCAATCCCCATCCTCTTATCACTTACCACACTCAGCAACAACATCATTGTCCAGCTACGCCAACTTTAGATAACAACTCCAGTTGTAGACTCCCATGAACAGCAACTCTACTCTTGCCTGATAGCCATTGTTCGCTCAACCCCAATCAGTAGCTACCCAACGACAGCCACAACCCAATCGCCATCCTTCACC
The DNA here is from genome assembly GCA_024138015.1 of Lumnitzera littorea. Lineage (NCBI taxonomy): Eukaryota > Viridiplantae > Streptophyta > Magnoliopsida > Myrtales > Combretaceae > Lumnitzera > Lumnitzera littorea. The sequence goes on along the minus strand of JAMXBB010000006.1, from coordinate 79,015,723 downwards.
AGACCCATAGCCTCCCAACAACAAGTCTAGAGACCAAACTCTCCTTCGACATACTCTCCATCCACATACGGCTACTATCCTAACATCAACTAACTAAGCACTCCACAAACTAACACCCCCACGCACGCTGAATCATACGCAACCAACACTCCTTCTCTCACAGATACAGTCCACGCGAGCGACCGCCAATACTACAGCTCGACACTCAATCTTCAACCAGCCATCGACTCGAACCATCACCGTTAGCCATGACGTCAGTGATATACCCCTATTCTCCAATTGAATACACATGAAAACATTATTCCCACTCGAAAAATCGGATTGGAAGTTGTAGTGAGAAGTTGGATTGAAGTTGTTGTTGAAGGGAGTAAAGGCTAACCCGCGACCTGCTGGAACCCGATTCGACCATGTTTTGCCTATGTCCAGTTTGAATAGGTCTAGACTTTGCCTAGTTTTGGGTTATTTTAAATTATTTATTTAATGATTTATTTGGTAGTTGTTTTAAGACATATATATAATAATATATATATCTTAGTTTAGGAAAACTTTTAGCATTAGGTTTTTTTAGAATTTCTCATTTAGAAATATTATTTTGTAGAAATAAAAATTAATAAAAAAACCTTTTTAAAAAATTAAGATGTTTTAGAGATTTTTTTTATAAAATAAAAATACTTAAAAATTAGGACCTTCTTGGAGTTTTCTTTGAATAAACTAAATTAATAACTACGTAAATTTGGTCTGTTTTTAAAATTAAAACAAACCAATACACTAAAGTTTTCGAAAAAAACTATGATCATTTGATTCCTACTAGCGGGTACGTAGATAACTTCAAGGCGACGATAAAATATGTAGAAACTTAGGTTCTTTCTCTTTTGATTATTATTTATTTATTTATTTTTAAAATTTATAATTAGAAGAATAATCCTAATTTTGGTAAATAGATAGTGGTATCCGTTATGGTTTAATAAGATAACCCTTGAACTTGGAACCCTCTAGTTCTCTATTCAAAATTGAAATCAAAGACCAGTAGCCAAATTGTAATCAATCTACCTAATTGATTATGGTTTCTTTTTTTTTTTCCCGACTTCAGTTAGGTGGCGACTCCAAAAATTATTTTCCTTAAAAAACCAGAATTTCTCAATGATGATTAATATTAAATGGAATAGGGTTTAGTATTAATTGGAAATGGGGAATTCACTTTTAAATAGAAAACCGAAAAAAAACAGGCTCGACAGTTTGGCAACTTTATTGGGGATCGCTAGAGGGCTAGCCACTAGAAGTTACCGAAAATAGGATTATTTTTCAAAAAGATAAAAAGATGAAATAATAAAAAACTTAGGTAGGTTATTTTGTATATATGTATTTTATTTCTTTTTGCTAACATTTTTTTTGTTGTTGCAGTTTATTTAAGGAGGTAGTTTTGGGGGGTTTACTTTTGTTCTATTTTTCTGCATCATAAATACATGGTAGATACGGTTAGAACTAAGCCGTCTTAAGACCTTAGGAGGGGGGTCACTGTATATGCTTTGGATGTTGTGGGATAACCACCTTTCAGGGCCGATCAGGTTACTCTACTTAAGTTCAAATGCAACCATAGAATCGTTGCTTTGAAAAATGTAGTGGTTGCAGAACTTGAGAACCTTTAGAACTCACCCTTTTGCATTACACAAAAACTTTTCTTTAAAAAAATCACAAGAACCTATTATATGGCAAACCTAAATGGACAAGGGCAGTTGTGAAGTTGTAGTTGTAATATTTTCTTGTAAATGATTTGTAATAATTTTATGTAAAGTTTTAGAATATGTTGTAATTATAATTTTGATTTTGATCAGTCATGGTTAGATCAAGTCAATAGCCTTTTGAAGACATTCATGTCTACCTACCGCATTAGCCACAAAAACTGCTTCAAACGTGGTTTCGACTCTTCAGCCTAGATAAGCAGGAGTTTATCAAGAACAGGATTGGGCCCATCCTCTCTTTGCAGAAGACCCTTATGAACATCACTCTAATGCAGGCCTTATTCCACTTATGGGAGCCCGAATCCACCATTTTCTATATAGGCCTAAACTAACTAAGCCCAACTTTAGAAGAATACTCCCAATTGTTGTAGGCTCCTATAATCACTAATGATGTCTATGTCCTAAACTTGGAAGCTGCAGTACCAAAGATCTTCAGCAAGTTATTGGGAATCAGAAGAACCGAAATAAATTGGGTTCTAAATCAAGGAAAGACCATTAGATTAGAGGATATCACGGACTGGTTTTCTACTAAATTGAAGCATAGAGAAAAATGCGAGGTTTTTTATGCAAATTTAGAAGCATGGCACTAGTGCTGGGTTAACGCTTTTATATTGGTGGTCTTCAGTACTATCTTATTCCCTGATGATAAACGTCGAGTCTACTTCAAAATTGCAAAACTCGTTACCCAATTCCTTGAAGGGAAATCATATGTCCTGGCCTTTCTGGCTGAGCAGATTCGATCACTAAACCATCTCAAGAAAAAGAAAGGAAGAGATTTGAAAACTAATATGGTCCTACTGGTAGTCTGGTTCGTTAGCCACACGAGAAGTTACCAACTTGATTTTAATCAGGCCAAGTTTACTCAGCAATATGATCTTATCAAATCTTTTAAAGAAAGAGTTGAGCTACCAGAAAATATAGCTAGCCGTTACTAGGTCAAATACTTTTAGAGTATGAAAGCAGAAGAGTTGTTGTTGGCACCTAGGTGGTTTGCAAGCAAGGAAATGATAAGAGGGTATGAAGACTTCAAGGTGGTCCTTCTAATTGGCTTCAACCTTTGCACCGGATACATCCCAGCCAATGGACTCATTGAGGATAAGATCCCCAAACCATCTTTAGAAGCTATCTCATTAGACTTCCATAACCCTAGCATGATGGTGGCTAACAAAGTAACCAAGCTCCTTGGTATATAAGAAAGACCACCCCTACCACTAAGGGGATAGCAACCAGGAGCCCGACAAACAAAGGATTTCTTTATCACCAACTAAAAGAGCTAAAAGATATGGAAGACAACAAAGAGAAGGGAGAAGTTCAAACTAAACCCGAGAGAACGAGTAAAAGAGAGCAAGAGTTGCAAAACCATTGTAAGGAATATCATCAAATGATAAAGGCATTGGAAGCACAACTAAAGAAGACTGAGGGCAAAGAAGAGTAGGCTCCCAAGATTCGAAAGAGGAGAAAGACGCAGGATAAGCCCACTAGCTACTAAGAGATTAGATTTTAGATTTTAGGTTTTTTTAATATTTTCTTTAGAATTCTCTTTTGCGAATAGAATGAGAGATGCAAAGCTTCACAATTGCAAAAAATTAATGAAAGTTAGTTAGGTTTTGCCACATTAAAGGTTTCTTCCCAATTCTTAATTTTTCATTACAATCGTGTGATATGCATCTTGCATCTATACAATTAACAACTCTTTCTTAAAAAAATGTAATATGTACTAACCCTTTGTTGAGTTGATCTTCCAAATTCAAGTAAAATTTCATGATAGCTCCCAAACGTCAAGTCTTTCAAAGATGTCCAATTAGAACACATTCCTAGACCAAGATGACCACTATTCAAGGAAATGACGGAGACCCTAAGATCAATGATCCCTTCAAGCTGAGGTTCCGTTCCATAGAAAGGGCTATGGAAAAGATGATAGAACAAATGAGCTTCCTAGTAGACAGCATTGCTTTGCTGAGAGCTACAGCACTGACTAGTGAAGAAAGCTCCAAGACTTGTTATAGGAAGAATACATATGCTCCTAAAGCAGTGCACAAATATCAAAAAGACCCATTTGAATTAGAAGGAGTTTACCTAAAAGACAACCCGACCTTTGAACCTGATACGTATGCGGTCCCGAGACCTGTTGACCAAAGGCCTAGTATAGACAGCTTAAAAGAACTAGAAAAGAAATTGACACAACAGATAACTAAGAAGATGAAGGCACTTGTAGGGTATGATGGATTTGAATAGGCGGGGATCACTGAGTTTTTCAGGTATGACATCGGATCATACCCTGAGAAGTTTAAGGTACCAGAATTTGAAAAGTATAACGGAACAGGTTACCCCAAGCTCCACACCAGGTTGTATGTCAAGAAGATGGATAAATATGTTTAGTATGATCCACACATGGTACAGACATTCCAAGATAGTCTAATTGGACCGACCCTGACTTAGTATGCCCAACTTGATTTGAACCAGATAAATACATGGGAGAAACTTACTAGAGGATTTTATGAACAATATAAATTTAACATAGAAGTAGCCCCAACTATGATGGAATTAGTTGCCTTACGGAAGAAGAATAACGAATCGTTCAAAGAATACGCTCAAGATGGAAGTCCTTAGTTGCAAGAATCTCTACTCCTACTACCGAGAAGGAGCTCACATCAGCTTTCATTAACACCTTGGAAAAGCCCTACTTCTCCCATCTCATCGGGTAGGCCTCGTCCAGTTTTGCTAAAGTAGTAGCGATAGGGTACAAGATTGAAAGCGTCGTCTCTTCTAGTAAGCTGCAAGAGCCAGTAGATAGAAGACCACCAGTATCATCATCTGGTCTTAAAACAGCCGGCAACAAGCCTAAAGAATCTACAGTTGGTATGGTAAATTCAAATGCCAAACCAAACGCTCAAGTCACTTTTAGGACGAATCTTCCTTCCACTTAGCAACAGTTCAGAGACCAGCTTCAAACTAACAGGACTTATAGACAGTTTACCAAGATACTGATCCCTTTAAGTCAAGTTTTCGAGAAGTTGCGAAGCGATAATTTGATACGGTACCAACTGCCTAGTGATTGATACCGACCAAGAATCTTTGACCCTACAGTAAAGTGTGAATACTACTGTAGACAAGTGGGGCATTCGATTGATGCATGTTGGAGACTGAGGAACAAGATTCAGGACTTGATAGATGAAGGGATAATGCAATTAGATTTTGTGGAATCCTCGGTTCCTAATGTTAACAATAATCCCATACCTAACCATGGCCCGATGATTGGTATGATTTTTTATGACTGTGCTATTAACGTCATTGATTCAAATAAGAAGCCTAAGGTTTTTGAGTTTTATACTAGCAATTAGACTCCATAAGTGAAGAGGTATGCATTTTACGTACCGTTGCCACTAGAAAATTACAAGGCTGCTCCATTTAGCTATCACTTGGTAAATCAAGAAAAATTAGGTCCTATGGTAGGGGGCATTACTCGATCGGGAAAGATTTACCACCCAAGAGAGGAGCATGGGAGGAAGGTCATATTGGGAGAATCGAACAATCAGACGGTGGTCGAACGTGTTGAAGGGCTATTGGCCTTTACCAAAATGATCAAGTCGAGTGAATATAAAATCATGGATCAACTTAGTAAGACTCTTGCACAAATATTGTTGATGAGCTTGTTAATTACATCTGAACCATATAAGGAGGCTTTGTTTCGTACATTAAATGAGGTGAAGGTCCCTCATGAAATTCCAACTGAGAAGATGGAACTAGTTACTAATTTTGTCCTTACAATGGATCAAAATTCTTTTTCAGCTGAAGAATTAGGTGAAGAAGGGAACAAACATACAAAGCTACTCTTTATCATGGTAAGGAGTAATGACATAATCATTACCAGGCTGCTCATTAACAACGGATCATCGCTGAACGTCTGCCCACTCACCACCTTGGATTTGCTAGGCATCGACACATCTACAATTAGGCCTTCTTTTACAACAGTTAGGGCTTTGATGGTTCTATAAGAGAGATTATAGGGGAAATTGATTTATCTATAAGTATTGGCCCTCAGCACTTTACCATTCGATTCTAAGTCATGGACATTCCAAGATCTTTCAATCTACTCTTAGGAAGACCTTGGATTCATGCAGCAGGGGCCATACCCTCAAGTTTGCACCAAAAGTTGAAGTTTATCTCAAATGGGCAGGTGATTACAATTCTGAGAGATCAAGATTGTGAAATTTATAAGGAAACAGCTATACCCTACATAGGAAGTAAAGGACAAGAAGGGCTGGGATTACAAATGTTTGAAGAAATGAACATGATTACCGGTCCCGATAAAGAAGACGATAGAAGAATAGAATTCAAGGAAGGCCAGATCAGTACCTATGGTCTTGGTTACAATCCTATCTCGGTAAGAATTCTAGAAGAAACAAGCGAGGGGTAAGAGAGGTAACAGATTATACCATGCCTTGATGACCTTTCCACCGCTAGCTAAAACATTCATATGGGAGGAGACTCAAGCACTGGAATCTAGCAAAGAAGGATCAACCAACTCGCCATACAAGTTCCAGCAGCATTTGAATAACTGGTTCTCCATCCCAGCGAATGGCAACAAGTCTTCCTTAGGGTAAACTGGTGACCCATAGTTAGTATTTTCTGAATTTTTATTTTTAATAGTCATCGTTTCAAATGTATCGTTGAACCTTTCGTTCAAAATTAGTTAGGCCTTTATCTCATTTGAGATCCACTTCCATTTATTAAACTGAAATCTTAGTTCATTTCTTTCCTATGTTAAGTTTTACTTCTCTTTTGCTTACATACAGTTTTCTTCATGCACTCTTATTCAAATCTAATGAACTAAGCAAAAACCAGGAATACCTTGTGTAGGTAGAAAATGAGAATATCGATATCTCTTCTAGCCCTACTGTGTTAGTCATCGGGAGCGATGTCGATGACCATAGTAATATACAAGAGGAATGGAAAAAACATGAACTAGGTAGAATCACTATTAATGAACAGATTGAGACAATTAATGTGGGGAACGAAGAAAATCCTAAGAATCTAAAAATTGGGGCAAGTTTAAAAGAGAAACAAAACATAGAAATGATTACGTTATTAGCCGAATATCAAGACGTGTTCGCTTGGTCATATGAAGATATGCCTAGGTTGGACCCATCAATTATAGTCCATCGTTTACCCACACAAGAAGATGCTAAACCAAAAAAGCAAAAGTTAAGGAGATTTCGACTTAACGTCTTGTTGAAAATTAAAGAACAAAATGGGTAGCTAATATTGTTCCAGTAATAAAGAAGAATAGGAAAGTCAAAGTGTATGTAGACTTTCGAGATCTCAACCAGACAATGCCTAAAGATAATTTTCCATTGCCTCACATTGATGTCTTAGTGGATAACATGGCCGGAAATCATCTATTCTCTTTTATGGATGGTTTTTCGGGATATAATCAAATCTAGATGTCCAAAGAAGATAAGACAAAGACGACTTTCATTATGGCTTGGGGAACATTTTGATATAAGGTGATGCCGTTTAGACTTAAGAATGCAGATGGAACATATTAGAGGGCCATGGTTGCAATTTTTCATGATATGATGCATAAAGAAATAGAAGTATATGATTGCAAAATCTAAGGAAGAGGAAGATCAGTTAGAAAACTTAAGGAAGTTGTTTAATAGACTGAGGAAATACCACTTGAAGTTGAATCCGGAGAAATATACCTTTGGCATGATGATAGGAAAAATATTAGGATTCATAGTCAGCCAAAGAGGTATTGAAGTCGATCCTGATAAAGCTAAAGCTATAATTGACATGCCTCCTCCATAAACACTTAAGGAAGTATGAGGATTGCTAGGGCGTTTAAATTACATAGCCCAATTCATATCACAGTTAACAGACAAATGCTGCCCTCTTTTAAAGCTATTAAAGAAGAACGCAAAGATTAGCTAGAATGAGGAATGCGAAGAGGCTTTCATGAAGATCAAGGAACACCTCATGAAACCTTCAGTGTTAATAGCTCTTAAACCTAGAAAGCCATTGTTTTTGTACCTGACTATAATGCCCGAATCTATGGGATTCGTGCTTAGCTAGAAGGATGAAGAAGGGACAGAGCGAGTCGTTTACTATCTAAGCAAGAAGTTCACAAAAGGGGAGCAAAAGTACTCGAAAGCCAAAAGAACCTTTTATACATTGGTCTAGGTCATGCATTGGCTCAAACAATATACACTTTATTATCAAATTGAGTTGATAACACAACATGATCCTTTGAAATACTTAGCTGAAAAATCGGCTCTCATTGGTAGAGTTTCAATGTGGCAGATGTTGCTGACAAAATTTGACATTGAGTATGTAAGCTAAAGTTCAGTCAAGGGGCAGGCTTTGGCGGATCAATTAGTGGAGAATCCTTCTGAGGATACCCCTCAAGAAGCATGGGTTGAGTTTCCTAATGAATGTATCCTGGTAGCAGGAAAAGATTCTGATTGTAAAGTAGTTAAAAAATCTTTAGGGTGGAAAATGTTCTTCGATAAAGCAGCTAATGTGTCCGGATGTGGAGTCGGGGCAATTTTAGTATCGCCTGAAGGTACACAATTTCCAATGGCTGTGAGATTGGCTTTCCCATGTACTAATAATATTACAGAGTACAAGGCATGTATTTTGGGACTCAAAATCGCGTTGTTTAAGGAGATATGAGAATTATAGGTATATGGAGATTTTTCATTGATCATAAGCTAAGCTCGAGGTGAGTATAAGATGAAAGACCCCAAATTAGTAGCTTACTGCCAACACCTGGCCGAGTTGATAACCAAGTTCAAAAAAATTACATTCATGTATGTACCAAGGGTTCAAAACCAATTCGCTAATGCTCTTGCTACTTTGGCATCAATGATCCAGATATCGAGAGGAGTAGAGATTCAGCCACTTAAAATTAAAATTAAAGAAAAGTCTACTTTCTTTTTGGCAATGGAAAGTTCATGTGACGAAAAGCCTTGGTATCATGATATCAAAACGTTTCTACAACATGGCACGTGCCCCAAAGAAGCAAAGAAGAAGGACAAAAAATTAATTAGAAGATTGGCAACTCAGTACTTGATAAGTGATTCTATGTTGTACCAACAATCGTTTGATGGTACGCTTTTACGTTATGTAGATAGGAAAGAGGTAGATATGCTAATGAAAGAAGTGCACGAAGGAGTATATGGCCCCTACATGAATGGCTAAATGCTTACCAAGAAAATCATGAGGATGGGATATTACTAGTTAATTGTAGAAGTGAATTGTATTGGACATGTTAGACGCTGCCATTTGTACCAAATCTATGCGAACAAGATAAATGTTCTACCTTAAGAATTGCATACATTATCAGCACCATGGCCTTTTTCAATGTAGGGAATATATATCATTGGCCCGATCACTCCAAAAGCATCTAACGGGCACCGATTTATATTGGTAGCTATTGATTATTTCACTAAATGGGTTGAAGCCCCCTCCTATGCTAGTGTGACAAAGGGAATAGTGGTCAAGTTCATCAAGAGAGACATACTAGCTCGGTATGGTACACCAGAGACAATTATTACTGATAATGGTATGAACCTGAATAACAAATTGATGTTAGAGTTATGCTGAAACTTCAGGATCATTCATAGAAATTCTACTCCTTATCGGCCCCAAATGAATGGAGCCATGGAAGCGGCCAATAAGCACATCAAAATAATTATTGAGAAGATGGCCATTACGTATCAAGATTGGCATGAGATGTTACCATTTGCACTCATGGCCTATCAAAATTCTATCAGAACATCAACAAGGGTAACCCCCTACTCGTTGATATACGGAATGGAGGCTGTACTACCAGTGGAGGTCGAGATCCCATCTCTTAGAATATTGTTGGAAACTCAGTTAGATGAGGTTGATTGGATAAAGAAGCGTATTGAGCAGTTGAATCTAATTGATGAAAGGAGGCTGGCAGCTTTGTGCCATAACATCTGTTATCAGCAATGAATGGCCAGGGCTTTTAACAAAAAAGTACGACCTTAAAGTTTTGAGTAAGGAGATATGGTGTTCAGGAAAACTTTGCCTAACATAACTGATTCGAGAGGGAAGTTTGCCCCAAACTATAAAGGGCCTTACATTATGAAGAAAGTATTGCCTGGAGGAGCTGTTATCTTGTCTCAAATGGATGGTCCAGACTTAAAAGACCCAGTAAACGCTGATGCATTGAAGATGTACTATCCTTGAGCATCAATAAAATTTTTATTCAGATTATGAATTGCAAACAATCTTACCATTACTGTGGTCTCATTTTCATTTTCTACATGCAAAGTTGGCATTTCTAGTAGTCATTAGCATTGGATAATATCCTTAGCCCCTCTCTCGTTCCACTAAAGACCCCATTTCTCGCTCTATCCTCTATCTATGTAAACCTTATACCCAAGAAGCATAAGAAAAAATAAACACTTAACTTGAAACGATGCCTATTGATGAAAATTCTTTTAATACTTTATTATGGTTAACCCCTCAAGAAAGAGAGACTTCTTTCCTATTTTTCAATGTAGGGCCATGTTAAAAAAGAATAATGTGTGGCACATAAGTAGAAACTCGCTTGAGAACGGATGTTTACAGGAAAAGTCGATGTTTGGACCGGAAATTCAACACAGGACATCATTGATCGAGAAATGAATATGTTTTACATTCATTTCAAGTTTAAGTTGCTTTCATAGAAAGAAAAGAAAAAACAGAGAAGAAAAAGAAAAAAAAAAGAGAAAAAAAAAGGGGGTTAGAAAGAGATGGAAGAAGAAAGAAGAAGAAGAGCAAGAACAAGAAAAGGCAATGGTAAGTGTCAGAATCATTGGTTCTAATCGAACTACTCAATAAGACATTAGACTACTTGGGAGCTATCATTAAAACCAGGTAAGTGGTTCTAAGCTTGATAAAACATTGCATTGGCAATTGGTTTCCCCCTAAGGATAACAGCTTGTTTTCCAAAAACATTTTCTTAGCAAGTTAGCTAGCTCTTAGAGCATAGTCCCAATCCAGACTTCCTTAGACTCCTAGTCACCCGACTCACAGAATGTTGCCCAACTCATAATCTTTTAGAGATTTAGCAAGCTTAGGAAGCGCTATCCCAATTCAAGATTTCCTTATTTATAGGTCTTAGCCAGCTCAAAGGGCACTTTGACTACCTTGATAAGTCAGCTCATTAGGGCATGACTAAGTTTCCTTAACTTTAGGTCTTAGCTAGCTCAAAGGGTACTTTGACCGCCTTAGTTAGTTAGCTCATCAGGGCACGACCAAGTTTCCTTAACTTTAGGTCTTAGCCAGCACAAAGTGCGCTTTAACTACCTTAGTTAGTCAGCTCATTAGGGCATGACCAAGTTTCCTTATTTTTAGGTCTTAGCTAGCTCAAATGGCGCTTTAACCGCCTTGGTTAGTCAACTCATCAGGGTACGACCAAGTTTCCTTCACTTTTAGGTCTTAGCCAGCTCAAAGGGTGCTTTGACTGCCTTGGTTAGTCAGCTCATTAGAGTACGACTAAGTTCCTTGTTTTTAAGTCTTAGCCAGTTTAAAGGGTTCTTTGATCGCCCTATTGCCATTAAACATCAAAACAACCGAATATCAGTAGCCTTACTATTAACAAAAGTCTCTTTGTCAACTGCAATCCCCATCCTCTCATCACTGACCACATTCAACAGCAACATCATTGTCTAGCCATGCCAACTTTGGACAACAACTCTAGTTGTAGTCTCCTACAAACAGCAGCTTTACTCTTGCCTGATAGCTACTGTTTGCTCAACCCTGATCAGTAGCTACCCAACGACAGCCACAACCCAATCACCATCCTTCATCAGACCTACAACCTCCCAATAGCAAGTCTAAAGACCAAACTCTCCTTCGACATACTCTCCATCTATACATGGCCACTATCCTAACATCAACTAACTAAGCACTCTATAAACTAACACACCCACACATGCTGAATCACATATAGCTAACACTCCCTCTCTCGCACACACCGTCCATACGAGTGACCACCAACACTACAGCCCAACGTTTAGTCTTCAACCAGCCATTGACTCGAACCATCACCGTTGGCTACAACGTCAATGATATACCCCTATTCTCCAATTGAATACTCATGAAAACATTATTCCCACACGAAAAATTAGATTGGAAGTTGTAGTGAGAAGTTGGATTGAAGTTGCTGTTGAAGGGAGTGAAGGCCAACCCGTGACCTGCTGGAACCCGATTCGACCATGTTTCGCCTATGTCCAGTTTGAATAGGTCCAGACTTTGCCTTATTTTAGGTTATTTTAAATTATTAGTTTAATGATTTATTTGGTAGTTGTTTTAAGACATATATATAATAATATATATATCTTAGTTTAGGAAAACTTTTAGCATTAGGTTTTTTTAGAATTTCTCATTTAGAAATATTATTTTGTAGAAATAAAAATTAATAAAAAACCTTTTTAAAATATTAAGATGTTTTAATGATTATTTTATAAAATAAAAATACTTAAAAATTAGGACCTTCTTAGAGTTTTCTTTGAATAAACTAAATTAATAACCACGTAAATTCTATCTGTTTTCAAAATTAAAACAAACTAATACACTAATGTTTTTGAAAAGAACTATGATCATCTGATCCTGGCTAGCGGATACGTATGCACTGTTGGGACGACGATAAAATATGTTGAAACTTAGGTTCTTTCTCTTTTGATTTTTATTTATTTATTTATTTATTTTTAAATATTATAATTAGAAGAATAATCCTAATTTTGGTAAATAGATACTGATACCCGTTAGGGTTTAATAGGTTAGCTCCCGAACTTAAAACCTTCTAGTTCTTCATTCAAAATTGAAATCAAAAACTGGTAGCCAAATTGTAATCAATCTACCCAATTGATTACGGTTTCTTTTTCTTTTCTCAACTTCGATTGGGTGGCGACTCCAAAAATTATTTTCCATAAAAAACCGGAATTTCTCAATTTTAATAGTCGAGGATTAATATTAAATGGGTTAGGGTTTAGTATTAATCGGAAATGGGGAATTCACTTTAAATAGAAGACAAAAAGAAAAAATAGGCTTGACAACTGTGAATATCTCAAAGTAATCCTAGATATCCTTCGTACCGATAGACTATTCGGCAATCTGAAGAAATGTTGCTTTTGCTATAAAGAAATGGTATTCTTAGGCTATGCAGTCAGTGGAGGAGGCTTGCACGTTGATGATGAAAAGATCCAAGCAATTGTTAAGTGGTTGACTCTTACTACGTATGCTAACGTGAGAAGTTTCTATGGGTTGGCTTCATTTTACAAAAGGTTCATCAGGAATTTCAACACTCTCACTATGTCACTTATTGAACTAATGAAGAAAAACACTAACTTCCGATGGGGAGAAAGGGTGGAGAGGAGTTTTGCCGAGTTAAAAGAAAAATTGACCTTCGCTCGATGTTAGTGTTACCTAACTTTGACAAAATTTTTTAGTTGGAATGCGATGCATTAGGTGATTTGCTTAAACTATATATATAAAAATAAATCGCAAATACTCTAACAAGTATACTAGGTTAGAATCAATTAATAAAGAGAAAGTAAGGTTGTCGATCCCTCGAAGATTATAATATTACTAAAACTATGATAGTTCTTATCAATATTTAAATAATCAAAATTAAATTAATTAATCTAATAATTACTCTAAAGCTATTGAAAAGAAAATAACTATGAAAAATCTAAAATTAAGCAATCAATTAAGAATTATGGGAAAACAAAATCTACCCTAGATTATGCTAATCAAATTGTTATTTTGTTATATAGATTAATAGCTATATGGTTATTCAAGTGAAATTATTATACCTTAAAACCTAAGGATTTAAACTCTTAATTAATTAGTCAGCTTTTGCATCTTCCAATTAATAGTAGACTCTAAATTACAATCATATATCTCCCGATACTATGATTATCTAATGTCCTAAATCAATTATTCCTAATGCCTTAGTGGATAATCAATCATTAAACATCACATTAATCTCTAGATAATTTCCAATTAATTTAATTAACTCTACTTCCACATTGATTAATGAAATCAACTAAGAATTTCTAACAAACCCTATAACAACTCCCGTATCATTAAGGTTTCTAACAATTATAATTAATTGAGCAAATATAATTGAAATCATAGAAGTTGCAATCATGAATCATCCATATATCTCTTAATCATATAACATGAACACAATTATCATCTTAACTATCTAGGATTTCATCAATTCCTACAAATAAAATTAACCAGCCATGGATTTGGAAACTAAAACACAAATACTAATTGAAATTGCAAGGAAATTCATAATTGAAAGCATAAATAAATCACAGAATTGCATAAGAATAATTGAATTAGACGTCATCAATTCTATATTGGAAAAGATATTCTTTAATTGTAACTTCAACTTGGTCTCCACAGTAAAAGGAAAATCCTCTCAATGATTAAAGTGATTCTCTTGAAAAATTCATCAAGAACTAACTAAAGATTACTTTATGACTCTCCACATCTAAGGAAAAAGTTTTTAAAAGTCTCTAAAAAAAAATCCCCTAAGTCCTCTCAACTGTAAAACATAAGCTATTTATAAGAAAAATTAAGGTTGGCTCGCGTGAAGTTTCTTTTTCATGAAGGCCGGCAATATAAGTGCAAGGCTGGCGTCGTAGACATTAAGGGCCACTGGTATAAGTTATAGGCTAACTACCTTCATTTCTAACTCACATGTGTTGATTCGAACTTCGTTCCATTACTTAAAATTCCTCTAAATTATCCGTAATTCCACTCTTGAATCCTCTAATTCTTGAAATGTCCAAATGAAAATAATTAAGTACTATTTCTTAATGATTTCTATAAAATCGATAATAATTCTATCTAAATTGACACTTTAAAACATGGAAAAAATGCCTTTATCATCAAGCATTGGAATAGGTACTGTCTTGATGCAAGAAGGCTAACCAATTGCCTTCCACAATAAGAAGCTCTGAGCACCGCAGCTGAACTACTCCGTGTATGATAAGGAACTTTTGGTACAGATCTAAGTAATGCAAGTACGGCAACATTATTTATTGCCAAGAGAATTTATCATATATACGAACCATGAATTGTTAAGGTACCTCCAAAGTTAGACCAAGTTGTCAAAGCGACAGGTGAGATGGGTTGAATTCCTTGAAGGATTCAATTTTGTAATAAAGTATAAGTAGGGAAAGAGGAACATAGTTGTAGATGCTCTTTTGAGGAGATATGCGCTTTTATCATAACTGCAAACCAGACTGTTTAGGTTTGCAAGTATCAAAGGACAGTACTCCGAAGATCCACACTTTGGACCCATAATTTTGTGATGCATCGATTGGAGGACAGTAAATAAGTATCAAGTAGAGGATGGCTATTTCTTTTAAGGTAGAAACTTATACGTGTCAAATTGTTCACTGAGGGAGCTACTGATCAGAGAAGCTCGTAGTAAAGGACTCTTTAGACATTTTAGAGAGAGGAAGACCTGTGAACTGTTGAATAGCTAATTCTTTTAGCCGAAAATGAGGAAAGATGGGCACCATGTGGTAGAAAGTTATACAGTATGCAAGATTGCTAAGTGTTGAGCTGGTCAAAGGAAAGCAATTCCCCTACTTGTCCTAACAAAGCCATGGACCGAATTGAGCATGGATTTTATTCTCAAACTACTGCAAATTGCCCAAGGCAAAGATTCTATAATGGTCATTGTGGATAGGTTTAGTAAGATGGCACACTTCATGCCCTACACCAAAACTAATGATGCTTCGATTATTGCTTCTCTTTTTTTATAGGAGATTGTGCAGATATACAACATATCGAGAAGTGTAGTCTTTGATAGATACCCAAAGTCTTGAGCCATTTCTAGAGAACCTTGTAGCTTCGGTTGGGAACCAAATTACTCTTCAATACCTTATGTTACCTCGAAATTGATGGCTAAATAGAGGTGGTAAATCGTACTTTGGGGTCATTGCTTCGAGCAATAATAGCCAAGAACTTGGTTGATTGGGACATTTGCTTGCCAGTAGTCAAGTTCGCCTATAACTAAATAGTACATGACACCATTAAGTAGACTCCCTTAGAGGTAATCTATGGGTTCAATCCCGAGTTGCCCCTTGACTAAGCCTCTGTACCAGAAGAATCCCTTCAGGGTGCAAGAGGACCCTAACGCATTGATTAGAGCATAATTCCTTCAGCACATCGATGATAAGGTCACTCAGCACATCGACTAAGTTTCTAGAAGAATGTGAGAAAAGACCAAAGTTAGAATAGCTAAACAATTTTAGTCGGGAGACTTGGTGTGGCTACACCTCAGCAAGGAATAGTTCTCGAATAAGAGGAGGAACAAATTATCTGCAAGAGTAGAAGGACCTTTTAGAATCCTTTAAAAGATCAATGATAATGCCTACAGATTAGAATTGCCCTAAGACTATAGGGTTTCTAATGCCTTCAACATTGCTAACCTAAGTCTGTATCACCCTGACAAAGAACTGAGTAGACACCATTCGGAGTTGATCCCATATCTAAAACAACCTGGAGGGAAAGATGGGAATCAGGTTACCAGACCTTTGACCCGTAGCCAAACTTAAGGACTAAAGGGATTAGCACGATGAATCCTTTTGTTCCAACTGACCCCTACCGAAGCAAAGTACTTCCTTACTAAGTAACCCTTCATGCTGAGCTGTATGACTGCCCATCTTTCTACAATGTACCGAATTAAAGATTACTCACTAATGCCCGAGCTGACCAATTATTAGGCATCTTCCTTACCAAGAAGCCAAGAAAGAGAGACTTTGGATTGACTAAGCCATCCTTGCTCGAACTAGCTAGTTATCCATACTTTTTGTCCACATCTTCTAATAATCTCACCAATGTAGCATCGCTACATATACAGTATCATATGCAGAATCCATTACACCAATGATTGTTTTTCTTATATAATCATTTTTACCCTCTTATATTTTGTACATTACTTCCTTAGGAAATGTCCTTTTTTTCTTTTCCTTTTTTTAACATATGGGTATAAATATGCTTATAATTGTAGTTGTAGGGGAGATCAGATCATTCTTAATACACTTTAGTATTTTCTTCCTTGTGTAAACACATTTTGTTTGCTCTTAGTATCACTCTTATCATTTTCCTTAAGTAAGGTTCGGTGGCAAGTAACCTCGCCAGATTGATTCGTATGTTATATCAAATTATGCTGCGAGTCTTCAGAAGTTCCATTGGTGTGTCATATTCTCTAGAGTTGTTCATGGGTTTTGCTTGCTGTTTCATTCTTCATTTTTCCCTTTCGCACTTTCCCTATTAATCCTTTTTCGAGCTTTTGATAAGCATGGACCCATCTAACGACCGATCTTATCTGTTCTTGGTCACAGTTTGTAACACAATCCTATATAAGAGTGACTCTTAGGGACTTGCAACCATTAATTGCAATCAAAATGGACAACTAAGTTATGCTCCTTTGAGCTCACTAGCTTAGGCAAGAACGTCTCTTAAGGACTAGCAAACCTAAATTACAATTGATTTTGAAAACTCGGTCGTGCTTCTTTAAGCTCACTAACCTAAGTGGGAGCAACTGTTAGGGACTACAACCCTAAATTGCAATCAATTAGAATAACTAGTCATATTCTTTTAAGCTTACTAGCCTTAGTAGAAGCGTTTCTTGGTAACTAGCAACCTTAAATGGTAATCGATTTGGAATACTTGGTTGTGCACCTTTGAGCATACTAACCTAGGTGGGAGCATCTCTCGAGGATAAGTAACCCTAAATGCAATGGATTTGGAAAACTTGGTTGTGTTACTTTGAGCTCACTAACCTAGGCAAGAGTGTCCCTATGGGACTAGCAACACTAAGTTAGATTCGATTTGAAAAACCTGGTTATGTACCTTTAAGCTCACTAACACAACCGAGAGCGTCTCTCGGTGACTATTAACCTTAAATTGTAATCAATTCGAAAATCCTCATTATTTTCTTTTGAGCATACTAACCTAGGAGGTAGAATCTCTCGAGGACTAGCAACCCTAAATTACATTAAATTTAGAAAGCCTATTCTTCACTTAGGTAAGAGTGTCTCTAAGGAAGTAGAAACCCTAAGTTAAAATCGATTTGGTAAACCTGGTCGTGCTACTTTAAGCTCACAAACCTAGGCTAGAGCCTCTCAAAAGGACTAACAATCCTAAATTGGAATCAATTTGGAAAACCTAGTTATGCTCCTTTGAGCTCACTAACCTAAGCTGAAGTGTCTCATGGAGACTAACAACCCTAAATTGCAATCTATTTGGAAAACCTAGTAGAACTCTTGTAAGCTCACTATGCTAGGTGAAAGTGACTCTTCAAGGACTAGTAACCTAAAATTGCAATTGATTTGCAATACCTAGTCGTGCACTTTTGAGATCACTAACCTCAAAGGTAACGTCTCTTGGAGACTACCAACCCTAAATGGCAATCGATTTAGAAAACTTGTTCATGATCCTTTAAGCTCATTAACTTAGTTAGGAGCATCTCTAGGGGATTAATAACCTTAAGTCAGAATCAATTTTGAAAACTTGGTCATACTCCTTTGAGCTTATTGACTTAGGCAAGAGCATCTCTCAAAGACTAAGAACACTAAATTGTTATCTAATTGGAAAACCTGGTCATACACTTTTGAGCTCACTAACCTAGGTAGAAGCATCTCTTTAAGGACTAGCAATGCTAAATTGTAATCAATTTAGAATACCTGGTCATTTACCTTTGAGCTTACTAACCTAGGCGAGAGTGGAAGGCACTAATAATCTTAAATTGCAATCAATTTAGAAAACCTAGTCGTACATCTTTGAGCTCACTAACCTAAGTGAGAGTAACTCTTAAGGATTAGCAACCCTAAATTGCAATCAATTTGGAAAACCAAGTTGTGCTCTTTTAAGCTCACTATCCTAGGCGAAAGCGTCTCTTGGGGACTACTAACCCTAAATTGCAATCGATTTGGAAAACATGGTTGTGCTCCTATGAACTTACTCACCTAAGTGGAAGCAACTCTTGGGGACAAGTAATCCTAAATTACAATCAATTTGGAAATCCAAGTCATGCTCTTTTAAGCTCACTAGCCAAGCCGAGAGCATCTTTCGGAGACTAGCAACCCTAAATTGCAATTAGTTTGGAAAACCTTACCGACCTCTTTTAAGCCTACCACCTTAGGAGGGAGCATCTCTTGAAGACTAACAACCTTAAATTGCATTTGATTTGGAAAGCTAGTTCATGATCCTTTGAGCTCATTAGCCTAAGTGGGAGTATCTCTTGGGGACTAGCAACCATAAGTTAGAGTCAATTTGGTAAACCTGGTTGTACTTCATGGCACTCACTAACCTAGGTATGAGTGTCTCAATGGGTCTAGTAACCCTAAATTAGAATTGATTTGGAAAACCTGGACATGCTCCTTTAAGCTCACTAACCTATTCAAGAGCGTATCAAACGGACAAGCAACCTTGAATTGCAGTTGATTTGGAAAACCCAGTTGAAGCCAATTGAAGCATCTCTTCACAAACTAGAAATCTTAAATTTCAATTGATTTAGAATACCTGGCTATGTACTTTTGTACTCACTAACCTAGGTGGGAGCATCTCTCATGAACTTGTAACCCTAAATTGCAATCGATTCAAAAAACCTGTTTGTGATCCTTTGAGCTCATTAACCTAAGTGGGAGTGTCTTTAGGGGACTAACAACCCTAAGTTAGAACCAATATGAAAAACTTGGTCGTGCTTCATTAAGCTCACTAACTTAAGCGATAGCATTATTGAGGGATTAGCAACCCTAAATTGCGATCGATTTAGAAAACTAAGTTGTATTATTTTGAGCATTCTAACATAGGTAAAAGCATCTCTTCAAGGACTAGCAACACTAAATGCAATTGATTTGGAAAGCTTAGTCGTGCTCTTTCAAGCTCACTAACCTAGGTGGAAGCATCTCTATAGGCCTAGCAACATTAAATTGGATTTGATTTGGATAACCTAGTCATGTACCTTTAAGCTCACTAACTAGGAATATCTCTCGGAGACTAGTAATCCTAAATTGCAATCGATTTGGAAAACCTTGTGGTGCTCTTTTGAGCACACTAACATACAAGGTAGAACCTCTCAAGAACTAGCAACCTTAAATTGCATTCAATTTAGAAAACCTTTTCATGATCTTTTAAGCTCATTAAACTAGGTTAGAGCATCTCTAAGGGACTAACAATCCGAAGTTGGAATCAACATGGTGAACTCGGTGAGCTTACTAAGCTAGGTGGGATGGTCTCAAAGCGACTAGCAACCTGAAGTTGGAATCAATTTGGAAAACCTAGTTAAGCTCCTTTGAGCTCAGTAACCTAAGTAGGAGCGTCTCTTGAGGACTAACGACCCTAAGTTACAATCAATTTGAAAAAACTACTCAAACTCATTTAAGCTTACTATTTCGGCAAAAGCAACTCTTTGAGGCTTAGTAACCTAAAATTGCAATCGATTTGGAATACCTAGTCCTACACTTTTGAGATCACTAACCAAAGAGAGAGCATCTCTTGGGGACTAATAACCTTAAATTGCAATCGATTTAGAAAACCTGTTCGTAATCTTTTAAGCCGATTAACTTAAGTTGGAGCATCTCTAAGGGATTAATAACCCTAAGTTAGAATCGATTTAGAAAACCTAGTCATGCTCCCTTATGCTTATGAGCCTAGGTAGGAGCGTCTCTTGGGGACTAGCAACCCTAAATTGAAATCGATGTGGAATACTCGATAGAGCTCTTTTGAGCTCACTATCCTAGGTAGGGATGTGTCTTCGAGGATTAGGAACCCATAGTTGCAATCAATTTGGAATATTAGGTCTTATGCCTTTGAGCTCACTAACCTAGACAGGAGCATCTCTTTGGGACTAGCAACCTTAAATTACAATCAATTTAAAAAAACCTTATCATGCTCCTTTAAGCTAACAATCCATAGTGGGAGTGACTCTTAGGGACTAGTAAACTTGAGTTGCAATAAACTTGGAAAACTAATTCGTGCTCTTTTGAGCTCACTAGCCTAAGTAGGAGCATCCCTTGGGGACTAGTAACCCTAAAATGCAATCAAATTGGAAAACCTAGTTGTGCTCCTTTGAACTTACTAGCCTAAGCATAAGCAAATTTCAAGGACTAGCCACGCTAAATTGCAATCAATTTAGAAAACCAGGTTGTGTACTTTTAAGCTCACTAGCCTATGCTAAAGAATCTCTTAGGGATTACCAACCCTAAATTACAATCGATTTGGAAAACCTTGCTATACCCTTTTAAGCCTACTAACCTTAGAAAGAGTGTCTCTCTAGGATTAGCAACCCTAAATTGCATTCGATTTAGAATACCGGTTCGTGATCTTTTGAGCTCATTAACTTATGTGAGAGCGTCTCTAAGCGACTAGTAACCGTAATTTAGATTCAATTCAAAAGACCTAATCCTGCTCCATTGAGCTCATTAACCTTAGCAAGACCATCTCAAAGAGACTAACAACCATAAGTTGGAATCGATTTGGAAAACCTGGTCATGCTCCTTTAAGCACACTAACATAAGCGAGAGTGTCTCTAAGGAACTAGAAACCTCAAATTGCAATCAATTAAGGAAACCTAGTTATGCTCTTATGAGCTCAATAAGCTAAGTAAGAGCGTCTCCCAAAGATTAGCAACCCCAAATTTCAATCGATTTGGAGAGCTTGGCCATGCTCCTTTACACTCACTTACCTTAGTAAGAGTTTCTCTAAGGGCTAACAACCCTAAGTTGGAATCGATTTTGAAAACCTAATAATGATTTTTTGAGCTTATTAACTAGCAAACCCAAATTGTAATTGATTTGGAAAGCCTAGTCATACTCTTTTGAGTTCATTGACCTAGGGGGGAATGTCTCAATGGGACTAACAACCTTAAGTTGGAATCTATTTGGAAACCTAGTGTAATCCTTTAGGCTGACTAACCTAAGCAGTAGTGTCTCAAAGGGATTAGAGACCCTAAGTTGGAATCAATTTAGAAAACCTAGTCAAGCACTTTTAATCTACTAACCTAAGTGTAAGGGTCCCTCGACGACTAGCAACCCTAATTTATAATTGATTTGGAAAACTTGTTTGTGCACTTTTGAGCTTACTAACCTATGCAGGTAAGTCTCTTCAAGGACTAGCAACCCTATATTGCAATCGATTTGGAAAACTTTTTTGTGCACTCTTGAGCTAACTAACCTATGTAAGTAAGTCTCTTCAAGGACTAGCAACCCTATATTACAATCGATTTGGAATACCAGGTTGTGCACTTCTAAGCTTACTAACCTAAGAGGAAGCATCTCACAGAGACTACTAACCCTAAATTTCCATCGATTTAGAAAACCTATTTGTGATCCTTTAAGCTCATCAACCTAGGTGGGAGCATCTCTAGGGGACTAGCAACCCTAATTTAGACCAATTTGAAAAATTTGGTCATGCTCCTTTGAGCTCACTAACTTAAGTGAAAGCGTCACTTAGAGACTAGATACCCCAAATTGCAATCAATTTTGAAAACTAAGTCGTACTATTTTGAGCTCAATAGCATAAGTGAGAGTGTCTTTTGAGGACTAGTAACCCTAAATTGCAATCAATTTAGAAAACTTGATTGAACTCTTTTCAACTCCCTATACTAGGTAAGAGCATCTCTTCGAGGATTAGCAACCCTAAATTGCAATAAATTTGGAATACTTGGTTGCACACCTTTGATCTTACTAATCTAGGTTAGAGCATATGTGTCTTCGAGGTCGGACACACGAAAGAGCACCACAACAAATGAACCAAAATAAATAGGAAAAAGGTATTGAATGGATATGACACACTACTTGATCCTATTCGGACAACAATTTGCTAGATGTAACATACTAGTCTGAACTAAACGGTCACTTATCACTACTCCTTACTAAAGGGAATAGATAAGAGTTAAATAATAATAAGAACACTAAGGTTGCTTAAAGAGAATAATTCTGTATTGGAAGTTAGATGATTGTTTGCGTACAAGGAAGTTAGGGGTTTATATACTTGTCCAGTCAGGTTATTTTACATGTATGAAATGACAAAAGAGTATTTTACAATTACGTTACATGAATCATACTAAAAGGGGTAAAAAGAACAAAGAATATTTAGCACGAAAAGGAAAGAATCATTCTGGAATGTAGTGTTAGAAGATACGTGTCTCTTGATGGCTAGTTATCAAGAGTATGATACAATATAGGAAGACACAGGAAGTGCTGTAGTTAGGGGTTAACTTGATCTGGATTAGGATGGGAGTCGATCAATGGTTAGGAAATCAGTTGAGTTAGAGTTAGGTGCCAGTAGTTGGTTAGAGAGCTCGACTCGGCTAGCCTTTCTTAGGTTACCTTCTAAATCAGGACTTTGTAGTTGGGTTAGAGTATGCTAGACACACATGAGGATCTAAGCGATAAGTCAGCAGGAGGTTGGATTAGGATAGGAGTCCTCATCTAGGCTATGACTTAGAGTTAGTATTTTCCATGTGAACCCTTAAAGTCCTCTAACTTGACTTCTTGTGCTCGGTCCAGGGGGTTGATTCCCATTAATATGTTGGTGACTAGCAAACTTAAATTGCAATTGACTTGGAAAACCTATTCATGATCCTTTGAGCTCATTAGGCTTGCTGGGTACATCTCTGAGGAACTACCAACCCTATTTTAGAATCGATTTGGTAAATTAAGTCATGTTACATTGAGCTCACTAACTTAGGTGGGAGCATCTCAAAGTGGCTAACAACCCTAAGTTAAAAACGATTTGGAAAACTTGGTTGTCTTCCTTTGAGATCACTAACCTAAGCAAGAGCATTTCTTAGGGACTAGAAACCCTAAATTGTAATCGATTTGGAAAACTTAGTTGTACTCTTTTAAGCTTTCTAACATAGGTAAGAGGGTCTTTTGGGGACTAACAACCCTAAATTGCAACCGCTTTGTCAAACATGGTTGTGTTCCTCTATACTCAGTAACCTAGGTGGAAGCATCTCTAGGGGCTAGCAACCCAACATTACAACCTATTTGGAAAACCTGTTCGTGCTCCTTTAAGCCCACAACTAAGGTGGAAGTATCTCCTAAAGATTAACAACCTAAAATTGCAATTGATTTGGAAAACAAGGTCGTGCTCTTTTGAGCCTACTTACCTAAGCAAGAGTGTCTCTTGGGGATTAACAACCCTGATTTGCAATCGATTTGGAAAATTTGTTTGTGCTCTTTCAATCTCACTAACCTAGTTGGGTATGTCTCTTTAGGGACTAACAACCCTAAAATACAATCAATTTGGAAAACCTGACCAAACTCTTTTGAGCTCACTATCTTAGGTAGGAGCATCTCTTAGGGGACGAGCAACCCTAAAAAGAAATTGATTTGGAATACTTGGTCATGTACCTTTAATCTCACTAACCTAGGTGAAAGTTGATGTTGGGGACTAGTAACCCTAAGTTGTAATCGATTTGGAAAACCTGCTTGTAATCCTTTAAGCTGATCAATCTTGGTGCAAGCTTCTCTAAGAGACAAGCAACCTTAAGTTGGAATCAATATGATGAACCTAGTCATGGTCCTTTGAGCTCATTATCCTAAGCAAGAGCATCTCTTGGAGACTAGCAACCCTAACATGCACTTAATTTGGAAAACCTGGTTGTGCTCTTTTGAGCTTACTAACCTAGGCAAGAGCATCACTTAAGGATTAGTAACCACAAATTGAAATCAATTTGGAAAACATGGTTATGTTCCTTTGTACTCACTAATCTAGGCGAGAGCATTTCAACGGGTTAGCAACCATACGTTAGAATCAATTTGGAAAACCTGGTTGTGCTCCTTTGAACTCACAAGCCTAGGTAGGAGCATCTTTCAAGGAATCATATCCTAAAATTGCAATTGATTTAGAAAACCAAGTCATGCTCTTTTGAGCTTACTAACTTAGGTAAAGACTAACAACCGTAAATTGCAATTGATATGGAAAAGCTAGTTGCACGCTTTTAAGTAGACTAACCTAAGTGGTAATGTCCCCGGGGGATTAGTAACCCTAATTTGCAATCGATTCGAAAAACATGATCGTATGCTTTTGAGCTCACTAACCTAGGCAAGTGCATCTCTTTGAGGACTAGTGACCCTAAGTTGCAATCGATTTAGATTATCTAGCCATGTACCTTTAAGCTAACTAACCTAGGTAGGAGCGTCTCTTGGAAACTAGCAACGCTAAATTGCAATCAATTTGGAAAATCTACCTATACTCTTTTAAGCTCACTAACTTAGGTAGGAGTCTCTCTATGGGAATAGTAACCTTAAGTTGGAATCAACTTAGAAAACTTGGCTATGCTCCTTTGAGTTCCCTAACATAGCAGGGAGCATCTCTTGGGGACTAGCAACCCTAAATTGCAATAGATTTTAAAAACCTTGTCATGCACTTTTGAGCAAACTAACCTAAGAGGGAGCGTCCTTCGAGGATAAGCAACACTAAATTCCATTCAATCCATAAGACCTGTTCATGATCCTTTAAGCTCATTAAACTAAGTGGGAACATCTCTAAGGGCTAGCAACCCTAAGTTGGAATTGATTTAGAAAACCTAGTTGTGCTCCTTTAAGCTCACTAACCTAGGTGTAACCCTAAATTGATGTTGATTTGGAAAATTAGGTCATGCCCTTTTGAGCTCAATAACTTGAGCAATAGCGTCTCTTAGGGACTATCAACCCTAAATTGCATTCAATTTGGTAAACCTAGTCAAGCACTTTTGAGCTCATTAAATTGGGTAGGAGAGTCTCTCAAGTATTAGCAATTGCAATTGAATTGGAAAACCCGATAGTACCCTTTTGAGCTTACTAACCTAAGGGAGAGAAATGTCAATAGGACTAGCAACCCTAAGTTTAGAATCGATTTAGAAACATGGCCGTGTTCATTTGAGCTAACTAAACTAAGCTGTAGCATCTCAAAGGGATTGGAAACCCTAAGTTAGAATTGACTTGGAAAATCTAGTCATGCTCATTTGTGCTCATGAACCTAAGTAGGAGCGTCACTCGAGGGTTAGCAACTTGAAATTTCAATCGATTTGGAAAACCTAGTCGAAGTCTTTTGCGCTCACTATCCTTAGTGGGAGTGTCTATTTAGGGACTAGTAATCCTAAATTGCAATCGATGTGAAAGGCCTAGCCATGGACTTTTGAGCTTACTAACCTAGGAGGGAGTATCTCTCGAGGACTAGCAACCCTAAATTGCCATCAATTTGGAGAACCTATTAGTGATCCTTTTAGCTCATTAACCTAAGTTGGAGCTTCTTTAGGAGATTAGCAACCCTATGTTATAACAATTTGAGAAACCCTATTGTGCTCCTTTACGCTTACTAACCTAAGTGAAAGTGTCACTCTAGGTCAAGAAACCCCAAATTGTACTCGATTTTGAAAACCAAGTTATATTATTTTAAGCTCACTAACATAGGCAAGAGCTTCTCTCGGGGACTACCAACCTTAAAATTCAGTCAATTTGGAAAATCTAAATGAACTCTTTTAAACTCACTATATTAGGCAAGAGCATCTCTTTGGGGATTAGAAACCATAAATTGCAATCAATTTGGAATACTTGGTCGTATACCTTTTATCTCACTAGCCTAGGCGGGAGTGTTTATCGCTAGCTAGAAACCCTAAATTGCAATCGATTTGAAAAACCTACTCATGATCCTTTGAGCTCCATAACCTTAGTGGGAGCGTCTCTAGGGGACTAACAACCCTAAGTTAGAATCGATTCGGAAAACCTAATTATGTTCCTTTGAGGTCATTAACTTAAGTAAAAGTGTCTCTCAAAGACTAGCAAGCTTAAATTGCAATCAATTTAGAAAACCTAGTTGTGCTCTTTTAAGCTCACTAACCTAGGTAGGAGCATCTTTGGGGGACTAGCAACCCCAAATTGCAATTGATTTGGAAAACAAGGTTGTATTTTATTGTGCTCACTAACCTAAGTCGGAGCATCTCTAGGGGCTAGCAATTGTATGTTAGAATTGATTTGAAATACCTAGTCATCCTCTTTTAAGCTCATAAACCATGGCAGAAGTGTCTCTCAAGGACTAGCAACCCAAAATTGTAATCAATTTCAAAACCTAAGTCATGCCCTTCTGAGCTTACTAACTTAGGCAAGAGTACTTCATAGGGACTAGCACCCCTATATTATAATCGATTTGGAAAATCTGATCAAGCTCTTTTGAGCCCATTAATCTAAGTAGGAGCATCTCTTAAAGACTAGCAACCTTAATTTGCAATAGACTTGGAAAACTTATTCGTCCTCTTTTGAGCTACTAATCTAAGCAGGTATGTCTCTTTAAGGACTAGTATCCCTAAATTGCAATCGATTTTGAATACCTAGTCGTACACTATTTTTAAGCTCACTAACCTTAGAGGGAGAGTCTCTTAGGGATAAGAAACCCTAAATTGCCATTGATTTGTAAAACCTGTTTGTGATACATTGAGCTTATTAACCTAAGTAGGAGTGTCTTTAAGGGACTAGCATCCCTAAGTTAAAATTGACTTGAAAAACTTGGTTATGCTCCTTTCAGCTCACTAACCTAAGCAAGAGCGTTACACGAGGACTAAAAACCCCAAATTATAACCGATTTGGAAAACCCGATCGTGCTATTTTCAACTCAGGAGCATAAGCGGGAATATTTCTCGAGGACTAGCAACCCTAAATTGCAATTAATTTGGAAAACCTAATTAAATGCTTTTAAGCTCACTATCTTAGGTAAGAACATTTGTTCAAGGACTAGTTACCCCTAATTGTAATCGATTTGGAATACCTAGTCGTATACTCACTAACCTAGGTGGGAACGTTTGTTAGGGACTAGCAACCTTAAATTGCAATCGATTTGTAAATCTTGTTGTGATCCTTTGAGCTCATTAACCTTAGTGGGAGCATCTCTAAGGGACTACTAACCCTAAGTTGGAATTGATTTGGTAAACCAAGTTGTACTACTTTGAGCTCGGTAACTTAGGTAGGTGCATCTAAAAGGGGTTAGCAACCCTACGTTAGATTCAATTTGGAAAACCTAGTTATGTTCCTTTGAGCTCACTAACCTAGGCAAGAGTGTCTCTCAAGGACTAATAACCTTAAATTGCAATCGATTTGGAAAACCTAATTGTACTCTTTTGAGCTCACTAACTTAAACATGAGCATGATTAGGGGACTAGCAACCCAAAATGCATTCAATTTGGAATAAAATGTTATGTTCCATTATGTTCACTAACCTTGGTAGGAGCAACTCTAGGGGCTAGTAACCCAATGTTAGAATCAATTTGGAAAACTTGTTTGTGCTCCGTCAAGCTCACAAATGAAGGCAAAAGCGACTCTAGAAGACTAGCAACCCAAAATTGTAATCAATTTGAAAAACCAAATGATACTATTTTAAGCTTACAAACTTAGGCAAGAGTGTCTCTCAAGGATTAATACACCTAAATTGCAATCGATTTGGAAAATTTGGTCAAGCTCTTTCGAGCCTAATAACCTAAGTAGGAGTAGCTATTGGGGACTAGTAACCTTGATTCGTAATACATTTGGAAAACATGTTCATGCTTTTTTAAACTCTCTAACCTAGACAGGTGCGTCTCTTTTGGGACTGGCAACCTTAAATTATGGTCAATTTAGAATACTTAGCCGTGAAATTTTATGCTCATTAACCTAGTAGGGAGTGTCTTTTGGGGATTTGTAACCTTAAATTGCCATCAATTTAGAAAAACTATTTGTGATCCTTTGAGCTCTTTAACCTAAGTAAGAGCATCCTTAAGGGACTAGCAACCCTAAGTTAGAATCAACTTGAAAAGCCTAGTCATGCTCCTTTGAGATCACTAACCTAAGCAGGAGTATCACTCGAGGACTAGAAACCCTAAATTAGAATCGATTTGGAAAACCCAATTCTACTATTTTAAGCTCACTATCATGGGTAGGAGCGTCTCTTGGGGACCAACAACCATAAATTGCAATTAATTTGGAAAACTAGATCAAACTCCTTTGATCTTACTATTTCAAGTAATAGCATATCTTCGAGGACTAGTAACCCTAAATTGTAATCAATTTGGAATACCTAGTCATGTAACTTTGATCTCACTAACCTAAGCTTTACTAGAGACTAGCAACTCTAAATTGCAATCAATTGGGAAAACCAATTCGTGATCGTTTAAGCTCATTATCCTTAGTATAAGCGTCTCTCGGGGACTAACAACCTTAAGTTGGAATTGATCTGGAGAATCTAGTCGTACTGCTATAAGCTCACTATCTTAGGTGGGAACGTCTCTTAAGGACTAGCAACCCTAAATTGTAATCGATTTAGATAACTTGGTTGTGCACTTTTGAGCTCACTAACCTAGGTAGGAGCGTCTCTAGGGTAGAAGTAACCCTAAATTGCAATCGATTTGCAAAACATGGTTGTGTTCCTTTATGCTCACTAACCTAGGCAAAAGCATCTCTAGGGGCTTGCAAACTTACATTACAATCGATTTGGAAAACCTGGTCA
This sequence comes from Lumnitzera littorea, assembly GCA_024138015.1. Classification (NCBI taxonomy): domain Eukaryota; kingdom Viridiplantae; phylum Streptophyta; class Magnoliopsida; order Myrtales; family Combretaceae; genus Lumnitzera; species Lumnitzera littorea. The sequence continues at coordinate 78,986,471 of JAMXBB010000006.1, read as the reverse complement.
TGTTCCTTTGAGCTCACAAACCTAGGCAGGAGCATCTCCTATTGACTAGCACCCTAAAATTGCAATGGATTTGGAAAACCAAGTCATGCTCTTTTGAGCTTAGTAACTATGCAAGAGTATCTCTCAAGGACCCTAAATTGCAATTGATTTAGATAACCTAGCCGAGCTCTTTTGAGGCTACTAACCTAAACGAGAGCGTCTCTCAAGGACTAGCAATCCTAATTTGCAATCGATTTGGAAAACCTGTTCATGCTCTTTTGAGCTCATTAACATAGGTGGGTACGTCTCTTTAGGGACTAGAAACCCTAAATGGCAATGGATATGGAATACTTGGCCGTACTCATTTAAGCTCATTAACCTAGACAGGAACGTCTCTTAGGGACTAGTAACCCAAAATTGCAGTTAATTTTGAAAACCTCCTCATGCTCTTTTGAGCTCCCTAACTAAGGCAGGACCATCCCTATGGGACTAGTAACCCTAAGTTGAAATCAACTTGGAAAACTTGGCCATGCTCCTTTGAGCTCCCTAACTTAGTGGGGAATGTCTCCTAGGGACTAGCAACCCTAAATTGCAATTGATTTGGAAAACCTATTCATGATTCCTTGAGGTCATTAGCTTTGCTCGGTGTATCTCTAGGGGACTAGCAAGCCTAAGTTGGAAATGATTTGGTAAACTTGGTCATGTTACTTTGAGCTTAGTAATTTAGGTAGGAGTATCTAAAAGGGACTAGTAACCCTAAGTTAGAATTGATTTAGAAAACATAGTTGTCTTCCTTTAAGGCCACTAACCTAGGCAGGAGCATTTCTCAAGGACTAGAAACCCCAAATTACAATTGACAGTACTCTTTTGAGCTCTCTAACATAGGCAAGAGGGTCTCTAGGGGACTAGCAACCCCAAATTATAATTGATTTAGAAAATATGGTTGTGTTCCTTTATGGTCACCAATCTAGGTAGGAGCATCTCTAATGGCTAGTAACCTTACGTTAGAATCAAATTGGAAAACTTGTTCATGCTCTTTTGAACTCACGAACTAAGGCTGAAGCATCTCTTGAGGACTAGCAACATAAAATTGCAATTGATTTAGAAAACCAAGCCATGATCTTTTAAGCCCACTAACTTAAGCGGAAACATCTCTTGGGGACTAACAACCCTGATTTGCAATGGATTTGGAAAACTTGTTCATGTTCTTTCGAGCTCACTAACTTAAGTGGGTGGTCTCTTCAGGAATTAGCAACCATAAATTTCAGTCGATTTGAAATACTTGTCCGTGTACTTTTGAGCTCACTAACCAAGCAGGGAGTGCCTCTTGAGGACTAGCAACCATAAGTTATAATTAATTTTAGAAACCTGGTCATGCTCCTTTAAGCTCCTTAACCTAAGTAGGAGTGTCAGTCAGGAAGTAAAAACCCTAAATTGCAATTGATTTGGAAAACCCGGTCATGTTATTTTAAGCTTACTAGCATAAACAAGAGTATCTCTTAGGGACTTGCAACCCTAAATTGCAATCAATTTGGAAGACCTGACCAAACTCTTTTGAGCTCACTATCCTAAGTAGGAGCATCTCTTTAAGGATGAGCAACCCCAAATAGCAATCGATTTGGAATACTTAGTCATATACCTTTGATCTCACTAACCTAGGCAAAAACTTCTGTTAGGGACTAATAACCATAAATTGTAATCGATTTAGAAAACCTCTTCATGATCCTTTAAGTTGATTAATCTTGGTGCAAGTGTCTCTAAGGGACAAGCAACCATAAGTTGGAATTGATATGGTGAACCTAATCGTGCTCCTTTGAGCTCATTATCCTAGGCAAGACCATCTCTTAAGGACTAGCAACCCTAACTTGCAATCGATTTGGAAAACTTAGTTGTGCTCTTTTAAGCTTACTAACCTAGGTAAGAGCGTTACTTGGGGACTGGTAAACCTAAATTGCAATCAATTTGGAAAATATGGTTGTGTTCTGTTGGGCTCACTAACTTAGGCAAGAGCATCTCAAAGGGCTAGTAACCATTCATTAAAATTGATTTGGAAAACCTAGTCCTGCTCCATTGGACTCACAAACCTAGGTAGGAGCATCTCTCAAGGTCTTGCTTCCCAAAGTTGCAGTAGATTTAGAAAACTAGGTCATGCTCTTTTGAGCTTACTAACCTAGGTGGAGGCATTTCTTAAGGATTAAAAACCTTAAATTGTAATCGAAATGGAAAACTTGGTCACGTACTTTTGAGCCCATAAACCTAAGCTGGAGCATCCCTTAAGGACTAGTAACCTTGATTTGCAATTGATTCAAAAAACTTAATCATTGGCTTTTGAGCTCACTAACCTAAGCGAGTGCGTCTCTTCAAGGACTAGCAGCCTTAAATTGCAATCAATTTGGATTACCTAACCATGCACCTTTGAGCTCACTAACCAAGGCAAGAATGCCTCTTAGAGGCTAGAAACCTTAAATTGCAACCGATTTGGAAAACCTACTCATGCTCTTTTTAGCTCATTAACTTTGGTAAGAGCATCTCTATAAGACTAGTAACCCTAAGTTAGAATCGACTTAGAAAACCTAGCTATGCACCTTTGAGTTCCCTTACATAGTAAGGAGCATCTCTTAGGGACTAATAACCCTAAATTGCAATTGATTTTGAAAACCTTATCGTATACTTTAGAACATACAAACCAAGGAAGGAGTGTCCCTTAGGGATAAGTAACACTAAATTGCATTCGATTTGCAAGACCTATTTGTGATCCTTTAAGCTCATTAACCTAAGAAGGAGTGTCTCTAAGGGACTTATAACCCTAAGTTCGAATCAATTTGGAAAACTTGGTCTTGCTCTTTTGAGCTCACTAACCTAGGTAGGAGTATCACTCGAAGACTAGCAACTTTAATTGTAATCAATTTGGGAAACCTGGTTGTACTCTTTTAAGCTTAATAACCTAAGTAGGAGTGTCCCGTAAGGATTAGCAACCCCAAATTACAATCGATTTGGGAACCTTAATCATGCTCATTTGGGCTTACTAACCTAGGCGAGAGTATCTCTAGGGGCTAGCAACCCTAAGTTAAAATTGATTTGGAAAACTTGGTCGTGCTCCTTTAAGGTCACTAACTTAGGTGGTAGTGTTTCTAGATGATAAGCAAACCTAAATTGATATCGATTTGGAAAATTAGGTCGTACTCTTTTGAGCTTACTAACCTAGGCAATAGCATCTCTTAGGGACAAGCAGCCCTAAATTGCAATCAATTTGGAAAACTTGGTTAAGCACTTTTGAGCTCACTAAACTAGGCGACAGAGTCTCTCGGGGACTAGCAACCCTAAATTGCAATAGAATTGGAAAACTTGGTCTTGCCCTTCATATCAACAGGACTAACAACCCTAAGTTGGAATTGATTTAGAAACCTAGTCATGCTCATTTGCGCTTACTAACCTAGGTAATAGCATCTTAAAGGGACTCAAAACCCTAAGTTGAAATTGATTTGGAAAAGCTGGTCGTGCTTGCTTGTGCTTACGAACCTAGCTAGAAGCATCACTTGAAGGCTAGCAGCCCTAAATTTCAATCGATTTGGAAAACTTGGTCAATGTGTTTTAAGCTAACTATCCTAAGCGGAAGCATCTCTTTGAGGACTAGCAACCGTAAATTGCAATCAGTTTGGAAGGCTTGGCCATGCACTTTGAGCTTACTAACTTAAGAGGGAGTCTCTCTTGGGGACTAGCAAACCTAAATTGCTATCAATTTTGGAAAACCAAAATTTCGACTTATTAACCTAGGTTAGAGTGTCCCTAAGGGACTACTAGCCCCAAGTTAGAATCGATCTAAAAGACACTATCATACTCCTTTAAGGTCACTAACTTAAGTAGGAGTGTCACTTGGGGACTAGAAACCCTAAATTGCACTCAATTTTGAAAACTAAGTCGTATTATTTTGAGCTCAATAGCATAGGCAGGAGCATCTCTTAGAGGCCACCAACCCTAAATTACAATCAATTTCAAAAACCTGAACAAAATCTTTTGAGCTTACTATATTAGGTAAGAGCATCTCTTTGGGCAACAGTAACCCTAAATTGCAATGGATTTGGAATATTAGGTCATACACCTTTGATCTTACTAACCTAGGTGAGAGCATCTACCGTTGGCTAGAAACCTTAAATTGCAATCGATTTTGAAAACCTATTCGTGATCCTTTAAGCTCATTAACCTTGGTGAGAGTGTCTTTAGGAGACCAATAACCTTAAGTTAGAATCGATTTGGAAAACTTAGTGATGTTCCTTTAACGTCACTAAACTAGTTGGAAGCGTCTCTCGAAGACTAGTAACCCTAAATTGCAATCAATTTGAAAAACCTAGTTGTGCTTTTTTGAGCTCACTAACCTAGGCAGGAGCATTTTTGAGGGACTAGAAACCCTAAATTGTAATTGATTTGGAAAACAAGGTTATGTTCTATTGTGCTCACTATCTTAAGTAGGAGCATCTCTAGGGACTAGCAACCTTATGTTAGAATCAATTTGGAAAACCTGGTTGTGCTCCTTTAAGCTCACAAACCAAGGCAAAAGTGTCTCTTGAGGATTAGCAACCCAAAATTGCAATCGATTTGGAAACCCAAGTCATACTCTTTTGAGCTTACTAACTTTAGTAAGAGCGTCTCTTGGGGACAAGTACCCCTAAATTGCAATCGATTTGGAAAATCTTGTCAAGCTCTTTTGAGCTTACTATCCTAAGTGGGAGCGTCTCTTAGGGACTAGCAACCCTGATTTGTAATCAATTTGGAAAACTTGTTCATCTTCTTTTGAGCTCACTAATCTAAATGAGTGCATCTCTTCGAGGGTTGGCAACCCTAAATTGCAATCAATTTGGAATACCTAGCCATGCACTTTTAAGCTCACTAAATTAGGAGGGAGCGTCTTATGCAGATAAGCAACCCTAAATTGCCATTGATTTGGAAAACCCGTTTGTGATCCTTTGAGGTCATTAACCTAAGTGGGACCGTCTCTTGGGGATTAGCAACCATAAGTTAGAATCAACTTAAAAAACCTGGTCATGATCCTTTAAGCTTACTAACCTATGTAGGAACACCGCTTATGGACTAGAAAGCCTAAATTGCAATCGATTTAGAAAACCCGATCCTACTATTTTGAGCTTGCTAGCCTAAGCAAGAGTGTCTCTGGAGGACTAACAACCCTAAATTGCAATTGATTTGGAAAACATGATTAAACTTTTTTGAGCTCGTTATCCTAGGTCAAAGCATCTCTATGGGGATTAGCTACCCTAAATTGCAATCGATTTAGAAAACGTGATTAAACTATTTTGAGCTTTTTATCCTAGGTGGGATCATCTCTATGGGGACTAGCTACCCTAAATTACAATCGATTTAGAATGCTTAGTCATGTACCTTTAATCTCACTAACCTAAGCGGGAGCTTCTATTTAGGATTAGCAACCTAAAATTGCCTTTGAGCTCATTAACCTTAGTGAAAACATCTCTAAGGACTACCAACCTTAAGTTGAAATCGATTTGGTAAACTTAGTTGTGCTGCTTTAAGCTCACTAACTTAGGTAGGTGCATCTCAAAGGGACTAACAACCCTATGTTAGAATCAATTTGGAAAACCTAGTCATGTTCCTTTGAACTCACTAACTTAGGCGAGAGTATCTCTTAAAGACTAACAGCCCTAAATTACAATTGATTTGGAAAACCTGGTTATGTTCTTTTGAGCTTACTAGCCTAGGCTAGAGCAACACTAGGGGACTCGCAACCCTAAATTGCAGTCAATTTGGAAAACAAGGTTGTGTTCCATTATGCTCACTAACCTAAGCAGAAGCGTCTTTAGGGTTAGCAATGCTATGTTAGAAATGATTTGGAAAACCTGATCGTGCTCCTTTGAGCTCACAAACCAATGTAGGAGCATCTCTCAAAGATTAGCAACCCAAAATTCCATTTGATTTGGAAAACCAAGTCGTGCTCTTTTAAGCTTACTAACTTAGGCAAGAGCATCTCTTGGGGACTAGTACCCCTAAATTGTAATCAATTTGGAAAACTCGGTTATGTTGTTTAAGCTTACTAGCATAGGTAAGAACGTCTCTAGGGGAGTAGTAACTCCAAATTGCAATCGATTTGGAAAACTTGGTTATGCACTTTTGAGCTCACTAGCCTAGGTTAGAGCATCTTTAGGGGAGCAATGACCCAAAATTTCAATCAATTTGGAAAACTTGGTTGTATTCCCTTATGCTCACTAACCTAGGTGAAAGCTTTCTAAGGGCTTGCAACCTTACATTAGAATCAATTTAGAAAACTTGGATGTGCTCCTTTGAGCTCACAAACCTAAGTGGGAGCGTCTTCTAAGGACTAGCATCCTAAAATTGCAATTGATTTGGAAAACCAAGTCATACACTTTTGAGCTTAGTAACCTAAGTAGGAGTATCTCTTGGGGACCTTAAATTGTAATCGATTTGGAAAACCTAGCCAAGCTCTTTTGAGGCCACCAACCTAAGCAAGAGTATCTCTCGAAGACTAGTAACCTTAATTTGCAATCGATTTGGAAAACTTGTTCATGCTCTTTTGAGCTCACTAACATGGGTGAGTCTCTTTTAGGACTAGCAACCATAAATGGCAATGGATATGGAATACCTGGTCGAACTCCTTTGAGCTCATTATCTTAGATGGGAGCATCTCTTAAGGACTAGCAACCTTAAATTGCAATTGATTTAGAAAACCTATTCATGCTCTTTTGAGCTCCCCAACCTAGGTAAGAGCATCTTTATAGGACTAGTAACCCTAAGTTGCAGTCAACTTAGAAAACTTGGCCGTACTCCTTTAAGCTCCCTATCATAGTAAGGAATGTCTCTTGGGGACTAATAACCTTAAATTGCAATAGATTTTGAAAACCTTTCTGTGTTCTTTTGAACATACTAACCTAGGAGGCAGCATCACTCAAGGACGAGTAATACTAAATAGCATTCGATTCACAAGACTTTTTTGTGATCCTTTGAGCTCATTAAACTAGGTAGAAGCATCTCTAGGAGACTTGCAACTGTAAGTTGGAATTGATTTGGTAAACTTGGCCACGATCCTTTAAGCTCACAAACCTTGGCAAGAACATCTCAAATAGAGAAGAATTGATAGGTTGAAATCAATATAGAAAACCCAGTCTTGCTCCTTTGAGTTCACTAATCTAGTTTGGAGCATCTCTTAGGGACTAGCAACCTTAAATTGCATTCAATTTAGGAATCTTAGTTATGCTCTTTTAAGCTTAATAACATTGCATCTCTTAGGGATTAACAAACCCAAATTGCAATTAATTTGGAAATCCTCATCTTGCTCATTTACATTCACTAACATAGGTGGGAGCGTCTCTAGGAACTAGCAGCCTTAAGCTGAAATTGATTTCAAAAACCTAGTTGTGCTCCTTTGAGCTCACTAACTTAGGTGAGAGCATAGGTAGGAGCATCTCTCAACAACTAACAACCTTAAATTGCAATCTATTTGGAAAACCAGGTCATGCTCTTTTGAGATCACTAACTTAGGCAATAGCATTTCTTAGGGACTAATAACCTCAAATTGCAATTGATTTGGAAAACCTGGCCATGCTCCTTTTAGTTCACTAACCTAGGCAAGAGCTTTGCTAGGGGAAAAGCATCCCTAAGTTGAAATCGATTTGGAGAACCTTGTCATGCTCCTACGAGCTCACCATCCTAAGCGAGAGCATCTCTTAGGGAATAGCAACCCTATATTGCAATCGATTTGGAAAACCTAGTTGTATACTTTTGAGCTCACTAACCTACACAGTAGCATCTCTAGAGGAGTTGTAACCCTAAATTGCAGTAGATTGGGAAAACATGGTTGTATTCCTTTATGCTCACTAACCTAGACGAGAGCGTCTCTAGTAGCTTACAACCTTAAGTTAGAATCAATTTAGAAAACCTGGTTGTGCTCCTTTAAGCTGACAAACATGGGTAAAAGTGTCTCCTAAGGACTCCCAAAATTGCAATCGATTTGGAAAACTAGGTCGTGCTCTTTTGAGCTTACTAACCTACGCAGGAGTGTCCCTCAAGGACTAACAACAATAAATTGCAATAGATTTGGAAAACCTGGTTGAGCTCTTTTGAGGCCATTAACCTAAGTGGAAGCGTCTCTCCACGACTAGTAACACTAATTTGCAATCGATTTGGAAAACTTGTTCGTGCTCTTTTGAGTTCACTAACATGGGTAGGTGTATCTCTTCAGGGACTAGCAACCCTAAATGGAAATGGATTTGGAATACCTGGCTGTACTCCTTTGCGCTCACTAACCTTGGTAGGAGTGTCTCCGAAGATTAGCAATCTTAAATTATAGTTGATTTGGAAAACCTTTTCATGCTCTTTTGAGCTCCCTAACTTAGGCGAGAGCATCTTTATGGGACTAGTAACCTAAAGTTGGAATCGACTTGGATAACCTAGCCATACTCCTTTGAGCTCCCTAACATAATAGAGAATGTCTCTCAAGGACTAGCAACCCTAAATTGCAATCTATTTTGAAAACCTTGTTGTGCTCTTTTGAGCACACTAACCTTAGAAGCAACATCTCTTAGGGACTAGCAACACTAAATAGCATTTGATTTGCAATCCTTAGAGCACATTAAACTAGGTGGAAGCATCTTTAGGGGACTTACAACCCTAATTTAGAATTGATTTGGTAAACTTGCTCATGATCCTTGGAGCTCACAAACCTTAGCAAGAGCATCTCAAACAGACTAGCGACAATATGTCCAAATCGACTTGGAAAACCTAGTCTTGCTCCTTTGAGTTCATTAACATAGGCTCGACCATCTCTCGAGGACTAGCAACCTTAAATTGCAAACAATTTGGGAATCTTGATTGCGCTCTTTTGAGCTTAATTACCTAAGCAAGAGCATCTATCAAGGATTAGCAACCCTGAATTGAATCAATTTGGAAACCCTTATCCTGCTCATTTACGTTCATTAACCTAGGTAGGGGCATCTCTAGGAGCTAGCAACCCTAAGCTAGAATTGATTTGGAAAACCTGGTCGTGTTTCTTTGAGCTCATTAACCTAAGCGAGAGCGTCTCTTGACGATTAGCAACCTTAAATTGCAATCATTTTAGAAAACCTAGTTATGCTCTTTTGACCTCACTAACCTAGGTAATAGTGTCTCTCAATGTCTAGCAATCTTAAATTACAATTAATTTGGAGAGCCTAGTTATGCTCTTTATGCTTACTAACTTAGGTAGGAGCTTCGCTAGTGGAAAAGCATCCTTAAGTTGGAATTGGTTTGGATAACCTGGTCGTACTCCCATGAGCTCATTAACCTAGGTGGAAGCATCTCCTGAAGACTCGTAACCCTAAATTACCATCAATTGGAAATGCTTGGCCATGTTCTTTTTAGCTTAGTAACCAAAGAGGGAGCATCTATCGAAGACTAGCAATCGATTTGGAAAACGTATTCATGATCCTTTGAGTGCACTAACCTAGGCTAAAGCGTTTACAACTGACTAGTAACCCTAAGTTGAAATCGATTTAAAAAGCTAAGTCATGCTCTTATGACCTTACTAACCTAATCGGGAGCATCTCTCATGGCTAGCAAATCAAAATTGCATTTGATTTGGAAAACCTAGTCGTAGTCTTTTGAGTATAGTAACCTTGGCAAGAGCATCTCTCAAGGAATAGCAACCTTAAATAGCAATCAATTTGGAAAACTTAGTTATGCTCATTTACTCTCATTAACGTAGGTGTAAGCGTCTATAAGGGTTGGTAGTCCTAAGTTGGAATCAATTTGGAAAACCTAGTGATGCTCCTTCGAGATCACTAACCTAGATAGGAGCATCTTAAGGAAACTAGCAACATTAATCTAAAATTGATACAAAAAACCTAGTCATGCTTCTAAGCTCACTAACTAAGGTAAGAGCATCTATGGGGGTAAGCAACCTTAAGTTGGAATCAATTTGGAAAACCTGGTCCTACTCCTTCGAGATCACAAACCTAAGTTGGAGCGTCTTAAGGGGACTAGCAACATTAAGTTGAAATTGACATGGAAAACCTAGCCGTACTCCTTTATACTTACTAACCTAGGTGGGAGCGTCGATAAAGGCTAGTAACCCTAAGTTGGAATCGATGTGGAAAGCCTAGTCAAGCTCTATTGAGATCATTAACCTAGGTAAGAATGTCTTAAAGGCACTAGCAGCACTAAGTTAAAATCGATATGGACAATCAAGTCGTGCTTCTCTGACCTCACTATCCTATTTAGGAGCATCTCTTAGGGACTAGCAACCGTAAAATTGCAATCGATTAGAAAACCTAGTCATGCTCCAATGCACTTATAAACTAAGGTAGGAGGATCTCTATGAGCTAATAAACTTAAGTTAGAATCGATTTGGAAAACTTAGTCATGCTCCTTGAGCTCATTAACCTTAGTGGGAGCATCTCTTAAGAACTAGTAACCCTAAATTACAATCAATTTGGAAAACCTAGTCATCCTCTTTTGAACTCACTAACTTAAGTGAGAATAGCTCTTTAGGGACTAGCAACCTTAAATTGAAATCAATTTGGAATGCCTATTAGTGCTCCTTTGAACTTAGTAACCTAAGTGTGAGTGTCACTAGGGGAATAGCAACCCTAAGTTGAAATCGATTAGGAAAACCTAGTGGTGCTCCCTTAAGCTCACTAACCAAGGTGGAAGCATCTCTCATGGACTAGCAACCTTATATTGCAACCGATTTGGAAAAACTAGTTGTGCTCTTCAAAGCTCCCTAACCTAGGCTGGAGCATCTCTCGAGGACCAGCATCTATAAATTGTAATTGATTTAGAAAACTTAGCAGTGCTCTTTTGAGCCCACTAACTAAGGTGAAAGCATCTCTTAGGGGTTAGTAACCTTAAATTACAAGCTATTTGGGAAATCAAGTCATGCTCCTTTGAGCTCACTAACCTAAGTGAAAACGTCTCTATAAGACTAGTAGCCTTCAGTTGGAATAGACATGAAAAACCTCGTCAAGCTCCTTTGAGGTCAATAACATAGGCAAGAGTGTCTCTTAGGGACTAGCAACCCCAAGTTGAAATTGACTTGGAAATCCTAATCAAGCTCCTATGAGCTCAATAACATAGGTAGGAGCATCTCATGAGGACTAGAAACCCTAAATTATAATCAATTTGGAAAACATGTTCATGATCCTTAGAGCTCATTAACTTAGGTGAGAGCATCTCTAAGGGAGTAGCAGCCCTAAGTTGGAATCAATTTGCAAAACCTAGTCGTGCTTCTTTTAGCTCACTAACCTTAGCAAGAGCATCGCTAGGAGAATAGTAACCCTAAGTTGGAATCGATTTAGAAAACCTAGCCATGCTCCTTTAAGCTTACTAACCTAGGTAGGAGCATCTCTCATGGACTAGCAACCTTAAATTGCAATTAATTTGGAAAACCTAGTCATGCTCTTCAAAGCTTACTAACCTATGTGGGAGTGCCTCTCGAGGACTGGCATCCCTAAATTGTAATCAATTAATAAAACTTGGTATTGGTCTTTTGAGCAAACTAACCAAGGTAGGAGTATCTCTCAAGGACTAACGACCCTAAATTGCAATCAATTTAGAAAAGTAGGTCGTGCTCCTTTAAGTTTACTAACCTAGGTAGGAGTGTCTCTATGGGAATAGCAAACCTAAGTTAGAATCGATTTGGAAAACCTAGTCATCCTCCTTTGAGCTCAATAACATAGGCGGAAGCATCCCTTAGGGACTAGCAACCCAAAATTACAATTGATTTGGAAAACATGATCTTGATCCTTTGAGCTTGTTAACCTAGGTAAGAGTGTCTTTGAGAGACTAGCAACCCTAAGTCAGAATTGATTTGGAAAACCTAGTTGTGCTCCTTTGAGTTCACTAACTTAGGCAGCAAAGTCTCTAAGGTACTAGCAACCTTAAGTTGGATTTGATTTAGAAAACTAGGTTGTGCTTTTTCAAGCACACTAACCTAAGTTGAAGCATCTCTTGGGCATTAGCAACATTAAATTGCAATTGATTTGGAAAACATGGTCATGGTCTTCTAAGCTCACTAACCTTGGATAGAGCGTCTATTAGGGACTAGCAACACTAAATTGTAGTCGATTCGGAAAACCATGTTGTGCTCCTTTACACTTACTAATCTAGATGAGAGCATCTCTAAGGGTATGCAACTCTAAGCTAGAATCGAATTGAAAAACCTGGTCGTGCTCCTTTGAGTTCACTAACTTAAGCTAAAGTGACTTTAAGGGACTAGCAACCTTAAGTTAAATTTGATATGGTATGTCATACTCCTTCAAGTTTACTAACTTAGGTAAGAGCATATCTCGAGGACTAGCAACCTAAAATTGCAATCTATTTGAAAAACCTAGTTGTACTCCTTCGAGCTCACTAACCTAAGTGGGAGTGCCTCTAGGGGACAAGCAATCCTAAGTTGCAATTAACATTAAAAACTTTATTGTGCTTCTTTAAGCTCAATACCCTTGGCAAGAGCATGTCTCGAGGACTAGCAACCCTAAATTGCAATCGGTTTGGAAAACTTGGTCATGCTCTTTTGAGTTCACTAAATTAGGTAAGAGTGTCTATCGGTGACTAGCACCCCTATATTGTAACTAATTTGGAAAAGTCATTTGACTTCACTAACCTAGGTGGATGCATTTTTAAGGGACTAGTAACCCTAAGTTGGAATCAATTTGGAAAACTTGGCCGTACTCCTTTAAGCTCGCTAACCTAGGTAGAAGCATTTTAGGGGACTAGTAACCTTAAGTTGGAATTAATTTGGAAAACCTAATCATATTCCTTTGAGCTCACTAACCTTAGTGGAAGCACCTCTTAGCAACTAACAATCTTAAATTGCAATCGATTTGTAAAAACTAGTCATGGTCTTTTAAGCTTACTTACCTAAATGGGGGCATCTCTTCAAGGACTACCTACCTTAAATTGCAATCAATTCAAAAAACATGGTCGAGTCCTCTTGAGCTCACTAACCTATGCAAGAGTGCCTCTTTAGACTAGCAACCCTAAAATACAATCAATTTAGAAAACCAAGTCGTGCTCTTTAAACTCATTAGCCTTGGCTGGAGCATCTCTTTTAGGACTAGCAACCCTAAATTACAATTGATTTAGAATACCTGATTGTGCTTCTTTGAGCTCAATAACCTTAGTGAGAGTGTCACTAGGGGAATAGTAGCTCTTTGTTAGAAATGATTTGGAAAACTTAGTCGTACTCCTTTGAGCTTACTAACCTAAGTGAGAGCATCTCTAGGGACTAGCAACCCTAAATTACAATCGATTTGGAAATGCTAGTCATTTGCTTCTAAGCTTACTATCCTAAGTGAGAGTGTCTCTGAAGGACTAGTAATCCTAAATTGCAATCGATTTGGAAAACTTGGTCTTGTTCTATTGAGCTCACTAACCTAGGTAAGAGTATCTCTCAATGACTAGCAACCCTAAATTGCCATAGATTTTAAAATGTTGGTCGTGCTCATTTAACCTCACTAACCTAGGTGGGAGCTTCTTTAAGGGACTAGTAACCCTAAGTTAGAATCAATTTGGAAAACCTGGTCATGCTCCTTTGAGCTCACTAACCTAAGTGAGAGTATCTCTCAAGGACTAGCAACCCTAAATTACAATCAATTTGGAAAACCTGGTCATGATATTAATGTAAGTAGGAGTGTCTCTCAAGGAGTGGTAACCTTAAATTGCAATCGATTTGGAAAACTTAGTTATGCTTTTTTTAGCTGAATAACCTTGAGGGGGACATCTTTTCATGGACTGGCAACCCTAAATTGCAATTGATTAAGAAAACCTAGTTGAGCTAGTTTGATCTCACTAACCTAAGTAATATCATCTCTTGGGTACTAACAACCCTAAAATGCAATCAATTTGAAAAACCTAGTCATGCTCTTTTAAGTTCACTAACCTAGGTGGGAGCATCTCTTTTAGGACTAGCAACCCTAAATTATAATCAATTTGTAACACCTGGTCATGCTCTTTTGAGCTTACCAACCTAGGTGGGAGCATCTTTAGGGATTGGCAATCCTAAATTGCAATCAATTTAGAAAAGTTAGTTGTGTTCTTCTGAGCTTACTAACCTAAGTGAGAGTATCTCTCAAAGACTAGCAACCTTAAATTGCAATCAATTTAGATAACTTGGCAATGCTCTTTTGAGCTCGCTAACCGAAGAGGGAGTATCTCTCAAGGGCTAGCAACCCTAAATTGCAATCGATTTATAAAACCTGATCATACTCTTTTGAGCTCACTAACTTAGTTGGGAGCGTCTCTATAGGACTAGCAATCCTAGATTGGAATCGATTTAGAAAACTTGGTCTTGCTCCTTTAAGCTCACTAGCATGGGTAAGAGTGTCTTTCGAGGATTAGCAATCCTAAATTACAATCGATTTGGAAAACCTGAACGTGTTCTTTTGAGCTCACTAACCTAAGTTGGATCGTCTATCGAAGACTAGCAACCCTAAATTACAATCAATTTGGAAAACCTATTTATGTTCATTTGAGCTCACTAACCTAAGCGAGAGCATCTCTATGGGAGTAACCACCTATGATTCCCCAAGGTTTCAAGCCTATATGATAACCCTCAAATTTGAGTCCCTAAATTTAAGGTGTTAAGCTATGTTATCTATTTTAATTTAAACTTCATAGTAAGGTTAGAAAAGTTAAACGAAATATCCTAACAAACTTAATTTCTTAAAATAAGCTATATAAAAGGATTGTAGTGAGATATTAAAGATAAGTTGATTAACTTGCAAAAACAATAAATGAAGTTGAATTATATGTATTATACATGTATTTAACATATAATATGCATTATAAGTATTAAATACTTGTATATAATAATACAAAATTATAAATGAGGTAAATTAGCATAAACTAATGGAAAATTAATAAAAAAATGAATGAATGAATAATCAAACAATGTGGTAGCCTAGGATTAATTAGATATGCGAGTCAAAAGGCAAAATATAATAAATTGATACTTCGCATATTGAATTAACTAAAAAAATGACACATAAGCTAGGAAATTAACATGTGGTGCGATAGCTCATTAACCTAACCAACTCCAAAATTATAAATAGACCTTTAACATCAAATATTAGACCTTTTAGTGAATCAAATTTGAATAGGAAAAATTTAGAAAAATATCAGAAAATTAGAACAAAAAAAAAGTACGGTTCTAATCTAGGTCAGATCAATAGGTTGTTGATGTCCTGTTGTGGTGGCCTTTGAGGGCTAAATAGAGGGTAGCACAGCAAGTTTTTCCAATAAGGTTGAGTAGCCAAAGAGTGGCCGAAGGTAGTTAGTTAAAGTGAACTAAACTTTTAGCTTAAAGTTTCTAAATTTTCCAAAAATATCAAAAAGTCTTATTTAATATGAAATTTGGTTTTCTAAGGTTGTTTTACCAGTAGATTAATGTGGTAATTTTATTTTAGTTAAGTAACAATCCCCTCTAAATAGAGCTTCTGAGTTTTACAATTTATAAACCTATATTTTATCCTTAACTCGGTTTGACAAGTAAGTGTACTTATCATTTTATAGCATAGATGAGTATAAAGTCGTCTCCATTAGGAAAAATGGCTTAAACACTAGTGCTTAATAATTTTCCTATTGTTTAGCAGTCAAATTTACTAAGTGATTGATTATTAAGACTCTAATTGTTAACTAAACTACACTAATCTACAAATTAAAATGATTGAAACAATTATTATGAGAACAATTGCAAAAATATACTTAACATGCAAACTTACTTCATCAATTAAAATCATCTTACCAAAATACCTTTCATCCTAATACTTGTTAACTATAGGAAATTACAGTATATAAATATTCTTCTCTAAACTAGTTCCATCTAATCTTAATTGTGTCTATTAGAATCTCTTCCTAATTAATAGTAAACTAAGATTGCATTGCCATCATGTTCATGTATCAATTCCCTTACGTATGCAGCAACTTTCCTAATAATATCTCTATTATTAGGAGTAAGTTATTCCAATGAGGCAATCTATTCAATAGAATTGTCTTTCGACATATTCTATTGAAATATGTCCTAAGTCGATGTCGTGTACTACACCATATTTAGATTCATTAAGTGCAGTTTATTAAAATTAACAAATGTCGGGAAATTAATTTTTTAAACACTTGATCATACTACTGATGTAGCAAGTCCTAACGGATTACTCACACATGATGAAATAATAATACAAACTAATACGAAACATAATTATACAGAAATGAATCATGGAATAAGTGAAAAGTATAAATCTCCTTTTATTCCATTGAAGAAGTTTGATTAATATATGAACAAAGAACTCTCATTATCTCTCTCGAGTAATTCTAGGAATAGTATACGGTACAACACTTAGAACTATACAATAGATAACTTAGTATAAAAAGGGTGAATGGATGTGTGTCTCTGTAGATCGTATTTGATCCACTTGATGTCTATTCTCCCAAAATTTGATCTCTCAAAAAAAAAAAAAATATCTTCCTCCCCTTTTTCACCAATTGCAATAGCTTTTTATATTCTCCCGGTCAAAAGACTCAAATTTACCCCTTCACAATACGACTTAACATTTCTTACGTACTGGTTCATGTGAAAAGGTTGAAAAGAACAGTTGTGCCCCTTCCTATCACACCCGTGACTTGAAATGTGGTAGTCTCGAAAAGAATTATTCTTCACCAATCATGACCGTTATTAAGGTCGTAAACTCCTCATCGCATCATGAAATCTCATCACACCCACAACCATGGCCATGATCATCCTTCTACTATTCAATCATAGCCATGATAGATAGGAGGATTGACAACTTCCCTTGATCATGGTTGTGATTGAAGATGTGACTAAAGTCAATTTTTCATTGCTTCGCTATTACGCCCATAGTTGATGCTTCTATAGTTATCTCTTCTCCTTTACAGTCGTGACTAACTTGAAAGTTGTTATTCTACTGTATATTTCCTCCTTTTGCTCGTGTTTTACCTAAAATCATTATTTTATTCAATTAAGTACCCAATTTATAGAATTAAATCACATTTATGATTAATTCTATATCTAAACAAGCTTTGAAAGTGTAAAGTAATTTATACTTATCAAGTAATTATTGGAAATATATTGTCCTTAAGAAAATGCTCTATTTGGACAAAAGTTAAATTAAATTCTGGAAATATTAAATAATGTCCTTTCAAGCTAAATTTTTGTACATAGTATGCTTAATATATTTATTTAATTTCAGTAACAAGAATTTCTTAAAATAAGCATGTTTACTATTTATTATAATTATTTTGGATGAAACTGGCAATTTTGCAATTTCATTAGATTAGTTAGTTTTTAATAAAATCAATACTTGATTTTTATCTTGTGATTAAATTCACTTATTTGCTTAATTTTTACTAATTTTAAGCTAAAACGCTATTTTTAGGAAAATAGGCGATAAGCTAGTTTATTACAAATGATGATCAATATCTAAAGTCTATATTTTTGTTAGTTCACAGTATTTTTTGTATAATTAATCAACTTGTTTACTATTTATTATGTATTTTCCTAATATAAACCTATATATTAGCTTAATATATGATATAATAACTAGGACTAGTGAGATTTGTTGAATTTCTAAAAGAATGATATTTTGGGTACATAATAGATGTTGTTTAGTTTGGAAAATATAGAATTTTAGAATTATTAATTTAGATTTAGAGTTTATTTGAGTTAATTACGAAGTTATAGTAATATACGATCGAATCGATAATATGAAAAGGTATTTTTAGAATTTTGACAGTATTAATTAGTCTTGATTCTTATGATATCTTAATAAGTATTCAAAATAATGATTGTGAAGATGTAAAGTTTATTGAAATAAAATAAGAATTGAATAAGACACGATTACAATAAGTTTGGAAATGCAATAGTAAAAGCTTATAAGAGTTTTGCACCGACCCATAGTTGACTTAAGATCTATATGTATTTTCTTAGGTGTGATAGGTGAAGAATGACTACACCATAAAGCATAGGATTTTACGCTACAACCAAGCCCAAGTAAGTGCATAATTCTATTTTTATGTAAGTAGACCCGTGTTTATTTGACTTAAAGTTCATTGTGTCATGAATTGTAATAATAATTGGATTGACCAAATACATGATTCTGTGGAATTTATGTTGACTAAGTGAAATGTGTACTCATGTCTGATTAATTCATTGATGCATATTTCTGTTTGGAAAACTTAGAAATTGAACTGTCCTTCTAGGTGCTTGCTTAAGTGAACCTTATGTGAGGGAATGTAATATAAAGTTGAGAAATAAAGCTAAAGTTGAGATAGTTGAATTGTTTATGTTATGGAACTTGAGATTCATGCCTAATACAGGGTTATTGTATTATTTACTACATTCATGGCATGGTACGAAAAGACCTACGAGTTAAGTTTCTCAAAGCTTGAACACTGCCGAGTTAACTTTTAAGCATATAAAATTGCATTGCTTAACTTATTCTAACCATGATGTGTGGTTTTAACTAAGTTGACTATGTGTTGGATTTTCAAACCTTAGTAGGTGTTTTTTGTTGGGGGTCTTAATCTTAAATAGCTCTTTGTTGTCTTAGGTCATGGACATTGTATCTAGATGCTTGGGTATGTCAACTAACTGGATAAGGAATTGAAAAAGTATAGGATATCGATACTAATACATGCCACGTACATGATCATAGCACGAATTTCCTACATAGATTGTTTATATTAATAAATCGGGTTATGAAATTGTACGCTCTATAGTGCTAAGACTTGTGAATGTGTATTATGCTTGTTTTGTGCTTTGTTTTATGCACTCTCACTTAGCTCATGGATATCTAAGTGGATACTTGTGTATCCTCAGGTTATGAAGAGAATTGACTGGACATCAACGTTAGTTGTGGGGGGAAAAGTCTTGTAAGAGTACGTAGGATGGAGTTAGCCACTTTTAAAGAAGCTTTGCTGTATTTTAATCTTTATTCCATAAAGGATCGTATATATGAAAAAAAAAGTATTGTGTTTTAGGTTTGGTGAAGTTTGATGAATGTACTTTTTTGTACAAACAAGTGTAAAGTTGAATTCTATTGTGGTACTCTTTTGTTATAAATAGAACTTTTGTTGAATATAAACTGGTATTCTTATATAATGGTACATCCCATGCTAGGCTAAGATGTGACATCCTTTAGGTGGTATGAGAGCATAAATTAGGGACCATAGTACTAGGTGCACGTGTGGTATGTAAGGTAGCTTGGTACTATATGAACTTAACTTTGTTAGCGGAACTAATATAAGAAAACTGACAATGTCTATTGTGTTTGCTGCTATCTAGAAAATGGTCTAAATACATGTAAGTAGGGATCTTGGTTCATCTATTGCTCTTGAGAGATAGATTAGGGAAGAACAACAACCTTAACCAAACCAAGCATTGCTCATAAGAAATGGATATAGTACAACAACTTACAACTGCTTTGGATGAGGCTAGTGGAGCAAATGGGGATAAGTTAGCTTAGGTACAGCGTATAGTGAAATGATTTAACTGCACAAAAATTGACCCTTTAGTTGTAGAAGAATGGATCTATTCATTAGAAAAGGTTTTTGAAGTACACGAAGTCAAAGATAATAGAAAGGTGGGGATTATTGCTATTTTATTAGATGGACATGCAAATAATTGGTGGAGAAATAAGAAACAAACAATAGTAGAACCCATAGATTAGAATACCTTTAGGGATGCATTTTTATAGTAGTATTTCCCTAAATGTGTAAAGGAGCAAATGTGTGAAGAATAGTATCAATTGAGCCAAGCAAGAAAGACTATTGAAGAATATGAATGGGAGTTTAATAGGTTCTTGAAATTTTCCTCGAAAGTAGTGCAAAATAATGAACTTGCTAAGGTTGGTCGATTTAGGGCTTGACTTGATCTTTATTTTCAAGCTAAGTTAAAAAGGACAAGGCTGGTGTAATATGCTGATATGATCAATGAGACTTGTTTGATTGAGCAAGCTTGTGACTTATGAAGGTAGTTAAAGAAATAGAAAGTAAGAAAAGGAATGGGGAGTTTTAGCAATTGCCATAAAACAATAAGAGGAAAAAGGGCTTACCAACCCCTTAACAAGAATCAAAGGTCAAGTGGAGCTATTCCACTTTACTAGAAGCGTAATGGTTGGCATCAAGCTATTCAGTGTCTAGAACTACAATGGAAATGTTTTAGGTGTGGAGAAGCTGGGCACATGGCTAAGCAATGTCAGAACCTAAACCCTAAAGGTGTATACTACTATAAGTGTTGTTATACTTGACATAATGCCATTCAATGTATTGCATATCAGTAGGCAAGACTAAACTAAACTCAAGCCAATAGGCTAGGACCTGCTAATAGAAATAACTAACCAAGAGAGGCTGGAGCCAAACCTAGAGTTCAAGGAAGGGTGTATGCGATCCAGGATGAGGAAGGTAAGGATAATGACATAGTTGCAAGTACAAGTCTCAAACCCTATGATTTCTAGATTTCTTCATATGATCATGTTTTATGTTTACTTGAACTTTGTACCCAAAAGAAATGATATAATTGTGATTGTTATTTTAGGATTGGTTTGCTTGGAAGCTAACCATGCTTATACATTATTCAATACAAGAGCAGCACATTCATATGTATCAAAGGACTATATTGATAGGAATAGACTACCAATAGATATTCTAAGGTATGATCTACTAGTGATGACTTCTTCTAAAGGAAAAGTTGTGTAACAAAAGTTGAAAGGAGAAAATTTATGCGTAGATCTTTATAAAATGCTTGTGGAATTAGTAGTCTTGGATATGAAAGAATTCGATGCTATACTTAGAATGGATTAGCTAACTGAACATCAAATGAATGTAGATTATGAAGGAAAGATAGTGGAATTTATGAATCCTGATAGAGAAGCTTGATGGAAAAGAATTTCACTTTAAAGGAAGCTCAAGAAAGGTAACCCCTTGAATAGTCTCAATAAGCAAAGCTTAGAAGTTAATAAGAAATGGTAACATAGGATTTCTAGCTTTAGTAGCAGATACCTAAGTTCATGAAGTGAGATTGGAAGATATACCAATAATGATTGAAGATCCCGAGGTTTTTCCTAAGGATTTGCTTGGACTACTACTAGATTAGGAGATCAAATTTACCATAAATCTTATACTAGGTACAACACCTATCTTTAAGATATCCTATCGAGTGATCCTACATAATTGGTAGAATTGAAGAACCAACTACAAGATCTACTAGACAAGGGATTCATTATTCCAAGTACATCTTCGTGGGCACACTTGTACTATTTATTAGGAAGAAATATGGAAGCCTCTGATTATGTATAGATTATTGAGAATTGAACAAAGTGATGATCAAGAACAAATAACCACTTCAAAGGATTGATGACTTATTCGATCAATTGAAAATTAAGGAAGAAGATGTGTATAAGAGTGCCTTTAGGACTAGGTAGGGCATTATGAATTTTTAGTGATACCGTTTGGGTTAACGAATGCTCTTACTGCATTCATGGATATGATAAATCGTATCTTTAAAAAGTACCTAGATGAGTTCATAGTTATGTTCATCAATGATATATTAATATACTCAAGGAGTAAGGAGGAACATGTGGATCACTTAAGGATTGTACTTCAAACTCTTAGAGACAACAAACTCTACGTAATGATAAAAAAGTATAAGTTTTGGTTAGATTAAGTGGGGTTTCTTGACCATATAGTAACTAATATGGGAATAGCAATTGACCTTGCAAAGTGAAAGCAATAACAAAATGGATAAGGCTAACCACTGTAACAAAAGTAAGGAGTTCCTTAGGAATGGCTGGTTATTATAAGAGATTTATACAAGACTTCTCTAAAATAGCTATGCCATTTACCCAATTGATACGAAAAGGCATTAGATTTGAATGGAATGATAGGTGTAAAGAAAGTTTCTAGGAGCTTAAAAGAATGTTGCAATTGTTCTTGTATTAACAGTACCAAATAGATCTAGAGACCATGTGATATATTATGATGCTTCTAGAAGTGGATTGGGATGCATACTAATGCAAAATGATAAGGCAATTGTTTAGGCATCGAGATAACTTAGACCACACAAGCAGAATACCCAACTTATGATTAGGAACTTGCAGCCATAATAGTTGCTTTAAAAATATGGAGGCATTACTTGTATAGGGAGAAATGTAAGGTATATACCGATTATAAAAGTTTAATGTATATCTTTACACAAAAGGAATTGAATTTGAGGCAACAGCAGTAGTTAAAATTACAGAAAGATAATGATCTTACGATTCATTATTCCCTTAGGAAAGCTAATGCAATGGCTGACGCATTAAGTAGAAAGAAGTTTGGTAGTATCACTACACTCATTACAGATCAATGAGAATTGATTGAAGAAATGGAGAAATTAAGCTTGGAAGTTGTAACAAGAGAAGAAAGTAATATGTTGGCTAATCTAAGTGTACAACCTGTATTACTTAAAAGCATTAAGGAAACTCAAAAGGGAGATGTATAGTTACAAAGGATCAAAAATGATATTGAGCAATGCCTTAACTTTATAATTGATCATGTAGGAATGTTAAGATTTAAAGAAATACTTTGTGTGCTAAAGGATTCAAAAGTTAAAGAGGTGATATTGAATGAAGCACAAAATGTTAGATATTCTTTATACCTTGGGAATAATAAGATGTACAAGGACATGAAGTACAAGTTTTAGTGGATAGGGATGAAAGGAGATGTAATATGGTATATATCGCAATTTATGACTTCCTAGAAGGTGATGGCCAAACATTAGAGACTAGGAGGATTATTACAACTTTACCTATACCCGAGTGGAAATGGGAGCATATAATGATGAATTTTTTAGGTAGTTTACCAAAGACAAGGAGACAACATGATATGACATGGGTTATAGTAGACAAGCTCATGAAATTAGCGCATTTCCTATCCATAAGGCAAATGGCGGCTTTCTCTCAATTAGCAGAAGTAATGTGAAAGAGATAATTTGTTTGCATGGTGTTCTGGTATCAATAATATTGGATCGTGATTCTCATTTTATGTCTCGATTTTGGCAATCCTTACAAGCCGAAATGAGAACCTAGCTAAACTTCAGTATTGCTTATCATCCTCAAAGTGATGGGTAGTCTAAACAAACAATCTAAACTCTAGGAGATATGCTGAGGGCATGCATGATGGATTTTAGAGGTAGTTGGGATGACCATTTACCATTAGTAGAATTTGCTTACAATAAGAGCTATCATAGTACCATCTAGATGGCTCCATATGAAGCATTATGTAGACGTAAATGTTGATCCCTTATGTATTAGGATGAAGTAGGGAAAAAATAAGTTGTTAGACCGTCAATGTTACTCGATCTTGAGGAGAAAGTATAAACATTACGGGAACAAATACAATCTACTCAAAGCCATCAAAAAAGTTCCATGGATGTTAGAAGAAAGCCGTTAGAATTCCAAGTAGGCAATTGGGTATTTTTGAAGATATCACTAATAAAGGGTGTAAGGCGATTCGATATTAAGGGAAAGTTAAGTCCTTAATATGTTGAACCATTTTAAATTAAGAAAAGGATTGGGAAAGTTGCTTATGAACATGAATTACCTAATGAGATGGTAGGAATTCATAATGGATTTCATGTCTCAACTTTAACAAAATTTGTGGGTGATCTTATAAAGATATTTGGTGTGTCTCCATTGGAATTAAAGGAAAACCTTGCATATGTAAAGCATCCAATTCGTATTTTGGATACCAAGATTTAAGGATTGAGGAATTGAAACGTTGAGTATGTGAAAGTCTTGTGGAGCCAATACACCACTAAGGAAGCTACATAGGAATCTAACGAGTTGATGAGAGCCCAGTGCCCTGAACTATTCACATAAGATTAGTAATGATATCATCAATTATTCTTTTCCTATAATAAAGTTAGGAATTGATATTTTTCAACTCATAGTTAAGTTTCAAAGACGAAACATTTTGTAAGGGAGGTAAGATATAATACCTTAAGGTTTTAAGGCCATACAATAACCTTAGTACTAATGCCCCTAATTTTATGGTATCGAATTATGTTATCCGTTTTAGTTCAAATTACATAGTAAGGTTAGATAGATTAAATGAAGTATCCTAGAAAAGTAATTTTCTTGAAATAAGCAATATAAAGGATTAATTTAAGAAAAACATCAATTTATCGATAAAGGTGATAATTATCGAAATAGTGAAATTCGAGCTTAAAAATATAATGAGATATTAGAGATAAGTTAATTAACTTATAAGAATAATAAAAGAAGTTGAATTATATATAATATACATATATTAACATAGAATATGCATTATATGTAATAAATACATATATATAATAATAATAAATTATAAAAATAAGGTAAATTAGTATAAAATAATGGAAAATTAATAAAAAAATGAATGGAGGAATCATCAATCAATGTAGCAACCTAAGAATAATTAGAAATGATGAGTCAAAAGCCAAAATCTAAGAAATTGACACCTAGCACTTGAATTAACTAAAAAAAATGACACAAAAGCTAGGAAATTGATACATAGTGCGATGACTCATCAACCTAACTAACTCTAAAATTATAAATAGACCTTCAACATCAAATAATAGAGCTCTTAGTTAACTAAATTCAAATAGGAAAAATTTATAAAAAAATTAGAAAAAAATGAGAAAATTAGAACAAAAACAGAGGATGATTCTAGTCTAGGTTAGTTCAATAGGTTGTTATTATCCTATTGTGGTGGCCTTTTGAGGTTAAATAGAGGGTGACACAGCAAGCTTTTTTGACATGGTTAGGAGGCTAATGGCAGCCAGTCTAGGTGAACCAAATTTCTTACCGAAAGTTTCTAAATTTTCTAAAAATATTAAGAAGTCTTATTTAATTATGAAATTTGGTTTTTGGGTTATTTTTTGGGTAGAATAATGTTGTAATTTTATTTTAGTTAAATAATTATTCAAAATATAAGGTTCTTAAGAAAATGCTCTATTTAGACGAAAATTAAATTAAATTTTAAAAATATTAAATAATGTCCTTTCAAGCTGAATTTTTGTACATGATATACTTAATATATGAATTTAATTACAGTGACAAGAATTTTTTAAAATAAGTATGTTTACTATTTATTATAATTATTTTGGATAAAGTTGCCAGTTTTATCGAATTGTTAAAATAATTGGTTTTTTAGTAAATTAATGAATAAGTCCTACATGTTTTTACTTTTAGAAGTTTATAAGNTTATTCAAAATAATTATAATAAACAGTAAACATGCATATTTTTAAAAATTAGTGTTACTAAAATTAAATAAATATATATATTAGATAATGTCCTTTCAAGTTGAATTTTTGTACATAATATACTTAATATATTTATTTAATTTTAGTAACAATAATTTTTAAAAATAAGCATGTTTACTGTTTATTATAATTATTTTGAATAAAACTGGTAATTTTGCCATTTTGTTGGATTAATAAGTTTTTGATAAAATCAATGTATGAGTCTTATGTACATTGATTTCTTGAAATTTATAATGATGTTTGGAATGTTTGATTTTAGTCTTATGATTAAATTCACTTATTTGCTTAATTTTCACAAATGTTAAGCTAAAATGCTACTTTTAGAAATATAGTGTAAACCCTACTTTTAGTGGGCCTATGATTTGACTAAGAGTACTCTCTGAATGTTCTTAAGGATCAACTAAACTAAGAACTCATGATCAAAATTGAAAATGAACTTACTTTTCTAATTTGAAAGCTTATTATCGATAAAACCCAAACTTGAAAAATTGCGAATACTAAAGTTACCTAAAACCCTAAACCCTAAAACAATTAAGGACTTTTAACCCTAGGCGACTAATAGATAATTTAATTTGAATAATTTTATTCAACTCTATAAAATTTCATAATTTTATAAGAATTAAATCATAATTTACAAACAATTCAAGAAGTAAATTCTAAAACAATTTCCAATAAGACAATTCTCTTATCTTTATGCCTAAGCCTTACACATGAATTAGTCCAACTAACTACCCTAAATGACTTGTTAATTGAAAGTTGGAGATATTTATTAATTGATAACTTATCAAAGTCTAGTGATAAGACACTTTCCTTATCACCCCTTCACTTATACTATATATGGACAAATTCTCATAAGATTTCACATGCTTCACTTTAATAAAGAAGACAAGACATTTCCATAACCAAAAAGACACCTAATGGCCAGTTATAACATGGCTTTAAGGGGGGGAATACTCTTGTCTTCCATCCATCAATCATATTATCTTATACTCCACTATTCACCCCTTAATACTTACATTATCAAGAGTTGCAATTGTTGACTTTTATACATGCTACAAGACAGCAAAATCAAGCTTATTAAACACACTTCCAACCCCATTTCCAACCGGCCACTCTTTCCCCATTTGCTCTCACATTCAATTTCATTTTCACTTCCTTTTGTCTCACTTTGAAAATAACATAAAAGAAGAAACAACCAAACCTCGCAAAATCCTTCACTTACCGCCACATTCCAAGCGCGCACATACACGCTGACACTTTCAACTTCTTCTTGTCTTGCTTTTGCAACATTGAAAGCCCCTTTAAGATCCTTAGAAAAATCCTTAAACCCCACTTCTAAGGATGATAACTTAAGTTTCCAAAAAGGGTACAAGAAGGAGGAAGTAAGACAAAGAGCATAAGTGGAACCTTAGTACACAACCACCATATTTTTTTGCTTTGAGGATGAGTAAGTATACCTTGTGTTAGTTAGTTAGTATTCATGTTAGGAAACTATAATTTCTTAAAGATATGAATATGATCATAAGTTGGTATAACATCAAAGACCACCCTAAGAAGTAAACTCATGAAAACCTTACATGGAAGTTGAAATATGAGCATGTAAAGTTAGTGTTTTGTAGAGATATTTATTTAATACTTGGAATAGAAGATTTTAAGTTGAGAAAATCTTGAAATGAGAACTTGAATGAAAGAGAAGCATGCTGGATGTGACATTTTAGAAATCATTTGGATGTTGTTTATACTTTCATTAAGTTAAACATGCTCAAATCTAGACTTAAGTAAAGGTAAAATCCATCATATGAAATTTTATGAAGAAAACAACTTTATAAGACATGAACTATGATATGGGAGGTATGATAAAAGTGAGATCTTCTATTTTCATGTAAAGTATGAGCCAAATAATCATCTCATGGAAAAGAAGCCAAGTTAAGATTTGAATACAAGTACCTTAAGTTCATGATCTAATACCTAAACTTAAGGAAATGATGAAACAAGTTAGAAGCCCTCATACTGAAAACGACCAGATCTGGAACATTCCTAAAAGAGATATAAAAATATCATAAAAGTAAGTAAACAAAGTGAAAAGACTAACCAAGGCAGGTACAATAAGTGTATTAAGCCTAAAACTCAAAACCGGGCTTAAAAACTTTCAAAATGTGCCTCAAACATCAAGTTGAACCACCATTAAGTTTCTAACCAACAACTTGACACAACAATGAGAGTTGTTTTGAGACTCTTAAGAAGCCCACAAGACACTTGTCACTAACTGAGAACGGTTTAGTCATGGCAGATACCGTATATTGTACGAAGAACCCCTGATTGGTTACCCTTCCAATCATGGACTCTTTACACAATATATAAGGCTCAACAACCACTAGTTTCCCAAGAACATACAAATCCATATGATATCATCATATAAACATATTTATATAACATTTAAACTATAAAGTTTACAATACACAATAATTTAGTATATCTAAGTTTATATTACTAATAAAACAAAAGTACATAAGTAAAAGTCTACATGATCCATTCTCTCTCAATACATTGGATGGCTCGTTCTTACCTAAGTCCCCAAGCTAACCTATAGCATCCCCTAGCCAGCCTCAATGAACAAGCTATCCTGCAGCAAAAGTCTAAGGGGGTGTAAGCCTAAGCTTAGTGAGAAAAACCTTAAGCCACACCACAGGCAAGTTATAAATACATTATATTCACGCATATGAATAAATGGTTAAATAGAATGCCAAACAATACATATAGTTAACTAATCCATTATGTAACTTAGATTTAACGCCCTCCGAAGTCAAGGTTGGAGTATACACGGCATTAGTTAGATCCGGGTATTATACTAGAACTTACTTTACTACGGAACTCTATGTTTCGTACTTAAATCGAACAAGTCTTTTATTTTCATAAAAACCAAGTTCTAGTATAATCATAAGTGGGCCCCTGCAGTCCACACTTGCCCTTAAACGGAGGCCTCTAAACTCGACCCTTAGCTAGGCGGTTGGCACCTCTAACGCCTAATATTCCTACAGGCCAAGGTAAGGTCATTTTGCACGAGTACATCGTATAGAACCAATAAATTTATAATAACAACCCCTGAATTGCCTCTCTTTACTTTCGTATGATGTGACGGCCAGAATTATGTCTATGCAATGCATGTACCAATTTCTTCTTATGAGCCGAGTATAGTTAAGTCCAATTATGATGTGACCATCTAATAGTACATACAATCATTTTCTATACTACCATG
This sequence comes from Lumnitzera littorea, assembly GCA_024138015.1. Classification (NCBI taxonomy): domain Eukaryota; kingdom Viridiplantae; phylum Streptophyta; class Magnoliopsida; order Myrtales; family Combretaceae; genus Lumnitzera; species Lumnitzera littorea. The sequence continues at coordinate 78,957,926 of JAMXBB010000006.1, read as the reverse complement.
TAGCAAACAAAGTATTATCTGTACCTAAGGTAAATTCACAATTCAATACATAATAACATACACAAGCATATCCCAACCCCATACAACAGTTAATTAATAATAACATATCAAGTGAATCTGTATGTTCTTGGGAAACTAGTGGTTGTAGAGCCTTATATATTGTGTGAAGAGTTAATGATTAGAAGGGTAACCAATCAGGAGTTCTTCATACAGTATACGGCGTCTGCTATGACTAGGTCATCCTTAGTTTATGACACATACTCTTTTTTATATTATAGATTGATGTTTCTAATGTAGTTCCCTTTACGAACTGCGTTTGTTTGTAATATTCTTTTAGTGTGGAACTTATGAGTCCACACATTTATCTAGTTAATTTATACTATAAAAGTTAATTTTAGTTAAATTGCTCTATATTACTTATCTATGAGCCTAGTGGTAATGTATAGTAGAAGGAGTCTTGTGTGTCGTATGAAAAGCCTGCCATCAGTAAGAGGGTTGATAGTAGACCTTTGTACGGTACATGGTGATCTATCACGATAACAATATTGTTGGGTCATAGCAATAAGCTAGTTTAGTACAAATGATGGACAATATCAAAAGTGTATATTTTTTGTGAGTTTACAGTATTTTTCGTATAATTAATTGGGGTCATATACTATTTATTATGTATTTTCCTAGTATAAACCTATATATTAACCTAATATATGATATAGTAGTTAGAACTAGTGAGATACTTGTTGAATTTCTAAAAGCATGATATTTTAGGTACATAATAAATGCTGCTTGGTTTGGGAAATTTGGACTTTTAATTTAGATTTAGAGTTCATTAAAGTTAATTACGAAGTTACAATAATGTACAGTCAAATTAGTGATATGAAATGGTATTTTTCGACTATTGATGATATTGATTTGTCTTGATTCTTAAGATATCTTAATAGTATACAAAATGGCAATCATGACGATGTAAATTTTATTAAAATTAAATAAGACATGATTGGAATAAGTTTGGAAATGCGATAGTAATAGCTTCTAAGAGTTTTGTATCAACCCCAAGTTGACATAGGGTCTATGTGTATTTTCTTAGGTATGATAAGTGAGAAAGGACATATCATGAAGCTTAGGATTTTACGCTATTATCAAGCCTAAATAAGTGGATATTTCTATTTTCGTGCAAGTAAACCTATGTCTACTTAACTTGGAGTCAATTGTGTTGTGAATCGTAATGATGTGTTGGATTGACTGAATACATGATTCTGTAGAATGTGTATTGACAAAGTGAAATGTATCCTCATTTATGACTAATTCGTTAATGCATATTTTTGTTTGGAAAACTTGGAAACTAAACTATCCTTTAGGGTGCTTGCCTAAGTGAACCTTATGTGAAGGAATGTAATATAAAGTTGAGAAACAAAGCAAAAGTTAAGATAGTTGAATTGTTTATGATGTGGAACTTGAGATTTGTACCTGATACCAAGTTATTATACTATTTACTACATTCATGTCATGGCATGAAAGGACTAATGGGTCGAGTTTCTAAAAGCTTGAACATTGTTGAGTTGGCTTTTGAGCAAATAGAATTGCATTGCTCAACTTACTTTGACCATGATGTATGGTTTTAACTAGATTAGCTATGGGTTGGATTTTCAAACCATAGTAAGTAGGTTTTGTTGGGGGCCTTACTCCTTGGCATCTCCTTATTGTCCTAGGTTCATGGACATTATTTCTAGATGCCTGGGTATGTCGACTAACCAAATGAAGAATTGGAAAAGTATTGGATATCGGTACCGATGTATGTTATGTATATGAGCATGATGCAAATTTCCTACATAAAAAGTTTATATTGATAACTCGAGTTATGAAATTGAATGCTCTATAGTACCAATCATTGTGAATGTATATTAAGCTTGTTTTATGCTTTGTTTTATCTATTCTTACTTAGTTTACAGAGAGTTGAGTGGATACTTGTGTATCCTCAGGTTATGAAGAGAATTGACAAGACATTAACATTAGCTAGGGAAAAAAAAGTATTGTGGGAGTGTATAGGACGGAGTCAGCCACTTCCAAAGAAGCCTTGATGTATTTTGATCTTACTTCCTTGAAGGATCTATATATTTGAAAATAAAAAGAAAAGTACCATGTTTTAAGTTTGGTTAAGTTTGATGGATGTACTCTTTTGTACAAACAAATGTTAAGCTAAACTTCTTTATAGTACTCTTTTATTATAAATAAAACCTTTCAAATAGGTATTCCTGTGTGATGGTACATCCCATGCTAGGTTGGGATGTGACATCCTTTAGGTGGTATGAAAGCATAAATTAAGGACCATAGTACTAGGCACATGTATAGTATGTAAGGTAGCTAGGCACTATATGAACTTAACTTTATTAGTGGAACCAATAGAAGAAAACTGACTATGTCTATTGTGTTTGTTGCTATCCAGAAAATGGTATGAACACTTGCAATTAGGGATCTTTGTTCATCAATTGCTCTTAGGAGATAGAATAGGGAAGAACAACAAGCTCAACCAAACCAAGCACTGCCATACAAGTAATGGATGTAGTATAACAACTTAAAGCTGCTTTGGCTAGGTGATAAAGGCATATTTTTCATGTTTTAAAGTGCCAATTTAGATAGAATTATTATTGAAATCATTAAGAAATGGTACTTAATTATTTTCATTTAGACATTACAGGAATTAGAGGATTCAAGAGTAGAATTATAGACAATTTAGAGGAGTTTTACAAAAATTAACAAACTCCGAATCAACAACATGCAAATTGGAATTAAAGGCAATCGACTTACGACTTACAACTTGCACTGGCGGCGGCAGCCTTTAATGTCTATGCCGCTAACTTTTGATGGCTAAACCGCCAGTGGTGTTCGGCCTTGCACTTACACCACCGACCTTCATGTTTTTACCTTCGTGTCATGTGACGACTAGAATTGTGTCTATGTAATGCATGTTAATGCATGTACTAGTTTCTTCTTATGAGCCGAGTATAAATAAGTCTAATTATGATGTGACTATCGAATAGTACATACAATCATTTTCTATACTACCATGTAGCAAACAAAGTGTTATCTGTACTTAAGGTAAATTCACAACTTAGCACATAATAATATACACAAGCATATCCCAACCCCACACAACAGTCAATTAACAATAACATTTAAATCTACTATTTGCAATCACATACAAGTATGGAATCATAGGGTAAATACTCACTTGGCCATGACGACTAGCTCTAGTCGTAGTAATCAATCGGAAGATCCTTGCCCACCTCAGAATCACCTGATCATTACAATCTAATAATGCTAGTAATTAATTAAATTAACTAGTAATTCTAAAATCTATTTACCTAATTCTACTTAGATTACTAGAAACTTTTATCCAGTTAGACTTTATTATTAATCGTATGTAACTTTTTCGTTCCATTTTTGATATTTATAAATTTATAGCCATTTTTCATTGTTTTTTGGATGCATGTTCACACGGTGATGTCTGTTTTGGATGTTAAGACTTGTGTTTTACGATACAGATTAAATTTATGGAAATTTTAACTATGGAAACTTAATTATTCTTATTACTTATATTTATATCCTATTTTAGGACTTAATGATTTAATTAGCTATTAGATTCTTACACTTAGGGAATTTTATATTAGTATAACTAACGTATGTACTTAATTAAGTTTAATTCAATTTAGGAAGTGTATTAGGGTTTAAAGGATTTTTGGACCCTAAGTACATGTACATACTTATGTTATACTCTTATGCAATCTTATAAGTTATTATTTTATAAGCTTATGCTTATGTCATCGCTTATGTCATCTTTTAATTGCATCATTGCTTACATCATCATTTAATTACATAAGCCTTACCTCATAATTATGTCATACTTAAGTGTCTTATGTACACTTTACATATGCTAACTATATACTTATACATATACTTATACTTATACCATATTTATACTTGTACATATACCCATATTTACATACAGTTACATATGTATTTTTATACAAATTTCGTATGCCTAAAATTCCTCTTAAGAAAGCTTCTCTAATTTCATTCTTTTTGTGTTTTAATGGTGTATTTAACACGGTACAAGTATGTATAGCTAGTATATGTCTTAGTTTAGGTAATGTATATAATGAATAGTTATGTACAAAAGTCTCCATACTTGTATTTCTCTAGTATACCCTTATGTATACATACTTAAAGACATATACACATACATCTTCTTCTACTTTACAATGATTTCTACTCTTCTACACTTAAAGATTGAAGCTTTATGCCTTTTTCAACATAGATGTACACAACACATAAACTACTCATCTAATCTACCTTTTCACCTAACTAGTAAATAATATAAAGCAATACATAATAACATAATAACATACCTTAGTTTGTTCTTCAAATATGGACGCAAATTTGGAAAAATTTGGAAAGTGAAAGGGAAAGGGGAGGTCATGGCTATGGAGGTGGGGTAAGGGTTTGATTTTTGTTTTGTGTTATGTTTGAAAAGAAGAAGAAAGTGGGGTCTAGAAGGGGGACAAGGTGTGGATGGCAATTAAAGAGAAGAAAGGAAAGAAAAAGCTAAAAGAAAAGAAAAGAAAAGAAATCATTAGATGACTTAGATATTTTCTAAAGTGAAAGTGTCTTTTGTTGATTTTTCTACATGTTGACTTAGTCAACCTTTTTACCTTGGTCAACATATGTTGACTTGGTCAACTTTCCAAAAGCATATGCCATTTAGTATACATAATGTAGTAATTAAGGAAAATTAAGAGAAAAATTAAGGAAATGAGACATTTGGTGAATTAATTAGTAAAAATAGATTATGAGATCTTACTTTAGGTATTTATATCCTATATACCTCATTTGGAAGGCTACTTAATATGACTAGTATGAAAAATATCAATTAGGATATTAAGGTTTATTACATGTAACCTAAGCATCAACTAAACCCCTAACTCTATGTATTACTATCCTAATTATACACTTACAAGATAAATGTGATCCATGATGCAATATCTTTATTTCTAAAGGATTACTTAAGGATTCTAAATATATATACATGATTGAAAGTTATCTCTAATCTTTCAGTAATGATTTGGCAAAATACGAAGGTTATATTATTAATTAGGGTTTTAGAGTATATTATGGTGAATTAGTGCTCGTTTATCTTTAAAGTTATAGTTTTAGATTTTTTATCACCTTGAAATGAAATCTTTAGTGTTTACATATATTTAGGGTAGAAAAATTTTATACACGATTAACTAGTTATTTTAAGGTTTTCACTTTCATTAGCCTTGTCAACTCCTAGATTATCCAACATACTTAAGTCTACTTCGAAAGTTAGATCGAAAAATTTAGGGGTTTACAATGTATGATGTTAGCGACTATGTTGTAGGGGCAGTACTTGAGTAGAGAAGAAGTAAGTTATTTCATGTTATATACTATGCGAGTAGAACTTTGAATGAGGCGTAAAGAAACTATGCCATGATAAAGAAAGAACTTGTAGCGATTATATTCACTTGTGACAAGTTTAGGTCTTATCTCATAGGTTCTAAGATCATAGTATACACAGACCATGCTGCTCTGAAATATCTGTTTGCTAAAGCTGATGCTAAACTTAGGTTAGTTCAATGGATCTTATTACTGCAATAATTTGACCTTGAAACTAGAGATAAAAAGGGAACCGAAAATGTAATTGCTGATCATTTATCTCGATTACAATTGAAGTGTTTAAAGCTACCCATTAATCAAAAGTTCCTTAATGAACAATTGTACGTAGTAGAGATCCAAGGATTACCTTGCTATGCTACTGTAGTTAATTACTTGATTAGTAAAATCATAGCATATAATTTCTCATTTCAAAAGAAAAAAAAGTTTTTACATGATGTGAAATTTTATTTCTAGGATAAACCATATCCTTTTAAATTTGTGCTAACCAAGTAATTAAACATTGTGTGCCTAAAATAGAACAGCTTAGAATAATTTAACACTGTCATTCTAAATAAGCAGGGAGCTACTTTGGTGTGGAAAGAACTATAGCTAAAATTTTATCTTATGGATTTTATCAGCCTAGTTTGTTTAGTGATTGTAAGAATTATGTTATGACTTGTGCTCAATCCCAAAGGACCGGGAATATTTATAGGTGACATGAATAATCACAAAAGAGTATTCTGGTTACTGAGCTTTTTGATGTATGCAAAATAGACTTCATGGGTCCTTTCCCTTTATCTTTTTCAAATAAATATATACTTCTAATAGTAGATTATGTGTTGAAATGGGTAGAAGCAGTAGCTCTACAAACTAATGATGCTAGAGTGGTAATTAAATTTTTGAAAAAGAACATTTTTTCTAGGTTTGGGGTACCTAGGGCTATTATAAGTGATGGGGGGTCAATTTTTGCAATAGACAATTTCAAAAATTGTTAACAATATATGAAGTCACTCATAAACTTCTCACCCCGTATCATCCACAAACTTATGGACAAGTTGAGGTGTCTAATAGGGAAACAAAACGTATCCTAGAAAAGACTGTCAATGCATCTAGGAAAGACTAGTCTCTAAAACTCAATGATGCATTGTGGGCTTATAGGACAACTTTTAAAACCCTTATAAGAATATCCCCATACAAAATTATTTATGGTAAATCATGTCACCTACCTATAAAGCTCGAGCATAAGGCCTATTGGGCCATAAAATACCTTAATTTTGATTTACAACCTGTAGGCAAAAAGCGATTGCTTCAATTCAATCAGTTGAATGAGATCAAAGAAGAAGCTTATGAAAATGCTAGGATCTTCAAGGAGAGAGCCAAGTGATGGCATGATAGGAACATTCAACAACAGGAGTTTGTGCTTGGTCAAAAAGTGTTATTATACAACTCTTGATTGAAATTGTTCCCAAGTAAGTTAAAATCTTTATGGTCTAGGCCATTTGAAATAGCTAATGTTTTTCCTTATGGTACAGTTGAGTTAAAGACAGGAGACAATCACACTTTCAAGGTAAATGGTCATCTCCTCAAACATTATTTTGAAGGAGAAAACATGGACAATGATACCATTATGGTAATGAGCGAAGACCCACAGTAAGATTAGAAAAGTTGGGCTAGCGACTATAAACTAAGTGCTTCATGGGAGGCAACTCATGTCTAATCAAGGCCGATACTCAAGGCCATCGGCTTACCTATATACACCAGTAATGCACGCTGTCGATATACAAAGGTAAGTGCCAACGTATAGTGTTTTTCTCTCTTCGTCTAAATTTCTCTCAAACTCTCCCTCTCCCGCATACATTGACTCTCTTCACTTTTTCTACACACATTTTCATTTTTCTTTACAGATCTGTGGAAGATGCAATCGAGAAAGAACCAAAAGATGGTAGTTGCTTTGTCTTTCAGAAGTTTGGGTAACGATCTACTCTCACATCAAGAGTATGCTAGGGAGAGGAGGAGAAAGCTACAATGGATGGCCTTCATGAATCAGCAATATCTGGATTAGACTATTTTGCAAGAGTATGGAAAGGATGAGAGAATCCAGTAGATAGTTCCTGATAACATGGTTTTAGTTATTTGAGGTAAAAGAACCCACTTATAGAAATGGAGCCAATGATTTTTGGTCCACTTAGCAGCTAGAGAGAAGTAAGCATATGTCCACTTTTATATTTCAAGTTTATGGAAAAATTCATGTCATTAAATTGAGTCAAATTGGCTATTTTCTAGGTTTATATGAGGAGGAGGAAGTTAATTTACCTACCACTTGGCCTAGTGATATGTCTATCGAGAGATTTTGGTTCTAATTGATTCATCCCATGTGGGACGATTTTGTACCTCCAAAGTTACTCACCACGAATTTCTCTACAGTAGAGCATAGGCTACTCCACCATATCCTTGCTCATACTCTCAACTGTAAGAAGACTAACCATAGCAAGGTAACTAGTTTTGACATGTTTTATTTACATAATATGATTTCTAGTTATCAGATAGACCTGGGAATAGAGATAGCAAATTTTATCTATAAATAGATAGATGATACTAGGATACAAGTTATCTTTTGTGGTGGGTATATTACTGCATTATTAAAGGGTATGGGGCTTTTTCAAGAGCCGGAAGAGGACGATGGTATCCCATGTAAACCGATTTCTGCTACACCATTTAAGGATTGGGGATTAGTCAAGATAAATAATAAGCCCCATTATAAACCCTACTTTTAGGAGGCCTATGATTTGATTAAGAGTATTGTCCGAATGTTTCTAAGGATTAACAAAACTAAGAACTTAAGTTTATATTTAGAAACAAATTAAATTTTTCCAATTCAAAAACCAATTCTCGATAAAAGCTAAGCTTAAAGAACTATGAGCTCTAAAGTCACCTAAGACTCTAAACCCTAAACAATTAGGGACTTTTGACCTTAAGTGACTAATCGATAATTTAATTTGAATAATTTCATTCAACTATAGAAAATTTCACAATTTTATAAGAATCAAATCATAAATTACAAAACAATGCAAGATGAAAACCCTAAAACAATTTCCTATAAGACCAAACCCTTATCTTCATGTCTAAGCCTAACATATAAATAAGTAGACCAACCAATCACCTTAGATGACTTATCACTTGAAAGTTGGAATCATTTATCAATTAATAACTTATGAAAATCTAGTAATAAGACACTTTCCTTATCACCCCTTTACTTACATTACATTTGGACAAATTTTTACAAGATTTCACATGCTTAACTTCATTAAATGAGACAAGAAAATTCCATGCCTTAAAAGACACTCCATAGCCGGTTTGAACAAGAAGAAGAGGGGCCATGCTCTTGTCTATCACCTATCAATCACTTTCTCTTACACACCACTATTCACTCTTTAATGCTTACATCATCAATAGTTGCAATTGTTGACTTTTATGTGAGCTAGAAGACAACAATTTCAAGACATCTTAAACACACATTCCCTCCCATTCCCAACTGGCCACTCTTTCCTTCATTCCTCTTACTTTCAATTTTATTTTCACTTCCTCTTTCTCTCACTTGAAACAAACATAAAAGAGGAAACAACCTTGCCCCACAAAATCCCTCATTTGGCTGCCACTTCCAAGCTCCACTCACAACACTTTCATTTTCTTTTCTTGTGTCATTTTCTTCCAACATCTAGGCTCCTTTAGAACCCTTAGAACTTTCCACAAACCCCACTCTAAAGGATCAAACAACTTGGGTTTCCAAAAAGATGTAAAAGAAGGAAGTAAAGTTAAGAGCTTAAGTGAAATCTTTGTGCACAACCACCATATTTTGATTTAAGGACGAGTAAGTGTTTCTTGTGATTAGGGGGTTAGTGTTCATGTTAGGAGATTTTTATTTCATGAAGATATGAGTATGATTATAAGTTGTTATAACACCAAAGACCATCCTAAGAAACAAACTCATGAAACCCTTGCATGAAGTTGAAATATGAGCATGTAAAGTTGGTGTTTTGTAAAGATACTTGTTTAACACTTTGAATGGAAGATTTTAAGTTAAGAAAATCTTGAAACAAGAACTTGAATGGAAGATGAGCATGCTGGATGTGAGGATTCAAAGATCGTTTGGATGTTGATTTTATTTCCATTAAGCTAAACATGCTCAAATCTAGACTTAAGTTAAAGAAAAATTCATCACATGAAGTTTTATGAGGAAACCAACTTTATATGACATGAGCTATGATATGGAAGTTGAATAAATGTGATATCTTCTATTTTTTTTTTTTTTTTGTGTGTAAAGCATGAGCTAAAGAATCATCCCACGAAAGAAAAGTTAAGTTAAGATTTCAATATAAGTAGTTTAAGTGCATGATCCTAAACTTAAGGAAGTGATGAAACAAGTTCAAAAACCAAGTGAGAACCCCTTGGATTCATCATGACCAAATCTGGAACATAAGTAAAATCCACTTAAAAATATGATTAAACCAAGTGAACAAAGTGAAAAGATCAACCAAAGCAAGTATAGTAAGTATACAAAGCCTAAAACTCAATACCATGCTTAAAACTCTCAAAGCAAGCCTAGAACTCTAAGTTGGGCCTTCATTAAAATTCTGACCAGCACTTTATAATATTAAGAAAGGTTGTTTTGAAGCCTACAAGAAGTTCACCTAAGACTCCATAAGCCCAACAAAGTTACTAATTTTAGTTTGAACCAAAAATAAGCCCATTTAACAACTTAAGCCCACTAAAGAGCCCATGAAGTGGTTTTTGGCCTTACGAGTATAAATCAAAGTTGTAAATCTGATCTCAAGGAGTATTTTGAGCTTAAGAAAAAATCCTAAGACCAAGCCCAAGAGATTTCTCAAGTTACCAAAAAGCCTATTTACCAAACAAGGCCTAAAAGCACTCCAAAACATGAGGATCGCTACTGTTCTGGCCCATGGACAAATTTGCATGCCTCATTTCGAAAATCTAACCTCACCATGTTAAAGTACACTAAAAAAAATGAATATTGACTATAAGATCAACCAGGTCATGCTCCTTTGAGCTCACTAACTTAGGCGGGAGCATCTCTTGAGGACTAGCAACCCTCAATTACAATTGATTTGGAAATCTTGGTTGTGTTCTTCTTCAGTCACTAACCTAGGTGAGAGCATCTCTTGGGGACTAGTAAACCCTAATTTAAATCAATTTGGAAAATCTAGTCGTGCTCCTTAAGCTCACTAACCTTGGTGGGAGTATCTCTAGGGCACTAGTTACCTAAAGTTGGAAGCGATTTGGAAAATTTGGTTATCGTTCTTTGCGCTCAATAACTTAGGTAAGAGTGTCTCTCGTTGACAACCAACCTTAAATTGCATTGATTTAGAAGACCTAGTCATGCTCTTATAAGTTAACTATCTTAGGTAAGAGCATCTCTAGGAGATAAGCAACCTTAAGTTGCAAGTGATTTGGAAAACCAGGTCATGCTCCTTTGAGTTGACAAACCTAGGCAAAAGCCTCTCCAAGCAACTAGCAACCCTAAGTTAGAATCAATTTGGAAAACCTAGTTGAGCTCCTTTGAGCTCATTAAACTTGGAGGAAGTGTCTCTTGGGTACTAACTTTAACCCTCAATTGGAATCGATTTGTAAAACCTGATCGTATTCTTCTTAGCTCACTAACTTTAGTAAGAGCATCTCTTAGGGACTCACAACCTTAAATTGCAATTGATTTTGAAACTTAGTTGACCTTCTATTAGCTTATTAACTTAAGTAGGTGTTTCTTAAGGGGATAAGCAACACTAAGTTAGAACCGATTCAGAAGACCTAGTCATGCTCCTTTGAGCTCACTAACTAAGGTGAAAGTGTCCTTAAGGTACTAGTAACCCTAAGTTGTAATCAATTTTGAAAAACTAGTCGTACTCCTTTAAGCTAACCAACTTGTGCAAGAAAGCCACTTGGGGACTAGCAACTCTAATTTGGAATCGATTTGGAAAAGTTAGTCATGCTCCTTTGAGCTCTCTTACCTAGGCAAGAGTGTCTCTAGGGGACTAGCGACTCAAAGTTAGAATCGATTTAGAAAACCTAGTCAAGCTCCTTTGAGCTCACTAACTTGTACAGTAGTGTCTCTCAAGGACTAACCACCTTTAATTGCATCATCTTTGAAAACTTGGTCATGCTCCTTTGAGTTCACTAGTCTAAACAGGAGTATCTCTAGGGAACTAATAACCCAAAACTAGAATCGATTTAGAAAACATGGTTGTACCCCTTCGAACCAACAAACCTAGGCATGATCATTGATAAAGGAATATTTTACTCATTTTATAAAAATCATTAAGAAATGGTATTTAAGTATATTCATTTGGATATTTCAAATCTCAGAGGATTTAGAGTGGAAATAAGAGCAATTTGGAGGAGTTTTACACAATTGAAGGAAGCTCGAATTAAGTTGTGTCAGCGAAGGACATTGGAAATGAAGGCAACCGGTCTACATTCAAAGCTATCGGTTTACAATTCAACACTACTGGCCTATACTCAAACACTGCCAGCCTTTATGTTCGGCCTTCAGTGAAAAAACAGCCAGTTGAGAGCCATCCTTAGTTTACTCTATAAATACACGTTATGTTGATAGTTTAGCGAATTTTTGGCATCTTCTTTTTACCTAAAAATTTTTAGAAGAAGTTAGGAGATAATTTGAAGAGTTATTCTTTTGGTAGTTCGTAGATCATTGAGAAGACTTTACTATTGTTGTGGAGATTATCATTAGAGTTTTTGTAACTAAAGTTTACTTTATCATAGTTACAGAATTGGTGATTTCTATCCTATTATTATTTATGCAATTCTGTAATTTGTTCTTATTTCTAATCATAAACTTCCTTGCAAATTTGATTATGTTATGTGCTTCTATTTTAATTTCCATGGCTGGCTAGGTTTTAAATGTGGGAAATTGATGAAACCCTAGGAAGCAAAGGTGATAATTGTAGTCATGTTATAGGATTAATAGATATGTGGTTAATTCATGATTGTAATTTCTATAATTTCAATTATAATTTTCTATTGCTTATAATTGTTAGAAGCACTATTGATACGGGAGTTGATATAGTGTTTGTTAGGAATTCTTGATTAAATTAATTAGTTAATGCAAAAGCGGTAATAATTAGATTAGTTAGTAATTATCCAGGAATTAATGTAATGTTTCTAGTTAATTATTCACTAAGACATTAGGGATAATTAATTTAGGGCATTAGTCGATCATAGCATTGGGAGATGTATGATTATAATTTAGAGTCCACTATTAATTGAAAATGCAGGAGTTAACCAATTAATTAGAGGTTTAAGTCCTTAATTTTAAGGCATGATGATTTCACTTAGATGACTGTATAGCTATTAATCCATATAACATGATGACAATTTGATTTGCACAATTAGCATAGATTATGTTTTTCCTACATTCTCAGTTGATTGTTTTATTTTAGATATATTCTCGTGATTTTCTCTATGATAGTTTAAGGTTAATTATTAGATTAGCTAATTCGCAATCCAATTTCAATTGCCTAAATATATAAGAGCTATCATAGGTTTAGTAGTTTCATAGTCTTTGAGGGATCGGTAACTTAACTCACTTTTTATTACTTAATTTCAACCTAGTATACTTATTAGAGTATTCACTATATTTTTATATGTCTATTTTGAGCAGATCAAGTTTTTGGCACCGGTGTCGGGGATTATAAATATTAAACCTTTTAGTTCTGTTGGTAATTTAGGTGCACTTTACGACGTATGTTGTTTCTTATTCTCTTTACAAGTGTTTTATGTGTAAGAGTAGAAGTGTTGAAATTCTATCAATAGATTCAAAAATAGAGCATACTTTGCATCAGTTGAAGAGAGAGAACAGAAGAAGGAGAGAAGTACAAGGAGTTAAGATGGTAGGCAACGAGAATGACAATTAAATATAGGGTCTTCCTAGAGCACTTCGGGACTATACAATACCTACTATTATAGGTTTTTCCATAAGAAGGCCTACCATTTAGGCCAATAACTTTGAACTAAAACCATCACTTATTTAGATGGTCCAAACAAATTAGTTTAGAGGACATCCAAATGAGACTCCAACAAGCATATTGCAAGATTCCTCCAATATTGCAATACATTGAAGATGAACAATTTTACAAATGAGGTCATGAGAGTACAGCTCTTTCCCTTCTCACTAAGGGATAAAGCTAGAGCTTGGTTTCATCCACTGCCACAAGAGTCTATTACCACCTAGGCTGATCTCTCATTTAAATTTCTAAGGAAATTTTTTCTACTAGCTATGACTACAAAACTAAGGAATGATGTCGTCAACTTTACTAAGTTTAGTAGTGAGTCACTTTATGAGGCATAGGAGAGATTAAAGGAGGTAATCAAAAAATGCCTACATCATAGATTGCTAGATAATCTCTTGATTGAGATTTTCTATCTCAATTTAGATGAGAGTTTGAGGTCTTTAGTAGATGCTACAGCTAAAGGTGTTCTAATGGGTAAGACTTATGATGAAGCAAGTGTATTGATTGCCTCCAGTGCACATAATTGGCAAAACAAGAGAAGCAAGTCAAGAGTGATAGCAATCAATGACAATGACACTATATCTCAATTAACAGCTCAAATTTCAGCTCTTACTACCTAGGTAAGTAAACTCACCTCAATACAGTTTTTTAATGCTAATCACATTGCTTTTTGTGAGATATGTTTAGGACCACATTCAACCCATGAGTGCCTATTTGGGAATTCCTCAGCTTCATTTAGTAGAGAGCAAGTGAACTATGTTAACAATTTCCAATGGAGTAATTAAGGACCTTATTTGAACACATACAATCCATAGTAGCACAATCATCCAAATTTCTCATAGAGGAATGAGAACAATACAATTAAACCACCACCTAGATTCCAAAAGCAGGGTCCTACTCAAAATGCTCTACTTCAGTAGAATTAATCTAGAATGGAAGAGCTCATGTTGAGCTATACGCAAAAGACTAAAACCATGTTACAAAATCACTAGGCCACTATTTGGAACTTAGAGAATCAGATTAGTCAGATCTCTCAACAATTGAGTAATAGACCATCAAGGTCTTTACCTAGCAATACTAAAGAGAATCCTAAAGGCGTCAATGCCATAATGTTGAGGAGTGGTAAGGAAGTAGAAATAGTTGATAGACAAGTTGAAGAAAAGGAGGAGAACCTAAAGAAAGGAAGAGGGAAGCAGGAGGTAGAGGAACCAAAGTAGAAGTCATTAGAAGTGAAACAATATGTTCCTCCCATCCCTTTTCTAAGAAGACTGAAGTGACAATAGCTAGATGGCCAATTTGCTAAATTCTTTGATGTTTTTAAGAAGTTGCATATCAATATTCCTTTTGCAGAGAAACTTCAATAGATGTCTTTGTATGCCAAATGCATGAAGGATTTGCTCACCAAGAAGAGAAAGATTGATAAGAATGAACCTATGATGCTTATAGGGGAGTACTCTATGATCTTACAAAAAGAATTATCTAGCCTGCTGAGAAAACAAAGAGATAAGTGGAGTTTTACTATTCCTTGTACAGTAGGAAATTTTCTTTTTGATAAAGTTCTTATTGATTCTAATGTAAGTATAAATTTAATGCCTTCGTCTATTTTCAAGAAGCTAGGACTTAAAGACTACAAGGAGACTTATGTCACCTTGTAACTTGCTGACAGGAGTATCAACTACCCAAGAGGTATTATAGAGAATGTCTTAGTAAAAGTAGACAAATTCATTTTCCTAGTTGACTTTATAGTCCTAGAAATGGAGGAAGATAGAGAGGTACCCATGATCCTTAGCAAACCGTTTCTTGCAACAAGTAATGCATTGATAGATGTGGAACAATGTAAGCTTACTTTAAGAGTTATGGATGATCAAGTAACTTTTAATGTTTATGAAGCCATAAAAAAATTTGATGATTGTAAATCCTATTAGACTATTGGTATTATTGATGAGATTACCTGTGACTCCATAGAAGAGAAAGTAGGATTGGATACTATGGAATTAGTTCTTAGGGATCTAGATGATTAGAGTGATGATGATGAGCTTGAGGAAGAATGCATGGAACATGTGGCAAAAATTAAAGCTTAATACTATGAAAAGCTAGGCAATAGTAAGAAGAAGCCAGTACCATCATTGGTACAACATTCGATTCTTGAACTTAAACCATTACTTAGTCATTTGAAATACACTTATCTTGGAACAAATGATACTTTGCCAATAATCATCACCTCTTCTTTGATAGGTGATCAAGAGCAACAACTCCTAAAAGTTTTGAAAGAGCATAAAGAAGCCATTGGGTGGACCATTGCTGATATTAAGGGGATTAATCCTTTGATTTGCACTCATAAGATATTGTTGGAGGTTGAGTGCAAACCTATAGTACAACCATAGAGACGACTTAATCCAACTCTTAAGGAGGTGGTAAAGAAAGAGGTGCTCACATTGTTAGATGTAGGCTGTGTGCTTAAAAGATGCAAGGAGACTAGTTTACTCCTAAATTGACAAAAATGCCATTTTATGGTAAGAGTAGGAATAGTCTTAGGTGACAAGGTGTTAAAAAAAGGGATTGACGTTGACAGGGCAAAAGTGAAGATAATGGAGAAGTTGCCACCACCCACTTCAGTCAAAAGAGTTAGGAGCTTGCTAGGACATGCTGGCTTTCACAAGAGATTTATCAAGAACTTTTCTAAAATCTCTAGACCTCTTTGTAATTTACTAGAAAAAGATTCTGCTTTTGTTTTTTATGACAGTTGTTTCTAGGCTTTCAATTTATTGGAGGAGAAGCTTACTTTGGCACCAATGATCATTGCACCTGATTCGGAGCTCCCCTTCGAGTTGATGCGTGATGACAGTAACTATGCTGTAGGAGCAGTACTAGGGTAGAGTAGAGGTAAGTTATTTCATGTAATATACTATGCTAATAAAACCTTGCATGAAGCCTAGCAAAACTATGCTATAACAAAAAAAAGAGCTTTTAGTAGTTATGTTTACATGTGATAAGTTTAGGCCTTATGTCACGAATTGAGGATGGCCTAGTCGTGGCAAACGCTGTATACTGTACGAAGAACCCCTGATTGGTTACCCTTTCAATCAAGAACTCTTCACATAATATACAAGGCTCTACAACTACTAGTTTCCAAAGAACATCTAGATTCACATGATATCATTACACAAACATATTTATATAAAATTTGAGTTATAAAGCTTATAATACATAGTAATTAAGTATGTCTAAGTCTATAATACTAAGATAAACAAAAGTACATGGGTAAGAGTCTCCATAAACTGTTCTCTCTCAGTACACATAACAACTCACTCTTACCCAAGTCCCCAAGCTAACCTGTGGCATCCCTTGTCCTACCTCTACGAATAGGTTATCTTGCAACAAAAGTCTAAAGGGGTGTAAGCCTAAGCTTAGTGAGCAAAACTCTCAGCTACACCACAAGTAAGTTATAAGTACATTATATTCATGCATATGAATGAATGATCAACCAGAATGCCAAACAATACGTATAATTAACTAGTTCATATACGTAACTCAAATTTAATGCCCTCCAAAGTCAGGGTTGGAGTATACATGGCACCAATCAGATCCGGGTATTATACTAGAACTTACTTTATTATGAAACTCCACGTTCCGTACTTATATCAAATAATTCTTTTATTTTTCATAAAACCCAAGTTCTAGTATAATTGTGAGTAGGCCCCTGCAGTCTACACTCACCCTTAAACGGAGGCCTCTAGACTCGACCCTTAGCTAGGTGGTTGGTGCCTCTAACGCCTAGTGTTGCCGTTTGCCAAGGTAAGGTCATTTTGTACGAGTATAGAACCAAATAAATTAATAATATTAACCCCCGAATGGCCTCTCTTTACCTCTGTGTGATGTGACGGTCGGAATAGTATCCATGCTATGCATGTTAATGCATGTTCCAGTTTCTTTTTATAGGTCGAGTATAATTAAGTTCAAATTATGCTATGACCAACCAATAATACACACAATCATTTTCTATACTACCATGCAACAAACATAGCATTATCAATACTTAAGATAAGTTCACAACTCAAGACATACCAACATACACAAGCATTTCCCAAACCCCACACAATAGTCAATTAACAATAGTATTTAAGTCCATTATCTACAATCACAAAACAAGCATAGAATCATTGGGTAAATACTCACTCAACCATGACGAGTCGCCCTAATTGTAGTAATCGATCGAAAGGTCCTAGCTCACCTAGGGGTCACCTGATCATTACGATTTGATAACGCTAGTAAGTACTTGAATTAACTAATAATTCTAAACATCTAATTACCTAATTCTACTTAAATTACTATCAACTTTTACCCAGTGAGACTTTATTATCAATCGTATATAACTTTTTCGTTTTATTTCTGATATTTATGAATTTATAATCGTTTTTCATCATTTTTGGATGTATATTCACACGGTAATATCTGTTTTGGATGTTAAGACCCCTATTTTACGTTATGAACTAAATTTATAGAAATTTTTAGTTATAATACTTAAGTATTCTTATTACTTATATTTATATCTTTTATTCCTTAAATTCTTATAATTAAAGGAGTTTACTTTGCTATTACTAACTCATGTACCGAATTAGGTATAATCTAATTTAGAAGGTGTATTAGGATTTACTAATTTAGGTACCTAATTACCTACACTTTTCTTATTTTTCTCATTTTCTAAACCTATGCTTATGTCATTGCTTGCATCATCTTTTACTTATGTCATGGCTTATGTCATCATGTGTTTACCTCATCATATGATTACATAAGCCTTTCCTCATACTTATGTCATATGTACATGTATTATGTACATGTTACCTCTCCTCTTATACTTATGTACATATACCTTATATATATATATTGTGAACCCCTAAAATTATCAACCTAGCCTTAGTAATAAACTCGACTATGTCAGACCATTTAGGAGTCGACAAGGCTAATGAAAGTGAAAACCCTAAAAGAATCACTCAATCGCGTAAAGAATTTTTCTACCCTAAATGTTTCTAAATGCTAAAGATGTTATTCAAAAGTGATAGAAACCCTAAAAATGATTATCTTAAAGACATATGTGCGCTAATCCGACATGATATACCCTAAAACCCTAATTGATAATATAATGCCCATCTTTTGTCCAATTCACTAGTAAAGGGTTAGAGATGACCCTTATTCATATTTATATGCTTTGAATCCTTAAGTAATCCATTAGAAATTAAGATAATGAGTCATAGATTATATTCACTTCTTAAGTAAGTGATTAAGATAGTTTCACTTAGAGTTAGAGTAATAGTTGAAGATTAGGTTATATGTAGTGAACCTTAACACTCAAATTGGTACTTTTTGCATTTGTTATTCAAAGTAGTTTATCAAATGAGATATATAGGTTATAAAGACCTAAAGTAAGATCTCATCAACAATGTTTACAAATCAATTCATCAAATATCTCATTTCCCCTCATTTCCTTCATTTTTCCTCTAATCTCCCTTAATTACTACATTATGTGCACAAAATTACACATACTTAAGGAATGTTGACTAAGGTAATGCATGTTGACCAAAGTCAAAGGGTTGACCGAGTCAACACATGTTGACTAAAGTCAACATTTTGAAAAGTCAAAAGTCTTAAGAGATAAGGAAAAATATCTTAGTTCTTAATGATGGTTTTCTTTTCTTTTCCTTTTGATTTTTCTTTTCCCTTCTCTCTTAATTGTTGCCGTCCACCTCTCCCCCTTCTAGACCCCACCATTTGTTGTCTTCTATAATTGAAAACAAAACATAAGAAACAAAAAACAAAACCCCCCATTTCATGCCGTGAACTCCCCCTCCACTTTCACTTTCATTCCTTTGCTTTTGTCTCCTTAAACTTCAACACAATTAAAGGTATGTTCTTAAGTTATTTTATGTTACTTTATGTTATACATTAGTTAGTTAATTAGGTAGATTAGATAAGTGGTTAGGTGTTTAGTGATGTCTTGACAAAGAGGAAACAAAGTTTCCATCTTTAAGTATAGAAAATGAAGAATCATGAAGGAAATGGAAGAAGTACATGTGTATGTACTCTTAGATATGTGTACATAAAGAAATACCAAAGGAATACAAGTATATGAACCTTTATACATAAGTATGTATCATGTACATAACCTAATTTAAGACCATATCTAACTATATATATATATACTATACTAAATACATACATAGAAATGCAAAAGGATGAAAATTGAGAGGATTTTCTTAAGGGAAAATTT
Source organism: Lumnitzera littorea (assembly GCA_024138015.1). Classification (NCBI taxonomy): domain Eukaryota; kingdom Viridiplantae; phylum Streptophyta; class Magnoliopsida; order Myrtales; family Combretaceae; genus Lumnitzera; species Lumnitzera littorea. The sequence goes on along the minus strand of JAMXBB010000006.1, from coordinate 78,938,168 downwards.
GGCATACGAATTTTTAGTATAAAAATACATATCCAACCGTATAGGTATAAGAGTAGAAATACATGTATAAATACGGTATAAGTATATGTAGATGTATAAGTATAAGTATAAGTATAAGGCATATGTACATAAGTATAAGTATAAGGCATATGTACATAAGTATAAAGTAAGAAATAAATGTACATAAGACATGTACATGTGATATAAGCATGAGGTAATGCTTATGTAATCAAATGATGACATAAGCATATGATGATATAAAGAAAAGATGATGTAAGCAATGACATAAGCATAGGTTTAGAAAATGAAAAAAATAAGAAAAATGTAGGTAATTAGGTACTAAAATCAGTAAATCCTAATACACCTTGTAAATTAGATTATACCTAATTTAGTATATGAATTAGTAATAACAAAGTAAATCCCTAAATTATAAGAATTTAAGGGATAAAGGCTATAAAAATAAGTAATAAGAATACTTAAATATTATAGCTAAAAATTTCTATAAATTTAGTTCATAATGTAAAATAGAGGTCTTAACATCCAAACAGATATTACCGTGTGAATATACGTCCGAAAAAGATGAAAAACGATTATAAATTCATAAATATCATAAATAAAACAAAAAGGTTACATACGATTGAAATTAAAGTCTTACCGGGTAAAAGTTAATAGTAGTCTAAGTAGAATTAGGTAATTAAATGTTTAGAATTATTAGTTAATTCAAATACTTATTAGTGTTGTTATCACATAATGATGAGGTGACCCTAAGGTGAATGAAGACCTTCCAATCGATTACTACGATTAGGGCAAATTACCATGGCCGAGTGAGTATTTACCCAACGATTCCATGCTTGTTTTGTGATTGTAGATAGTGGACTTAAATGCTATTGTCAATTGATCATTGTGTGGGGTTTGGGAAATGCCTGTATATGTTGGTATGTCTTGAGTTGTGAACTTATCTTAAGTATTGATAATGCTATGTTTGTTGCATGGTAGTATAGAAAATGATTGTGTGCACAATTGGATGGTCATAGCATAATTTGAACCTAATTATACTCGGCCTATAAAAAGAAATTGGGACATGCGTTAACATGCATAGCATGGATAGTATTCCGGCCGTCACATCACATAGAGGTAAAGAGAGGCCATTCGGGGGTTGATATTATTCATTTATTTGGTTCTGTACGGTGCACTCGTATAAAATGACCTTACCCTGGCTCGCGGGAACACTAGGCGTTGGAGGCACCAACCACCTAGCTAAGGGTCGAGTATAGAGGCCTCCGTTTAAGGGTGAGTGTAGACTGCGGGGGCCCACTCACAATTATACTAGAACTTAGGCTTTTCTGAAAATAAAAGAATTATTTGATATAAGTACGGAACGTGGGGTTCCGTAGTAAAGTAAGTTCTAGTATAATACCCGGATCTGATTGGTGCCGTGTATACTCCAACCCTGACTTCGAAGGGTGTTAAATCTGAGTTACGTATATAAACTAGTTAATTATATGTATTGTTTGCCATACTGGTTGATCATACATTCATATGCTTGAATATTATGTATTTATAACTTGCTTGTGGTGTGGCTGAGGGTTTTACTCACTAAGCTTAGGCTTACACCCCTTTAGACTTTTGTTGCAGGATAGCCTGTTCGTAGAGACAGGACGAGGGATGCCACAGGTTAGCTTGGGGACTTGGGCAAGAGCGAGCTGTTATGTGTACTGAGAGAACAGTTTATGTAGACTTCTACTCGTGTACTTTTGTTTATCTTATTATTGTAGACCTAGACATACTTAAACGCTGTGTAATGAAAGCTTTGTAACTTAAATTTTATATGAATATGTTTGTGTAATGATATCATGTGAGTCTGGATGTTCTTTGGAAACTAGTGGTTGTAGAGCCTTGTATATTGTGTGAAGAGTTCTTGATTGAAAGGGTAACCAATCAAGGGTTCTTTGTACAGTATACGGCGTCTGCCATGACTAGGCCGTCCTCAGTTCGTGACATATATACTTATACATCTACTTAAATTTATACCGTATTTATACATGTATACCTCCTCATATACCTATACGGTTGGATACGTATTTTTATACAAAAATTCGTATGCCTAATTTTCTCTTAAGAAAATCTTTCCAATTTCATCATTTTGTATTTTTATGTATGTATTTAGTATAGTATACACATATATAGCTAGATGGTCTTAATTCAAGTTATGTACATGATAAATACTCATGTACAAAGGTTCACATACTTGTACTCTTTTAGTATTCCCTTATGTGTACATACTTATAAGCATATACTCATGTCTTCCTTTCTTCTTCTTCATAATTTCTAACTCCTATGCTTAAAGATGGAAACTTTGTTCCCTCTTCTTCAAGACAAAACTAAACACATAATTACTTATCTAATCTATCTAATTAACTAACTAATGAATAACATAAACCAACATAAAGTAAGTTAAGTACATACCTTTAGTTGTGTTGGAATTAAGGAGACAAAAGTGAAGACATGAAAGTGAAAGGGGGAGATGAAGCTCACGGCAATGGTGGAGAATTTTTGTTTAGTTTCTTTTGTTTGATTTTCATAATGGAAGACAACAAATGGTGGGGTCTAGAAGGGGGAGATGTGGACGGCAACAATTGAGGGAAATGGAAAAAGAAAAATCAAAAGAAAAGGAAAAGAAAAGCCATCATGAAGAAGTTAAGATATTTTCCTTATCTCTTAAGGTCTTTTGTTGACTTTTCAAAGTATTGACTTTAGTCAACATGTGTTGACTTGGTCAACTTTCCTTAAGTATATGTAATTTTGTGCACATAATGTAGTAATTAAGGGAAATTAAGGGAAAAATGAAGGAAATGAGAAGAAATGAGGTATTTGATGAATTGATTAGTAAACATAGTTGATGAGGTCTTACTTTAGGTCTTTATAGCTTATATATCTCATTTGATAAACTACTTTGGATAACAAATGCAAAAAGTAGTAATTTGAGTATTAAAGTTCACTACATGTAACCTAATCTTCAACTATAACCCTAACGCTAAGTGAGACTATCTTAGTCACATACTTAAGGGATAAATATAATCTATGACTCATTATCTTAGTTTCTAATGGATTACTTGAGCATCCGAATCATATAAGCATGAATGAGGGTCATCTCTAACCTTTTACTAATGATTTAGCAAAATATGAGCATTATATTATCAATTAGGGTTTTAGGGTATATCATGTTGGATTAGTGCACATATGTTTTTAAGGTAATCATTTTTAGGGTTTCCATTACTTTTGAATGAAATCTTTGGCATCTAGAAATATTTAGGGTAGAAAAGTTCTTTATGCGATTGATTAATTCTTTTAGGGTTTTCACTTTCATTAGCCTTGTCAACTACTAAATTGTCTAATATAGTTGAGTTTATTTCAAAAGCTAGGTTGATAATTTTAGGGGTTTACACCTTATCTAATAGGTTCTAAGATCATAGTGTACATAGAACACGCTGCTTTGAAATATTTGTTTGCTAAAGTTGATGCTAAACTTAAGGTAATTTGTTAGATTTTACTACAACAAAAATTTGACCTTGAAATCAAAGATAAAAAGGGAACTAAAAATGTGATTGCTAATCATTTATCCCATTTAGAATCTAATTGTTTAGAGCCACCCATTAATGAAAAGTTCCCTTATGAACCATTGTATGCAGTAGAGATCTAAGGATTAGCTTGGTTTACTAATATAGTCAATTACCTAGTCAGCAAAATCATACCATACGGTTACTCATTTTAAAAGAAAAAGAAGTTTTTACATGATGTGAAATACTATTTCTAAGATGAATCATATCTGTTTAAATGTTATGCTGACTAAGTAATTAGACGTTGTGTGCCTGAAACTAAACGACTTAGCATAATTCAACACTATCATTCTAAGGAAGCAAGAGGCCATTTTAGTGTGGAAAGAACTGCACCCATGATCTTATCTTCCAGATTTTATTAGCCTAGTTTGTTTAGTAATTGCAAGAACTATGCTAAGTCTTGTGCACAATGCCAAGGGCCTGGTAATATTTATAGGAGACATAGATTACCATAGAATAGCATTATTGTAATTAAGCTTTTTGATGTATGGGGAATAGACTTCATAGGTGCTTTTCCATTATATTTTTCAAATAAATATATACTTCTAGCTATAGATTATGTGTTGAAATAGGTAAAAGTAGTTGTTCTACAAACTAATGATTTTAGGGTGGTAATTAAATTTTTGAAAAAGAAAATATTTTCTAGATTTAGGGTACCTAAAGCTATTAATAAGTGAAGGGGGAACGCATTTTTGCAATCGGCTATTTGAAAAATTGTTATCCAAATATGGAGTTACTCATAAAATTACCACCCCATATCATCTACAAACTTGTGGACAAGTTGAGATGTCCAATAGGGAAATAAAGTGTATCTTAAAGAAGACTGTAAATGCATCTAGGAAAGATTGGTATTTAAAACTTGATGATACATTGTGGGCTTATAGGACAACTTTTAAAACCCTAATAGGAATGTCTCCATAGAAAATTATCTATGGTAAAACATGTCACCTACCTGTAGAGCTTGAGCATAAGGCATATTAAGCTCTAAAATACCTTAACTTTGATTTAGAAGCTACAAGTGAAAAGAGGTTGCTTTAATTGAACCAGATGGATGAGATTAGAGAAGAAACATATGAAAATGCTAAGATATACAAGGAAAGAGCTAAGTGATGGCATGATAGAAATATCCAACAGCAAGAGTTTTTGCTTGGTTGAAAAGTTCTATTATACTACTCTCGACTGAAGTTGTTCCTAAGTAAGTCAAAATCTCGATGGTTTAGGCCATTTGAGATAGCAAATATTTTTCTCTATGGTAAAGTCGAATTGAAGGTAGAAGACAACCGTACCTTTAATGTCAAGACCCTAAAGGAGGCCTAGTAGAATTACCTAAAATTTCCATAACATGTATGCACTCATGATATAAAAACCGCCTTGCAAGTTAGAGATTGCAAGACTCTAAATGATTAATTACTAAGGATATTGAATTGTTAAGTAATTAACATATTATAGGATATAAATAACTATGGATATCCAATATTCCATAGTTTCTCAAAACCACAGAGAATCGGTGTTCCCTACTAAATGATAAAATCAAAGAGAATAAACTTAAAATTCAAACTTATTGAAGTTACTAAATATAAATATATTAGTATTTACATTTAAAGTTTCATGTGAACTAAACAATCTCTCTCCAATTCTAACCTCTAAAACATCTTAGTACTTGCACTTAACACTCGGGCTCTTAACCTATGTCCAATTATGTATCATCCTACAAAAGAAAAACTATTGGGGGGTAGGCTACAAGAGCTTAGTGAGTTATCCATCATACTATACTGATAAGCAAGTTATCAAACAAATTATTACAATCATATGAATGCATGCACATGCAGTATGCTAAACAATATATGTAGTTGACAGGTGTTGCATATAATATCAAATTTTAACGCCCTCTGAGATAAGGATTGGAAATACATCGGCACCAATCATGATCGAGCTCTAACACTTGGATTTTTACCCATAACTTTGAATTTCATATTTCGAAAATTATATTTCCATTTCTAAGAAGTCTAATTGTACACAAAATCCTAAGACTAGTGGTAAGGTGGTCTCACAGTCCACACTCACACCCTACAGTAGAGATCTTTAGACTTAACCCTTAATCATACAGTTGGCGTCTCCATTACCTAGTAAGCCTGTAGGTTTGGGTAAGGTCATGTTGTACTACTGCACCGTATAGAAATAGTTTAATATATATAAACAACCTCCGTAAGACCTCTCTTTACCTCCACGTGAAGTGATGACCGGAATAAGTAATGCAACGCATGGATAATGCATGACCCTTTTAATTTAAGATAAGCCAACTATAATTAAGTCAAATTATGTGGAAATTAATCAATATTAGCAAACCATCCAAATCATGTAGCAATCAAACAATCAATCATACAATCAAATCCTCAATTTTGTATTTAACAAAATTTTTCACAGTAAGTAATCAATATCAAGCACATGCATATCTCGAATCCCCACGCATCAAGTTATTACTATTTAACTTAAGTGCACTAAATACAAACAAAAACAAGTATAGAGTCATCAGGAGTACTCACCTAACTATGACAACTCGCTCTAGTCATAATAATCGATCAAAAGATCCTCGCCCTCGTAGGGATCACCTGATCATTATAAGATAACAAGGATAATAAGTAATTGAATTAACTAACAGTTCTAGATATCTATCTACCTAATTCTACTTAGATTACTATAAGTTTTTATTCAATTAAACCTAATCGCTAATCGTATGTAACTTTTTCATTCTATTTCCGATATTTACAAATTTATAGTCGTTTTCCATCGTTTTCAAACGTACGTTCACATTGCGATATAGACTAATTTTATTGAAGTGTTATCTATTGAAGCTTAAATATTCTTATTGGCTAGTTTTATGTTCTATTTTAGGACTTAATGATTTCATTGGCCATTAATTCTTACACTTAGATGATCTTATAATTTCTTGTTTTAGTGGCTTCCGTCATCACTTATATCATCATTTGCTTGTGTCATCGCTTATATTATCATTTGCTTATGTCATCGCTTATGTCATCATTTGATTAGGTCATTGCTTACATCATCCATTATATATATATATATATATATACTTATCCTTATGTATTCATACACTTTATACATATGTTATCTATATACTTATACTTCTAATATACTAATATGTATACTTGTGTACTTATACGTATACTAATACACATACCTATATACATATACAGTGACATACATATTTTTATATGTATTTTCGTATGCCTTATATACCCTCTTAAGAAAACTTCACCAAACCCATATTTTTGCACTTTAAGAGTTTATTTAGCAAGGTATATGTATGTATAGTTAATATATACCTCTTTTTAGGTTATGTACATAATGGGTATTCATGTACAAGAGTACCCATACATGTATCCCTTAAGTATATTCTTGTATTCCCATGCTTAAGTATATGTATATGTGTTCTTCTTTCCATTTAGCTAAAGACTTATACACTTATACTATGGGTTTCACTAAACCCAAATATGTACACTCCATATATACTCACTTGATGTATGTATATAGGTATTTCTACATGTATAACCAAGTATTTCTACACCTTAAACATAAATATGGGGCTTTCTACTACCAACAACACATATGGACATATCACATAAGCTTACTACACTAACTTAGCCTATTCAGCTAACTACTAAATAAGTTAAGAAATTACACAACAACATACCTTTCTCTTGCTTGTTATATGAAAAGGAAAGCTAGTGGATATGTGTTATTGGTTTGTGTTAGTAGGTAAAGTTGTGAAAGTGAAATTGGAAGAGTTGAAAGAGATAAAGAAAAAGGGGAAGCTCATGGTTTTGAGGAGGGAGGAAGAACTTTGTTTTGTTTTGTTTTTGTGTTTAAAAAGATGAAAACAAGTAGGTCTAAGGGATAGGGAAGTGAACAGCACAAATGGGGGCAAAATTGGACGAAAAAATGTGTAGAAAGTTAAAGAGAAAGGAAGAAGGCTCTAGATGACAATGACATGTTTGTTGACTTTGTCAACATGTTTACTTAGTCAACATTTGACTTGGTTAACTCTTTGAAATTAAGTAAAATTTGTATGAACATAATGGGATAATTAAGGAAAATTTAGAATAAAAATTAAGGAATTGAAGGGAAATGTGGAGTTTATTGAAATGATTAGTAAGAATGGTTAATGAAATCTTCCTCTAAGTATTTATATCCTATTACATTATTTAGTATGATACTTACTGTAACTATTATGAAATATGTCGTTTAAGGTACTAATACCTACTAAAGCATCATCTAAACACTTAACTCCTTATAATACTAACCTAGTTATATACTTAGGAGATGGATGTGATCTATATGCAATATCTTAGTTTCTAAGGGATTACTTTAGTATTATTTGTATGAATGATTGAAAGTCATCTTTAATCTCATAACAATGATTTATTATAAAACTAAGGTTATATTATCAATTAGGGATATAGGGTAAATTATGCCGAATTAGTGCTTTTATATCCTTAAAGTTATAGTTTTAGAGTTTTATCACTTTCGAGCACAATATCTAGTGTTTATATACATTTAAGGTATAAAAGTTTTCTACGTGATTAAATCTTCGGTTGTTATCTTAGGGTTTTGATGAGGTTCGAGGTCAACTTTTGCTGTTACATATACTTAAGGTTTTAAGGTCTTCATATGCAATTAGAGGTTCAATTGATAATTTAAGGTTTTTAATATTCACTTTAGGTTTTGAATTAAGATTTTAATCGATTTTAAATCTCATTGACTCTATTGACTTCAGGAAATTATCTACAATATAGGGGTTTGATTCTGTGCTTAGAAGGCTAGATTTGCGAGGTTTACATTTAAGGTAAATGGCCACCTTCTCAAACTTTATTTTGAAGGGGAAAACATGGATAGTGACACTACTATCGTAGCTAGTGCAAACTTGTTGTAAGAATTAGGAAAGTCAAGTTAGCAATTATAAACTAAGCGCTTCATAGGAGGCAGCTTATGTCTAACCAAATTTAAAAAAAAAAAATTAAAAAAATTAAAGGCCACTGGCCTTTAGGTGAAAAAAAAAAAAACTGCATGATTTTGAATTCAAGGTTAGCACTTTTGAATTAAAGACTGCCAACCTTTCTTCTTAGCAATTTTATGCCAACCATGTATACTGACGGTATATAGTTTCAAGGGCCGATGTAAGTCCTGCGATATAAAGCAAACGTCAGTTCATTTTTTTTTTCTCTCCTTCATTTGCCTCCCCCGACCCTTCCCTCTTCCTTTTCTCTCTCTTTACTTCTCTCACATACACTTTTCCCTCCCCTTAGCTCTCTTACACACATATCCTCTCTCTCTTAATCTTCTACCCTCACATTAGCTTCCCCCCTCTCAAATCTATTCTTCCGACTCAAAAATGCCACCTAAAAAGTTCTAACCATAGAGAAAGATGCAAAAGACTACTATTGCTTCATCTCTAAGAACCTAGGGTAGAGATTTATTGTCACACCAAGATTATGCCAAGGAGCAAAAGAAAAAACTTCAAAAGATGACATTCAAGAATTATCAATATTTAGATTAGACTCTATTATAAGAATATGGGATAGATGAGAAGATTCAATAGATTGTACTAGAGAAGACCTAGATTAGGTTATTTGAGATCAAGGAATGAACTTTTAAAAATGTCGTAATAGAGTTATTGTTCACTTTGTAGTTAGATAAAGATGAGAAATTGTCCACTATTACCTTTTAGGCATATGGAGATATTCATGCAATAGAACTCAAGCAGATTAGTTACTTTTTAGGATTATATGATGATGATGAGGTAGATATGCCAAACTCTTAGCCCAATGAAATGAATGCTGAAAAATTCTAATACCAAATGATTTAACCAAGATTGGATGAATTTATACCTTCTAAGTCTCTTGCCATTACTTTTGCAGCAATGGAGCACAAGTGACTCCACCGCATACTCGCCTATACCATCAGTTGTAAGAGAACTAGCCATAGTAAGGTAACAAGTTTTATATGTTTTATCTTTATAGCTTGATTTATGGATATTAGATTGATCTTAGGGTAGAAGTAGCCAATCTCAATTATAGACAAGTAGATGATACAAGGACACAAGTCATTTTTTTGTGGAGGCTATATTACAGCATTGCTAAAAGGAATAAGGATTTTTTAGTAAGCTGAAGGGGATGAGGGTATTACATGCAAGCCAATCTCAGTTGCACCCTTTAGGAGTTGGGGTTTATTTAAAATAGCAAATAGGCCAAATCTAGGTAATGATGAGGAAGTTCCTAAAAATCCCCCTACTACAAGAGCTTCTACATCCTATACTCCTCCTCTAGTTAATGGTTATGAGCAATCGAGCGTAGAGATTAGGGAAGTCAGGGAGGAAATCCGAAAGGAGTGGAAGAAGAACAAGAAGTTCAAGACTACTTTGTTTGATATGTTGAAATCCGCTATATCTTACTTCTAGCCAGTAGCTATAAAGCAGTTACACTATGAGACTTCTAGTAAGGAGACCAATAGTAAAGAGTAGGACAGCTAAGGCCTTTGCCTACTTTTTGATTTTTGATTTTGTTATTTTATTTTATTTCTTTTTAACTTTACTGTTAGTCTATTTCTTTTTAGCACCCATCTAATTAGGTAGACTCTGGATAATTGCTACTACTCTATAACTCCAAATATACTTTTATCCTATATTTGCTCTTTTGTCTTTCTTTGTATTTGTAGAGATAAGGCTGATTTGAACTAGATGATCCTCTAAATGATATCATGGTCAAAATTCTCCTTTATTGCTAAAAACTTGAAACTAGGGAAATACCAGTTTTTCATTTCCTTTGATTTTCTTCATCTCCTATTGTAGGCTGCATTCGAGACAATGTGGACACTATCTATTCTAAAGTATGGGGAAGGGAATATAAGAAATGGAGTTTGAATTGAATATCATGACATCTAATGCCTATTTTTGTTTATAAATGGTTATACCTCCCTATCACCTTAAACTTTATTTGTGCTTAAGTATTTGGCAACTTTAGGTAAAACTTTTGATTTTCTTATCTAGAATCTAGAGATTATATAAAGAAAATTGTTGATAGCATCTGTTTGTGATTTGCTTAAATAATTGAATCACTAAGGTGCTCTACTCACCATTGTTGTAATTTTTGTACTTAGTTAAAATTAATTAGTCAATTCTTTAGAAACCCAATTTACCTAGTTTTTTGCCTTAGAATTTAAAGTTTAAAAGTTGGTTGAGTCCTTAAGTGAAAAGTAAACAGGTTTACTTCTATGTAAGGTTAGTTAGTATATCTTCTTTTTACTTGATCTAATAGCACTTTAACACTTAGTGAAAGAGGTAAGTGAAGCTTTGCACTTAGTGATTCCTATAAAAGAAGTCTGGAAAATTTTAGTAAGCATTCAAAAGGTTATGTAGGTAGAGCCTTTACTCCAATAACTCAAGTAATTGAGCTAAGAGTATTCTAACTTGAATGTTTGAGTAAGGAAGAGTTCGTAGGGGTCTCATTAAAACTTAGTCACTTGGGTGATGAGCTTAGGATGTGCTGACTCAATGTACTCACTATAATAAGAAGGGTGGAAGGGTAAAGTTCAACATCTAAACTCAAGAAAAAAAAAAGTGTGAATGAAACATTGAATGAAAATTAATAAATGAATTAAGGCTTGTAACAAAAAGGAAGAAAACCTCAGGATAGAGTAAATACCATATGCTTTCACTATCTTGTTTAGAGGGACAATTAGAGGGATCATATGCTTGCTAAAGGCCATGAAGTTTAAATGGTCCTTTTAGGACTGGTATCTACTTTTGGAATAGAAATCTTAGGCTAAATGCTTGGATTAAAACTTGTTTTCTCTAGAGTGGTTAATTAATATCAATTGTAGTACTCTAATCACATATTTCGGTTTGGTTTGAGTGGTGGGCATCACAAAATAGTGATGGTCACCAAGGACTTCTCGAGTAAATTGAGCTCAGGAAATCACTAAGGACTTCCACTATAGAGATTTAGCAACCTTTTCTTAGGCTTTTTACACTTCCTTAGGACTCATAAGTATCAATATAATTTTCTTTCTATCCTTCTAGAACATGTAGGTGTTTCTATACCCATCGTGTAACATTCTTAAGTCAAATAGCCATGGTCAACCAAGTAATATGTGAGGTGTATACATGGGAAGGACATGACACAGTACCTTATCCCTATATTTATCACTAATGGTAATTGGCACACTGACTTGCTCGGCAATGTGTAGTCCTCCTTTCTTGTTCAGCCAATGAATCTTGTACAACTTAGGGTATGGAAGGGTTGGTAATTTCATGGCCTTAACTACCCCTTGCACAATGATGTTGGTATAGCTCCCTTCGTCAATGATCACAGTGCATAGCTTGCCATTCACCCGACAATTTGTATGGAAGAGGTTCTCTCTTTGCTTAATCTTGTTAGCTACAAAAGCACTGAGATATCATCAAACAACAAAGCAATACTCGCTCTACCCTTAAGAGGTATCTCGACATCAAGGTCTTCCTAAAATCCTTCTAACATTTGATCAATTGCCACTTCTTCCTCTCCTTCACTCATGCATCAACATCAAATGGGGGCTTATCTCCTTTTATGGTCATGACTCAGTGGATTGGACATTGACTAGATACATGTCCATAGCCAAGGCATTTAAAACATTTGATTTCTTAGGTTTTCTTTCTTGAACTCTAACCTAGATCTCTTCGGATCTCAAGCTCTCCTATTTTGCTATTGCTTCGGCCTTCTTCTGATCGACTCGGCATCTGACCTTAGCATTTGACTTCAGAATTATTGATGCTCTATCATTCACTAGTCGGTTCAGTAGGCCACTCCTATTCAGCACCAGTGTTCAGCTACTCAACATTCGACTAACCTGGTTTCACCGTTGCCTTTCACCTCTCTAGGCTATACGGATGGTTTCATCCAGAGTTGTAAGGTTCTGTAGTTTTACAATGTTACCAATCTCAGCTCATAGTCCAAAGATGAACCGTACTATAATTCAAGTCTTAGGTTCGTCGACATCACATCATATCATGAGCAACTGAAACTCTTGGACATAATCGTCTACAAATCTATTACCTTGTCTCAAGCCTTAGAGTTATCAAAAAGTGTCTTGTTCGTAGTGTTCGGGAACAAACTTACTTCTAAGAACTCTCTTCTTGTTGTTTTATGTTCAGACTTCACATCAAGCCTTCAGGCGAAGATTCTATAGTTTCTTCCACTACAGTGTCGCATACCCAGAAAATTCTAACATGGCCACTCGAAGGCGGACAGCATCTTCATAATCGTAGAAGTTAAATATCTTTTTTATGTTCTCTTTCCAATCTAGATAGTCATTAGCACTACTAGAACCATTGAAGCTTGGAATCTATACCTTAAGATGTTGGGTATCCCTTGGCACTCTAAACTCACACTCATCAATCCCAACGTATTGGTCTTCTTCTTCATCGTACTCTTCCACTTTGTTTATCTCTAACCTCCTTCTCGTGACTTTGTTGGTACATTGTGGTGGTGCTTGGTTCACTTGAAAGGCTTCCAGAGCTCACTTGTTCATCTACCTTCTTAGCCTATCTCTCATCTCTTGGCCCTACTCAGCAACTCTCTCACGTGGTCCAACCTCTACTACTATGTTGACTAAGACAGCTAAGTTGGCCACAATAGCAACAAGATCTTGTATCTATTCGTCAGTGATACATAGTGTTTGTTGGGTAGCTCGATTGCAACTATGAGCATTACATTCGGCATCATTAATCTCTCCCTGTACACTAGGGTTCGACATTCTCAACCTAAAGTTTCAATAAATACACTTCACATAAATGCCTTCAACATACATAAGTACCTCAAATAGTAGATAGACTATTACTACATAACTCTCAGTCTCAACCTCAAGCTCAGATGCCAGGATTATAAGGTACACTTAGGAGCTTAGTTATCACTAAGACTTACCATAGCAAATCTAAACTAAAATGGGTCCTCCAAAATATCGAGGAAATTAGAGAGAAATGGTCCAAAAGCGGATGAAAGTAGTTGATGTGAAGCTGCTTGGAGGGTATGACTCACCAATGAATACAACACGACTTGACACCTCACTTGATATGATGCACAAGTTGATGTTAAGGTCCACCCGCCACTAATCCTGAGCTATTTGGTAAGATTATATGTGAGTATATGAAAGATTGACTTGTAGAGAGTTGTCTCACAAGAATAGAATATTAAATCTTAATTGTAAGTTATCTACAGCTTATAAGGGAAAGGAACTATTTATAGTAAGTTCTTAGGGTAACATTACAAATAAAGAAATTACAAAAATGTAATACAAAAAGGGAATTCCTAGTACATACAAAAAAAGGTAAAAAGGATAAAATACGAAAATGGAAAGGTATTACAATGTCAAATGAGGTAGATAAGTGATAGTGCAACATTAGTCTCGTACAAAGATTTTGTGAACATAGCAAGCGAGAGGGATGAAGATGCTGTGACAATAAAGAGGCCAAGACGAGAGAAATGGTAGCATGTCAAGAGAAAACTACTTGATTGATCGGTGAGTCTCTTGTCACTCGGTAAGAATCTCTTGACAGCAGTTGGTCGGATTACTCGGCACAGGGTCCTTGGTAAGGGAATGGTCGGTAACATCACTACCGAGGGTATAATCAACGTATAACAATGTGGAGAGCTCAAGGAGTTCGGCCACATTCCTTCAGTGTAAAGTTTCTCATTATCAATAGGTTATCGAAAGAGGATTCTTTGGGTGAGGGATTGGAGCCCTTGTAGCCATACGCGAGTAATGGGATCGATGGTTGATGGTTCATTAGTTCCCCGAGGTTGCTAAAGATTTGCCCTCAAATCTTAGTCTTCATCATCATTGTCTTTTCCCTTTTAGGCAAGTTGCCTTAACTCATAAGTATAAATACCCCTATACTTGTAGCTGTAACAAATCAATTACCTTCAACACACTTGTATACTTTCTTCCTTACGTAAACACTGCTTGTTTACTCTCGGCATCACTCTTATCCTTTCCCTTAAGCAAGGTTAGGTGATAAGTAACCTCATTGAATCAATTCGTGCATCATATCGAATTGTGCCATAAGTCCTCGGAAGTTTTATTGGTGCATCATATCCTCTGGAACTGTTTATGGGTTTTGCTTACTGCTTCATTCGCCTTTGTCACCCTTTCGTACCTTTCCCATTAACCCTTTTTGAGCTTTCGGCAAGCTTGGACCCATCCAATTATTGGCCTTGTTTGTTCTTAGTCACAACTCGCAACATCTTGGTATTAGAGCAAAGGTTTTGTGTGCACTATAGTTAGTTCTTCTAGAAGTTTTCTTATGCTCTGTTCTGTGTGTGTGGAGTAGAGTCAATTACTATGTTCATTTGACTGTTGTATTATTAGCTGTTCACTTTCTAAAGTGTTTGTTTGAATTTTGAATCTGTGAAGAAAAAAGAAAAATGATAGACCCAAATATGAATGTTAGTGCTGGTGATGACAATGGAATTGTCCACCATGGACAACAATTTCAGGGAACTCCCAAAAGCACTGACAAGAGACTTGATGAGGTAGCTAACCTCTTGGTAGATCTAACCCGAGCTATTCATGCACTGTCTTGCCGACCCATTGAGGTCGCACAAAATACTCCACAAGCTGCTCAACTTATTAGAGGTGTAAACCTAGCTCAACCAATTCAAGGTGGAGGAGTTAGCGAACAAGTAAGGCAAAGGATAAACTTGAGAGAGCTTGATGAGGGGGAAGAAGAGTATTTTGAAGAGAAACATGTACGAATACCCAGAGCATCCAACCATGTGAAGCTTTGGATTCTGATTTTCAATGGATCTAGGAATGTTGATGAATATCTAGATTGGGAAGAGAAGGTAGAGCGTGTATTTGGTTACTATCAATATGAGGATTATTAGAAAGCGAGGACTATTGCTATTGAATTCTCTAAGTATGCTGCCATGTGGTGAAAGAATTTTCAGGCTATGAGAAGAAGACAGGGGTAGCAAGAGATTAACATTTGGCCCGAGATGAAGAGAGTGCTCAGAAATAGATTTGTATTATAAACATATCTCCAAGATACTTTCATTCGGCTTTAGGAGCTAAGACAAGCAGGCCGAGCTGTTGATGAGTATGTTCAAGAATTCTAAACACTTATGATAAGATGCAAAGTGGAGGAACCACCAGCCCAAATAGTCTCAAGGTTTATTACTGGATTGAGAGGAGACATTTAAGACTTTGTGAAGCTCCAACGATTTAACATAGTGGAAGAAGCTATTAGAATTGCCAAGCGAATGGAGAGGCAAAGAAGGAGTCAAGTAACAACCATAATGCCGACTAACCGACCAAGACAGCCAAGCCATCGAGCAGAAGAGTTGATGTCAAAGCTAAGAAAAAAGGCTAACTTGAAGATGTAGTATTGACCTAAACATATGAGAAGGGGCAAGGGTCTAGTACAAAGACCAACTAAATCAAATGCTTCAAGTGTCAAGGGTTCGAACATATGGCTGCTCAGTACCCAAACCAAAGGACGATAGTCATTAAGAGAGACATCCCTAAAGTAAAAGTAGAGAGTATGGATGAGGAACTTGAGGAGGAGCAGGAGGTTCCTGTTGAGAAAGAACTGATTGAAGAGGATGTGTTTCTTAAGGACTTAGACCAGTTACTCATGGTTATTCAACGTAATATGAATGTAGAACCCTCATGAGAGGAGAAATAGAGAGAGGACTTATTTCGTACCACCTACAAGGTAAATGATCGAATGTGTGCTCTCATTGTGGATAATAGAAGTTGCACCAATGTAGCATTAGCCGATCTTGTTTCAAAACTAAAGCTATCAACTATTGCACATCCTAGGCCGTACAAGCTTCATTGGTTGAGTGAGAAAGGAGCATTACATGTCATTCAACAAATATTGTTACTAATCAATATAAGGAATTACTCTAACCAAATCCTCTACGATGTGCTACTTATGTACACTTCCTATGTATTGTTGGGTAGGTCTTGCTTGTTTGACAGGAGAGTTATACATGACAGTTACAGGAACATGTATATGCTAGAAAAGGATTACTAGAAAATCACACTAAATCTGATGCTGCCGAGAGAAGTTCACAAGCTACAAGCGAAACTCGCTCACAAATTGAAGAAAGCTCTAGTGATGAGTAGAGCCGAGTTTTGAGAAGACATTAATGTTGACGAGCCGACCCTGATCATGTTCCTTTGAGCTCACTACCTAAGGCAAGAGCATCTTTATGAGAATAGCATCCTAAAGTTGGAATCAATTTGGAAAACTTGGCCATGCTCTTTTTAAGTACCTAACCTAATCTAGCGATTATCGAGGACTAACAACTGTAAATTGCAACTGAATTGGAAAGCTTTGTCATGGTCTTTTATGCTTACAAACCTAAGAGGGAGCATCTCTTGAGGACTAGTAGCCTTATGTTGCAATTGATTTATAAAACCTAGATGTGCACCATTGAACTCACTAACCTCAGCGGGAGTGTCTATGAGGGATTAGCAATCTTAAGTTGGAAAAATTTTTGGAAAACTTAGTCATTCTCCTTTAAGCTCACTAACCTAGGCTAGAGTGTTTGTCGGGGACTAGCAACACTAAATTGGAATTGAAATGGATAACCTAATCATGCTCTTTTGAGCTCACTAAACATAGCGAGAGTGTCTCTTGAGGCTTTGCCACCCTAAATTACAACCGTTTTAGAAAACCAAGTCATGCTCCATTAAGCTCATTAGCCAAAGTGGGTGTGACTATAGGGACTATTAACTCTAAGTTGGAATCGATTTGGAAAACCTAATCAAGCTCATTAGAGCTCACAAACCTAGGTAAGAGCATCTTTAGGTGAATAGCAACCCTAAGTTGCATTCTATTTAGAAAACCATGTTGTTCTCTTTTGAGCTCACTAACCTAGGTAGGAATGGCAAGAATGTCTCTCAAGGACAAGCAACCCTAAATTGCAATCGATTTAGAAAACCTGGTTTCTACTCTTAAGAGCTTACTAACCTAAGCAAGAGTATCCCTCGAGGACTAGCATATCCAAATTAGAATTGATTTGGAAAACCTGGCCATATTCTTTTAAGCTAACTAACCTTGGCAAGAGCATCTTTATAAGTTAGCAACCCAAGTTTGGAATAAATTTGTGAAACCCAATCATGCTCCTTTTACCTCATTGACCTAGGTAGGAACATCTCTCAATGACCAATAACCCTAAATTAGCATCGACTTGGAAAACATGGCCATGTTCTTTTGAGCTAACTAACCTAGGTGGGAGCATTTCCTGGGGACAAGCAACCTTAAGTTAGAATTCATTTTGAAAACTTGGTTGTGCTCCTTTGAGCTCACTTACCTAAGCGGGAGCATTACTAGGAGACTAACTACCCAAAGTTAAAATCGATTTCAAAAACCTAATCATGCCCCTTTACAAGGAAGTGTGTCTTGGGAACTAGCAAACTTAAATTAGAATCGATTTAGAAAACTTGGTTATGCTCTTTTGAGATCCATAACCTAAGTGGGAGCATCTCTTGAGGCATAGCAACCCTAAATTGCAATTGATTTGGAAAACTTAGTTGTACTCCTTTATGTTCACTAACCTAAGCAATTGTGACTCTAGAGGATTAGAAACCCTAAGTTGGAATCGATTTGGAAAACCTAGTCATGCTCGTTTGAGCTTACAAAGCTAAGTGGGAGCATCGTTAAGGGACTAGTAACTTTAAGTAGAAACCAACTTAGAAAACCTAGTCATGCTCTTTTAACCTTACTAACCTAGGCGGGAGCATCTCATGGGGACTAACAACCCTAAATTGGAGTCAATTTGGAAAACCTGGTCATGGCCTTTTCAGCCTACTATGTTAGGCAGGAGTGTCCCTTGGGGACTAACATCACTAAATTGCAATCGATTTGCAAAACTTGGTTTTGCTCTTTTAAGCTCACTAACCTAGGCAAGAGCATCTTTAAGGGACTAGCAACCTTAAGTCGAAATCTATTTAGAGAACCAAATCGTGCTCTTTTGAGCTAACTAACCTTGGTAGGAATGTCTCCATGAGACTAACAACCCAAAGTTGGAATTGATTTAGAAAACCTGGTTATCCTCCTTTGACCTTATTAAACTAAGTGAGTGTATCTCTCGAGGATTAACAACACTAAATTGGAATCAATTTTGAAAACATGGTCATACTCTTTTGAGCTGACTAACCCAGGTAAGAACGTCTCTTGGGGACAAGCAAACTTAAGTTAGAATAGATTTGGAAAACCTAGTCGTATTCTTTTTAGCTCACTAACTTATGTGGAAGCACATCTAAGGGACTATAGATACCTAATTTTTACCCTCCTTTTTATTTTTTAGATTAGGTTATAAGGTCCTAAATTAGAAAAAACATAAAAAAAATAGGAAATTAAAGAGAACCTAAAAAATTAAGAAATTTAGAAAAATAAAAAAATAAAAAAATAAAGAAAAAAAAAACACAAAATAAAAATAATAAGAAATTTTAGAAAGAAACCCTAAAAGATAAAAAGTTTAGAAAATAATTTTTCTTAAAATTTAGAAAATTGAAAAATTACAAAAAAAAAATTAGAAAATTTGAATAAATAAAAGATTTTAGAAAATAACATGTTATTAGGATAGATTTTAATTTTGGTTTAGAAATTGGGCCGTTAAACCGGGGCTTAGATTTAAATCTAGCCCAAGCTGACCGAGTTCATATGTGCAACACACATATGGACAAAGCATAGGCCAACAACCTGACAGTTAAGCATATGGACATAAAACTAGTATTGACCATGAGCTCTTAGGTTCAAAGTTTAGCAAAGGCAAGGAGGCCTTTTTCTTATTTTTTGTTTTCAATCACATCAAAGACTACCATGTATCAGGATTTGATTGTGCTACGTGTCTTGATACGTAACAAGATGGGATTTGACAACATGTTGACATGGCGCTACGTGTTAATCACATGACATGCCACATTAGCCACCACATATCACGTAATGACACGTAGCACATCGAGGTTGGCCGACAAAGTCGACATGGCGCCATGTCAGCTCATTTTTTTCCTCCCCTTGTTTCCTTTTCCCTTCGTTTTCCTCTCTTTCCCTTGTTTTTCTCCACATTTCTAGCACTTTCCTCTTCAGACAGCCTACTCCAATACGATTTTTGAACCTTTTCTTATTGCAATTTTGCTAAATCAATGGCAAAATTGCAAACTAGACATAGCTTACTATGAATTGAACCCTTTAACATGTCTAATACAGTTAAAGGAGCATTCAATTTGAGCTCCAAAAATCAGAAAAAAGCTATTTTTCTAGGCTTTCTTCATTAATCAAATCTGAGTTTTCCATGTTTTCTGAGAACAACTCAAGTATAAAAGGAGCTTCAAGGAGTTCATACGGACAAACAACCAACAGAATCACTCGACACAACCCCTCTCTCTCCCCGATATCACTTTCTCTCTCTAATCTACTCTCTCTCTCTTCAATTCTCTCTACCCACTCTAACTCGAGTTGAACCACCACTCTAAGAAGACTACCCACAGCTTAGGCTTCCTAACCTAACTACTCGTAACCTTCGCCGTGACCCCTAACAGTGACTCCAATAACCTCCAATTAACCCTTAACCACCGCTACCCCCTCTCTCTCCTCAAACCACCACTAAACACTACCCTAAGCACCAACTAACCACACTGCCAAACTTAGCACACTCTAAAACCCCTACCCCCATTAGCCAACTACACCCAGCAACTCCCTCCAGTGCCACCTAAGCACACTACCAACTACTATCTCTGATAACCTCCAAACGTCCAACCTAGGCCATGGCATCAATCCTACCCCTCCATCCCCCAATAAAAAACACATAAAACACTCCTCACCTACTCGTTTTGGTGATCAAAACAAGCTGAATCATGTCATGGTTCCTACTATTGTAGAAGCCCAACTCGAATCTAATGAGCTGATCCAAACCCGACCCAATCTGAACCCGAGATCCGATCCAATGCCTCGATCCACCTGCTTGCCCAAAATCCATCCAAATTTTTTTTTGTTTATTTATTTATTTATTTGTTTTACTTACTTATGTAAATGTAATCTGTCATGAACTGAGGACAAACTAGTCGTGGCAGACGCCGTATACTGTACGAAGAACCCCTGATCGGTTACCCTTCCAATTCAAGAACTCTTCACACAATATACAAGGCTCTACAACCACTAGTTTCTAAAGAACATCCAGATTCACATGATACCATCACACAAACATTTTTATATAAAGTTTGAGTTATAAAGCTTACAATACACAGTAATTAAGTACGTCTAAGTCTGTAATACTAAGATAAACAAAAGTACATGGGTAAGAGTCTATATAAACTGTTCTCTCTCAGTACACATAACAGCTCGCTCTTGCCCAAGTCTCCAGGCTAACCTTTGGCATCCCTCATCCTACCTCTACGAACAGGCTATCCTGCAACAAAAGCCTAAAGGGGTGTAAGCTTAAGCTTAGTGAGCAAAACCCTCAGCCATACTACAAGCAAGTTATAAGTAGATTATATTCACGCATATGAATGAATGATCAACCAGAATGCCAAACAATACGTATAATTAACTAGTTTATATACGTAACTCAGATTTAACGCCTTCCGAAGTCAGGGTTGGAGTATACACGGCACCAATCAGATCCGGATATTATACTAGAACTTACTTTACTACGGAACTCCACGTCCCACACTTATATCAAATAATTCTTTTATTTTCAGAAAAAACCCAAGTTCTAGTAAAATTGTGAATGGGCCCCCGCAGTCTACACTCACCCCTAAACGGAGGCCTCTAGACTTGACCCTTAGCCATGCGGTTGGCGCCTCCAACGCCTAGTGTTCCCGCGGGCCAGGGTAAGGTCATTTTGTACGAGTGTACCGTACAGAACCAAATAAATGAATAATATCAACCCCCGAATGGCCTCTCTTTACCTCCGTGTGATGTAACGGCTGGAATAATATCCATGCTATGCATGCTAATGCATGTTCCAGTTTCTTTTTATAGGCCGAGTATAATTAAGTTTAAATTATGCTATGACCAACCAATAATTCACACAATCATTTTCTATACTACCATACAACAAACATAGCATTATCAATACTTAAGATAAGTTCACAACTCAAGACATACTAACATACACAGGCGTTTCCCAAACCCCACACAATAGTCAATTAACAATAGTATTTAAGTCCACTATCTACAATCACAAAACAAGCATGGAATCATTGGGTAACTACTCACTCGGCCAAAGCGACTCGTCCTAATCGTAGTAGTTGATCGGAAGGTCTTCGTTCACCTCGAGGTTACCTGATCATTACGATTTGATAACGCTAGTAAGTACTTGAATTAACTAATAATTGTAAACATCTAATTACCTAATTCTACTTAAATTACTATCAACTTTTACCTGGTGAGACTTTATTATGAATCGTATGTAACTTTTTCGTTTTATTTCTGATATTTATGAATTTATAGTCGTTTTTTATCGTTTTCGGACGTATATTCACACGGTAATATCTATTTTAGATGTTAAGACCCTTATTTTACGTTATGAATTAAATTTATAGAAATTTTTAGCTGTAACACTTAAGTACTCTTATTACTTATATTTATATCTTTTATTCCTTAAATTCTTATAATTAAAGGAGTTTACTTTGCTATTACTAATTCATGTATTGAATTAGGTATAATCTAATTTAGAAGGTGTATTAGGATTTACTAATTTTGGCACCTAATTACCTACACTCTTCTTATTTTTCTCATTTTCTAAACCTAAGCTTATGTCATCTCTTACATCATCTTTTACTTATGTCATGGCTTATGTCATCATGTGCTTACTTCATCACTTACCTCATCATTTGATTGCATAAGCATCACCTCATGCTTATGTTATATGTACATGTCTTATGTACATTTTGTTTCTTACTTTATACTTATGTACATATGCCTTATACATACATATACTTATACATCAACCTAAATTTATACCGTATTTATACATGTATACCTACTCATATACCTATACGGTTGGATACGTATTTTTATACAAAAAAAATTAGTATGCCTAATTTTCTCTTAAGAAAATCTTCCCAATTTCATCCTTTTGTATTTTTATGTATGTATATAGTATAGTATACACACATATAGTTAGATATGGTCTTAATTCAAGTTATGTGCATGATAAATACTTATGTACAAAGGTTCTCATACAAGTATTCCTTTGGTATTTCTTTATGTACACATACCTAAGAGTACATACACATGTATTTCTTCCCTCTCCTTCATGATTCTTAGCTTTCTACACTTAAAGATGGAAACTTTGTTCTCTCTTCTTCAAGACAACACTAAACACATAACTACTTATCTAATCTACTTAATTAACTAACTAATGAATAATATAAACCAACATAAAGTAAGTTAAGTACATACCTTTAGATGTGTTGGATTTGAGGAGATAAAAGTGAAGAAATGAAAGTGAAAGGCGAAGGGAAAGCTCATGGCAATGGAGGGAAAATTTTGTTTTGTTTCTTTTGTTTGATTTTCATAATGGAAGACAATAAATAGTGGGGTCTAGAAGGGGGATATGTGGACGGCAACAATTGAAGGGAAAGGAAATGAAAAATCAAAAGAAAAGAAAAGAAAAGCCATGAAAAGCCATCATTAAGAAGTTAAGATATTTTCCTTATCTCTTAGTCTTTTGTTGACTTTTCAAAATGTTGACTTTAGTCAACATGTGTTGACTTAGTCAACCCTTTGACCTTAGTCAACATGTGTTGACTTGGTCAACTCTCCTTAAGCATATGTAAATTTGTGTACATAATGTAGAGATTAAGGGAAATTAAGGGAAAAATGAAGGAAATGAGAGGAAATAAGGTATTTGATGAATTGATTAGTAAACATAGTTGATGATGTCTTACTTTAGGTCTTTATAGCTTATATATCTCATTTGATAAACTACTTTGGATAACAAGTACAAAAAGTACTAATTTGAGTATTAAGGTTCACTACATGTAACCTAATGTTCAACTATAATCCTAACTCTAAGTGAGACTATCTTAATCACATACTTAAGAGATAAATATAATCTATGACTCATTATCTTAGTTTCTAATAGATTACTTAAGGATCTGAATCATATAAGCATGAATGAAGGTCATTTCTAACCTTTTACTAATGATTTGGCAAAATATGATCATGATATTATCAATTAAGGTTTTAGGGTATATCATGTTGGATTAGTGCACATATGTCTTTAAGATAATCATTTTTAGGGTTTCTATCACCTTTGGATAAAATCTTTAGCATTTAGAAACATTTAGGGTAGAAAAGTTTCTTACACGATTGAGTAATTCTTTTAGAGTTTTCACTTTCATTGGCCTTGTCAACTCTTAAATTGTCTAATATAGTTGAGTCTATTTCAAAAGTTAGGTTGCTAATTTTAGGGGTTTACATAATCAAATTAAAAGAAAAAAAAAAAGGGAAGAAAAGAAAAAGGAAAAGAAGAAGAAGAAAAAAAGAAAAAAAAGTAATTTTGTTTTATTTTATTTTTACTAGTTTAACTAAATAAGATATAATAAGTAATAAATAAATTAAATGGTAAAATAGGATAAAAAAAGTAAATAAAAAAGGAAAATTAAATAAAACAAGAATAAATAATCATTTTTTATCACTTAGAAAAATTGATTTTTTAGAAAAATAAAGAAAAAACATATCAACCATTTTTCAAAATTAGGGCCCTTCTTTTAGATTTTCCAAAAAAGAAAATTTAAATTTAGAACTTTCATTTTTAAAAATTTCCTCAAATAAACTGAATTGAACTAAAGACATAAATTCGATATGTTTTCAAAATTAAAATCAATTTAACCTACTAAAGTTTTCATTAAAAGAACTACGTACGTTTGATTCCAAATAATGGGTACGTAGGTACCTACAAAGCGACAATAAAATACGAAAAAACCTAAATTCCCTTTTCCTTTAGTTTAGATTATTTTGTTTATCCAATTAGAGTAATTAAATCGATTCTTGTCTTGTGAAATTAAAAAGGTGATTTTCAAAGATAAATTTTAATTTTGGAAAGTTAATGGTATCCATAAAGGTTCAAAATTCCTAACCTATGGACCTAAATCTCTGGTTTTCAAAAGCCATTTTACAGAAAAAATAGTTTTAATCATAAGACTAATGACTAAATTATAACAAATCCACCCAATTGGTCATAACTTCACTATTTTTCCTGACTCCAATCGGGTGGCAACTTCAAAGTAACCTCAAATTAAAAAAAAAAAAAAACGGTTTTCTTTAAACTCTAGTCGAGTTTAATTATTCATCGATTCTCTCCTTTCCATCCGTGTAGCTCATTTGTATTTCATTCATTTACATTTTTCTTCAAAAATAAAAATATCCGTACGCTAACTTGTTGAGAAGTGGTTTTATCCAAGTTGCCAAGATAGCTCCCAAACGTCAAACCCTCTAGAGAAGCCCTATCAAAACCCAGTCTCAAACTAAAATAACTAACCAAGGAAACAATAACACCAACACCAATAATAGTAACGTCAACCCTAAGGTTGTCGATCCTACTAAGCTAAGGTTCCAATCTTTGGAACAAATAGTGGGGAAGATTTCGGATCAATTGAGTTTTTTGGCTGATAGCATCTCTTTGCTTAGGTCCACGGCTCAATCAAATGAAGAAAGTTCTAAAATTCGATACAAAAAGAATGTTGAAGCCCTATCCTTCGAATCCTTTGAAATAGAAGGGGTGCTTCCAAAGGCCAACCCAACTTTTGAGTCGAATATTTACTTGTTCCCGATCAATTAAAAGCCTAAAGCTGATCAGGACAGATTGAAAGAGCTTGAGAAGCAATTAACTCAACAAATTACCAAAAAAATGAAAATGCTCAAGGGGTATGATGGATTAGAGTACGCTGGCATAATAGACTTCTCTGTCTATGATTATGGAAGCTTCTTAGAAAAGTTCAAAGCACCTAACTTTGAAAAAGACAATAGGACTAGATGTCCCATGTTGTACATCGGCTTTATGTATGCAAGATAGGCAAGTATGTATAGTATGACCAGCTCATGGTCCAAACCTTTCAAGACAGCCTAACTGGCCCTACCTTAACCTAGTACGCTTAGTTAGACCTGAACCAAGTGAATACATGGGAGATGCTGGCTAAAGCGTTCTATGAGCAATATAAATTTAACATCGAAGTGGTGCCAACAATTATAGATTTGGTTGGCTTAAGGAAGAGGCACAATGAATCCTTTAAAGAATATGCTCAAAGGTGGATGTCCCTAGCTATAAGGGTATCTACCCTTATGATAGAAAGAGCTAACCATAACTTTTATTAACACTCTTAAGAGGCCCTATTTTGCTCACCTAATTGGACAAGCCTCTTCTAGCTTTATAGAAGTAGTGGTAGTAGGGTATTGAATTGAAAGTGCCATTTCCTCTGCAAGCTGCAAGAGGCGGTAGATAGAAGACCACCCTTTACTAAACCTACCACCAATAAGCCTAGAGAAGCTACTGTCAGCATGGTCAACTCGAATGCAAGGCCTGACTCTCAGGTTTCTTTCAAGACAAATCCCCTACTAGCTCAACAATAGTATAGAAGCCAACCACAGGTTAGCAAAACCCCAAGACAATTCATTAGAATACCCATTCCACTCAATCAAGTACTTAAAAAGTTAAGGAGAGATAATCTGCTCCATTCGAAGGCTCCCATGAAAGGTATAAGCCAAGGTTTTTTAATTCCAATGCAAGATGCCGTTATCATCTAGGGTAGGTGGGCCATTCAACTAACTCATACTGGAGGTTGAAAAAAAAAATCTAAGACTTAATTGATGAAGGTATAGTATAACTAGATTTTATGGAGGCTCTTACTACAAACATCAACAACAACCCCCTGCCAAATGATAGGCCCATCATCAATATGATATCTGACCACTTAGAACCTACCATCAACATGATCAGCCCCAACCAAGAACCTAAGGTTTATAGATTCTACAAAAAAGAAGTTCCATAAACTAAAAGGTATACCCTCCATGTGTTTGTGGCCCCCGAAAATTATAAAGCTGCCCCCCCCCCCCCCCCCCCCCCTCAACTACCAGGAGATAAACTAAGGGCAGTAAAGCTCGCTTGTAGGGGGATTACCCACTCCAATAGAATCTATAATCCAAAGGAAGACTTAAAAAAGAAGGTCATGCTAGAAATGCCAAGCACTGAACAAGCTAAGCATGAAGAAGGATTGATTGCCTTCACCAAGATGATCAAGTCTAGCAAGTATAAAATAATGGATCAGTTTGCTAAGACTCCAGCACAAATATCCTTCATGAGTCTATTGATGGCTTTGGATCCACATCGAGAAGCTTTGTTTAGAATGCTAAAGGAAGTAAAGGTCCTTCGTGAAATCCTAACTAAAAGGATTGACTTTGTCACCAATTCCATCCTTACTATGGATCAAATTTCCTTCTCCGTCGAGGAACTGGGCAAAGAAGATAACCAGCACATAGCTTCTGATCATAATAGTGAGGATAAATAACATCATCACAACAAGAGTCCTCATTGAAAATAGGTCATCTCTGAATGCTTGTCCTTTGGCCACCCAGGATCTATTGTGTGCCGATACAATTGCTATCAAACCAAGTTCAATAACGGTAAGAGCTTTTGATGGATCCAAGAGAGAGATAATAAAGGAGATCAACTTACCAGTTGATATCAGCCCACAGACGTTAAACATCCCATTCCGAGTTTTGGACATTCCAAGGACCTTCAATTTGTTATTAGGAAGGCCTTGGATACATTCAGTAGGGGCCATACCGTTAACTCTTCACCAGAAAGTTAAGTTCATCTCCAATAGCCAAGTCATCACAATTCTGGGTAACCAAGATTATGAAATCTATAAAGAGATGGCCATACCCTATATTGGTATAGAAGAACAAGAGCACTTTGGACTCCAAACGTTTAACGACATGTGCATGATCACCAATCAGCAGAAGGAAGAGAGGCCGAAATTCAAAGAAGGCCAGTTTGGGACCTACGGGATAGGATACATTCCGACCTCAATGGAAGAGTTGCAAAGGATGCAAACCAGGGGTAGAAGAGGTGACAGGTTATATTACACTCTAATGTCAAAAACTTTCATTCGGACTAAAGTACAAAACTCAAAGCTTATCAAAGAGGGTACCTCCAGCAGAAAAAAGTGATTGGCCTCTCCGACAAGTCCCAACACTTAAATAATTGATTCTCCATCCCTATGAATAGCAATAAGTCTTCCCTAGGGTAAAGGATGAATCACAATCCAGTATTTTATAGAATTTTGTAATAAATTACTTATGTTCTTTAAACAATTGTGCTCGAAAGAAAGTTCCTTTAAATAAAATTAAGTCTCTTTTCCCTTTACTCTTACCTCACTTTCACTTTCCCTTTTACATACTTTTCTTTTTCTCTAGATCCGACGATCTAAATAAAGGCCATGGATACCTTGTGCAAATAGGTGATGAAAATATTGATATCACTTTCAACCCTATTGGGTTAGTCGTCGAGAGTGATATCAATGACCATAATGACGTGCACGAAACCTAGCAAAAACATAAAATGAGTAAAATTTCCATTGACCAGTCAACCAATATAATTAATGTAGGGACTAATGACAACCTTAAGGTATTGAAGATTAGGGGAAATTTGAAAGAAGATCAAAGGGCAAAGATGATCACATTACTGTCCGAATACCAAGACATATTTGAATAGTCTTATGAAGACATGCTCGGATTAGATCCATTGATCGTAGTCCATCGTTTACCCACACAAGAGGATATCAAACCCAATAAACAAAAGTTAAGAAGATTCTGACCAAATGTTCTGTTGCAAAATTAAAGAAGAAGTTAGAAAATTCCTGGAGGTCAGTTATATCGAGGTATCTGATTATTTCGAATGGGTGGTTAACACCATGCCCGTAACAAAGAAGAATGGAAAAGTCAAAGTATGTATGGACTTTCAAGACCTTAATCAAGCAACCCCTAAAGATAATTTCCCTTTGCCCCATATCGATGTCTTGGTTAATAACACAGTTGGAAACCATATTTTCTCTTTTATGGATGGATTTTCCAGGTGTAACCAAATTCGAATGGCTGAAGAAGATAAAACCAAGATAATGTTCATCACAACTTGGGGTACGTTTTGCTACAAAGCGATGCCTTTGGACTCAAAAATGCTAGAGCAACTTATCAAAGGGCCATGGTAGCAATCTTTCATGACATGATGCACAAAGAGATTGAAGTATAAGTTAATGATATGATTGCTAAGTCCAAGGAAGGAGAAAATCATGTGGAAAGTTTGAGGAGAGTGTTTGATAGGTTGAGAAAATTCCAACTAAAGCTCAACCCAAAGAAATGTACTTTCAGAGTGACTTCAGGGAAATTATTGGGTTTTATAATCAACTATAGGGGCATCGAAGTGGACCTTGATAAAGTCAAAGTGATAGTTAACCTGCCCACACCATGCATACTCAAAGAAATTAGAGGTTTGTTGGGCTGTTTAAACTATATAGCCCGGTTCATATCCCAACTCACAGACAAGTGCTATCCCTTGTTTAAGTTGCTAAAAAAGAATACTAAGATCAACTAGGACAAAGAATGTGAGCAAGCCTTTACATCAATCAAAGAATACCTCATGAGCCCTCTAATATTGGTAGCTCTAAAACCTGGGAAGTTGCTATTCCTATATTTGTCAATATTACTAGAGTCCATAGGATGCATGCTCAGCTAGAAAGATGAGGAAGGAAAGGAATGGGCTGTATACTACTTAAGCAAGAAATTCACTTAAAGGGAGTAGAGATATTCAGAAATTGAAAGAACTTGCTGTGCTTTGGTCTAAGTAATGCATCGACTCAAACAATACGCGCTCTACTACCAGGTTGAATTGCTGACTGAACACAATCCCCTGACATACTTGGCAGACAAGCCGGCCCTAATTGGCAAAATCTCAAAGTAGCAAATGTTGCTATTAGAGTTTGACATTATGTACGTAAACTAAAATTCAGTCAAGGGACAAGCTCTAGTAGATCAATTGGCAGAAAATCCCTCCGATAGCACTCCCCAAGATGTACAAGTCAATTTCCCCAATGAGGATGTCTTAGCGATTAAGGGAAACTCTAAAGGAGAACATGAAGAGCCACCAAAATGGAAAATGTTGTTTAATGGTGCAGCCAATGCATCTAGGTGTGAAATTACGGCAATACTAATATCCCTTGAAGGTACTTAATACCCTGTAGCCATAAGGCTCATTTTCACATTCACTAATAATATCGTTGAGTATGAAGCATGCATCATGGGACTTAAGATGACCCTAGATAAAGATATTCAAGAATTAGAAGTATATGGGGACTTTTCACTCATTATTGGCTAAGCCTGGGGAGATTACAAGACTAAAGATCCTAAACTGGTGCCTTATCACTGGCACTTAACTGAATTGGTGGAGAATTTCAAAGAAATCACCTTTAATTATGTATTAAGGACTCATAATCAATTTATTGATGCCTTAACTACGCTAGCATCTATAATCCAGATATCTGGTGGAGTTGAGATTCAACCTCTTGCTATTGAAATTAAAGACAAGCCTGCCTTCTGCCTAACAATTAAGGGTATGAATTACCAAAAACCATAGCACCATGATGTTAAGACATTCTTGCAATAAGGCACATACCCTGAAGAGGCCAAGAAAAAAGATAGAAAGATTATTAGGAGATTGACCACTCAATTCTTAGTAAATGAGTCCGCCTTATACCAATGCTCATTTGACGGTACACTCTTAAGGTGTGTAGAAGACAAAGAGGTTGAGAAGTTAATGAAAGAAGTGCATGAAGGAGTATGTAGCCCTTACATGAATAGATACATGCTAGCAAAGAAAATTATGAGGCTAGGGTATTATTGGTCAACAATGGAGAGTGATTACATCAACCACGTTAAGCATTGTCACCTATGCCAAGTTTATGCGAATAAGATAAAGGCCCCACCTTATGAACTACACACCCTCTTAGCACCATGGCCTTTTTCAATGTGAGGCATAGATATCATCGGCCTTATCACTCCAAAAGCGTCCAATGGGCATCGTTTCATACTAGTCGCCATTGATTACTGTAGCAAATGGGTTAAGGCTTCGTCTTACTCAAACGTTACTAATGGAGTCATAGTTAAGTTCATCAAGAGAGACATTTTGGCCCGATACAGGACTCTGGAAATGATCATCATTGACAATGGCACCAATTTCAGCAACAAGCTTATGTCAGAATTGTACCAACAATTCTAAATCATTCACAGGAACTCTACTCCTTATCGGCCCCAAATGAATGGAGCTATTGAAGTGGCCAACAAAAACCTGGAAAGAATCATTGAAAAAATGGTTGTCATATATAAGGACTAGCATGAGATGTTACTATTCACAATCATGGCCTATCGGACTTCCATTAGAACATCAATTGGGGCAACACCATATTCTTTAGTATATGGAACTGAAGCAGTGTTACCAGTAGAAGTTGAGATCCTGTCGCCAAAGGTACTATTAGAAACTCTGTTGGACGAAGTCGATTAGGTGAGAAAACGCATCAAGTAGTTGAATATGATTGACAAAAGGAGACTAATAACCCTGTGTCATAATCAGTGTTATCAACAAAGGATGGCTCGGGCCTTCAATAGAAGGGTATGACCCCGAAATTTCAAAGAAGGAGATTTGGTGTTGAGAAAAGCTCTCCCCAATGTACAAGATTCCAGAGGGAAATTTGCTCCCAATTATAGAGGTCCTTATGACATGAAGCTAGTATTATCAGGAAGGGCTTTGATTTTGTCCTAAATGGATGGTCTAGATTTGAGAGACCTTGTAAATCCCGATGTTGTAAAATTGTACTATTCATAAAAAGTCAGTGGAAATTTTACTCATAACACGAAAATGCCATTCATTTTGAAGGTCATTGTGGTCTAATTTTTATTATCTATAAGCAAATTTGGTATCCTTGGCCATTGTCGTTGTTGGAATAATCACCCTTTCCATGGAAAGGTCTAATTCCCTTTACTCCATTTAATCGAACTCATACATTATAAACACGAGAGGAGTTAAGG
Source organism: Lumnitzera littorea (assembly GCA_024138015.1). Classification (NCBI taxonomy): domain Eukaryota; kingdom Viridiplantae; phylum Streptophyta; class Magnoliopsida; order Myrtales; family Combretaceae; genus Lumnitzera; species Lumnitzera littorea. The sequence continues at coordinate 78,906,404 of JAMXBB010000006.1, read as the reverse complement.
AATGAGATATAGAATATTGGTAATTAACAAAATTCATTAAAATACTTTATTACAGATTGATCCTCCCAATGGAGAGTGTTATTGTTTGTTTTTTAGGGGAATGTGAAACCCGAGTAAGCAATCACGGCAGATGAGAATAAGGCTTCTAGTTCATAAAAGTTCTAAATAGACAAAAATAATGTGTAGTTTTCTAGATCAGGTTAATTTCCATTATTTCTCCTAAAGAACCGGCAAAGTTTTAAACGTTTTACATCAAGAGCATCTGGGTTGGTAACAAGGGACTAAAACATGAGTCAGAGACTTCTAATGGGGCTTTTCAAAAAGGTTTGACATTTTTTGGCGCTATTAACAAAGACCAAGTAAGTATTTCCACACAATGTTAGCACATCAATTTTTGAATCTTGCACTTGCATTTAAACCATTTTTTTTTTTTACTTCCAACAATCTTTTTAAATAACCCATAAGGCATTCACTTTCTGCATTTACTAGTTAGCAAACCTTCAAAGATACAATCCTAACTCAATTCATCCTTCCAATCCATAAGGTACTTCCCCTCACCAAGTTTCTCTCATGCAAGCCTATAGGGCACTTCCATACTATTTACCATAGGGTACTTCCTTTCACCAAGTTTTCCCTTTGCAAGCTTGTAGGGCACTTCTCTTCATCAGTTTCTTTTGACACAACACAAAGCTTAAGGTTACTAGTCCTCGAAAGGCACTCCCACCTCGGTTAGTGAGCCTTGTGAGGCACAACCAAGTTTTAGATTGATCCCATTTTAGGGTTGCTAGTTCCCGAAAGACGCTCTTGCCTAAGTTAATAAGCCTACTGAAGCACAACTAGGTTTTAGATCGATTCCACATTAGGGATGTTAGTCCCCAAGAGATACTCCTACCAAGGTTAGTGAGCTTACTAAAGTACAACCAGGTTTTAGATCCATCCCACATTAAGGTTGCTAGTCCCCGAAAGATTCTCCTGCCTAGGTTAGTGACTTAGTAAGGCATAACTAGGTTTTAGATTGATCCTAGTTTAGGGTTACTAGTCCCCAAAAGATGCTCCTACCTTGGTTAGTGAGCCTTGTGGAGGTACAATCAAGTTTTAGATTGATCTTAGTAAGGTTGTTAGTTCCCAAGAGACACTCACACCTAGGTTAGTAAGCCTTATGAAGCATAACCAGGTTTTTGACTGATCTTAGTTTAAGGTTGCTAGTCCCCAAGAGATGCTCTCGCCTAACTTAGTGAACCTTGTGAGGTATAACATTGTTTTAGATCAATCTCACATTAGGGTTGCTAATCCTTAAGAGACGCTCTCGCCAAGGTTAATGAGCTTTGTAAGGCACAACCAGGTTTTAGATCGATCCCACATTAGTGTTGCTAGTCCCTGAGAGACGCTCCCGCCTAGGTTAGTGAGCTTTGTGAGGCACAACCAGGTTTTAGATCGATCCTACATTAGGGTTGCTAGTCCCCAAGAGATGCTCCTGCCTAGGTTAGTGAGCCTTATGAGGTATGGCCATGTCACGAACTGAGGACGGCCTAGTCATGGCAGACTCCGTATACTGTATGAAGAACCCCTAATTGGTTACCCTTCCAATCAAGAACTCTTCACACAATATACAAGGCTCTACAACCATTAGTTTCTAAAGAACATCCAAATTCACATGATATCATCACACAAACATAGTTATATAAAATTTAAGTTATAAAGCTTACAATACACAATGTTTAAGTATATCTAGGTCTAAAATAATAAGATAAACAAAAGTACATGAGTAATAGTTCACTCAAACTATTCTCTCTTAGTACACAGGACAGCTCATTCTTGCCCAAGTCCCCAGGCTAACTTGTGGCATCCCTCATCCTGCCTCTACGAACGGGTTATCCTGCAACAAAAGTCTAAAGGGGTATAAGCCTAAGCTTAGTGAGCAAAACCCTCAGCCACACCACAAGCAAGTTATAAGTACATTATATTCACGCATATGAATGAATGATTAGCCAGAATTGTCAGGACCCTAAAGGGGGCCTAGTAGGATTACCTAAAATTTCCATAACATGTGTGCACCCATGGTATGAAAACCGTCTTAGAAGTCAGAGATTGCAAGATTCTAAATAATAAATCACTAAGATTAATGATTTTCAAGAAATTAATTTATTGTAACATAACATAATATATAATTATAAATAACTATGGATGTCTGATATACTACAGTTCCACAGAACCGCAGAGAATCGGTATCCCCTACCAAATAATAAGACAGGATATACTAGCATTATAGTAAGGTTTAATAAATAAATATTTTCTACAAAGGATATCTATGTATCATCTAAAAAGTACTTAACTACTTCTAATACTAATGTACATATCTTCATCTCGCACTCAGCACTCAAGACATATCCCATTCCCATCGTATTTAAACCTGCAAAGGAAACTAAGGGGGAATGAGCATAAAACAGCTCAGTGAGTTCGTTCCTCACCACTACCGGTCAAGCATGTTTTCACACATTATTATCACACATGTAAGCAAGCTATCTACATACATAATGAATGCAGGCGTGATGAATGCAAGCAACACATCCATAGGAGTCTGGATCTATGGAAGGTGTAGAATTACGTCGTCTACACATCGATTATCCTCTGTACTTACCCGCATAGGGCACCTCAGCTTACCTGCATGAGGCTACCTAGGGGCACCACCCCACTAGGCAAAACTCGACTATTACCCTAGCCGAGAAAAGAGTTTCAATCCAAATAGGGGGAGTCCAAACTAAGACTATCCACCCTCCAAGGCCCCTCGGGCACAAACATGCGAGTCCTCTCGCAACCAAAAGTAACCAAGGCCTTTCAAGCACAATAAAGCGAGTCCTCTCGCTATCAAGTGGAGAACCCATGCTAGCTTTGCCTTGATGTTAAAAATACTATTTATAGCTCCACAAGCCCTTACAGCGATCATGCAAAAATTTGTTTAAGGATAGAAAAGCTTTTGCCAAAAATACTTTTCTTAAGATTTTTGCAACGCTAGCACTCTCCATTCATACCTTTACCAAGTCATAGACATGCGACGAATAGAATCGGTTGTTTAGGCAGATATTTATATTTATCAATTTAAAAAAAATGATCATACGGATGATAGCATACAAACAGAACAGTTATTCAAACATACAAGCAATAGCAAACAGCAAAACATCATACAAGTAACACGTACAAGCAAGTAGCAGGTCATTAGAACTCCCTCACCTGGATTATTGCTCATTCTCCAAGCCTTTAGGGTTTCCAGGACTCGATATCAAACGCCTAAATCAAAATGGTAAACCTTATAAGTGTTCTGAGAATTCAGACTCCTTAGTCAACTAAAAGTCTATTGTAGCTTATCTAGTTTCCTCCAATATAACCCGAGTATAGTGTGTATAGGGTTACCATACTCCATGAGATTAATAGTAACTATTTTCTTATATTAGTAAGGTATGAGGCTTTCTTTATGTATTTTGTAATTTTTTTGTTCTGATTCCAATATTTGCAAACTTATAGTCGTTTTTCATCGTTTTCGGACATGCGTTCACACAGTGATATCCGTTTTGGACGTTAAGACCCGTGTTTTACGATATGAACTAAATTTAGAGAAATTTTAACAATGAAAAATTAATTGCTCTTATTACTTATATTTATATCTTTTATTTATACTTAATGAGTTAGTTAACCCTTAAATCCTTATACTTAGAGGATTTTACTTTACTATTACTAATTCATGTACTTAATTAAGTATGATCCAATTTAGAAAGTGTATTAGGGTTTACTAATTTAAGATCCTAATTATGATACACTCTTCTTCTTTTCTTAGTTTATAATCTATGCTTATGTCATGCTTACATCAGCATTTGCTTAGGTTATTGCTTATGTCAGCACTTGCTTATGTCATGGCTTATGTCATCATGTGCTTACCTTATCACTCACCTCATCATTTGATTACATAAGTATCATCTTATGCTTATGTCATATGTACATGTCTTATGTACATTTTGTTTCTTACTTTGTACTTATGTACATATGCCTTATACATACATATACTTATACATCTACCTAAATTTATACTGTATTTATACATATATACCTACTCATATACCTATACGGTTAGATAAGTATTTTTATACAAAAATTCGTATGCCTAATCTTTTCCTTAAGAAAAGCTTCCTAACTCCATTCTTTTGTGTTTTTATGTATGTATTTAGTGTAGTATAGGTATGTATAGTTAAATATGGTCTTAATTTAGGTTATGTACATGATAAATAATCATGTACAAAGGTTCACATATTTGTATTCTTTTAGTATTCCCTTATGTACACATACTTATAATCATATACTCATGTCTTCCTTTCTTCTTCTTCATAATTCCTAATTCCTACACTTAAAGATGGGAACTTTGTTTCCTCTTCTTCAAGACAACACTAAACACATAACTACTTATCTAATCTACCTAATTAACTAACTAATGAATAACATAAACCAACATAAAGTAAGTTAAGTACATACCTTTAATTGTGTTGGAATTAAGGAGACAAAAGTGAAGAAATGAAAGTGAAAGGGGAGGATGAAGCTCACAGCAATGGTGGAGAATTTTTGGTTTGTTTCTTTTGTCTTGTTTTCATTATGGAAGACAACAAATGGTGGGACCAAAATGAGGAATAAGTGGACGGCAACATTTGAGAGAAAGGGGAAAGAAAAATCAAAAGAAAAGGAAAAGAAAAGCCATCATGAAGAAGAAGATATTTTCCTTATCTTTTAATGTCTTTTGTTGACTTTTCAAAGTGTTGACTTTGTCAACCCTTTGACTTTGGTCAACATGTGTTGACTTGGTCAACTTTCCTTAAGTATATGTAATTTTGTGCACATAATGTAGTAATTAAGGGAAATTAAGGGAAAAATGGAGGAAATGAGAGGAAATGAGGTATTTGATGAATTGATTAGTAAACATAGTTGATGAGGTCTTACTTTAGGTCTTTATAGCTTATATATCTCATTTGATAAACTACTTTGGATAATAAGTGCAAAAAGTACTAATTTGAGTATTACAGTTCACTACATGTAACCTAATCTTCAACTATAACCCTAACTCTAAGTGAGACTATCTTAATCATATACTTAAGACATAAATATAATTTATGATTCATTATCTTAGTTTCTAAGGGATCACTTAAGTATTCTAAATGTTTATGCATGATTGAGGGTTATCTTTAGTCATTTACTGATGAAATGGCAAAATATGGAGGATATATTATCATTTAGGTTTTTAGGGTAAATTATGGTGAATTAGTGCTTTTATATCCTTAAAGTTATAGTTTTAGGGTTTTTATTACTTTAGGGCACAATCTCTAATGTTTTTACACATTTAGGGTTCCATATATTCTTACGCGATTAAATCTTCGATTGTCATCTTAGGGTTTTGATGAGGTTCGAGGTTTTAGGGTCTTCATATACGGTTAGGGGTTCAATTGATGATTTAAGGTTTTTCGTATCCACTTTTGGTTTTGGATTGAGATTTTTATTGGTTTTAAATCTCACTGGCTCTTTTGAGTTCGGGAAATTATCTACAGTTTGGACGTTTGTTTCTATACTTAGAAAGCTAAATTCGCAGGGTTTACAAGAATGCCAAACAATACGTATAATTAACTAGTTCATATACGTAACTCAGATTTAACGCCCTCCGAAGTCAGGGTTGGAGTTTACATAGCACCAATCAGATCCGGGTATTATACTAGAACTTACTTTACTACGGAACTCCACATTCCGTACCTATATCAAATAATTCTTTTATTTTCAAAAAACCCAAGTTCTAGTATAATTGTGAGTGGGCCCCTGCAGTCCACACTCACCCTTAAACGGAGGCCTCTAGACTCGACCCTTAGCCAAGTGGTTGGCGCCTCCAACGCCTAGTGTTCCCGCGGGCCAAGGTAAGGTCATTTTGTACAAGTGCACCGTACAGAACTAAATAAATGAATAATATCAACCCCCGAATGGCCTCTCTTTATCTCCGTGTGATGTAACGGCCGGAATAGTATCCATGCTATGCATGTTAATGCATATCCCAATTTCTTTTTATAGGCCGAGTATAATTAAGTTCAAATTATGCTATGACTAACCAATAATTCACATAATCATTTTCTATACTACCATGCAACAAACATAGCATTATCAATACTTAAGATAAGTTCACAACTCAAGACATACCAACATACACAGGCATTTCCCAAACCCCACACAATAGTCAATTAACAATAGTATTTAAGTCAACTATCTACAATCACAAAACAAGCATAGAATCATTAGGTAAATACTCACTCGGCCTTGGCAATTCGTCCTAATCGTAGCAGTCGATCGGGAGGTCCTCACACACCTCAGGGTCACCTGATCATTACGATTTGATAAGGCTAGTAAGTACTTGAATTAACTAATAATTCTAAACATCTAATTACCTAATTTTACTTAGACTACTATCAACTTTTACCTGGTTAGACTTTATTATTAATAGTATATAACTTTTTCGTTTTATTTCTGATATTTATGAATTTATAGTCGTTTTTCATCATTTTCGGACGTATATTCACACGGTAATGTCTGTTTTGGATGTTAAGACCCCTATTTTACATTATGAACTAAATTTATAGAAATTTTTTAGCTATAATACTTAAGTATTCTTATTACTTATATTTATATACTTTATTCCTTAAATTCTTATAATTAAAGGAATTTACTTTGCTATTACTAATTCATGTACTGAATTAGGTATAATCTAATTTAGAAGGTGTATTAGGATTTACTGATTTTAGTACCTAATTACCTATATTTTTCTTATTTTTTTCATTTTCTAAACCTATGCTTATGTCATCGCTTACACATCTTTTATTTATGTCATTGCTTATGTCATCATATGCTTATGTTATGGCTTATGTCATCATGTGCTTATGTCATCATTCACCTCATCATTTAATTACATGAGCATCACCTCATCATTTAATTACATGAGCATCACCTTATGCTTATGTCATATGTACATGTCTTATGTACATTTTGTTCCTTACTTTATACTTATGTACATATGCCTTATACATACATATACTTATACATCTACTTAAATCTATACCGTATTTATACATGTATACATAGTCATATACCTATACGGTTAGATACGTATTTTTATACTAAAATTCATATACCTAAGCTTTTCCTTAAGAAAAGCTTCCTAATCCCATGCTTTTGTGTTTTTATGTATATATTTAGTGTAGTATAGGTATGTATAGTTAAATATGATCTTAAGTTAGGTTATGTACATGATAATTACTTATGTACAAAGGTTCACATACTTGTACTCTTTTGGTATTTCATTATGTGTACATACTTATAAGCTTATACTCATGTCTTCCTTTCTTCTTCTTCAAAAGTTCTAATTTCTACACTTAAAGATGGAAACTTTGTTTCCTCTTCTTCAAGACAACACTAAACACATAACTACCTATCTAATCTACCTAATTAACTAACTAATGAATAACATAAACCAACATAAAGTAAGTTAAGTACATACCTTTAGATGTGTTGGATTTAAGGAGACAAAAGTGAAGAAATGAAAGTGATAGGGAAGGGAAAAGCTCACGGCATGGAATGAGAATTTTGGTTTGTTTCTTTTGTTTGATTCTCATAATGGAAGACAACAAGTGGTGGGGTCTAGAAGGGAGAATTGTGGACGGCAACAATTGTGAGAAAGAGAAAAAGAAAAAGAAAAATCAAAAGGAAAAGAAAAGAAAGCCATCATTAAGGAAGAGATATTTTTCCTTATCTCTTTAGTGTATTTTGTTGACTTTTCAAAGTGTTGACTTGGTCAACCCTTTGACTTTGGTCAACATGCATTATCTTAGTCAACATTCCTTAAGTATGTGCAATTTTGTGCACATAATGTAGTAATTAAGGGGAATTAAGGGAAAAATGAAGGAAATGAGAAGAAATGAGGTATATGATGAATTAATTTGTGAATATGGTTGATGAGATCTTACTTTAGGTCTTTATAATCTACATATCTTATTTGATAAACTACTTTGGATAACAAGTACAAAAAGTACTAATTTGAGTATTAAAGTTCACTATATGTAACCTAATCTTCAACTATAACCTTAACCCTATGTAAAACCATCTTAATCATATACTTAAGGGATAAATATAATCTATGACTCATTATCTTAGTTTCTAATGGATTACTTGAGAGTTCGAATCATATAAGCATGAATGAGGGTCATCTCTAGCCTTTTACTAATGATTTGGCAAAATATAAGCATTATATTATCAATTAGGGTTTTAGGGTATATCATGTTGGATTAGTGCACATATGTCTTTAAGATAATCATTTTTAGGGTTTCTATCACTTTTGAATAAAATCTTTAGCATTTGGAAACATTTAGGGTAGAAAAATTCTTTACGTGATTGAGTAATTCTTTTAAGGTTTTCACTTTCATTAGCCTTGTCATCTCCTAAATTGTCTAACATAGTTGAGTCTATTTCAAAAACTAGGTTGATAATTTTAGGGGTTTATAGGCCAGGTTTTAAATTAATCCCACAAAAGGGTTGCTAGTCTCCGAGAGACGCGCCCGCTTAAGTTAGTGAGCCTTGTGAGGCACAATTAGGTTTTGGATCGATCCTAGTAAGTTTGCTAGTCCTCAAGAGATGCTCTTACCTAGATTAGTGAGCCTTATGAGGCACAACTAAGTTTTAGATTGATCTCAGTTTAGGGTTGCTAGTCCCCTAGAGACGTTCCTACCTAGGTCAGTGAGCCTTGTGAGGTACAACCAAGTATTAGATCAATCCCAATTTAGGGTTACTAGTCCCTAAGAGACACTCCCGCCTAGGTTAGTGAGCCTTATGAAGTACAACCAGGTTTTAAATTGATCCTAGTTTGGGATTGCTAGTCACCAATAGACACTCTTGCTTAGGTTAATGAGTCTTATGAGGCCCAACCAAGTTTTAGATCGATCTCATTTTAAGGTTGCTAGTCTCCGATAGATGCTCTCGCCTAGGTTAGTGAGCCTAGTAAGGTACAACCAGGTTTCTTATCAATTCTAACATAAGATTATCCCTTAAAGACACTCCAACCTAGGTTAGTGAGCCAAAGTGAGGCATAACCAGGTTTCTTTCCTCATCCAAAGTGATTTTAGGATAGTCATAGTTGTTTTTCTTGAGGACAAAAATAGTGTCTATTTTATCTTTGTAGCAAAGTTATGCTCAAACTTTATCATAAATAGGGGCAACTGTAGACATCTAATTCCAACCTCCCCCCCCCCCCCCCCTCCCCTTTTTATTTTTCAAATTAGGTTATATGTTCCTAAATTAAAAAAAAAAACACACAAAAAATAGGGAATTATAGAAAACCCAAAAAAAATTAAGAAATTTAGAAAAATCCAAAAAAACTTAAAATTGAGAAAAGACACAAAATAATAATAATAATAAATTTTAGAAAGAAACCCTAATTGATAAAAAGTTTAGAAAATAATTTTTTAAAAATTTAGAAAATTAAAAAATTACAAAAAAATTAGAAAAGTTGAAAAAATAAAAGATTTTAGAAAATAACATATTATTAGGATATATTTTAATTTTGGTTCAGAAGTTAGGCCATTGAACCTAGACTTAGATTTAAATCTAGTCTAGGCTGACCGAGTCTATATGTGCAATTTGATTGCACATATGGACAAGGCATAGGCTAATAGCCTAACGGTTAAGCATATGGACATAACATTAGTATTGAGCATGAGGTCTTGGGTTCGAAGCTTAGCAAAGGTAGGGAGGCCTTTTTCTTATTTTTTGTTTTCAATCACATCAAAAATTGCCACGTATCAGGATCTAATTACACTATGTATCCTGACACATGGTAGCACAAGATTAGACGACATGCTAACAAGGCACCACATGTTAGCCGTATGGCATGCCACGTCAACCACCACATGTCATGTAATGACACGAGGTATGTCGGGCTTGGCCGGCATGGCTGACATGGCGCTACATCAGCCCATTTTTTCCCTTTCCTTCTTTCCATTTCCCTCTCTTTTCCTTGTTTTTCTCCACATTTCTAGCACTTTCCTCTTCAGACAGCTAATTTCAACATGATTTTTTAACCTTTTCTTATTGCAATTTCTCCAAATCAATTGCAAAATTGCAAACTAGACATAGCCTACTATGAATCAACTCTTTAACACATCTAAATATAGTCAAAGGAGCAATCAATTTGAGCTCCAAAAATCGAAAAAAGGCTATTTTTCTAGGCGTTCTTCATTAATCTGATCCAAGCTTTCCATGTTTTCTAAGAACAATTCAAGTATAAAAGGAGCTTTAAGGATTTCATACAGATAGACAACCAAAAGAATTACTCAACACAACCCCTCCCTCTCCACGCAATCACTTTCTCTCTCTAACCCACTCTCTCCCTCTTTGATTCTCTCTACTTACTCTAACCCAAGCTGAACCATCATTCTAGGGAGACTACCTGCGGCTTAGGCTCCCTAACCTAACTACTCTCGACCTCCGCCATAACCCCTAGCAGTGACTCTAACAACCTCCAATTAAACCATGGCTACCGTCACCCTTCTCTCTCCTCAAACCATTACTAAACACCACCTTAAGCACCAACCAACCACATAGCCAAACTGAATACACTCTAAAACCCTTACCCTAATCGACCAACTACACCCAGCAACTCCCTTTAGTGCCACCTAAGCACCACCACCAACTGCCACCTCTAACAACCACCAAATGACCAACCTAAGCCATGGCAACGATCCTACCACCCCCCATTCCCCAATAAAAAGCACACAAAACACTCCTCACCCACTCATTTCGATGATCAAAACAAGCTGAATCATGTTTTAGTTACTACTACTATAGAAGCGCAACTCGAATCTAGTGAGCTGATCCAAACCCAACCCAAATCCAACCCGAGATCCGATCCGGTGCCCCAATCCGACCCAATCGACTCGCTTAGGTCTGACCTATACGCCCAAAATCCTTTCGAAGATTTTTATTTTTGTTTTGTTTATTTATTTATTTATTTATTTTACTTATTTATGTAAATGTAATCAAATATAAAAAAAAGGGAAGAAAAGAAAAAGAAAAAGAAGAAGAAAAAAAAGTAATTTTGTTTTATTTTATTTTTACTAGTTTAACTAAATAAGATATAATAAGTAATAAATAAATTAAGTAGTAAAATAGGATTAAAAGAGTAGATAAAAAAGGAAAAATATATAAAACAAGAATAAATAATTTTTTTATCACATAAAAAAAGTGATTTTTTAGAAAAATGAAAAAAAAAAAAAGATATCAACCATTTTTCAAAATTAGGGCCCTTCTTTTAGATTTTCAAAAAATGAAAATTTCAATTTAGAACTTTCATTTTTAGAAATTTTCTCGAATAAATTGAATTGAGCTAAAGACGTAAATTGGACCTTTTTTCAAAATTAAAATTAATTTAAACTACTAAAGTTTTCATTAAAAAAACTACATACGTCTGATCCTGAATAGTGAGTATGTAGATATCTACGGGGCAACAATAAAAAACGAAAAAACCTAAATTCCCTTTTCCTTTAGTTTAGATTGTTTTGTTTATCCAATAAAAGTAATTAAATCCAGTCTTGTCTTGTGAAATTAAATAGGTGATTTTCAATGATTAATTCTAATTTTGGAAAGTCGATGGTATCTACAAGGGTTTAAAATTTCTAACCCCCGGACCTAAATCTCTGGTTTCCAAAAAATGTTTTACAAAAACATTGGTTTTAATCATAAGACTGATGACTATGTTATAACTAATCCACCCAATTAGTCATAACTTCAGTATTTTTCTCGACTTTGGTTGAGTGACAACTCTGAAGTAACCTAAAAAAAAAAAACAATTTTCTTTAAAATCTAGTTGAGGACTAGTATTAAAAGGGTAGGGTTTAATACTAGTCGGTTCAAAGAAAGTCTATTTTATAAAAAGAACCGAAAGGGTGAAAAACCAAGCTCGATAGGGACAAGTAACACAAAGTTGGAATCGATTTAGAAAACTTGGTTACACTCCTTTGATGTCTCTAACATAGGCAAAAGTGTCTCTTAAAGACTAGCATCACTAAATTACAATCAATTTGGGAAACATGGTAGTAATCCTTTGAGCTCACTAACCTATGCAAAAGCGTCTCTAGCGGACTAGCAAACCTAAGTTAGAATCAATTTGGAAATCCTGATTGTGCTCTTTTAAGTTGACTAACCTTGGTGGGAACGTCTCTATGAGACTAGAAACCCAAAGTTGGAATCGATTTGGAAAACCTAGTCATCCTCCTTCAACCTTACTAACCTAGGTGGGAGTGCCTCTATGAGACTAATATCCCTAAGTTGGAATTGATTTGGAAAACCTAGTGGTGCCCCATTAAGCTCATTAACTTAGGTGGGAGCATTTTTTGGAGACTAGTAACCTTAAATTGCAATCGATTTAGAAAACTTAGTCATCATCTTCTAACCTAACTAACCTAAGCATAACTGTCCCCCAAGGACTAACATCCTTAAATTGTAATCGATTTGGAATTCATGGTTGTGCTCCTTCGAGCTTAGTAACCTAGGTGAGAGTGTCTAGTAGGGACTAACAACCTTAAATTGCATGCGATGTGGAAAACCTGGTCATACTCTTTTGAGCTCAACAACTTAAGCAGAAGCGTGTCATAGGGACTAGGAACCTTAAGTTGGAATTGGTTTAGAAAACCTAGTCTTACTCCGTTGAGCTCACTTACCTAAGCAAAAGCATCTTTAAGGGACTAGTAACCTAATGTTGGACTAATTTGGAAAACTTGGTTGTACACCTTTTGGCTCACTAACATAGGTAAGTATATCGCAAGGGGACTAGTGAGCTAAGTTGGAATCAATTTGAAAAACCTGGTCATACTCTTTTTAGCTCACTAACCTTAATGAAAGTGTCTCTAGAGGACTAGCAAACCTAAATTGGAATCGATAATAGCTAGTTTAGTGTAATTCATGGTCAATGATTAAACTACATATTTTTGTGAGTCAATAGGATTTTTTGTGAAATCAATTGGGCTCGTACACCATTTATTATGTATTTTCCTAATAAATACCTATATATTGGCTTAATATGTAATATAATAATTAGTACTATTAAAATATTTATCAAATCCTTGTCAAATGAACACTTTAGGGCATATTAATGGTTGTTAGACAATTTTGGAAAGTGTGATTTTTAGGGTTTTTAGTTTAAAACTAAAGTTTATTCAAGTGAATTATGGAGTTATGGTAACGTACGATGGAATCAGTAATACGAAAGGGTATTTTTGGGTTTTTGATAATTTTGATTAGTTTTGATTCTTAAGATATATCAATAGTACTCGAAACAATGATCATGACGATATAAAGTTTACTAAAATCAAATAGGAAATGAGTAAGATACGATCAAATGAAGTTTAAAGGCACTATAAGAAAAGTTTATTAGAATTTTGATTCAACTGGTACTTGACTTGGAAGCTGTGTTTATATTTTCATAATTGTATAAGTAAGGAAGGACCACTTAATGAAGTTTAGGATTTTGTGCTATTACTAAGCTTAGGTAAGTAGATCTAACCCATGCTTGGAGTAAATATTTTGCTACTCATAACATTACGTACTTTTTGATGTTATATCGATTAGATGTGGCTATATTTTGGGGTGGGGGACTAATATGCTACTATAGTAAATGATGATGATGTGGTGATTTTGAATTATGGTAACTATATCTTGGTTATATTGTTATGCTACTATGTTGGGTATTGATTTGTACTTACGAATGATTGTGCTAACCAAGGAGGTTAAGTGATTGCTAACTCAATTTTCTAGGTTACCTAAGTGATAAAAGCATATTTTTCATGTTTGAAAGTGCCAATTTAAATAGAATTATTATTGATTTTATAGAAATCATTAAGAAATGGTATTTAATTATTTTCATTTGGACATTACAAGAATTAGAAGATTCAAGAGTGGAATTACAGACAATTTAAAGGAGTTTTACACAAATTAACGTAGTCCAAATCAACACATGCAAATTGGAATTAAAGGCAGCCAGCCTAATAGCTGGCTTATAACTTACAACTTGCATTAGTGGCCTTTGATGTCTATGCCGCTAACTTTTGATGGCTACACCACTGGCCTTACACTTATACCATTGGCCTTCTTGAAAAAGAAACTTCATGTGAGCCAACCCTAATTTTTCATATAAATAACTTATGTTTCATCATTTAGGGGACTATTTAGATACTTCTTCCTTAGACGTAGAGAGTCATAAAATAATCTTTAGTTGGTTCTTGACAAATTCTTTTGAAGAATTACTTTGATCATTGAGAGGATTTTGCTTTTGTTATGGAGACCAAGTTGAAATTGCAATTAAAGACTATCTTTTCTAATACAAAATTGGTGACATCTATTTCAATTATTCTTATGCAATTCAATGAATTACTTATGCTTTCAATTATGAATTTCCTCGCAATTCCAATTAGTATTTGTGTTTTTGTTTCCAAATCCATGGTCGGTTAATTTTATTTGTGGGGATTGATGAAACCCTAGATTGTTAAGATGATAATTGTGTTCATGTTATGGGATTAAGAGATATATGGATGATTCATGATTGCAATTTATATGATTTCGATTATAATTATTCAATTAATTATAATTGTTAGAAACCTTAATGATATGGGAGTTGTTATAGGGTATGCTAGAAATTCTTAGTTGATTTGATTAATCAATGTAGAAGTAGAGTTAATTGAATTAATTAGAAATTATCTAGAGATTAATACGATGTTTGGCGATTGATTATTCACTAAGACATTAGGGATAATTGATTTAGGACATTAGACAATTACAGTATCGGGAGATATATGATTGTAATTTAGAGTCCACTATGAATTGAAAGATGCAAAAAATGACTAATTAATAAGGGATTTAAATCCTTAAGTTTTAAGGTATAATAATTTCACTTCAATAACCGTAGAGCTAGCAATCTATATAACATGATAATAATTTGATTTGCATAATCTAGAGTGGATTCTGTTTTCCCATCATTCTCAATTGATTACTTAATTTTAAATTTGTCATAGTTATTTTCTTTTCAATAGTTTTAGAGCAATTATTAGATTAATTAATTAAATTTTGATTACTTGAATATTGATAAGAACTATTATAAGATTAGTAATTTTTTAGTCCTTAAGCGATCGACAACCTTACTTTCTCTATATTACTTTATTCCGACCCAATATACTTGCTAGAGTATTCATAATTTATTTTTATATATATAGTTTAAGCGAATCAAGTTTTTGGCATCGTTACCGAGAATTGGAAATATTAAACCTTCTAGTTTTGTTGGAAATTTAGGTGCACTTGACAATGTATGTTATTTTTTCGTTCTCTTTGCAAGTGTTTTATGCGTAGGAGTAGAAGTGCTAAAATTCTACCACTAGATTTAGAAATAGAACGCACTTTACATCAGTTAAGGTGAGAGAACAGAAGAAGAATAGACGAGATGGCAGGTAATGAGGGTAATAATTAAATACAAGAAGTTCCATGAGCATTACGAGATTATACAGTACCTATGGTGATGGGTTCAACTATAAGGAGGCCTACCATTCAAGCTAACAACTTTGAGTTGAAGCCGTCCCTTATTCAAATGGTTCAAGCAAATCAGTTTGGAGGCTATCCCAATGAAAGTCCTAATGAGCATATTGTAGGATTCCTTCAATATTGTAATATAGTGAAGATGAACAATGTGACAGACGAGGTTATCAGATTATAGCTCTTTCCCTTTTCACTAAAGGACAAAGCTAGTGCTTGGTTTCATTCACTGCCATAAGAGTCTTTCACAACCTAAGCTAATCTTTCATCGAAGTTCTTAAGGAGATTTTTCCCACCAGTTTGGATCACAAAACTAAGGAACGACATCACCAACATTACCAAGTTTAGTGGTGAGTCACTTTATGAAGCATGAGAGAGATTCAAGGAGGCGATTAGAAAATGCCTACATCATGGATTGCTAGACAATCTCCTAATTGAGATCTTATATCTCAATCTGGATGAGACATTGAAGTCCCTAGTTGATGCTACAGCTGGAGGTGCTCTGATGGATAAGACATATAATGAGGCAAGTGCACTAATAGAAGAAATGGCCTCTAGTACACATAACTAGCAAAACGAGATAAGCAAGTTTGGAGTGGCAGCAACTAGTGACAATAGCACTATATCTCAATTAACAACTCAAATTGCAACTCTCACCACTCAAGTAAGAAAACTCACCTCAACATAATCTTTTAATACTAACCCTATTGTTTTTTGTGAGTTATGTTCAGGACCACATTCGACTCTTAAGTGCTTAACTAGGAATCACTCAGCTCCAACCAATGGAGAACAGGTGAATTTTGTCAACAATTTTTAATGCGGCAATCAAAGACCATATTCGAATACATATAATCCTAGGTAGCATAATCATCTAAATTTTTCATGCAGAAATGAAAACAATGCATTCCAACCACCACTTGGATTCTAGAAGTAAGGTCCTGCTCAGAATGCTCCACCTTAGCAAAATCAGTCTAAAATGGAAGAGCTCATATTGAGCTATATACAAAAGATCAATACCTTGCTATAGAATCAACAAGTGACTATTCGAAAACTAGAGAATCAGATAAGTCAAATTTCTCAACAATTGAGTAATAGACCATTAGGGTCTTTATGCAGCATACTGAAAAGAAACCTAGAAGTGTCAATGCTATTATGCTAAGGAGTGAAAAAGCATTGGAAATAGTTCACAGACGAGTTGAAGAAAAGGTGTAGAGAGTCTAAAGGTAGAAAAAGGGAAGGAGGTAGAAGAGGAACCAATGTAGAAGTCACCAAAAGTGAAACCGTTTGTTCCTCCAGTCCCCTTTCCAGGAAGATTAAAGTAACAGTAGCTAAACGCTCAATTCTCCAAATTTCTAGATGTATTCAAGAAGCTACAAATCAACATTCCTTTTGTAGAAGCACTTCAACAGATGCCTTCATATGACAAATTCATGAAGGATTTGCTCACCAAGAAGAGAAAGATTGATTGGAACAAACCGGTAATGCTTATAGGGGAGTGCTTCATTATCCTTTAGAAAAATTTATCTACCCTGCCTAGAAAACAAAGAGATCAAGGGAGTTTTACTGTTCCTTCCACTATAGGAAATTTTCATTTTGATAAGGTTCTTATTGATTTAGGTGCAAGCATCAATTTAATGCCCTTGTCTATTTTCAGAAAGATGG
The DNA here is from genome assembly GCA_024138015.1 of Lumnitzera littorea. Lineage (NCBI taxonomy): Eukaryota > Viridiplantae > Streptophyta > Magnoliopsida > Myrtales > Combretaceae > Lumnitzera > Lumnitzera littorea. Next base: position 78,889,112 of record JAMXBB010000006.1, on the reverse strand, counting down.
GACTTAGAGATTGCAAGGAGATTCATATCACCTTACAACTTGCTGATAAGAGTATCAAATACCTAAGAGGTATTGTTGAGAATGTCCTGGTGAAGATAGACAAATTTATCTTCCCAGTTGACTTTATAGTCCTGGAGATGGAAGAAGACAGAGAGGTGATCATTGTCCTGGGCAGACCATTTCTTGCAATAAGTAAGGCATTAATAGACGTGGAACAAGGTAAGCTAACTTTAAGAGTTATGGACAATCAGGTAACGTTTAATGTTTATGAAGCCATAAAGCATTTTGATGATTGCAAATCCTATTACATCATTGAAATTTTTTATGAGATTACCAGTGAGTCTATAGAAGAGAAAGCAAGATTGGATACCATGGAGTCAGTTCTTAAGGATTTGGATGATTAGAGCGATGACTACAAGCCTGAAGAAGAAGGTAGGGAATAAGTGTCAGAAATCAAAGCTGGATACTATGAAGAACTAAGCACCAGTGAGCAGAAGCCAATTCCATCATTGACACAACCCCTGATGCTTGAACTTAAACCTTTACCTAGTCATTTAAAATATACTTATCTCAGAACAAATGATACTTTGCCAATAATTATCTCCTCCTCTTTGATAGATGACCAAGAGAAACAGCTTTTAGGAGTTCTGAGAGAGCATTAAGAAGCCATCGGGTGGACCATTACCAATATAAAGGGGATCAGTCCCTTAATTTACACTCACAAGATATTGCTTGAGGCTGAGTGCAAACCCACAGTACAACTACAGAGATGACTCAACCCAACTCTCAAGGAGGTAGTGAAGAAAGAGGTACTCACATTACTTGATGCAGGTATTATCTACCCTATCTTAGATAATAAGTGGGTTAGTCCTATTTAGGTAAGGCTAAAAAAAGGTGGTATGATTGTGGTTAAAAATGAGGTTAATAAGTTAATCCCTACTCACATTGTGACTAAGTGGAGAGTTTGTATAGATCATAGAAAACTGAATGATGCCACCCATAAAGGCCACTTCCCCCTCCCTTTCATAGATCAAATGTTAGAAAAACTTTCAAGGCATGATTATTATTGTTTTTTAGATGGATATTCTGGTTATAATCAAATTCATATCGCACTTGAGGTCCAAGAGAAAACCACTTTTACATGTCTTTATGGCACTTTTGCCTTTTGGAGAATGTCCTTTGGTCTCTATAATGCACCCGTAACTTTTCAAAGATGCATGATGTCTATGTTTTCTAACATGTTAGAAAATTTTATTGAAATATTTATGGATGACTTCTTTGTCTTTGGGAAGTCATTTGATTCATGTCTGACCAATTTAGGCTGTGTGCTTAAAAGGTGCAAAGAGACTAATCTACTTTTGAAATGGCAAAAATGCCATTTTATGGTAAGAGAGGGAGAAGTCTTCGGTCACAAGGTTTCGAGAAAGGGGATTGAAGTTAATAGAGCCAAAGTGGAGATAATAGAGAAGTTGCCACCACCTACTTCAGTTAAAGGAGTCAGGAGCTTCTTAAGGCATGTTGGCTTCTATAGGAGAGTTCTAAGATCATAGTATATACAGACCATGCTGCTCTGAAAAATTTGTTTACTAAAGCTGATACTAAACCTAGGTTAATTCGATGGATCTTATTACTACAAGAATTTGACCTTAAAATTAGAGATAAAAAGGGAACTAAAAATGTAATTGCTAATCATTTATCTCGATTACAATTGAAGTGTTTAAAGCTAGCCATTAATGAAAAGTTCCTTGATAAACAATTGTATGCAGTAGAGATCCGAGGATTACCTTAGTATGTTGATATAGTTAATTACCTAGTTAGTAAAATCATAACATATGGTTTCTCATTTCAAAAGAAAAAGAAGTTTTTACATGATGTGAAATTTTATTTCTAGGATGAACCGTATGTTTTTAAAATTTGTGCTAACCAAATAATTAGACGATATGTGCCCGAAACAGAATAGCTTAACATAATTCAACACTACCATTCTAAAGAAATAAGGGGTCACTTTGGTGTAGAAAGAATTGTAGCTAAAATTTTATCTTGTGGATTTTACTAGCTTAGATTTTTTAGTGATTGCAGGAATTATGTTATGTCTTGTACTCAATGCCAAAAGACTGAGAATATTTCTAGGAGACATGAATTACCACAAAAGAGTATTCTAGTAATTAAGCATTTTGTTATATCGAGAATAGACTTCATGGGTCCTTTGCCTTTATCTTTTTCAAATAAATATATATTTCTGGCAATAGATTATGTGTCAAAATGGGTAGAAGCAATAGCTCTACAAACTAACAATACTAGAGTGGTAATTAAATTTTTGGAAAAGAACATTTTTTTCTAAGTTTGGGGTACCTAGGGCTATTATAAGTGATGAGGAGTCGCATTTTTTGCAATAGGCAATTTCAAAAATCATTAACAATATATGGATTCACTCATAAACTTACCAACCCACATCATCCACAAACTTGTGGATAAGTTGAGATGTTCAATAGGGAAATAAAGCGTATCTTAGAAAAGATTGTCAATGCATCTAGGAAAGATTGGTCTCTAAAGTTTTAAGGTATAATAATTTCACTTAAATGACCATGTAGCTAGTAATCTATATAACATGATAATAATTTGATTTACATAATCTAGGGTGGATTCTATTTTCCAACAATTTTCAATTAATTTTCTTTTCAATAGTTTTAGAGTAATTATTAGTTTAATTAATTAAATTTTGATTGCCTAAATATTGATAAAAACTAGTATAGGATTAGTAATTTTTAAGTCCTCAAGGGATTGAGAACCTTACTTTCTCTATATTACTTGATTCCAACCCACTATACTTGCTGAAGTATTCACAATTTATTTTCATATATATAGTTTAAGCAAATCACTAAGTGAACCCTAAGTGAGATGCTAAAATTCCACTATGGAGAGTTTGAAAACTAGAATTAGATCACTATGTTGAATAGAACTTAAAGACTAGTTATGTAAGGTGATATACTTAAGTTGTTATTGCATATCATGGCATGGCATAAAAAGAACCTACAAGTCAAAACTTTTAGAATAAGGCTTCTAAGTGATCATGGAAAAAGCATAGCTTTATGAACTCAATTTTTTTAAGCATATATTTTGCATTGCCTATACATTGTGACTATTTTGATAGTCAGATTTGTTAAACTACAATATGTGGTTTAATTTATCATTTTTACCTCTTTGACTTGGTAAACTACAGTATGTAGTTTAATTTTGTAAAGCAAAGCTGTGGGTCCTACTCTTGACGGCTTCTTATTGCCCATAGTTTTCTATATGTTATATTTAGATGCCTGGCTATGTTGACTAATCGGAACAAAATTGAAGAGCATAGGATATTGGTACCGATGCGTGCTACATACAAGAGCATAGCATACTACATTGCTAGCAATAAATACCTGGCTAGGCAAATGCACATGTGAAGTTGAACCTGCAGGTTATGGGTAAAATATTTCAATTGTGATATGCAATATTGTCTATCATATTGTTGATATTGTGTTGTTTGTTATCTACTCTCACTCAACTTTAGTAGCTAAGGGGATAAAATGTTTTATCCATAGGTTAACAGTATCATGAAGGGCCTAATACTAAGAGGGATATATCATGAGAGCATGAGTCGGAGTCAGCGACCTTTATATGGAACCTATACTAAGTCAACAATCTTATTATTGTAAAGATGACAAAAGAAAAAGCTGGTTTCACATTTTGGTGTAAATATTATGATATACACAAAAGTTGTAATAGAATATTTAGTAGAACTCCGATGTAGCAACCCTTTTATCATATGAACAAAATTGTCTTTTAATGAATGAGCTGATTAAGCTAAGTTTGTAACAAGTATTCCTATATGATGGTGCATTCCATGCTAAGTCGGGATGTGACACCAAAGTTGGAACCAATTTCAAAATCTCGTTCATGCTCCTTTAAGTTCACTAACCTAGGTAAGAGTATCTCTCAAGGACTAGTTACCCTAAATTGAGATCAATTTTGAAAACCTAGTCTTGCTTTTCTAAGCTCACTTACTTAGGCGAGGGCTTCTCTCGATGACTAATAACCCTAAATTGTAATCCATTTGGAAAAGCTAGTTGTTCCCCTTTGAGCTCACTAACTTAGGCAGAACCGTCTTTAAGGGACTAGCAACCCTAATTAGTAATTGATTTGGAAAACCTGGCCATACTATTTTGAGCTCACTAAAATTAGCAAGGGTATCTTTTAGGGACTAGTAACCCTAAATTGCTATCAAATTAAAAAACTTGGTCATGATCTTTTGACCAAACAACCTTATCAAGAGCACCTTTCAAGAAATAGCAATCTTAAGTTGAAATTGATTTTGAAAACCTAGTTATGCTCCTTTGAGCTCACTAACCTTAGAGGGAGAGTTTCTCTAAGACTGGCCACCTTAAATTGGAATGGATTTGGTAAACTTGGTCATACTCCATTAAGCTCACTAAACTAGGTGGGAGCATCTTCAAGGGACTAGCAACCTTAAGTTGGAATCGAGTTGGAATACCTGGCTATGCTCCTTTAAGCTCACTAACCTAAGTAGGAGTGTCTCTTAAGGACTAGCAACCTTAAATTGGAATTGATTTAGGAAACCTCGTCATGCTCTTCTAAGCTTACTAACCTAAGTAGAAGTGTCTTCAAGCCACTAGCAACCCTTAGTTGGAATCAATTTGGAAAACCTCATTATGCTCATTTTAGCTCTCTAGCATAGGTAGGAGCATCATTCAAGGACTAGTAAACCATCGATTTGGAACACCTGGTCATACTCTTTCAAGTTCAATAACTAAGGTGGGACCATCTCTATGAGACTAGTAACCCAAAGTTGGAATCAATTTGGAAAATTTGGTCATACTCCTTTGAGCTTACAAACCTAGGTAGGATCGTCACTCAGGGTTTAACAACCCTAAATTGCAATCGATTTGGAAAACCTGGTCATACTCTTTTGAACTCACTAACCTAAATAGAACTGCCTCTTCGAGACTGGCAACCCTAAGTTTCAATCAATTTGGAAAACCTAGTCGTACTCCTTTGAGCTTACTGACCTAGGCAAGAATGTCTCTCGAGGACTAGAAACCTTAAATTGCAATCAATTTGGAAAACCTAGTTGTACTCATTTGAGCTCACTAACCTAGGTAGATGTGCCTTTAGGTGAGTAGTAATCTTAAGTATGAATCGATTTGGAAAATGTGGTCATGCACATTTAAGCTCAGTAACCTAGGCGGGAGCATCTCTAAGGGACTAATAACCCTAAGTTGGAATTGATTTGGAAAACATGGTTGTGTAGCTTTGAGCTCACTAACCTAGGCAGAACATCTCTAGGGGACTAGTAACCTTAAGTTGGCATCGATTTGGAAAACCTAGTCGTGCTCCTTTGAGATCACTAATCTAGGTAGGTGCAACTTTAGGAGACTAACAACCCTAAGTTAGAATTGATTTGGAAATCCTAGTCACACTCCTTTAAGCTTACTATTCTAAGAGAGAGCATCATTATGGACTAAGAACCTTAAATTGCAATCAAATTGGATAACTTGGTCATATACCTTTGAGCTCACTAACATAAGCAGTAGTACCCTTTGGGGACTAGCAACCCTAAGTTGCAATCGATTTGGATAACCTAATCGTGTTCTTTTGAGCTCAATAACATAAGTGGGTGTGTTTCCGTAACACTAGCAACCCAAAGTTGGAATCGATTTGAAAAACTTAGTCATTCTCCTTTTAGCTCACTAACCTAAGTAGGATTATCTCTCAAAGACTAACAACCCTAAACTGTACTCAATTTGGTGAATTTGGTTATGGTCGTTTGAGATCACTAACTAAGGCAGGAGTATCTCTCTGAGTCTTGCAACCTAAAGTGCAATCAATTTGGAAAACCTGGTCATACTCCATTAAGCTTACTAACCTAGGTGGTAGTATCTCTATAGGACTAGTATCCTTATGTTGGAATCAATTTGGAAAACCCATTCATACTCCATTGAGCTTACTACCTTAGGGGGGAGCATCTCTCAAAGATTAGCAACCCTAAATTGGAATTGATTTAGAAAACCTAGTCATGCTCCATTAAGCTCACTAAACTATGTGGGAGCATCTCTCGAGGACTAGTAACCCAAAATTACAATAGATTTGGAAAACTTAGTCATGCTCATTTTAGCTCACTAACCTAGGTGGGTATGTCTCTAAGGAACTAGCAATGCTAAGTTGGAATCAATTTGAAAAATGTAGCTATGCACCTATGCACCTATGAGCTCACTAACCTAGACGGGAGTGCCTCTAGGCGACTAGTAACTATAAGTTGGAATCAATTTGGAAAACCTAGTTGTACTCCTTTGAGATCACTAACTTTGGCAAGCGTAACTTTAAGGGACTAGCAACCATAAGTTAGAATCGATTTGGAAAACCTGGTTGTACTCCTTTAAGCTCACCAATCATGACAAGAGCATCATTATGGGACTAAAACAACCTTAAATTGCAATTGATTTGGACAACTTGGTCATGCTCCTTTGACCTCACTGGCATAGTGATGAGTATGATTTTCTTTTAAAAATAATGTTTCAATAATAACACTCTAGCAAGTGAACCAAGTCATACACTGTAGTAAAAATACTAGTGAAACCAGGTTGATCTCAAGGATTGAAAATTAAGTATTAAATTATTTCAATTTTTTTATTAACTAAGCAATCGAAATAGAATGATAAAACAAATTATAATAAAAAGAACTAATTGATTACGACTAAGAATGTACTAAAAATAAAATACTAATGTAACAAAGAAAGAATTCACTAATAATAGCATGGGATTTCAACAAAGCCATCATCTAACAAATCAACGCATATCCGTAAAATATGCTAAAATTAATTAATTGATTTTTAATTAGATTCACAAGAGTTCACTTTCCTTTCGAATTGATATTTCCCTAATTATAGCAAAAGCATTCCTTTCGAGCAATTTATCTATAATCCCCTATTATATAATAAAATTTACTACCTTAATTAATATCAAAATTCATGTATATTTATATGTCATAAAAATTAATACTAATCGCATTACGAACGTGAATCCGAAAATTAACTCAAAGTGCATGTTTTCATATTAACAATTAAATTAATTCTATTCTAATTTCATATAAACTATCAATTCCCTTTCAAGTTTTTCAAGTTTTATTCACAAAAATGTTGTTAGTCATATAATAGAATCACGAATCATAAAATCGAATAATTAAAAATCCACTTAATTAAAAAATAACATATAATAGTCATGTATCGATTAAATCATCAAGCTACATCAACTATTAAATATAATTTAGTTCATAGCAAAACTAAAAATTACACAAAAGAATTTAAAAAGCATAATAAATCTTGAAAGTAAAAAAAACTGAGAAACCCTATTATAATTCTTGGAGTGTAAATCTATTTTTCAATATGGTCTTTTTTGAATCTTTTGTGCTCTTATGATGAACCCTAAAATTTATCTTTGTCTCCCTGTCTTGCGGCTACAAAATTAGGATCTTTCCTTTCATCTTCCTTGCGTGCTACGGAAGTCGTAAAAACAATATGCTGGCCGCAACTAAATTTGAAGAAAAATCAATGGTTATTCAGTTCCTCTTCTTACGTATGGCTTTGGAAAAATAAAACAAAAGACTCCCAGGATTTTTTTTTTCAAACTGAATAATGGATAATCCTCCCTTTTTATATGCAGCATGAATCTATTTTTTTTTTTCTGTCAAATCCTCGCCAACTTTCCTTTTATAATCTCTTATCTTTCACAAGACGTTGATCGCAGCATGCATTTATATATATCTCCCAAGCCTTTTGAAAAGATTCTCCTTACGGCTACAATCGAAAAACTATAATAATATTAAAAATATCTCTTCAACCGACTTTGTGGACTTCAATTTAAACTTTGGAATGGACTAAGCAGAATTCACGTTTAATTACTTTTAGGCCTTTCTAATTGCATAATGCTAGATTATGGACAACTGGACCTTTGATTCCATGGAGATGGGCTTCTTGAAAATTCTTGTCGAGAATAAACATGGGCTTCAGGCATTCTAAACTTCATCTCCTCAAATCGAAGGCTTTGAAAATTGTTCATGATCTACTTCTTCGTATAATATTATACTTGAATTAACTTGTATGTATATTTTTCAAATTCGTAAAATTTCCTATCAAAAGTATAAAAATATACACATTAACGTAATATAAAATTGAGATAAAATATATAAAATTTATACTTATCAACTACCCCCAACTTTAAGATTTGCTTGCCCTCAAGCAAAATATATGTCAATAAAAAAAATTAAGGACAAGTACTATACTAATTACAAAGTTACATGAAAACCAATCATAGATTGCATATCAATCCTATTCAATGATTAAGAGATATGACTCTCCTATCGATTTACATTCAATTTAATCAAATTCAAGTTCTTGCAACTTTCAATTGCACACATTCACTCAATCAAAATTTACATGCACTAGGAACACTAAAATACTGGAGTTCAACAGTTAATCTATGTGAGACAAAGTTCTATCATATCATTTAAACGAAGATTTAGCAAGTTGAAATCAAGTATAACATCAACTAATCAAGAGAAAGCAACACATACTTTGTACACTTAACTAAAATGTATACACTCTCCTTTTCCAATCTCTCGAAGTATCATAATTCAAAGTAAATGCATATTACATCTACTTATTCCCTGATCATCCCTTTAGTATTGATTTTCGTTGGAGGTTTTTTTTTTTTTATCTCGATTGTTCTATTGTTTAGGTTGGAGTAGTTTCATCAGTCAGTAAGTCTCAGGCTAGACAATCTTAGGCTACTAGGTATTAAGACTCCCCTTCAAACCATTCACTTACTCCATTATTTATTAAAGCACAATTATTTTAGTTGAGTTCATTGGCAGCAAAATTCAAACGTCACTCTTCTAAGGGACCAAGGCAAATTCATACTAACTTCTCCTTACGTAGGCAACGGGAAAAAATCTTACTCTTCTGAGAGACTAAGGCCGATCTTTACCAACATATCCAATTTATTTACCACTTTTTTATTTTTATTTTATTGATACCTCCAATTAAATTGATTTTTCAAGGGATTTTCATGAAACAAGTTTCATGTATTCATTTACTATGAATTATAAGGCTCTAAAGACTTCTAAGGGATGAATATACAGTAAAGTAAGATTAAAAATACAAGGATCTAACTCCTAATCTGTGACATTGCCCTAATTCCAAGTCTCAAATCAATGTTTAAATAACAAATAACTAAACCTAACATAGATTTCATAATTCAACTCCAATCAAGTGTTAAAAGTTCATAAGTGATCAAATAAAATTAAGTGCAAAAATAAAAAAAATCTAACCAAGAAGTTGGTTTTCAATTAAAAATGCAAATTGATTGTAAGATGTATATGTACAATGAAATGGTATTTCATATAACAATGTAAACTCAAGTGCAAGATTAAAAATATAACGATTAACCAGCATCAAGATATAACATTTCAATTCATCTCTATCACCTCAACTTCAGAATAAATATCTCACCACCAACTTTAGAACAACAATGTCCTCATTGTTAAACAAAATAAAAGAATAAAGAGGTAAGAAACAGGACTCCCCTAGGGTGATGAGTGGCTCACTAGTTAAATCACCCTATCTATAGTAACATGATCTTGCCATCCACAATCAAATAAAATCCTATAGCCTACATATTTAACAAAGAGATCAAAGACACTAAAGAAAATCAAATAAATAAAATGCAAAATAAGCATGAAAAATAAAGAAATAGTGGGCTACCTCCCATTGAGTGCTTGTTTTAAAGTCTTTAGCCTAACTTTCTTTCCTTCTCAAGTTAAGTCACTTAGACACACCACTAGTTACTGCTCATCAAAATTCTCCCCCTCATAAAAATGTTTCAACAAGTGCCCATTGACTCGAAAAGGGGCCCCAATATTGCTCTTAATCTCAATAGCTCCATATAGGAAAACTTTGGTTACCTCAAATGGTCTTGACCACCTAGACCTCAATTTACTAGGAAACAACTTCAATCGAGAGTTATATAACAATACCTTTTGTCCAATTCTAAACTCTCCATGAAGAATATTCCTATCATGACACCTATTTGTCTTTTCCTTATAGATCCTAGCATTTACAAATGCCCCATCTCGAAACCCCTCCAACTCATTGAGTTGGAGTAACCGGTGGCTAGTTTTAACATCACTATCAAAGTTTATAAATTTTATAACCCAATGAGCCTTGTTCTCCAACTCCATAGGGAGATGACACGCTTTTCTAAATACCATCCTATATGGGGACATGCCAATTGGATTTTTATAAGCAATCTAGTATGCCCAAAGAGCATCATTGAGCTTAAGTGACCAGTCTTTGCGTGATGCACTGACTGTTTTCTTAAAAATCTGCTTTAGCTCCCTATTAGAAAGCTCAACTTGGCCACTTGTTTGAGGGTGATAAGGTGTTTCCACCTAATGTTTCACTCCATATTTAGCAAGCAATTCATCAAATTGTTTGTTAAAGAAGTGAGTCCCTCCCTCGCTAATGATAGCACGTTATGTCCTAAACCTTGTGAAGATGTTCTTTTTCAAAAACATAGGTATACCTCAGTAATCATTGGTTAGGAGAGCAATAGCTTCAACCCATTTTGACACATAGTTAACTGTAACCAAGATGTATTTATTTGAAAAAGAAGTAAGGAATGGTCCTAGTCAACTGTAACCAAGATGTATTTATTTGAAAAAGAAGTAGGGAATGGTCCCATGAAATCAATCCCCCACACATCAAACAATTCAATCACTAGGATTTCACTTTGTGGCATCTCATGTCATGTGGAAATATTTCCAAATCATTGACACTGTGTACGGGCTAACACAAATGCCCTACATAGAACTCCTTATCGTAGGTTGAGTAATTTAAGGCAGCACCTCAAAGTTTTTTGCTAAAATAAGCAATGGGTCGACGCTCTTACATAAGGACAGCACCAATGTCGACACTAGACACATCACATTCAACCTCAAAAACCTTCTTGAAATCCAGTAGGCCAAGTATTAGAGTAGACGTCAACTTACACTTCACATCTTCAAAACTCCTCTAATCCTTTTCTATCCATTTAAACTCAACGTTCTTCTTGGTCAATTCAATCAATGGTATAATTATGGAGCTGAAGTTTTAGATAAATCTTTGATAGAACAAGGCTAGGCCATGAAATCTCCTTACTTTAGCTACACTAGTTAGCCTAGGCCACTCATTAATAGCCCTAACCTTTTCCTCATCAACTTAAACTCCACTCCCTAAAACGACATATCCAAGGAATATAATCTCACTTTGACAGAGCATGCATTTCTTTAGGTTACTAAATAATTTCTCGACGTAGAATATGTTAAACACTAATCTCAAATGTTTGACATGAACGAGAAGGTCGGCACTGTAGACTAGAATATTGTCAAAATAAACCACAATGCATTTGCCTATCAATGTTTTGGGTACATGATTCATGAGCTTCATGAATGTACTCGGTACGTTAGTTAAACCAAATGGCATGACCATCCACTCAAATAGACCATCCCAAGTCTTAAAGGCTATTTTCCATTCATCTCCCAATCTCATTCGTATTTGATGATAGCTACTCTTTAGATCTATCTTTGAAAAGATGCATATACCATGCAACTCATCGAACATGTCACCAAATTACAGGATCGGGTATCGATACTTAATAGTAATCTTATTGATGGCATAGCTGTCAATGCATATCCTCCATTATCCATCTTTCTTTGGTATTAGCATGGCTAGGATGGTACATAGGCTCATGCTCTCACAGAAATATCTACGATGTACTAACTCATTAACTTACTCTTTCAACTTAGATGCCTATTCAAGATTGAGTCCATAGGCGGGTTGATTTAGTAGGGCTACTCCAAGTTGAAGATCGATGCAATGTTCAATTCCTCTCAAAGGAGGTAATCCTTTCGGCATTTTGGTAGGGAAGAGGTCAACAAATTCATGAAGTAGCTACTGCAATTCGGCAGGTAAGTTCTTAGCCTCTCTAACCTCTAAGAGTCTCCTAACCAAAAGGAATACATAGTTCTCAGCCTTGACCTCTCATGCAAACTGAGCTAGGGAAATCACCAAGGACTTCCTCTGCTGAGATCTAGCAACCTTTTCCTGGGCTTCTTGTACTTCCTTAAGACTCATAGGTGTTAATATAACTTTCTTCTTGTCCTTTTGAAACATATAGGTGTTTCTATACCCATTGTGTAACACTCTCAAGTCAAATAGTCACAATCAATTAAGCAATATGTGACATGCACACATAGGAAGGACATCACACATCACCTCATCCCTATACCTATCACCAATAGTAATCGGCACTCTGACTTGCTCGGAAACATATAATCCTCCTTTCTTGATTAGCCAATAGATCTTATACGACTTAGGGTATAGAATAGTCAGCAATTTCATGGCTTTAACTACCCCTTGTATGATGATGTTGGTACAACTCCCTCCATCAATGATCACAGCACATAGCTTACCATTCACTCGGCAATTCATATGAAAGAGATTCTCTCTTTGCTTATTTTCATTAGCCATAAAAGTACTGAGAGATCGCCGACCAATAAAGCAATACTCGGCTCTGCCCTCAGGGGTATCTTAGCCTCTTAATCTTCCTCAAATTCTTCCAACATCTAACCGATTGCCACTTCTTCCTCTCCTTTACTCATACTTTCTACTTGAAACCAAGGCTTGTCTACCTTTATGGTCATGACTTGGTGGTTCAGACATTAACTAGCCACGTGTCCATAGCTAGGCATTTAAAACATTTAATTTCTCAAGTTTTCCTCCTTAAACTCTGACACTGGTCTCTTCAGATCTCAGGTTCCTCAGTCTTTAGTCTTGCTCTTACTTTAGCCCTCATCTGATCAGCTCGACACATGACCTCAATGTTCCTCCTCGAAACTGTTTAGTGCCCTGTCATTCCTTGGTCTACTTGGCAAGCCAGTCCTATTCAGCATCATGGTTCGGTTACTTGGCATTCAGCTAACTCGGTTCCACCATTGCCTCTCAACTCTCTAGGCTATATAGATGGTTTCATCCAAAGTTGTGAGGCTTTGCAATTCTACAACATGACCAATCTCAGCTCAAAGTCCCGAGATGAACCGTGGTATAGTTTAGGTCTCAAGCTTGTCAACATCATACCGTATCATGAGCAACTGAAACTCTCGGAGATAGTCATCTACAAATTTGTTACCTTACCTCAAGTCTTGGAAAAGTGTCCTATTCGTAGTGTTTGGGAACGAACCTATTCCTCAGAACTCTCTTCATTTCGTTCCATGTTCGGACCTCACATCAAGTCCTTAAGCAAACATTTTGTAGCTTCTTCCACCACATCGCCGCATACCCAGAAAATTCTAACACGGCCACTCTAATGTGGACAACATCTTCATAATCATAAAAGTCAAATATCTTTTCGATCTTTTCTTCCTAATTCAGGTAGTCATCATCATTACCAGACCCATTAAAGTTCAGAATCTGTATCTTAAGATGTTTGGCACCTCTTGGTGCTCTAAACTCTCGCTCATCAATTCGAGCATGCTGGTCTTCTTCTTCTCCATACTCTTCCACTTCATCTAACTCTAACCTTCTCCTTGCGACTCCATCGGCATATCGTGGTAATGCATGGTTCACTGAAAAGGATTCTAAAGCTCGCTCGTTTATCTACCTCCTCGGCCTATCTCTTAGTTCTCGACCCTACTCAACAACTCTCTTATGTAGTCCATTCTCTAAGACCCTATTTACTAAGATAGCTATATTGGCCACAATAGCAACTAGATCTTGTATCTGCTCATCAGTAGTATGTAATGTTTGTTGGGTAACTCAACCACAACCATGAGCATCACTTTCAACATCATGAATCTCTCCCTGTACACTAGGGTTCAACAGTCCTAACACAAAATTTTAGTAACTACACTTCACATAGATAGCTACAATCAAATACAGTATCTCGAATAGTAGACTAACTATTACTACATAGCTCTCGATCTCAACCTCAACCTCAATCTCTGATACAAGGAATAAATGGTGTGCTTAGAAGCTCAATTATCTCTACGACTTACCGAGGTAAATTTGAATTGAAATAAGTCCCTTGAGATATCAAAGAAAATTAAAGGGAAATGGTCCACTACTGAACCGGAGTAGTTGACGTGAAACTACTCAAAGGATGTGACTCACGAACAAACACAACACAACTTGACACCACACTTGATATGACGTACAAGTTGATGTCAAGGTCTACTCGCTACTAATCCTATACTACTCAGCAAGATTAGATAAGAATGTTTGAAATATAGACTTGGAGAGGGTTATCTCACAAGAACAAAATATTTAGTATTAAAATGTAAGTTATCTTCCGGTTTACAAAAGAAAATGACTATTTATAGTATCCTTAAGGCAGCATTACCAATAATGAGATTACAAGAAAATATATACAAAAAGAGGATTCCTAATACATACCAAAAAGGGTAAAAAAGACAAAAGACCAAAAATGGAAAAGTAGTAGAATGTCAAACAAGGTGGACAGGTGGCAGTATAACATTGGTCCCATACGAATATTCTCTTACCATAGTAGGTAAGAGGAGTCAAAATGTTACAATAATAAAGGGGTCGGGATGAGAGGAATGGTAGCATGTCGAGAGAAAACTACTCGACCATTTAAATGAGTCTCTCGTCACTCGACAAGAACTTCTCGGCAATGGTTGGTCAAATTACTCGGCATAAAGTTCTTGATAAGGGAATGGTCAACACCATCACTACCGAGTGTATAGATCAATGTATGATAATTAGAGGAGCTCAAAGAGTTTAGCCACATTCATTTAGCGTAAACTTTCTCGTCATCAGTAGGTTACCAAGAGAGAATTCGCCAGGTGAAGGATTAGAGTCCTCGAAGTCATGTGTGAGTAATAAGGCTATTAGTCGGTAGTTTGTCAAGTACCCTTCTTATCTCGAATCTTAAGATCGAACTCCTATAATAGTAAAATCTACCTAATTAATCTTAGCTTTGCATCTACCTTTGCCAACAAATACTTCAATGCTAAGTGGTCAATATATACTATCACCCTAAACATTATAAGATAGGATATAAATTTATCATAAGCAAATACTACTACAAGAAACTCCTTCTCCGGGGTAGTTGTCATGACCTTAAAGGGAGCTTAGTAGGATTGCCTAAAATTTTCATAACATGTGTGCACCCATGATATGAAAATCGCCTTGCAAGTAAGAGATTACAAGACTCTAAATGATTAATCATTAAGGTTACTGATTTTTAAGTAAATAATTTACTGTAAAATACAAATATAAATAACTATGGGTAGCTGATATCCCATAGTTCCTCAGAACTGTAGAGAATCAGTATCTCCTACCAAATAATAAGATAGGATATACCAATATTACAAAAGAAATACAAGAAAAATTAAATTATCAACAAGGATGTTTATGTATCTTCTAAAGAGTACTCAGCTATTCCTAATACTACGATACATATCTTCATCTCACACTTAGCACTCGAGACTTATCCCAATCCCAATGTAAGTAAACCTGCAAAAGAAATTATAAGAGAGTGAGCATATAACAGCTCAGTGAGTTTGTTCTTCACTACCATCGTTCAAGCAAGTTGTCACACATTATTATTACTCATGCAAGCAAGCTATTTACATATAAAATGAATGCAAGCACGATGAATGCAAGCAATACATCTATAGGAGTCCGAAACTATAGAAGGTGTAGAATTATGTCATCTATACTTCGATTATCCCTTGTACTTACCCGCATAGGGCACCTTAGCTTACCCGCATGAGGCTACCTAGGGGCCTTACCCCCTAGGCTACACTTGACTATTACCCTAGCCGAGAAAGAAAATTTCAATTCAAATAGGAGAATTCCAAACTAAGACTATCCACCCTCTAAGGCTCCTTAGGTACAACTTGCGAATCCATCTCATAAGCTAAAATTAACCAAATTTGCGAGTCCATCTCGTAAGCCAAAATTAACCAAGGCCTTACAGGGACAATAAAGCGAGTCCTCTTGCTATCAAGTGGAGAACCTATGTTAACTTTGCCTTAACGATAAGATATCATTTCTAGCACTATGATCCTTATCAAAATCAAACAATATACGTTTAAGATTAGGAAAACTTTTTCCAAAAATACCCTTTTCAACATTTTGCAAAGCTAGCACTCTCCATCCATACATTTACTGAGTCATAGACATGCGACGAATAGAACCAGTTATTTGTGTCAAATATTTATATTTATCAAATTAAAAAAAGTGATCACATAGATGATGGCATATAAGCAGAACGGTCATTCAAACATACAAGCAACAGCAAGCAGCAAAACATCATACAAGTAACACGCACAAGCAAGTAGCAGGTCATTAGAACTCCTTCATTTGGATTATTGCTCATTCTCCAAACTTTGGGATTTCCAGAACTCGATATTTAATGCCTAAGTCTTATATTTATAGGGTTTATCATACTCAATGAGGTTAATATTAACTATTTTCTTATATTTGTACGTTATGAGACTTCCTTTATGTATTTTGTAACATTTTCATTCTAATTTCGATACTTGCGAACTTATAGTTGTTTTTTATCATTTTCAAACGTACGTTTACACGGTGATGTCCATTTTGAACGTTGTGACTCATAATTTAAATATATTACCAAAATTATTATTTAAGTTTAAAAATTATAAAATATTAATTTGAGCTTTTTCTTAACATGTTTATGATTTAATAATTATTGAAATCATATATTCGATATTTTTATCATTTTGAGTATATTTTCTTATTTTTGAGATTTTTAACTTTATTATGATTATTGTTAATATTATTGCCTTTATTATTTTCATTATTTCTCATTTTCCCATTATTTATATCTTTTACGTTTAATATATATATATATACTTATAATATATGTTATAATTTTATTTTTACAAAAATCCTTAATCACGATATTATATATATATATACACACACATATACACCTTACATATTTACAAATTTAGTAAATATATTATATATGCTAATACATATTCGGTTTACTACTTATCTATATATATACTCTACATTATACGTATTATATATGTATATGTATTTATACATAATAATATACCCATATAATTTCTGAAGACCTAAATATATATATAGATAATTTACCAATACCCATTCTTATATTATATATATTCGGTATATATATTTACATAATATTTATTATAAAATATGTATACTATATATTATACATATATTATGTCGTATACTCCAAAGCATATACTCTATATTATATATATATATATATATATGTCTTATATACATACTTATAAAAATACCCCACTACATATATACTATACGAGTATATATATATATATACACGAAAATAATTATACATGGGTATATATATATATAAAGTTCACAGTACAAATATATATATATCTACTATAGTTATTTAATATAAATACTTAATACTAATCATACGTATTTCTAAAAAAATATATATATAATACATAATACATACTCTTTTCATATAATATATTTATGTTTATACATGTATACATAGTTAGCCTTATACATACATATATTATTCAATTTGTGTATTTATGCAAATATAAATGTATTACTAATGTTATATAAAAAAAATACTATACAAATATTTCATTTATACATGTATATACTATATAACATACATCTAAAATAATTTACTTACCTTTTTTCTTTCTTCTAATTCTTCCTTCTTCCTTTTTTTCCTTCTTCTTTTCTTTCTTTCTTTTTTTTCTTTCTTTCTCTTTTTCTCTCCTCACGGTTTGCTTCCTGTTTTCAGTTTGTACAGAATTTTTTTCTTTTTCTTTTTCTTTTGTTTTTTTCCTCCTTTTATACATGTGAGTTAGCTTAAAATTTAAGCTAAGTATTTATCCAATTTTTTATTTTTCATTTTTCTTTTATTTTCCACTCAATACTTGGTAATTTTCTTTTCTTCACGTGGGCGGCTTGTTTGATTTCTTTTCCAATCTTGAATTCTGAACGTGGCAAATGAATTGGGAAAGGAAGGAAAGAAAAGAGATAAATTGGAAATTAAAGAGAAGGAAAATGAAAATTATTAACAAATATATGTAATTTTTTGAATCATATAAATTATAACGATTCTCCTCGTAAATTAATTTTCAAATTTTTGTGAAATTTTATCAATTTAATTGGTACCTGTTACAATTATAATTTTTATAGGTTATTATAGCGATTTCGTTATAATTTCGCGTGAATAGGCATTTTAGTTGAAAATTGCAATCAACTTTAATTTTATCACTTTTGAATAATATTTAACTATTTTATAGGTTTATGTTTATGATTTTAGGGTTTCGAGCAATTTCGAGTTCAATTTCGGTTAATGACGTGTAAGTCAGTTTTAGGGTTTTAGTATGCGATGTAGGGTTTTGATCAATTTCTAAGATTTTTATTACTTATAATATATTTAGATTTATAATTTATTAAATTTTTTATCTTGCTCGGTTTTAATGACTCTTCAAGTCATTTCTAGTATTAGGGTTCACTTATACTCTTAAATAGCTAAATTTACGGGGTTTATTGTAGCATAATTTCGTTGTGCATCATTAATCATCTTATTAGCCTAGTATATCACTTAGAACACTCTGTTCCTCCTCTAACCTAACACAGCACCCACTGCCACATCACTAGCATCGTACATGAGTTCAAAAGGCAACTCCCAGTCAATTGACACAATTACTAGTATGATGGTTAATTTTTCCTTCAGTAGCTTGAATGCTTGAAGGCACTCCTCATCAAACACAAATGGAGTCTCTTTTTCTAACAAATTACATAGAGGTTTTGTGATCTTTGAGAAATCACGAATGAACCTTTGATAGAACCCTACATGTCCTAAGAAACTCTGCTCCCCTTTCACATTCATTGGTGGAGGCAACTTTGAACTTTTGCTCTGTCCACCTCAACCCCTCTATGAGAAACCTTATGTCTAAGCACAATCCCTTGTTATACCATAAAGTGATACTTCTCCTAACTAAGGGCCAAGTGAGTGTCTCTACATCTTTGAAGCACGAATGATAAATTCTCTAGACAGTGTTCAACTTAAGAGCTGAATACAAAAATGTCATCCATGAAGACCTCAATGTGTTTCTCAATCATATCCAAGAAAATCGCCATCATATACCTTTGAAAGGTAGCTAATGTAGTACATAAACCAAAAGGCATACGCCTAAATGCAAAGGTTCAATAAGGACAGGTGAAGGTGGTCTTCTCCTGATCCTTAGGTGCGATATGTATCTGGTTATATTCAGAATAACCATCTAGAAAACAATAGTATGCATGCGCTGTTAACCTCTTAAGCATTTAGTCAATGAAGGGTAAGGGGAAATGATCCTTATGGGTTGCATCATTCAGCTTTTGATAATCAATGCAAACCCTCCATCCTATCAAGGTTCGAGTAGGTATCAACTCATTCTTCTCATTCTCCACAAAAGTCACACCTCACTTCTTTGGTACCACTTGTACCAGACTCATCCACTTACTATCCGAGATTGGGTAAATAATCCCGTCATTAAGGAGTTTCAAAACCTCCATCTTCACCACTTCCTTCAAAATGGGATTGAGTCTACATTATGGTTGAACCAATGGCTTGCATTTGGCTTCTAAGAGAATCTAATGCATGCAAACCGATGGATGGATCCCTTGGATGTCAGCAATCGTCCATCCAATAACCTGCTCATGTTCTCTAAGGACTTCTATTAACCTATCCTCCTTCTCTGGTGATAACTCCGCAGAAATGATAACAAGGAGTATCTCTTTCTCACTTAAGAACACATACTTTAAGTGAGTTGGAAGCTGCTTCAACTAGAGCTTTTATGGATGGAACCAATTTTGTCGCACTGGTTCCCAAACCTTGGTGGACCTGACCAAAACTTCACCCCTTGTTCCACCTACACATCTCTCTCTCTCCTCATCTCCATCTTCTTCATCATTATTCCAATCCTCTGATAGAACCAAATGCTCATAACCATTCAATCCAATCTCCTCCTTTATCGTCTTTTGCACTAACTAGTCAACCACATCAATGGTGTAGCAAGAACTACTATCATTTGGGTGTTTCATCGCTTTGAACACATTAAAGGTCACTTGCTCATCCATTACATGGAGTGTCAACTTACCCACTTCAACATCGATCAAAGCCTACCAAGAGTGGCCTTCCCAAGATCAATGGAAGTTCCCTATCTTCCTCCATCTCTAAGACAATAAAGTCTACAAGGAAGATAAATTTGTCTACCTTAACAAGCACATCTTCTACCATCCCTTTAGGGTACCTAACCCCAATTTCTTAAAGATGGATAGGGGCATGAGATTAATGCTGGCATTAAGGTCATGAAGGACCTTGTCAAAATAGGAGTTCCCTATAATGCAGGGAATCATAAAGCCACCAGGATCTTTGAGCTTAAGAGGCAACTTATTTTGTAGGATTGTTGTGCACTCCTCAATCAACATAACAATCTCATGGTCAGCCAGTTTCCTCTTTTTTGAGAGGATCTCCTTCATGAACTTTGCATAAGAGGGCATTTGCTTGAGCAAATCCATAAATGGGATGTTGATATGTAACTTTTTAAAAATATCCAAAAGTTTGGAAAACAGGTGGTCGAGCTTTTGCTATTTTAACCTCCCTGAAAAAGGAATAGGAGGAACTTAAGGCTTCACATCAGCCTTTTTCTGCTTCGATCTTGCCTCATCCTCCTTCCTTTTATCATTTTTGGTGGATGGCTCCTTATTCTTCTCAACATGCTTTGGGTCCTTCTATGTAACCTCCTCCAACTCTCTTCCATTCCTGAGAGTTATGGCATTCACCTCTTTTGGGTTCTTTTCAATACTGTTAGTTAGTAAACCCTAAGGGCGATTACTAAGCATATTCGAGATTTGACCTGATTATACCTCTAAATTATGAATAGCTACATCTTGGTTCTGAAATTTCATGTCAACCCTCTGGATAAAACTAGTCATGAGCTCCTCCATACTTGGCTTCTTCTTCTTTGGTGGCTGAGAGGATTATGAAAAGCCAGGTGGTGGTCTATAAGCATCTTGATTCTCTCACCAGGCGAAGTTTCAATGATTCCTTCAATCGAGGTTATAGGTGTTCGAGTATGGATTATGATTCCCTTTATTGAAATTGCTAATAAAGTTAGCTTGTTCGAAGCTCTTACTCGTAGATGGGGGTGAAGGGAATACTATCCGACAGTCCATTGTGTCTTAGGTGCCACCACAATGGGTACACACCACTAGTGGACTGCAACTAGAGCTCGTAGCAGTAAGAAGCTTACTTATCTGGCTCATCTGAGTAGTGAGAGTTCTACTTATGTCGACAGTTGTGACACTTCACTTACTTCATGTACTCTAATAACTCTCCTAGGCATTGCCCATTCTATTTGCCAGCTATATGTATTTGATGCGATCTCCTCAATAAGCCGGTAAGTATCTTCTGCTCTCTTATTCATTAAAGCTCCTTTAGAGGCTGCACCAATCATTTTACGAAGTTGGGCTCCCAAACCATTATAAAATGTTTGCACTTAGAGTCATATAGGGAGCCCATGATCAGGACACCTCCTTAAAATCTCCTTATACCTTTCCCACACCTCATATAAGGATTCTCCATCATACTACGTGAAGGATGTGATGTCACTTCTGAGTTTAGCAATATAGGTAGGAGGGAAAAAATGAGTGAGAAATTTTTTAGCCAATTGATCCCATGTGGTAATTGACCTAAGGGGGAGTAAACTAAGCCAACTCTTTGCCTTATCCCTCAACAAAAACGGAAATAATCAGAGGCGAATGGCATCTTTTGAAACACCATTGCTTTTGAAGGTCTTGCATAGTTGAAGAAAATTTTGAATGTGTTTACTGGAATCCTCATGTAGAGATCCTCCAAATTGGATGGTTTGAAACATTTGTATCAGCGCAAGCTTGAGTTCAAAGTTGTTAGCCTAAATTTTAAGGTACATGATACCAAGTGCTGCCCCTTAAATAATAAGAACAAAATATTCCCAAAGGGCTCGATTATTTTCTTTGTTTTAGTTCCCATTTTCATTATTTTCTGCCATGATCTCTACTAGCTCTTGATTTAAATGTATGCGTTCTCATCCAAGTCTATGGATAGTGCGTTTGATCTCGGGGTCAAAGATCAATAATTCCAAGTTTGCACTTCTAGTCCTATGCATACACTTATGAGAAATTTTTCTTCACTTTTTTTTTTAAAGTAAACCAAGACAAAATGTAAAGGAACTAAAAATCTACTCTAGATGCAAACACTCTAATCTAGTATTATGATGAAATACTATGACGTGATAATGAAAGATGACCTAAAAAAAAAATCTACTTCAAGGTTCAATGTAAAAAGAATAAAACAAAGTCACTAAAAATTTATTGGAAGAGAGATTAAAGCAAAGAAAAGTGATACGAATATGCCTACTCTTTAATGTAAAAACGCAACGACGAATGCAAAATACATTGATGTATAATAGCTAAGAAGGTCAATCATGCTATAAAGGAAAACCGATCTATCCTAATCAAATGTACTACTGAAAACAATAAAATAAAAGGAACTTGGTGAAAAATTCAAAGCACTGAATTCTAATACGGTTGCTCTGGACCCTGATTACTCCAATGCGGTAGTGATTGTGGAAGTATTCTCGTCGATGCTCCTCACCGTGATATCGCAACAAGTGGCCGGTATTGGAATTGAAGCTCGACAACGTGAACGTGAAAGGATGGAGACCAAATATTCCTCATTGCAAATTTCTCCGTAGCTGCTCGTCGTCACTATCCCGGTAAGTCCATATCGCACCTATATTGAAAAATTATTGTCCTGGACGATGAAAAGCTAATAAAATATAATAGAAAAATAAACGGAAAAAAAATGAAATCTATCCTAACACTAATGATGAGAGCAGAGAGTACTAACGTAAAGATCCTATAAATTAATCCAACTAAATCTAATAACTATCTATTAAAACCAAACAAAATAAAATAAAATAAAATACCCAGTCTAAACATAGAATTAAGAATCTAATATCAATTTAGCGCAGTCCGCAACAATAGCATCAAAAACTTAATATGTACGATTTTCTTTTGAAAATAATTTTTCAATAATAACACTCTAGCAAGTGAACTAGATCGTATACTGTAGTAAAAATACTGGTGAAACCAGATTGATCTCAGGGACTAAAAATTAAGTATTAAATTATTTCAATTTTTTTCCTAGTTAAGCAATGGAAATGGAATGATAAAATGAATTATAATAAAAAGAACTAATTGATTACGACTACAAATGAACTAAAAATAAAATTCTAACGTAACAAAGAAAGAATTCAACAATAATAGCATGGGATCTCAACAAAGCCATCATCTAACAAATCAACACATATTCGTAAAATATGATAAAATTAATTAATTGATTTTTAATTAGATTCACAAGAGTTCACATCCCTTTCGAGTTGATATTTCCTTAATTATAACAAAAACATCCCTTTTGAGTAATTTATCTATAATCTCCTATTATATAGTAAAAGTTCCTCTCACAAAATTTGCTATCTTAATTAATATCAAGATTTATGCATATTTCTATGTCATAAAAATTAATAATAATCGCATTACGAACATGAGTCCTAAAACTAACTCAAAGTGCATGTTTCCATGTGAACAATTGAATTAATTTTATTCTAATTTTTTATAAACTATCAATTCCCTTTCGAGTTTTTCAAGTTTTATTTATGAAAATACTATTGGCTATACAATAGAATCACAAATCATGAAATAGAATAATTAAAAATCCAATTAATTAAATGATAACATATAATAAAGTCATGCATCGATTAAATCATCAAACCATGTCAAAATCCTATTAAATCTAATTTAGTTCGTAGCAAAACTAAAGATCATACAAAAGAATTCAAAAAATATAATAAATCTTGAAAGTAAAAAGGACTGAAAGACCCCAATATAATTCTTGGAGTACAAGTATATCTTTCAATCTGGTCTTTCTTGAATCTCTTACGCTGTTGTGATAAACCCTAATATTTGTCTTTGTCTCCCAATCTTACGGCTACGAAATTAGGATCTTTCCTTTCGTCTTCCTTGCGTGCTACAAAAATCGTAAAAACAATATGCTGGCCGCTACTAAATTTGAAGAAAAATCAATGGTTCTTCAATTCCTCTTCTCGCGTGCGGCGTCGGAAAAATAAAACAAAAGACTCCCAGGATTTTTTTTTTCAAATTTAATAGTCAATAATCCTCCCTTTTTATATGCAGCATGAATCTATTTTTTTTTTTTGTCAAATCCTTGCCAACTTTCCTTTTATAATATCTTATCTTTCGCAAGACATTGATCACAGCATGCATTTATATATATCTCCCAGGCCTTTTGAAAAGATTCTCCTTATGGCCACAATCGGAAAACTATAATAAAAATATCCCTTCAATCAACTTTGTGGACTTCAATTTACTTTTAGGCCTTTCTAATTGCATGACGTTGCATTATGGACAACTGGACGTTTGATTGCATGGTAATGGGCTTTTTGAAAATTCTTATGGAGAATAAACTTGGGCTTTAAGCATTCTAAGCTTTATCTCCTTGAATCAAAGGCTTTGAAAATTGTTCACTTTCCACTTCTGCGTATCACATTACAATTGAATTAACTTGTGTATATATTTTCCAAATCCATGAAATTTCCTATCGAAAGTATAAAAATATACATATTAACATAGTATAAAGTTGAGATAAAAAATATAAAATTTATACTTATCACATAGGTAGGAGTGCCTTTCAAGATCTAGCAACCCTAAATTATAATCGATTTATTAAACCTGGTCGTGCTCCTTTGACCTCACAAACCTAAGTGGGTATGTCTCTATGAGACTACTAACCCAGAGTTGGAACCAATTTGGAAAACGTGTTCATGCTCCTTTTAACTCCCTAACCTAAGAAGGAATGTCTCTCGAGGATTAACAACCTTAAAATGTAATCAATTTGGTAAACTTGGTCACGGTATTTTGAGCTCACTACCCTCGACAAGAGTGTCTATTAGGGATTTACAACACTACATTGTAGTCAATTTAGAGAAATTGGTTGTATTCATTTGAGCTCACTAACCTAGGTGGAAGCATCTCAAAGGTGTTAGCAACCTAATGTTGGAATCGATTTGTGAAACTTGGTCATGTTCCTTTGTACTCATTACCCTAGGCAAAAGTGCCTCTGAGGGCTTAACAACCCTAAATTGTAATCAATTTGAAAAATCTAGTCATGCTCCTTTGAGCTCACCAACCAAGGAAGGCATCACTTTGGGGGACTAAAAACCCTAAGTTAGAATGGATTTGGAAAAACTGCTCATGCTCTACTGAGCTCACTAACCAAGGCAAGAGCATCCTTAAGGCACTAGTAACCTTAAGTTGGAATTAATTTGAAAAACCTTGTAGTGCTCCTTAAAGCTCACTAACCTAGGTGGAAACGTCTTACGGGGACTAGTAACCTTAAATTGCAACCAATTTGGAAAACCTTATCGTGCTCTTTTGAGCTAACTAACCTAAGTTAGGGCGTCCTTCAAGGACTAGCAACCTTAAATGACAATTGATTTGAAAAAACCAGTTGTGCTCTAGTAAGCTTAAGAACCTAAGCAGGAGCATCTCTAAGGGATTAGTAACCCAAAGTTAGAATCGATTTAGAAAACCTGGTTTTGCACTTTGGAGAACACTAACCTAGGTGAGAGCATCTTTCAAGAACTAGCAAACTTAAATTGTAGTCGATTTGGAAAACCTAGACATGCTCCTTTGAGATCACTATCCAAAGTAGAAGCATCTCTCAAGGAGTAGAAACCCAAAGTTAGAATCGATTTAGAAAACCTGGTTGTATTCTTTTAAGCTCACTAACCTAGGCGAGAGCATCTATAAGAGACTAGCAACCTAAAGTAAGAATCGATTTGGAAAACTTGGTCATGCTCCTTTAATCTCACTAACCTAGGAGGAGCATCTCTTAAGGACTAGAAACTCTAAATTGTAATCAATCTAGAAAACTAAGTCATGCTCCTTTAAGCTTACTATCCTTGGCAGAAGCTTCTCTAGGGGACTAGCCCTCCTAAGTTGAAATCGATTTGGAAAACATGACCTTGCTCTAATAAGCTCACTAACCTCAATGGGAGCATCTCTTGGAGATTAGCAACACAAAGTTGGAAACAATTTGAAAAACCCAGCTGTGCTTCTTTGAAATCACTAAGTTAGGCGGCACATCTTTTGGGGACTAGCAACCTAAAATTGCAATCGATTTGGAAAACCAGGTCATATTCTTTTGAGCTTACTAGCTTAGGCGGGAGCTTCTCTAAGGCACTAGCAACCATAAATTGCAATCAATTTGGAATACTTAGTTATGCTCCTTTAGGCTCAGTAACCTAGACCGGAGCATCTCTAAGGTACTAGCAACGTAAAGTCAAAATCGATTTGGAATACTTGGCTGTGTTCCTTTGAGCTCATTAACCTCAGTAGGTGCATTACTCAAGGACTAGCTACCCTAAATTGGAATTGATTTGGAAAACCTGATCATATTCTTGACAGCTCACTAACATAAGTAGAAGCATCACTTGGGGACTAGCAACCCTAAATTAAATCGATTTGCAAAACCTAGTCACATTCATTTTAGCTCACTAACCTAGGCAGGTATGTCTCTTGGGTACTAGCAACCCTAAGTTGGAATCAATTTGTAAAACCTTGTCTTGCTCTTTTTAGCTCTTTAACCTAGGTAAGAGTGTCTCTTGAAGACAAGCAAACCAAAATTACAATCAATTTGGAAATCCTGGTCACATTCCTTTGAGCATAATAACCTAGGCAGGAGTGTCTGTATGAGAGTAGCAACCTATAGTTGGAATCGATTTGGAAAACCTAACCATGTTCTTCAAAGCTCACCAACTTAGGTAGGAGCATCACTTAGGGATAAGCAACCCTAAATTGAATCGATTTGCAAAACTTAGTCATTCTTATTTTGAGCTCACTAACCTTGGTGAGTGTATCTCTTAGGTACTAGCAACACTAAGTTGGAATCAATTTGGAAAACCATGTCTTGCTCTTTTTAGCTCTTTAAACTAGGCGGGAGCATCTCTTGAGGACAAGTAAACCAAAATTACAATTGATTTAGAAATTTTGGTTACACTCTTTTAAGCTTAATAACCTAGGCAGGAGTGATGGTATGAGAGTGGCAACCCATAGTTGGAATCGATTTGGAAAACCTGGTCATACTCCTTTGAGCTCATAGACTAAGGTGGGATCATCTCTCAAGGATTAACAAACCTAAATTGCAAACAATTTGGAAAACCTAGTCATGATCTTTTGAGCTAACTAACCCAGGTGGGAGTGTTTCTCGGGATTGGCAACCCCAATATGCAATCTATTTAGAAAACTTAGTCATGCTCCATTGAGATCAATAACCTAGGTAAGAGCATCTCTCGAGGCTTAGCAACTTAAATTACAATCGTTTTGGAAAACCTAGCCATACCCATTTCAACTCACTAACCTAGGTAGGTATGTCTTTTCAAGACTAGCAACCTTAAGTTAGAATCGATTTAGAAAACATTATTGTGCACCTATGAGCCCACTAACTTAGATAGAAACATCTTATAGGTTGGAATTGATTTGGAAAACCTAATTGTACTCCTTTATGATCACTAACCTAAGCAAGTGTAACTCTAGATAACTAGCAACCCTAGGTTGGAATCAATTTGGAAAACTTAGTCATGCTCCTTTGACCTCACTAATCTAGGAGGGAGCATCATTAGGGGACTAGCAACCCTAAATTGAAATCGATTTAGATAGCTTAGTCGTGCTCCTATAAGCTTACTAATATAGGTAGGTACATCCTTCGAAGACTAGCAACCCTAAATTACAATAGATTTAGAAAACCTAGTCGTGCTCCTTTGACCTCACTAACCTAGGTAGGTATATGTCTTTATGAGTCTACCAATCCATAGTTGGAATCAATTTGGAAAACCTACTCATTCTCCTTTCAACTCCTTAACTTAGGCAGGAGTGTCTCTTAAGGATTAACAAGCTTAAAATGCAATCAATTTGGTAAACCTAGTCATGGTATTTTGAGCTCACCAACTTGGGTAGGAGCGTCTCTTAGGAACTAACAACCTTAAATTGCAATCAATTTGGAAAAGCTGGTCATGCTCCTTTGAGCTCATTAACCTAGGTAGAAGCATCTCAAGGGTACTAGCAACCTCATGTTGGAATCGATTTGTAAAACTTGGTCATTGTTCTTTGAGCTTATTACCCTAGGCAAGAGTGTCTCTCACAACTTAGCAACCCTAAATTGTAATCGATTTGAAAAACTTAGTCGTACTCCTTTGAGCTCACTAACCTAAGTAGGCAAGACTTTAGGTGACTAGAAACCTTAAGTTGGAATCAATTTGGAAAAACTACTTATGCCACATTGAGCTCACTAACCAAGGCAAGAGCATCCTTAAGACACTAGCAACCCTAAGTTAGAATCAATTTGGAAAACCTAACTTGTTAAGGCTCACTAACCTAGGTGGGTGATCGCCTTTAATTAGAGTTACCAAGTCTTACAATTTAAATTCCTATATTTTATCCTTTGCTCGATTAAATAGGCAAGTGTACCCATCGTTTGTTAGTATAGATAAGTATAGGGTCATCTCCATTGGGAAAGGATTCAAACACTAGTACCAATTATTCTTCCTATTAACTAGGGATTGAATGATTTAATGAAGTAATTTAACTGATTTCTACAACTAAATTGTATTAATTCTACAATTACACCAAGAAAACACAACAAGTAAGATTATAATATGAAAACAACAAATTACAAAGCAAGTTTAATCCATCAAATTAACATGTCTTATGAACTATCCATCCTAACAATTACTCATTTGCAAGAATTCTCTACTCATGAGTATTCTTCTCAGAATTACTCAATTATAATCCCGATTGCATTCCTTAGAATCTCTTCTCAAAGAATGGACAAGTCAAGATTGCATTAGAAGCGTAATCCTTGAATTCCATGCAACATGCAATGAACTTCCTAAAAATCTCTATTAGCAAGAGTAGTTCATTCTAATGATTAAAATCTATTTAGTAGAATCATTTTTCACTGTATTCTATTGAAATCTGATACAAGATTCTGTCGTGTACTAGACTCTCTCAACTTGTATGAAGTTCTAATCACTAAAAATTCTTAATTATTAGGAATAATAACAATTCAAAATACATTCATGTTAAAATGACTTCGTAAACCCTAATTTATCACTTATACGTGATAGAAAATGAACAAATACAAAGAAATAGAAAAAGGAATTAAAACACAACATAAAAGAAGAGATAAGAATAAAACCCCTTTTGATTCACTTGAAGGATTCTGATACAACGGTATATAGATACTAGATTCTTCACAATTCTCTTGAAGTTAGTGAAGAATGTTACACAAAACTCTCCTTACAGTGTCACTACTTAGGAATACAAATAAGAAACTTAATGTTCTTCATTATGATGATCTATTGTGCTTCTTGGTGGTGTTCTTTCTGATGTAATTCTCTCTATTCATCTAGTGTTATATCTCCCTTATCTAAAAGTCACGGTATATTTATGCGTGACTCATTAAAGGACTCAAATTATACCATTTCATTAGGGTTGGTAGTCCTCGAGAGGTACCCATTGCTAGGTTAGAGAGCTTAAAAGAGCATGGCAAGTTTTTCAAAATCTATTACAATTTAAGGTTGCTAGTCCCCAATAGACGTTCTTGCCTACATTAAGGAGCTTAAAGGAGCACAACCAAGCATTTCAAATCGATTCCAACATTAGGTTGCTAATCCCCTATAGATGTTCCAATCTCGGTTAATGTACACAAATGATGACAAATAGGTTTTCAAAATCGATTGCAATTTAGAGTTGCTAGTAACCGAGAGATGCACCCTCCTAAGCTAGTAAGCTCAAATGAGCATGACCAGGTATTCTAAATTAATTCCAACTTAGGGTTGGAAACCCTTAGATATACTTAGGCTTAGGTCATATATCTCAAAGGAGCATGACCAAGTTTTCCAAATTGATTGCAATTTAGGATTGCAATTTAAGATTGCAAGTCCTTAAAAGACGCTCTTACCTAAGTTAGTGAGCTCAAATGAGCACAACGAAGTTTATCACATTGATTGCAATTTAGGTTGCTAGTCTACGAAGAGGTACTCCTACCTAGGATTGTAAGCTCAAAAGAGTTTGACTTGGTTTTCTAAATCAATTGCAATTTAAGGTTGCTAGTCCCCAAGAGATACTCCTACCTAGGTTAGTGAGCTTGAAGGAACATGACCTAGCTTTCAAAATCAATTCCAACTTAGGGATACTTATCCCTTTGTGATGTTCCAACCTAAGTTAGTGAGCTCAAAGTAACATGACTAGGTTTTCCATATAAATTGCAATTTACGATTGTTAGTCCCTAAAGAGACACTCTTACTTAAGATAGTGAGCATAAAAGAGTTCGGCTAAGATTTCCAAATCGATTACTATTTAAGGTTGCTAGGCCCCTACAGACGCTCCTACCTAATTTAACAAGCTCAAAGTAGCATGACCAAGTTTTCCAAATTGATTCTAACTTAGGGTTGCTAGTCCCTTAAAGATGATCCCACCGAGGCTTATGAGCTCAAAGGATCATGAATAGGTTTTGCAATTCGAATGTAGTTTAGGGTTGCTTATCTCTAAGAGATACTCCTTCCTTGGTTAGTGATTACAAAAGAGTACGGTAATGTTTTCTAAATTGATTGCAATTTAGGGTTGCTAATCCTTAAGAGACGCTTCCACTATGTTAGTGAGCTCAAAGGTGTATGACTAAGTTTTCAAAATTGATTCCAACTTAGAGTTGCTTATCCCATAAAGACATGCCCACCTAAGTTAGTAAGCTCAAAAGTACGCGACTAGGTTTTCTAAGTAGATTGCAATTTAGAGTTGCTAGTCCTTAAGAGATGTTCCCACCTAGGTTAATGAGCTCAAAGGTACACGACTAAGTATTCCAAATCGATTGCAATTTAGGGTTGTTAGTCCTCGAAGAAATGTTCTCACTAAGGACAGTAAGCTCAAATGAGTTCAAATAAGTTTTCAAATCAATTGCAATTTAGGGTTGCTAGTCTTAAGAGATGCTCTTTCCAAGGCTAATGAGCTCAAAAGAGCATGACCTGTTTTTCCAAATTTATTGCAATTTAAGGTTGTTAGTCCTTGTAATTTGCTTTTGCTTAAGTTAGTTAGGTTAAAGGAGTGCAATCTGGTTTTCCAAAACAATTTTAACTTAGGAATGCTTGTCTCCAAAAGACATTCCTACTTGGGTTAGTGATATCAAAGAGCACGACTAGGTTTTCAAAATTGAATACAACTTAACGTTTTTAGTCCCCTATAGATGCTCCAAAATACGTTAATGAGCTCAAAGGATCACGAACAGGTTTTCCAAGTTGATTACAATTTAAGGTTGCTACTCCTCTAGAGATGCTCCCTCTTAGGTTTGTGATCTCAAAAGTGCACGATTAGGTATTCCAAATTGATTGCAATTTAGGGTTGCTGGTCTTCAAAGAGTTGCTTTTGCTTAGGATAGTGAGCTCAAAAGGGCTTGAATAGGTTTTCCAAATCAATTGCAATTTAGGGTTATTAGTCCCTTTGAGATGCCACTACTTAAGTTAGTTAGTTCAAAGGAACATGACCAAGTTTACCAAATCAATTCCAACTAAAGATTGTTAGTCCCTTAGAGATACTTCCACCTGGGTTAATGAGCTCCAAGGATCTCAAACAAGTTTTCCAAATCGAATACAATTTAAGGTTTCTAGTCCTTGAAGAGATGCTTGATCGCTTCTAATTAGAACTTCCGAGTTTTAAAATCTATAAACCTATATTCAATCCTCAACTCAGTTCAACAGGTAAGTATACTTATTGTTTTATAGTACGAATGAGTATAAGGTTGTCTCCATTGGGAATAGCTATAAACACTAGTACTAATTAATCTTCCTGTTATCTAGCAAACTAAATTTATCAAGTGATTACTTATTAACACTTTAAATTACTAACTAAACCATACTAATTCATAAACTAGTGCCACTAACACATTGATTACAAAAACAGTTACTAATAGCACACTTAATAGGCAGACTTGCTTCACCACTTAGCATAATATTGCTATTAACCTTATCCTAATGATTGTTATCTATAAGCAATCACTAATATATAAACAGTCTTCTCAAAATTACTTACTTCTAATCTTAATTATGTCTATTAGTGTAATACCCTAAGATTTCGAGCCTATATGATTACCCTAAGATCCGAATCCCTAAATTTATAGTGCTGAACTATAATATCCGTTTAATTTCAAACTTCACAATAAAGTTATGAAACTTAGATTAAGTAATTCAAGTAAAGTTAATTTCTCAAAATAAGCTATATAAAAATATTAATTTAAGAAAATGTGAATTTATTACTAAAGTTGATAAATATAAAAAACATGAAATTCGAGTATTTAAATATAACAAGATATCAAAAATAAGTTATTCAACTTACAAAAATAACAAATGAAGTTAAATTATAAGTAATATACATATATTAATATAGAATATGCATTATTTGTATTATATACATATATATGTAATAAATTATTATTAAAATAAGGTAAATTAATATAAAATAATGAAAATTCAATAAAAAAAATGAAAGGGTGAGTCATCTTATGATGTGGTAGCCTAGGAACAATTACAATTGATGAGTCAAAAGGTAAAAAATAAGAAATTGACACGTCATGCAATGCAAAATCAAGAAAATAACATGTGTAAGTCACATATCTAATTTTTATTAATCCTAATCTATTTGGAAAATATAAATAAGGCATGTACACTTCAAAAATAACATTTTGGAAGTTTGGAAATATAAGAAAATCACTCAAGAAAATTTTCAAAAAAAAATGAAAAGAAAATAAGAAAATTAAAGCAAAAATAGGGCATGGATTAAATATAGCGTGGTTTAATAGGTGGTTGGTGTCCGGTTGTAGTGGCCATTTTGGGTCAAAGAAATCACGATTAGAGGAGGTGTTCTGATAAGGTTAGTTAGTCAAAGGGTATTGGTTCAAGTGAACTAAAATTTCGGCCAAAACATTGTAAATTTTGTAAAAATAGTAAATCATGTTATTTAATTATAAAAATTAGTTTTCTAGAGTTGTTTTATTTGTAGATTAATGGGGTAATTTTATTTTAGTGAAATAATTATTGGAAATATATGGTCCTTAAGAAATGGTTCTGTTTTGATGAAAATTGAATTAAATTTTAGAAATATTAAATAATGTTCTTTCAAGTTAAAAATTTGTACGTAACATATCTAATATATGTATTTAATTGTAGTAATAAGAAACTTTGAAAATAATCATTTTTACTATTTATTTTAATTATTTTGGATAAAATTGGTAATTTCAATGTTTTATTAAATTAATTAGTTTTTAACAAAATCAAAGTAAGAGCCCTATGTATTATGATTTCTAGAAGTTCATAATGATATTTGGGGCACTTGAATTTTATCTTTTGACTAAATTCACTTATTTTCTTAATTTTCACTAATTTTAAGTTAAAACTACTATTTTTGTAAAAATATATAATAGCTAGTTTATCATAATTCATGGTTAATAATTAAACTATATATTCTTTTGAGTCTATAAGATTTCTCATGGAATTACTCAAGCTTGTATACTATTTACTATATATTTTCATGATATCAAACTATATATTAGCCTAATATATGATATGGTAATTAGTCATAGTGAGCTATTTGTTGAATTTGTAAAAGAATGATATATTGGGAACATAATAGGTGTTGTTTGGCTTGGAAAATATGGTATTCTAAGATTTTTAATTTAGATTTAGGGTTTATTTGAGATAATTACAAAGTTATATTAACGTATGATCAAATCGGTAATACGAAAGCATATTTTTAGACATTTGACAATATTGATTAGTCATGATTCTTAAGATATTTTAATAGTAATCAAAATAATGGTTGTGACAATACAAAGTTTATTAAAATTGGATAAGAAATGAATAAGATACAATCAAAATAAGCTTGGAAATGCAATAGTAAAAATGCATAAGAACTTAGTATTGACCCATAGTTGACTTAAAGTCTTTGTATTTTTCTAAGTGTGATAGGTGAGGAAAGACTACATCGTAAGCTTAGGATTTTATGCTACTATCAATCTTGGATAAGTGGATATTTATGTTTTCATACAAGTAGACCTATGTCTACTTGACTTGAAGTCAGTTGTGTTATGAATTGTAATGACGTATTAGATTGACTATATACATGATTCTATTGAATGTATGTTGACTAAGTGAAATGTTTCCTTATGTATGATTAATCCATTGATATGTATGAAAGAATGTAATATAAAGTTGAGCAACAAAGCTGGATTTAAGATAGTTGAATTATTTGTATTGTGGAACTTGAGATTCATGCTTGATACCGGGCTATTATACTATTCATTATATTCATGTCATAGCATGAAAGGACTTATGGGTCAAGTTTATGAAAGCTTAAAAATTTGCTGAGTTAGCTTTCGAGCAAATAGAGCAGCATTACTCAACTTATTCGAGCCACATTGTGTGATCGGCTACGTATTGGATTTTAAGCCACAATAGATGGTTTTGTTGGGGGTCCTATTCCTAGGCAACTTCTTGTTGCCTTAGGTTCTTAGATGTGGTATCCAAATGGTTAAGTATGTCAACTAACTGGATGAAGAATTGGAAAAGTATAGGATATCGATACCGATACATGTCACGTACATAAGCATGGCACGAATTTCTTGCTTAAACAGTTTGTATTGGTAACTCGAATTATGGATTTGAATATCTTATAGTATTGATCTAGGTGAATATGTATTGTGCTTGTTTTGTATTTTGTTTTATCCACTCTCACTTAGCTTATAGAGAGCTGAAGGGATACTTGTGTATCCTCGGGTTAGGAAGAGAATTGACAAGGCAATACTAGCTGGGGGAAAAAGTCTTTTGAGAGAGCTTAAATCGAAGTTAGCCTCTTTTGAAGAAGCCTTACAATGTTCTTATTTCTGTAAAGGATCAATACATATTAATATATATATATATATACATACTATATTTTAGGTTTGGATAAGTTTGATGGATGTACTTTTTATATAAATAGGTATAAAGTTGAACTCCATTATAATACTCCTTCGTTATAAATAAAACTTTTGTTTAGTACAAATAGGTATTCTTGTGTAAAGGAATGTCCTATACTATGTCGAGATGTGACATCCTTTAGGTGGTATCATAGCATAAATTAGGGACCATAGTATTAGATGCATATGAGGTATGTAGGATAGCTAAGTGCCATTTGAACTTAACTTTGTTAGTAGTAACTAATATTAGAAAACTAATCGTGTCTATTGTGTTTGCTGCTATCTAGAAAAACATGTAAGTAGGGACCTTAGTTCATCAATCGCTCCTAGGAGATAGATTATGGAGTAACAACAATCTCAACCAAATCAAGCTCCAAGTAATGGATGCAGTACAGTAACTTGCTACTACTTTAGCTAAGGCTAGTGAAGTGAATGGGGACAAGTTAGCTCAAGTGTAATGTATAGTGAAACCATTTGACAAGACAAAAACTTACCCTTTAGTTGTAGACGAATGGATCGATTTGTTAGAAAAAGCTTTTGAAGTGTATGAGGTTGAAGATAATAGAAAGGTAGGGATCGTTGCTATTTTATTGGATGGATATATGAATAATTGGTGTAGAAGTAAGAAACAAACGATGGTAGAACCCGTAGGTTAGAATGCCTTTAGGAATGCGTTTCTAGAGTAGTACTTCCCTTAATGTATGAAGGAGAAAATGTATGAGGAATATTATAAGTTGAGGCAAGTAGGAAGGACTATTGAAGAATGTGAATGGGAGTTTAATAAGTTATTGAAATTTGCCTCAAAAGCTATACAAAATAATGAACTTGCTAAGGTTGGTTGATTTAGGGTTAGACTTGATCTTTATTTTCAAGCTGTGTTGAAAAGGATAAGGTTAGTACAACATGCTAATTTGATCAATGAGACTTGTTTGATTGACTAAGCTCATGACTTACGAAGGGCAGCTAAAGAAATAGAATGTGAGAAAAGGAAATCTATGGCAAGTTCTAGCAATAGCCATAAAATGATAAGAGGAAAAGGGCATATCAACCCCTTAACAAGAATCAGAGGTCAGGTTGAGCTATGCCACTTTGCTAGAAATGTAATGGTAAGCATCAAGCTATGCAATGTCTAAAACTACAATAGAAATGTTTTAGGTGTAGAGAAGTTAGGCATATGGCTAGGCAATGCCAGAGCTTGAACCCTAGAGGTGTATATTGCTATAAGTGTCATCAGATGGGACATAATGCCACTCAGTGTACTACAGATCAATAGGAAAGAGTAGACCAAACTCAAGCAAATGAGCTTAGACCCGCTAATAGAAATAAATGATTAGGAGATGCTGGAGTTAGACCTAGAGTTCAAGGAAGGGTGTATGCGATCCAAGATGATGAAGGTAGGGACGACAACATAGTTGCAAGTACGAGTCTCGAACCCTATGATTTCTAAGGTTTCTTTATATGATCATGTGGTGTATGTTTACTTGAACTTTATAGAATAATCATATAATTGTGATTGTTTTCTTTAGGATTGGTTCACTTAGAAGATAACTATGGTTATACATTGTTCGATATAGGAGCGACACATTCATATGTATCCAAGGACTATGTTGATAGGAATAGACTTCCAATAGAGATTCTAAGGTATGATCTAATAGTGATAACTCCTTTTGGAAGAGAGCAAGTTATGCAACAAAAGTTGAAGGGAGGCAATGTGTGTATAGATCTATATAAATTGCCTATGGAATTTATCGTATTGGATATGAAAGAATTCGATGCTATATTAGGAATGGAGTAGCTAACTAAACATCAAGTGAATGTAGATTGTGAAGGAAAGATGGCGGCATTTAAGAAGCCTAATGGAGAAGAATTTCACTTTAAGGAAGTTCTAGAAAGGCAACCCCTTGAATAGTTTCAGCAAGTAAACCCTAGAAGCTTGTAAGAAAGTGTAACATAGGATTTTTAGCCTCGGTTATAGATACCCAAGTTTAAGAAGTGAGATTGGAAGATATACTACTAATGTTTGAATATCTTGAGGTTTTTCCTAAGGATTTGCCTAGACTACCACCAGATCAGGAGATCGAATTTACCATAGATCTTATATCGCGTATAGCATCTATCTCTAAGGCACCTTATCAAATGGTTCCTACAAAATTGGTAGAATTGAAGAAGCAATTGTAGGAGCTACTTGACAAAGGATTCATAAGGCCAAGTACATCTTAGTAAGGTGCACCTATGTTATTTGTTAAGAAGAAAGATGAAAGTCTTTGGTTATGTATAGATTATTAAGAATTGAACAAAGTGAAGATAAAGAACAAATATCGACTTATTTGATCAATTGAAAGGATCCATAGTATTCTTGAAAATAGATTTACAATCAGGTTACCATCAGTTGAAAATTAAGGAAGAACATGTACATAAGAGTGCTTTTAGGATTAGGTATAAACATTATGAATTTTTAGTGATGTCGTTTAGGCTAATGAATGCTCCTACTGCATTCATAGATTTTGATGAACCATATCATTAAAAAGTACCTAGATGAGTTCGTAGTTGTGTTTATCTATGATATCTTAATATACTCAAGCAGTAAGGAAGAATATGTAGATCACTTAAGGATTGTACTCCAGACTCTTAAAGACAATAAACTTTACATGAAGCTAAAGAAGTATGACTTTTGGTTAGATTAAGTAGGAATTCTTGGCCATATAGTATCTATTGTAGGAATTGCAGTTGAACCTACAAAAGTAAAAGTAGTAATAGAATGGACAAGGCTAACCACTGTAATAGAAGTGAGGCATTTCTTAGGAATGGCTAGTTATTATAGGAGATTTGTACAAGAATTCTCTAAAATAGCTATGCCATTGACCCAATTGACATGAAAAGGCTTTAGATTTGAATGGAATGATAGGTATGAAGAGAGTTTCTAGGAACTTAAAAGAAGATTGGTAACCGCTCTAATATTAACAATACCAAATGGATTCGAAGAGTATGTAATCTATTGTGATGCTTCTAGAAGTAGATTGGGGTGCGTACTAATGCAAAATGATAAGGTGATCACCAACACTTCAAGATAACTTAGACCATACAAGTGGAACTACCTAACACATGATTTGAAACTTGTAGCTATAATATTTGTGTTAAAAATATGGAGGCATTACTTATATGGGGAGAAATGTAACGTACATATCGATCACAAAAGTTTAAAGTATATTTTTACCCAAAAGTAGTTGAATTTGAGGTAAAGGCAGTAGTTGGAATCACTGAAGGATTATGCTCTTACAATTCATTATCACCCTAGGAAAGCTAATGCAGTAGCTGACACATTAAGCAAGAAGAAGTTTGACAGTATTGCTGCACTTATTACAAATCAATGAAAATTGATCAAAGAAATGGAGAAATTAGGCTTGAAAGTTGTAACAAGAGAAGAAAGTAG
The DNA here is from genome assembly GCA_024138015.1 of Lumnitzera littorea. Classification (NCBI taxonomy): domain Eukaryota; kingdom Viridiplantae; phylum Streptophyta; class Magnoliopsida; order Myrtales; family Combretaceae; genus Lumnitzera; species Lumnitzera littorea. The sequence goes on along the minus strand of JAMXBB010000006.1, from coordinate 78,850,411 downwards.
TATGTTGGCTAATTTAAGGGTAGAACCTACATTACTTGAGAGCATCAAGGAAGGTTAAAAGGGAGAAGTAGAGTTACAAAGGATCAGAAATGATATTGGACAACACCCTGACTTTAGAATTGATGATGTAGGAATGTTAAGATTTAAAGAATGACTTTGTGTGCCAAAGGATTTGAAAGTTAAAGAGGTGATATTTAATGAAGCTCATAGTACAAGATATTCCCTACACCTTAGGAATAATAAGATGTACAAGGACTTGAAGCCTAAGTTTTTGTGGACAAGGATGAAACGAGATGTGCCAAATTGTATGACTTACCAGAAGGTGAAGGCTAAACATCAAAGATCGGGAGGATTATTACAACCTTTACATATATCCAAGTGGAAATGGGAGCATATAACAATGGATTTTTTGAGTGGTTTACTAAGGACAAGGAGACAACATGATATGATATGGGTTATAGTAGATAGGCTCATGAAATTAGCGCATTTCTTAGCCATAAGGCAAACGGTGACATTCTCACAACTAGTAGAAGTTTACATTAGGGAGATGGTTTGTTTACATGGTGTTCCAGTGTCGATAATATTTGACCTTGATTCTAGTTTTACATCTCGATTTTGGGAATCCTTACAAGTAAAAATGGGAACCAAGTTAAACTTTAATACTACTTATCATCCCCAAAGTGACGAGCAATTAAAGCAAACAATCCAAACTCCAAACGATATGCTAAGGGCATGTGTGATGGACTTTGGAGGTAGTTAGGATGACCATTTGCCATTGATAGAATTCCTTACAATAACAGCTATCATAGTACCATTCAAATGGCTCCATATGAAGCACTATATGGATGTAAATGTAGATCCCCTGTGTATTGAGATGAAGTAGGGAAGAAACAAGTCATTTGACCATCAATGTTACAAGATCTTAAGGAGACGGTACACATAATAAGGGAACAGATACAAACTGCTTAGAGCCAATAGAAAAGTTATGCGAATGTTAGAAGAAAGCCATTAGAATTCCAAGTAGGTGATTGGGTATTTTTGAAGATATCCCTAACGAAAGGTGTAAAGCAATTTGGTATTAAGGGAAAGTTAAGTGCTCAGTATGTTAGACCATATCAAATTAAGAAAAGGATTGAGGAAGTTGCTTATGAACTTGAATTACCCAATAAAATGGCAGGAATTCATAATGTATACCATGTCTCAACTTTAAAAAAATTTGTAGGTGATGCCATAAAGATATTGGATGTACCTCCACTAGAATTAAAGGAAAACCTTACATATGTAGAGCATCCAATTAATATTTTAGATACAAAGGTTCAAAAATTGAGGAATCAAGACATAGAGTATGTGAAAGTCTTATAGAGTCAATACACTAAGGAAGAAGCGACATGGGAATCTACCGAGTCAATGATAGCCCAGTACCCTAAATTGTTTGCATAAGGTTAGTAATACTGTCACCAATTATTCTTTTCCAAGAGCAACGTTAAAAACTGATATTTTCTCGACTCATAGTTAAGTTTCGAGAACGAAACTTTTTGTAAGGGGGATATAATGTAATATTGTAAGATTTCAAGCTTATACAATTACCCTAGGATCCATACTCCTAAATTTAGGGCAATGGGCTATGATATCCATTTAATTTCAAACTTCATAGTAAGGTTAGGAAAATTAGATAAATTAATTCAAGTATAATCAATTTCTCAAAATAAACTATATAAAAATATTAATTTAAGAAAATGTCAATTTATCGCTAAAGTCAATAAATATCAAAAATGTAAAATTCGAGTATTTTAATATAGCAAGATATTAAAGATAAGTTATTTAACTTATAAAAATAATAAATAAATCTAAATTATATGTAATATACATGTATTAACATAGAATATGTATTATTTGTATTAAATATATATAATAATAAATTATTATTAAAATAATGTAAATTAATATAAAATAATGAAAAATTAATAAAAAGTCAAAGTGTAAGTCATCCCATGATGTGGCAGCTTAGGACATTTACAATTGATGAGTCAAAAGGTAAAAAATAAGAAATTGATACCTTAAGCATTGAAAAATAAAAAAAATGACATGTGTAAGTTACATGACTAATTTTTATTAATCCTAATCCATTGGGAAAATATAAACAAGGTACGCACACTTTAAAAACAACATTTTGAAAGTATAAAAATATAAGAAAATAAGAAAATTAGAGAAAAAATAGGGCATGAATCTAATTTAAGATGGTTCAATAGGTTGTTGGTGTTTGATTGTGGTGGTCATTTGGAGTCAAAGAAAGCACCACTAGAGGAAGTGTTCTGACAAGATTGGGTGGCTGAAGGGTAGGTTTAGGTGAACAAAAATTCTAGCTGAAACTTTGTAAATTTTGTAAAATTAGCAAATGATGTTGTTTAATTATGAAACTTGGTTGTTGGAGTCATTTTTTGTGTAGATTAATATTGTAATTTTATTTTAGTGAAATAATTATTGGAAATATAAGGTCCTTAACAAATTACACTATTTGGACAAAAATTGAATTAAATTTTAGAAATATTAAACAATGTCCTTTCAAATTGAAAATTTGTACGTAACATAACTAATATATGTATTTAATTTTAATAACAAGAATATTTGAAAATAATTATGTTTACTATTTATTGTAATTATTTTGGATAAAACTGGAAATTTTACTATTTTATTGAATTAATTAGTTTTTAACAAAATCAAAGTATAAGGTCTATGTATTATGATTTTTGGAAGTTCATAATGATGTTTAGGATACTTAAATTTTATCTTCTGACTAAATTCACTTATTTTCTTAAGTTTCACTAATTTTGAATTAAAACTACTATTTTTGTAAAAATATATAATAGCTAGTTTAGTATAATTCATGATCAATAATAAAACTAAATATTTTTGTGAGTCTATAAAATTTTTCATGGAATTATTTAGGCTCGTATATTATTTATTATGTATTTTCATTATATAAACCTATATATTAGCTTAATATATGATATAGTAATTAGTTCTAGTGAGCTATTCATTGAATTTATAAATGAGTGATATATTGGGAACATAATAGGTGCTATTCAGTTTGGTAAATATAGAATTCTAGGATTTTTAATTTAGATTTATGGTTTATTTGGGATAATTACGAAGTTATATTAACATATGGTCGAATCGACAATACAAAAGCATATTTTTGGATATTTGACAATATTGATTAGTCATGATTCTTAAGATATTTTAATAGTAATCAAAATAATGATTGTGATGATACAAGGTTTATTAAAATTGGATAAGAAATGAATAAAATACAATCGAAATAAGCTTGAAAATGCAATAGTGAAAACACATAAAAACTTAGTATCGACCTGTGGTTGACTTGGGGTTTGTGTATTTTTGTAGGTGCGATAGGTGAAGAAGAACCACATCGTGAAGCTTAGGATTTTACGCTACTATCAAGCTTTAGTAAGTGAATATTTTTTATTTTCATGCAAGTAAACCTATGTCTACTTGACTTAAAGTTAATTATGTTGTGAATTGTAATGATGTATTAGATTGATTGGACACATGATTTTGTTGAATGTATGCTGACTTAGTGAAATGTTTCCTTGTGTATAATTGATTCATCGATATGTATTGCTATTTGGAAAACTTGAAAACTGAATTGTTCTCTATGGTGTTTACCTAAGTGAACCCTATATGAAATAATGTAATATAAAGTTGAGCAACAAAGCTAGAATTGAGATAGTTGAATTATTTATAATGTCGAACTTGAGATTTGTGCCTGATATGGGCTATTATACTGTTTAGCATTCATGGCATGGTATGAAAGGACCAATGGATCGAGTTTCTAAAATCTTAAAAAATTGTTAAGTTAGCTTTTAAGCATATAGAACTACATTGCTCAACTTATTTTGGCCACATTATGTGACTAGCTACATATTGGATTTTCAAGCCACATGTGTGGTTTTGTTGGGGGTCCTACTCCTAGGCAGCTTCTTATTGCCTTAGCTTCTTAGACGTAGTATCTACATACCTGAGTATGTCAACTAACTGGATGAAGAATTGGAAAAGTATAGAATATTGGTACCAATGTATGTTACGTGGATAAGCATGGCACGAATTCCCTACATAAACAGTTTGTATTAGTTAGTTGGATTATGGAGTTGAATATCTTATAGTATTGATCTAAGTGAATATGTATTGTGCTTATTTTGTGTTTTGTTTTATTCACTCTCACTTAGCTCACAGAAAGCTGAAAGGATACTTATGTATGCTCAGGTTATAAAGAGAATTGATAGGGCAACACTAGCTGGGGGAAAAAGTCTTTTGAAAGGGATTAAGTCGAAGTCAGCTGCTTTTGAAGAAGTGCTACAAAATTTTACTATTATTTCTATAAAGGATCAATACATATGAATATATATATATATATACATTGTATTTTAGGTTTGGATAAGTTTGACGGATGTACTTTTTATATAAACAAGTATAAAGCTGAACTCTATTGTAATACTCCTTTGTTATAAATAGAATTTTGTTAAGTATAAACAAGTATTCCTATATGACGGTACATCCTGTGTTATGTCGGGATATGACAATTAGAATCTCTTCTGAATTAACAGCCAACTCGGATCACATTAATGATATGTAATTTGTCGATTTCCTTAAAAATGTAGCAACTTTGCTAATAATATCTCTACTATCAAGAGTAACGTGTTTCAATGAATTAGATCTATTCAATAAGATTGTCTCTCAACATATTCTATTGAAATCTAGCTTAAGTCAATGTCATGCACTACACCGTACATAAATTAATTAAGTTTGATTCATCAAGAATAACAAACATCATGAAACTACTATTCCATGCACTTAATTATACTAAGCAGATATAGAAAGTCCTAACATACTACTCATACATGATAAAACAATAGTATAAACTAACAAAAATTATAATTAAAAAGAAATAGAACAAGGAATCAAGAAAAACCTCTTTTATTCTACTATAAAAGTCTCACGAATATACGAACAATAAAGTTTCATTGGCACTCGAGTAATTCCAAGAAGAATACGATTTACACTAATGAATGTATAGAAGAAAAACTAAACAAAATACAAAATGGTACAAAAATGAATGAATTGATGTGATGTTCTTTCTAATGTTGGTTATTTTGATCTCTCTTTTTGTTTGAAAATTGTGATCTATTTATATTGTTCTTATCAAAGGGATCAAAATACACCACTTCAAGACACCCCTTAGTGTTAAGACTTGTTCTACGTATCAGTTCGTATGATAAAGTTAAAGAAGAATAGTCATGTCCACTCCCATCACTTTTGTAACTTAGGGAGTGATCTTCTTGTCATAAACATTCCACCTCATCATGTCCATCATTAAGGGCATGATTATCCTTTTGAGGTGGAGTCACGGCCGTAATGACCAGGTGGAAAAATAGCTTCAACCTTAGTCACTCCTTGGATCACGACCATGATGGAGGGAGTAACATGTGTTAGGCACATAATTCTTCTATTATCATGCTCATGATTGCTCCAAATTTCCTAGTTCTTATGTAATTTCATCTCTTCTTCACTTTATATTGAATAAATATTATCTCCTTAGTCTTGAATCATCTAAAATTGATATGTTACACAATTATGTACCAAGAACTTGAGAAATAAACAAAATTATGGTCAATTTGTACCTAAATGTGCCTAAAAAGTGTAGAGTGATTTATACTTATCTACAATCTCGATTAGGATAGTGAGCTTAGAAGAGTTCAATTAGGTTTTTCAAATCAATTGCAACATAAGGTTGCTAAACCTTAAGAGATGCTTTGGCTTAAGCTAGTGACCTCAAGGGAGCACCACTAGGTTTTCCAAATTGATTTCAGTTAAAGGCTGCTAGTCCCTTAGAGACACTTCTACTTAGGCTCATGAGCTCAATGGGTTACGACAAGGTTTTCCAAATCAATTCTAACTTAGGGTTGCGAGTCCCCTAGATACGCTCACACCTTGGTTAATGAGCCTAAAGTATTATGTATAGGTGTTCCAGATCAATTGCAATTTAAGGTTGCTAGTCCTTTAGAGATGCTCCCTCTTAGGTTAGTGACCTCAAAAGTGTATTACTAAGTTCTCCAAATTGATTGCAATTTAAGGTTGCCAGTCCTAGTGACATGTACCCACCTATGTTAGTAAGCTCACAGAAGTATAACCAGGTTTTCCAAATCAATTCTAACTTATGATTACTAGTCCCATGGAGATGCTCTCACTAAGTTTAGTGAGCTCAAAAGAGCTCGACTATGTTTTCCAAATTGATTGCAATTTAGTGTTGGTAGTCCTAGAGAGATGCTCCTATTAAGGCTAGTGAGCATAAAAGAGCACAACCATGTTTTCCAAATTGGTTCTTGCTTAGGGTTGCTATTCTCCTAGCAATGCTCCCACTTAGGTTAGTAAGCTCAAAGGTGCTCAACCAAGTATTCCAAATCAATTGCAATTTAGGGTTGTTAGTCCCTAAAGTGATGCTCTTACCTAAGTTAGTGAGTACAAGAAAGCATGGCCTAGTTTTCCAAATTAATTGCAATTTAAGGTTATTAGTCCCTGGTGACTTTCTCACCTAGGCTAGTAGGCTAAAAAGAGCTTGACTTGGTTTTCTAAATTGATTGCAATTTAGGGTTGCTAGTCTCCGAGAGTTGCTTCCACTTAGGTTAGTTTTCCAAATTGATATGGCACATGAACACTAGGCCTAGGGTTGCTTGCCACAATCCTTGATAAAGGGATTGATAAGAGCAGATAGATAAGAGTTTTCTAAGAGAAAAGTCTTAGGGGTTTTTCATTAAATATCACAGTCTACCCTATATAAGTGTTCTATTTATACAAAGTGGTAAAGTTGTAAATAAAATGACTAAAGGATACCCTAGTGGCATTCTAGTAATTACAAATAAAACATGAAGACAACATAGGGAAAATATAAGAAATAGGAAATATAAATAACATAAGTAAAATAGATAGTCGAATGAGATTTTTAGATGAGGGGCTGATTTTTGATTTTGAAGAGCTATTGGAGACTTTGGAGCTTTGATCTAGGCGAACATGATTCTAGAAGACCTATCTTGTTTGGGGCCGATCTGACATAACCGTAGCCAACTTGATATAGCAATGAGCGATTGACATGGATGTGGCCGACTTGTTTGATCTAATTCGGTGTGACCAAGTTGATACGGAATAGCCAGACAATCTTGACATGACCAAATAGATCTTGGATAAACAAACTTAGGTAGGCATATCAATCTCGGTATAGTAGAGTAGACGGGCAGGGTAAGATAGTCCTGTAGAGTAGAACACGTTAGTAGTGCAAAGGATGTTAGTAGAGTAGGATAGGACCATTTAGACCAAAGCAGAGCACACCTAACTAATCAGAGTAGACTTAGAAAGGTAGAGAAGACCCAATAAGAGTAAGGTGGAGTGACTCTATTATAGTAAGGAAGACTTAGCAAAATAAGGCGCAAATAGTAGGCCAGGATATAACTTATAGAGTAGGTCTAGTCTTCTGATATTGCTAAAGTTCATAGATAAGTATGTAGGAGAGCTTAGATAAGATAGAGCAAGGCATACTTAGTGTAATAGGGTAGACCTAATAGAGTCGGGTAGTCATCCAATACTGATAGAGCTTATAAATAGGTCATCCATTCATGCGAAGCTTGCGAACAAGCCTCCTATATAGTCTGAAACCTGACATGTCATCGGGTTGGTATCTAGAATCCAATCATCTAGTCCTCGAGAGATGCTCTTGCTTATGTTAGTAAGCTTAAGGGAGCACGACTAGGTTATCCAAATCAATTCCATATTAGAGTTGCCAGTCCTATAGAGATGCTCCCACTTAAGGTAATGAGCTTAGAATAGCACAACTAAGTTTTCTAAATGAATTGAATTTAGGGTTGCTAGTCCCTAAAAGACACTCCCACTTAGGTTAGTAAGCTTAAAGGAGCATGACCAAGTTTTCCAAATCAATTTCAAATTAGGGTTGCTATTCCAGTAACGATGCTCCCACCTAGGTTAGTGAGCTTAAAGGAGCATGGCCAAGTATTCCAAATCGATTGCAATTTGGGGTTACTAGTCCATGAAGACATTTTCCCACCAAGGTTAGTGAGCTTGAAAGTGCACAACTAGTTTTTCCAAATTAATTGCAATTTTAGGTTACTAGTCCTCGAAAAGATGCTCTAACCTAGGTTAGTGAGCACAAATGAGCTTTACTAGGTTTTCCAAATCGATTGAAATCAAGGGTTGTGAGTCCTTAAGAGATGCTCTTACTTAGGCTAAGGAGCTCAAAAGTGCACAACCAGGTTTTCCAAATTGATTGCCATTTAGTGTTGGTAGTCTGTGAGACACGCTTTTGCTTAGGTTAATGAGCTCAAAAGAACATGATTAAGTTTTCCAAATCGATTCCAACTTAGGGTTGTTAGTCCCTTAAAGATGCTTCTACTTATGTTAGTGAGCTTAAAGGAGCACGATCAAGTTTTCCAAATCAATTTCAACTTAGGGTTAATAGATCTTAGGAGACATTCCCACCCAGTTTAATGAGCTCAAAGGATTACAAGCAGGTTTGCCAAATCGATTGCAATTTTTGATTGCTAGTCCCCTAAAGACACCTCCTCTTAGGTTATTGAGCTCATTAGAGCATGGTCAAGTTTTCTAAATCGATTGCAATTTAACATTACTAGTCCCAAGAGACGCACTTACCTATGTCAATGAGTTCAAAAAAGCACAACCAAGTTTTTTGAATCAACTCCAACTTAGGGTTACTAATCCCCTAGAGATGCTCCTGTTAAGGTTAGAGAGCTCAACGTTGTGTGACTAGGTTTTCCAAATCAATTCTAACTTAAGGTTGCTAGTCCTCAAAGGTACTTCTACCTAGGTTAATGAGCTTAGAGTATCGCAAAGAGGTTTTCCAAATCGATTGCAAATTAGGTTTGTTAGTCCCTAAGAGATGCTTCCTTTTAGGTTGCTAAGCTCAAACGTGTACGGCTAAGTTTCTAAATCGTTTTTAATTTAGGGTTATCAGTCTTTGAGAGATGCTTTCGCCTACATTGGTAAGATTAAGAGTGCACAGCTAAGTTCTCCAAATGGATTCCATATTTGAGTTATTTGTCCCATAGAGATGCTCCTACTTAAGGTAGTGAGCTTAAAAAAGCATGACTAGGTTTTCCAAATTGATTAAATTTTGGGTTGCTAGTCCTCGAGAGACTCAGCCGCTTAGGTTAGTGAGCTCAAAGGAGCATGATCGGGTTTTCTAAATCGATTCCAACTTAAGGTTGTTATTCCCCTAACTACTCTCTTGCTAAGGTTAGTGAGCTCAAAGGAGCACAAACCGATATTCCAATTTGATTGCAATTTAGGGTTACTAGTCCTCGAAGACACACTCCAACCAAGGTTAGGGAGCTCAAAAGAGCACAACCAGTTTTTCAAAATCAATTGCAATTTTAGATTGCTAGTCCTCAAGAAATGCTCCAACCTAGGTTATTGAGCACAAATGAGCTTTACTAGCTTTTCCAAATCAACTGAAATCAAGGGTTACGGGTCCTCAAGAGACGCTCTTGCCTAGGTTAGGGACCTAAGAGGAGTATGAGTAGGTTTTCCAAATCAATTGCCATTCAAGGTTACTAGTCCATGAGATACATTCCTGCCTAGGTTAATGAGCTCAAAGGAGCACAACTAGGTTTTCCAAATTAATCCCATCTTAGGGTTGCTATTCCCCTAATGACACTCTAGCTAAGGTTAGTAGGCTCAAAGGACCATGACCAAGTATTCCAAATCTATTGCAATTTAAGGTTGCTAGTCCCCTAGAGATGCTCCCACCTATGTGAGTAAGCTTAAAGTAACACAACCAGGTTCACCAAATCAATTACAACTTCGGGTTGCTAGACTACTAGTGACGTTCCAACATAAGTTAATGAGCTCAAAGGATCACGAACATGTTTTCTAAATCGATTGCAATTTTAGGTGTCTAGTCCCCGAAAGACACTCCCTCTTAGGTTAGTAAGCTCAAAGGAGCATGATTAGGTTTTCCAAATCAATTAAAACTTAAGGTTGCTACACCCCTAAAGATGCTCCTAACTAGGTTAGTGAGCTCAAAGGATCACGAACAGGTATTCCATATTGATTACAATTTAAGGTTGCTAGTCCTCGAGAGATGCTCCCACCTAGGTTAGCAAGCTTGAAAGAGTACGGCTAAGTTTTCCAAATCAATTGCAATATAAGGCTACTAGTACTTGAGAGATGCTCCTACTTAAATTATTAAGCTCTAAGGAGCATAACCATGTTTTCCAATTCGATTCCAACTTAGGGTTACTAGTCCCCTAAAGATGTTGCCACCTAAGCTAACAAGCTCAAAGGACAACAAATAAGTTTTCCAAATTGATTGAAATAAGGGGATGCTAAACCTTGAGAGAAGCTTTCACTTAAGTTAGTAAGCTTAAAGGAGCATGACTAGGTTTTCTAAATCGATTCTAACTTATGGTTGTCTGCCCCTAGTGACTCTCTCGCATAAGATAGTAAGCTCAAAAACGCATGACCAAGATTTCCAAATCGATTTCCATTTAAGGTTATAAGACCTATGGAGAGGCTCCCATCTAGGTTAGTAAGCTCAAAGTTACAAGACTAGGTTTTCTAAATCAATTAGAACTTCAAGTTGTTAGACCCTTAGATGTGCTCTTACCTAGGTTAATGAGCTCAAAGGATTACAAACAAGTTTTCCAAATCAATTGCAATTTAGGATTGCTAGTCCTTGAGAGACACTCCCTCTTTGGTTATTGAGCTCAAAAGAGTATGTCCAAGTTTTCTAAATTGGTTGAAATATAAGTTAACTAGTGCTTGATAGATGCTCCCGCCTATGTTAGCAAGCTCAAAGGAGTACGGCCATGTTTTATAAATCGATTCCAACTTAGGGTTGCTAGAAGGATATCAAGTAGGTATTCTAAATCGACAGCAATTTGGGAGTACTAGTACCCAAGAAAAGCTCTCGCCTAAGCTAGTGAGCTCAAAAGAGCACAACTAGGTTTTCTAAATCTATTTAAACTTAGGGCTGCCAACCCTAGAGTTGCCTCTGCCTAGGTTAGAGAGATCAAAAGAGCATGACTAGGTTTTCCAAATCGATTATAATTTGGGGTTACTAATCCTTTAGAGATACTCCTACTTAGGTTAGTGAGCTCCAAGGAGCCTGGCAAAGTTTTCCAAATCAACTCTAACCTGGGGTTACTAGACCCCTTTAGAAACTCTTACCTTAGTTAATGTGCTCAATGGATGAGGAATATGATTTCCATATTGATTGCAATTTAGGTGATAGGAATAAACCCCCTAGACCGATCACAAGAAGCTGAGCTAGAGGACTTCAAGGGCTTGTACAGAAAATACTAACTTTAAGCCATAACCGAGATGGGGACTCCTTTTTCAATCTAACCTCCTACAGACTTGTCTCTCAAATCCTTACGTATGTCCAACATGCTCCTGCCTAGTTGCGAAGTCCTGATATAAAAGGTAACCCAAGAAAGGCTAGCCGAGTCGATCTCTCCAATTGACTACTGGTGCCTGACTCCAATTCAGCTAACTTCCTAACCAGACTAATTGGCTCTTGACCTGATCCAGATTAAGTCGGCCCCTGACTACCAGCACTTCCTATTTCTCCCTATGTTGTATCATACTCTTAACATCCAGCCATCAAGCGACACTTGTCTTCTGATACAACGTTCTAGAATGATTATTTCTCTTCCGTATTAAATATTTTTTGTCCTTTTTACCCCTTTTTAGTATGATTCATGTAACATGATTGTAAAATATCCTTTTGTCTTTTCATACATGTAAAATAACCTTAGTGAGCAAGTATATAACCCCCCACTTTCCTTGTATGTAGGATGATATCCTTTTCAATGCAAAAATTACTCATTTGAGCAACCTTAGTGTTCTCATTATTTAACTCTTATCTATTCCCTTTAGCAAGGAGTAGTGGTGAGCGACCCTTCAATTGGGATTGGTGTGTCATATTCGGTAGATTGTAGGTTGAGTAAGATCGAGTCGGAGTCATATCCATTGGGTAACTACCCGAACTTTGCTAACCTTTTTTTTGTTTGTTTATTTTGCTTCATTATGGTGCCTCTCTGTATGTTCTACCCCAGAGACACATCAGCTTCGCTGGTATCAATGCACAATTCCACGAGGGAGTATATAAAGTTGCAATGAAGTTTTGGTTCATTTTACTGTTAATGGCTACTATGTTCCTTCCGTAGCTACTACAGTGTATTTGAGTGTTCATAAGTGTAGTTTCATTGATACGATGTTTTGCTTTGTTTTCCACTGTAGCAACAAAGCGAGTTTTTCTCTATTTTATTTGAGTAACTTTGGGGGGACAAAAGTTGTTAGTAGTTGTTAATTTATTCGAAAAGGTTTTATGCTATGTCAAATTTAAGTGTTCAAGGAGTTACAGGTGACTAGGGTAGTGGTGCTCAACCTGGTCATGGTCATGATGGGAGTAGCACCCTAGGGTTAGTTGATGATAAAATTGATAGACTCACAAACCTTGTTGAGAGTCTAGTCACCGTAATGCAAGTTAATAGACAACAACCCTAAGGTATGCAACCTCAAAACCTACAGGAAGGCACCTTTGAGAGACTCTATGGCCAAGTTAGTCAAACTAATCACCCAGTTCGACCTCCTCAAGTTAAAGGAGGTACTAAATGAAGATTGGAGTTAGAGGAGAATGCGGAGGGTGAGGAGGAGTTGGATGTTAAAGGGTTTAGTGAAGAAGAAGAAGAAGAAATTGATTATTATTAAGTATAGGGATGAGGACGCTGAGTCCCTTAAGGGCTAGATATTGTCAAGGTGCAAATCTTACCCTTCGATGGAAGTAAAGATGCAGATGAATACTTGCAGTAGGAAGAGAAGGTCGAGAAAGTATTTGAATGTTATGGGTATGAAGATGCAATCAAGGTCCAACTTGCTACATTGGAGTTTACTTGGTATGCCACCATATGGTGGAAGAATTTGAATGCAGCTAAGGTAAGAGATGGGAGATGAGGTGTTAGGACTTGAGATGAGAAGAGAAGGTTATTAAGAGGTAGATTTCTGCTCGAGACTTACCTATAAGATATGTTTGCAAAGTTGTAGGAGCTTCGCTAAGGAAGCCGATCTATTGATGACTACGTACGAGAGTTCTAGATGTTAATGATCCGAGCCAACATGGAAGAGCTAGAGGCCCATATAGTATCAAGGTTCATTTATGGACTCAAGTATGAGATTTGCAATATCGTGGAAGTACATAGGTTTTGTAATTTGGAAGAGGCCATCAAGATAGTGCAAAGGGTCGAAAAGCGGAGGAGAAATGTTCCGAGCTAAGTTAGGCCAACATTCTCTTGAGACTCGGTACCACGTGGACTTATTTAAGCCAAGCCTAGGAGACTGTATCGACCCAAGGAAAAGAATGACCAACCTGATGATGGCTAAGCAAGTCAACATGGTTGAGTAGGACAACCGACTGAGTGGAGGTTAGGCCGCCCTCGAGAATGTATGAGAAAGGATAGACTTTCAAATGAAAATCTAGTGAGGTGAAATGTTTTAAATGCTAAGGGTTCAGGCACATGGTTATTGAGTGTTTGAATCGACGTGTTATGGTACTCTAAAGAGATACAGTGGATAGCATTGACAAAAGTGAGCCTGAGGAAGATAAGGATGTTCAAAAGGCAGAAGTCGAGGAGGAAGAGGAGACCTGTGTCTATGCCAACCAAGGAGAAGTGATGACCCTAGTATTGAGACGAGTCATGAGTTCCTTGCCAAACCCTAAGGAGGACCAAAGAGAGAATTTGTTCCATACCAAGTGTACCATCAAAGGCTAATTATGCACAATCATAGTGGATGGAAGAAGTTGCCCTAATGTGGTTGCATAATCATTTCTACAAAGGTTAGGTTTGTTGACCTCAATACATCCCCGACCTTACAAGTTGCATTGGCTTCATGATAAGGGTTCTTTGCATATGACTGAACAAGTGACCGTACCGTTCAATGTAAAAAATGTATACAAAGACAAAGTAGTGTTCAATGTCATCCCCATAGGAGCTTCACATTTACTACTTGGATAACCTTGGTTGTTCAATTAACATGTTACACACAACGGGTATAAAAACACCTATGCCTTTGTTAAGGATGAAAGGAGGATAGTATTGCAACCCTTAACCCTATCCTAAGTAAATGAGACCCATAATTGGCTCACTTAGGCTAATAAGAAGAAAGCCCTAGTGATGAGACATAGAAAGCTTCGATCTACTAAGAAAGCTAATGAACTAATTTTCCTGTTGGTTAGGAGACTGATGGAGATGAAGGAGTTATAGAATGTTCCAAGAGAAATCCGAGACTTACTAAATGAGTTTTCCGACCTATTTCTAGAATTGCCCAAAGGACTGCCACCATTCTGAAGCATAGAGCACTGTATTAATCTGTAACCAGGCGCTACTTTACTTAACCAACCTACATATAGGATGAATGCTGAGCAGGTTATTGAGTTGAAAAGATAGGTGGACAAACTCATTAAGTGAGGATATGTGAAGGAGAGTATGAGCCCTTATGTTATACCAACTCTACTCGTTCTGAAGAAGGATGGTTCATAATGCATGTACATGAATAGTTGAGCGATCAATCAAATTACTATCAAGTATAGATACCTAATACTGAGGCTCAATGACATGTTGGATGAGTTTCATGGTCTAAAGATATTTCCAAAGGTAGATCTATGGAGTAGCTACCACCAAATTCACATAAGCCTAGGCAATGAATGAAAGACTACCTTTAAGACTAAGCATGAACTCTACAAATAGTTGGTTATGTCATTCCGACTTACTAATGCGTCAAGCACATTCATGAGGTTAATGAACCATGTGTTGCACCCTCTTCTTGGAAGATGTGTGGTTGTGTACTTTGATGACATATTGGTATATAATGCCAACTTGAACAACAATGTTCAACATCTTTATGAAGTATTTGGTATTCTACAAGTTGAGAAATTGTTTGGGAATGTGAAGAAGTGTACATTCTACCAGAATGAGGTGGTTTTCATAGGGTTTGTAGTGTTAGGGGAAGGAATCCAAGCAGATGAGTAGAAGATCTGAGATATTCTAGAATAGCCAACGCCGAAGAAGGTCACTGAAGTCTGATGTTTCCAAGGCCTAGCTTCTTTCTATAGGCGATTTATTAAGAACTTCAGCACAATAGTCACCCTATTGATTGAGTTGACAAAGAAAAATGAAGGGTTCAGGTAAAACGACCGAGCTGAGCGAAGCTTCAAGGAGATCAAGGAGATCAAGGAGAAGCTCACCTCTACTCCTATCATTTCACTACTAAATTTTAACAAGCCCTTTGAATTAGAATGCAATGTATCGGGAGTAGGAATTGGTGCTGTCCTGATGTAGGAACGGCGACCCATCGCCTTCCATAGTAAGAAACTTAGTAGCCCTACCCTAAACTATTCCATGAATGAAAAGGAGTTGTACTCCCTTTTTCAAGCCCTTACTGTTTAGCAACACTACCTACTGCCACGAGAGTTTTTTATTTATACTGACTATGAATCATTGAAGCATCTTGGGAGTTAGAACAAACTCTCCAAGAGGTAGGCCAAGTGGTTGGAATTCATGGAAGGGTTATCATACATCATTTGACACAAGAAGGTTAAAGCAAATGTGGTCACCAATGCTTTGTCATGGCAACAAACTTTGTTGACCACTTTACAGACAAAATTATTAGGATTCTCACTCATTACAAAGCAGTATGCTATCGACCCTCACTTTGGTTCTACTGTTGAATAGTATTGAAAAGGGGTAGTTGTTAGAGGATATTATCTTAAGGATGGCTATTTGTTTAAAGACCATAGGCTATGTATTCTAAACTGCTCCACATGTGAGATACTGGTCAGTGAAGCCTATAGCAAAGGGTTATCAAGTCACTTTGGGGAGGTTAAGATAGCTAATTTGTTAAAGGAGAACTTCTACTAGCCAAGTTTGGTAAAGGATGTCCATAAGGTAGTTGGTAGTTGTGAAGTGTGTAAGCGTGCTAAGGGGAAGAGAAAACCCCATGGAGAGTACATGCCTCTACTAATGCTAACCTTACCTTGAGTTGACCTCAACATAGACTTTGTCTTAAGGTTACCCTGAACATCCCAAAGAAAATATTCCATTTTTATTGTAGTGGACCATTTTAGCAAGATGATACACTTCATTCCATGCCATCGAACTAACGATGCTCTATATATGGTTGATCTATTTTTGCAGGAGGTTATCCAACTACATGGAGTACCGAAAAGTATAGTCTTAGATCGAGACACAAAATTCTTGAGCTATTTTTAGAAGACCATTTAGAAAAGACTTAGAACCAAACTTGTATTCAGCTTTAGTAGCTACCTTCAAACTGATGGCCAAACTAAAGTGGTAAATAGGAAACTAGGCAATCTACTCAAAGCTGTTGTGGGAAAGAACTTGAGTGATTGGGATCTATGCCTACTAGTTATAGAGTTTTCATACAATTGGACTGTCCAAACTATTTCTTTCTAGCCAAGAGACCTAGTATGGATACATCTCAACCAAGAATGATTCTCGCACTTGAGACAAAACAAACTATCTCCCCAAGTTAATGATCCATTCAAGGTCTTGAAGAAGATCAACTGCAACTCTTACCAAATCACTATCGTGTCTCTTCTACCTTCAATGCGTCTAATCTAATTCCCTACCAACCAACTAAAGAAGACCTTACAAGCACCCCAAAAGAATGAGCAAAAACCGCTTCAAGTTTGAGGATAAATCTTTTTTACCCCTAGGCAAATGATAAGAATCAACTCCCTGGACCAATCACTAGAAGCCGAGCTAAAGGACTTCAAGGGCTTGTACAAAAAATACTAGCTTTAAGCCATAACCGAGATAAGGACTCCTTTTCCGATTCAACCTCCTACCGACTTATCTCTCAGATACTCATGTGCATCCAACATGCTCCTACCCAGCTGCGAAGTCTTAATCTAAAAGGTAAGCCAAGAAAGGCTGGCTAAGCCAATCTCCCTAATTGACCACTGGCGCTTGACTCCAATTCAGCTGACTTCCTAACTAAATTCATTGGCTCCTGACCTGATCCAGATCAGGTCGACCCCTAACTACCAGTACTTCCTATTTCTGCCTATGTTGTATCATACTCCTAACGTTTAGCCATCAAGCAACACGTATCTTCTAACATAACGTTCTAGAATAATTCTTTCTCTTCCTTGCTGAATATTCTTTGTCCTTTTTACCCCTTTTTAGTATGATTCATGTAACATGATGGTAAAATACCCTTTTGTCTTTTCATACACGTAAAATAACCCTAGTGAGCAAGTATATAAGGCCCTACTTTCCTTGTACGTAGGATGATATCCTTTTTAATGTAGAAATTACTCATTTGAGCAACCTTAGTGTTCTCATTATTCAACTCTTATCTGTTCCCTTTAGCAAAGAGTAGTGGCAAGTGACCTTTCAATTCAGATCGATGTGTCATATCCGGTGGATTGTAGGCTGAGTAAGATCGAATGGTGAGTCATATCCATTGGGTAGTTGCCCAGACTTTGCTAAACTTTTTCCTATTTTTTTGTTCTGCTAATCTTAGAGGGATGCTCCATCCTTGCTTAGTGAACTCAAAGGAGCATGATAAAGTTTTCCAATTTGATTTCAACTTTAGTAGCTAAACAATAGAGACACTCTCGTCTAAGTTAGTGAGCTAAAAGGAGCACGACTAAGTTTTTCTAATTGATTGCAATTTAAGGTTGCTTGTCCTCAGGAGATGCTCCACTTAGATTAGCGAATTCAAAAGAGCATTAACAAGTTTTCCGAATGGAATGTAATTCAAGGTTGTTAGTCACTACAAGATGCTCCTACCTAGTTTAAGGTGCTCAAAAGATCATGACCAAGTTTTTTGAATTGATTGCCATTTAGGATTGCTAGTCCCTTATAGATGCTCCAACCTAGGTTAGTGAGCTCAAAGGAGCACAACTTGGTTTTCTAAATCGATTCCAACTTCAAATTGCTAGACCCCTAAAGATGCTCACACTTAAGTTAGTGAGCTCAAAGGATGACGAACAAGTTTTCCTAATCAATTGCAATTTAGGGAAGTTAGACCCCGAAAGATGCTCCCGCTTAGGTTAATGAACTCAAAAGAGCACGAATAGCTTTTCCAAATTAATTCCAACTTAAGGTTGCTAACTTATAGGATCGTTGTCACCTATGTTAGTGAGCTCAAAGGAGTACGACCAGGTTTTCCAAATCGATTCAAACTTAGGGTTGCTAGCCCCTACCTAAGTTAGTTAGATCAAAAGATCATGACCAAGTTCTCCAAATCAATTACAATTTAGGGTTGCTAATCCCTTAAAGACACTCTTACCTAGGATAGTGAGCTCAAAGGAACTTAGCCAAGTTTTCTAAATCGACTCCAACTTAATGTTGCTAGACCCCTTAGATGCTCCTACCTTGGTTAATGTGCTCAATGGATGATGAATAAGATTTCCATATTAATTGCAATTTAAGGTTGCTAATCCCTAAGAGATGCTCCATCCTAGCTTAATGAGCTTAAAGGAACATGAAAAGGTTTTCCAAATTGATTTCAACTTGGGTTGTTAGTCCAATAAAGATACTCCTGCTTAGGATGGTGAGCTAAAAGGAGTATAACCAAGTTTTCTAAATCAATTGCAATTTACAGTTGCTTGTCCCTAAGAGATGCTCTACCTAGGTTAGCAAATTCAAAAGAGTACTGCTAAGTTTTCCAAATCGAATGCAATTCAGGGTTACTAATCCCTACAAGACGTTCCTGCCTAAGTTAGTGTACTTAAAAGATCATGACTAGGTTTTCCATATTGATTGCCATTTATGGTTGCTAGTCCCTTAAAGATGCTCTAGCCTAAGTTAGCAAGCTGAAAAGAAAACGACTTGGTTTTCCAAGTCGATTCCAACGTCAGGTTGCTAGACCCTTAAAGATGCTCCCACATAAGTTAGTGAGCTCAAAAGATGACAAACAAGTTTTCCTAATCGATTGCAATTTAGGGCAACTAGACCCCGAGGGATGTTCTTGCTTAGGTTAGTAAGCTCAAAAGGGCACGACTCATTGTTCTAAATCGATTCCAACTTAAGGTTGCCAACTCCTAGAGTCACTTCCACTTATGTTAGTAAGTTCAAAGGAGCATGACCAGGTTTTCGAAATCGATTCGAACATAAGGTTGCAGTCCCAAGAGACGCCCCTACCTAGGTTAGTTAGATCAAAAGAGCATGATCAGGTTTTCCAAATGGACTCCAACTTAGGGTTGCTAAATCCCTTAAGATGCTCCCACCTTGGTTAATGTGCTCAATGGATGATGAATAGGATTACCATATCAATTGCAATTTAAGGTTTCTAGTCCTTGAGAGATGATCTATCCTAACTCAGTAAGCTCAAAGGAGCATGACAAAGTTTTACAAATTGATTTCAACTTAGGTTGCTAGTCTAATAAAGATGCTCTTACCTAGGTTGGTGAGCTAAAAGGAACACAACCAAGTTTTCCTAATCGATTACAATTTAAGGTTGCTTGTCTTTAGGAGATGCTCCACCTTAGTTAGCAAATTCAAAAGAACACTATCAAGTTTTCCAAATCGAGTGCAATTTAAGGTTGCTAGTCTGTTCAAGATGCTCTCACCTAGATTAATGTGCTCAAAAGATCATGACTATGTTTTCCAAATCAATTACCATTTAAGGTTGTTAGTCCCTTAGAGATGGTCCAGCTTAGGTTAGTGAGCTCGAAAGAGCATGACTTGGTTTTCTACATCGATTCCAACTTTAGTTGCTACACCCCAAAAGAAGCTCCTACTTAAGTTAGTGAGCTCAAAGGATGATGAACAAGTATTCTTAATCAATTGCAATTTAAGGATGCTAGACCCTATGGGACGCTCTTGCCTAGGTAAATGGGCTTAAAAGAGCACAACTAGGTTTTCCAAATCAATTCTAACTTACAGTTGCTAATCCCTTAAAGACACTCCAACGAATCCTAGTGAGCTTTAAGGAGCATGACCAGGTTTTCCAAATCAATTCCAACTTAGGTTTAGTAGACCCTAAAGACATTCCCACCTCTTTTAATAAGCTCAAAGGCTTACGAATAGGTTTTCAAAATCATTAGCAATTTTGGATTGCTAGTCCTTAAGAGGCACCCCCTCCTAAATTAGTGAGCTCATTAGATCGTAGTCACGTTCTCAAATCGATAGCAATTTAGGGTTACTAGTCCCCAAGAGACGTACCCACCTATGTTACTAAATTCAAAGGAGCACGATTAGGTTTTCTGAATCTACTCCAACATAGAGTTGCTAATCCCCTAGAGATGCTCCTACCGAGGTTAATGAGCTCAACATTGTACGACTAGGCTTTCTAAATCGATTCTAAGTTAGGGTTGCTAGTCCCTGAAGATGCTTCCACCTAGGTTAATGAGTTTTGAGTATCACCAACAATTTTTCCAAATCAATTGCAAATTAAGGTTGCTAGTCCTCAAGAGACACTTCCTCTTAGGTTGTTGAGCACAAAAGTGCATAGCCAAGTTTCCAAATCATTTGCAATTTAAGGTTGCTAGTCTTGAGAGATGCTCCCACCTATGTTAGTAAGCTTAAGGGAGTACGATCAGGTTTTCCAAATCAATTCCATATTAAAGTTGCTTGTCCTATAGAGATGCTCCTACCTAAGATAGTGAGCTCAAAAGAGTACAACCGGGTTTTCCAAATCGATTAAATTTAGGGTTGCTAGTCCTCGAGAGATTCTCCTACCTAGGTTAGTGAGCTCAAAGGAGCACGACCAAGTTTTCTAAATTGATTGCAGCATAGGGTTGTTGTTCCCCCAACAATACTCTCACTAAGGTTAGTTAGCACAAAGGAGCATGAGTAGGTATTCCGAATCGATTACAATTTAGGGTTGCTAGTCCTTGAAGAGACACTCTAGCCTAAGTTAGTAAGCTTGAAAGAGCATAACCAAGCTTTCAAAATCAATTGCAATTTAGGATTGCTATTACTCAAGATATGCTCCTACATAGGTTAGTAAGCTCAAAGAAGAATGACCAGGTTTTCCAAATCGATTCTAACTTAGGGTTGCTAATCCTCTAGAGATGCTCTTGCCTAGGTTAGTGTGCTCAAAAGAGCGTGGCCAAGTTTTCCAATTAGATTACAATTTAAGATTACTTGTCCAAGGGGGATGCTCCTACCTCAGTTAGTGAGCCCAAAAGAGTATGACTAAGTTTTCCAAAGAGATTGCAATTTCGAGTTGCTAGTCCTAGAGAGACACTTCCGCTTAAGTTAGTAGGCTCAAAGGAACATGAATTGGTTTTCCAAATTGATTCTAACTTAAGGCTACGAGTCCTTTAGAGACACTCCCACCTAGGTTAATGAGCTCAAAGGATCACGAATAGGTTATCTAAATCGATTGCAATTTAGAGTTGCTAGTCTCTAAGATATACTCCTTTCAAGGTTAGTAAGCTCAAAATAGCATGGCCAAGTTTTCCAAATCATTTGTAATATAGAATTACTAGTCCCTAAGAGACGCTCCCACCTATGTTAGTGAGCTCAAAGGAGCATGACCATGTTTTCCAAATTGATTCCAACTTAGGGTTAGTAGTCCCCTAAAGATGCTCCTACCAAAGTTAATGAGCTCAAAGGGTAACTAATAAGTTTTCCAAATCGATTGCAATTTAAGGTTAGTAGACCTTGAAGGTCGCTCACTCCTAGGTTAGTGAGCTCAAAGAAACATTGCTAAGTTCTCCAAATCAATTCCAACTTAGGGTTGTTAGCCTTAGATTTTCCAAATCGATTGCCATTTAGGGTTGTTAGTTCCCTAAAGATGCTTCTACCTAAGTTAGTGAGCTTAAAGTTACATGACTAGGTTTTCTTAATCAATTCCATCTTCGGGTTACTAAACCCTTAGAGATGTTCTAACATAGGTTAATAAGTTTAAAGGATCACAAACATGTTTTCCAAATCGATTGCAATTTCACTTGGTTAGTCCCCCAGAGACCAACCCTCTTAGGTTAGTTAGCTTAAAGGACCACGACTAGGTTTTCCAAATTGATTACAAGTTAGGGTTGCTAAACCCTAAGTGATGTTCCCACGTAAGTTAATGAGCTTAAAGGATCACAAACAGGTATTCCAAATCGATTGCAATTTAGTGTTGCTAATCTTGAGAGATGCTCCATTCGAGGTTAGTGAGCTCAAAGAAGTACAGCTAAGTTTTCCAAATTTGTTGCTATATAAGGCTGCTAGTACTTGAGAGATGCTCTTGCATATATTAGTGAGTTCAAAGGAGTACGACCATGTTTTCCAAATTGTTTCCAACTTAAGGTTTCTAGTCCCTTAACAATGCTCCCACCTAAGCTAGCAAGCCCAAAGGATGATGAATACGTTTTCCAAATCGATTGAAATTTAGGGATGCTAAACCTCGAGAGACACTTGCACTAGGTTAGCGAGCTCAAAGGAGGATGACCAAGTTTTCTAAACTGATTCCAATTTATGGTTGCTTACCCTTAGAGAAGCTCCTACCTAGGTTAGTGAGCTCAAAAGAGCATGATTAGGTTTTCTAAATCGATTCCCATTTAGGGTTATTAGACCCATAGAGAGGCTTCTATCTAGGTTAGTGATCTCAAAGGTGTACGACTTGATTATCCAAATCGATTTGAGCATAGGGTTGCTAAACCCCTAAAGATGCTCCCACTAAGGTTAATGAGCTTAAAGGATCATGAACACGTTTTCCAAATCGATTGACATTTAAGGTTATAGTCCCCAAGAGATGCTTCCTCTATGGTTCTAGAGCTCGAAAGAACACAGCCAGGTTTTCGAAATCGATTGAAATATAGGGTTGTAAGTGCTCAAGAGACACTCCTGCCTATGTTAATGAGCTAAAAGGAGTACGGCCATGTTTTCCAAATTGATTCCAACTTAAGGTTGCTAGTCCCTTTAAGATGCTCTTAGCTATGTTAGTGAGATAAAAGGAAGATGAACAGCTTTTCTAAATCGACAGTGGTTTAGGGCTGCTAGTACCCAAGAGGAGCTCCCACCTAGGTTAGTGAGCTCAAAGGAGCATGATTAAGTTTTTCAAATCAATTCGAGCATAAGGTTGCCTGCTCCTAGAGATGCCTCCACCCAAGTTAGTGATATTAAAAAAGCACAACTAGGTTATCCAAATCACTTGCAATTTGGGGTTGCTAGTTCCTTAGAGACACTCCTATGTAGGTTAGTGAGCTCAAAGGAGCCTGGCCAAGATTTCTAGATTGACTCAAACTTAGGTTTGCTATACCCCTTGAGATGCTCCTACCTTAGTTAATGTACTCAATAGATGACAAATAAGATTTCCATATTGATTGCCATTTAAGGTTGTTAATCCTTGATTGATGCTCTATCTTAGCTTAGTGAGCTTAAAAGAGCGTGAAAAAGTTTTCTAAATTAATTTCAACTCGGGTTATTAGTTTAATCAAGATTCTCCCACCTGGGTTAGCAAGCTAGAAGGCATATGACCAGGTTTTCCTAATCAATTGCAAATTAGGGTTGCTTGTCCCTAGGAGATGCTCCACCTAGGTTGGCGAATTCAAATGCGCACTAATAAGTTTTCCAAATCGATTGCAATTCAAGGTTGCTAGACCCTATGAGATGCTCCCACCTAAGTTAGTATGCTCAAATGATCATGACCAAGTTCACTAAATTGATTGCCATTTAAGGTTGTTAGTCCCTTAGAGATGCTCCAACCTAGGTTGGTGAGCTCAAAAGAGCATGACCTGGTTTTCTAAATCGATTCAAACTTTAGGTTTCTAGACACTTAAAGATGCTTCCACCTAAGTTAGTGAGCACAAAGGATAATGAATGGGTTTTCCTAATCAATTGCAATTTAAGGATGCTAAACCTCGAGGGATGGTCCCGTCTAGGTTAGTAAGCTGAAAAGAGCACAACTAGCTTTTCTAAATCAATTCTAACTTAAGATTGCCAGCCCTTAGAGTGTCTCCCACCTAGGTTACTGAGCTGAAAAGTGCATGACCAAGTTTTCAAAATTAATTGCCATTTAGGGTTGTTAGACCCTAAAAGATGCTCTCGCCTAGGTTAGTGAGCTTAAAGGAGCTTAACTAGGTTTTCCAGATCGATTCAACCTTTGGGTTACTAAATCCCTAGAGACGCTCCTACCTATGTTAATTAGTTCAAAGGACCAAAGCCTGCCCTTACTAATTTGGTTAGAAGGATAAAGATCAGTAGTAGAGTCAAACTTCACCCTTAATAATTTGGTTACCAAAGCCCGTCCTTATTAACTCAATCCTTATAGATTCTTATTGCAAAGTTATAAAGACAAAAATTAGTAGTGGGGTCAAACTTCGCCATTTTGAAGGACCAAAGCTTGCCAATCCTTAAACACTTCAATTTACTCTATTTTAAAGAGATTCTCAAGAAGTATCAACAAGTGAATTACTTCATTTGCCCTTTTCATTTAAGATTAAATGAACTCTAAAAGTAATTGAAAAATAGACATATCACTTATTAAGTTTAAAAACACAACACATTAACTTTGAACTAAAGACTCTGATTCACTTCTCACCTCTAAATTTATTCATTAAATAGCAAGTTTGCTTCACCTAGATTTTATCCTACAATATTGCTCATGTACACTAAGTCCATAAGAAGTTGTTCGGCACAAAATTGATTGCTATTATGCCAAATTGAAAATCTACTTAGTAAACTCATTACTTGAAAACCAATAGCTTAAGTGGAAGACTTTCGATAAATAGGGATTACCTTTCCCCACACTAAGTGAAAGACATTGTCCTCAATGTCAAAGGGAAGCAAACATAGAATAGGCATATAAAAGGAACAACTAGAAAGATGAAAATTAATAAACAACAAGAATTAGATTTCCTTGAAATATGAAGTTTGACCATTTCATTGAGCCATAAACCATCAAACAGTACATCCTTCAAACACCGTGACAATTTGAACAACAAAAGACACTTGACCATTAAGACAAAACAAAAATAAAATACAACAAACACATAATATGAGACTCTCCACTAATAGTACATCAATGAGGTTAAGCTCTCAACTAGATAAGGATTCTAAAACTAACAAAATATGACAAAAGAAAAAAAAAGAACACAAATTAGTCATCCTCGACATCTATCTCTTCATCGAAGCCATCTTTTTCCTCCTTGGATGACTTGTCTTCACTCTCAATCCTAGCTCCTTGTCCTACTACTTGTTAGGCTCCATGCATTTCCTCTTCATCATCACTATCTTCTTCTTCCAACCCTTCCTCCTCATTACCGAAGTCTTCTTCTAAAGTTTCATCTCCTTCTTCTTCTTCTTCTTTCAGAGCACTTACTGGTGGGGGGAACCGGAGGATGACTAGGACCTGCATCCTCCTTAGTTTAAGGACAAGAGAAACAAGAGGGAATAGCAGCTCCCACTTTCATGGCGATGTTTTTCAAAAGCTCAACAATTCTTGATAGGAATCAACCTACGACCATCTCCAAGCCGAACTCGACCTATCCTAAGCTGAGGACGAACTATTCGTTGCAAAGGCTAATCAACTCTTACTAAGGTCAAGCTGATACTAGAAAGCCAAGGGGAAGAAAAGGAGCCGCTCAACATTAAGTTTGTCATTTTCTAAGAAGCCAAGAGATCACATGGTCGAGACCTCGAAGCCATAGATCCACTCGGTATAACATAAAGAGATTAGTGCCAACTAATTGTAGAACTTGGCAACTGTAGATCGATCTTTGAAGTATCTCAACAATGCATTATGAGACTTCAGGGGCTCTTACCCGAACTTGGACATCCAATTGTTAACCTCGCCTAATTTATATGCTACTCCTTTTAGGACAACTCGAATGATTGTATGCCAACTTCCTCTACTAAATGCATAGTTTTATATTTCTGTGGATATTTTCTTTATTTTAATTATGGGCCTATTCTTTAAGGTTAAAGGCCTTGTACATTATTTATAGTTTTGCCACTAAGGTTTTAGGACTTGCTATAAATAGCAATATTTATAATTAGTAGAGATGGATGATCAACAGTAAAGAATACACATATAGTGATTATGCTTAGAAACTTTCCTCTTTCAAGTAAGGTTATTCTTAAGCTCTTAGAGTTTGCATTTGCATGATTATTGAGTGTTGATTAACTCTTTAATCTTTCTTGTATTCTTATCAATCTTGGCCCTAGGATTACAGTAAACCCTTCATTTTAGCTAGTTAGTGAGTTGCATCCAACCCTTATTTGAATCTTGAGTGATATTTTGTGTTCATGAGTCGTATCGAGCCTTACTTTGAGCTTAACCCCTAATTATGTTTGTGTCTTAGTGCATGATATCCATATACATTCATTGTCAAAACCCTCATTTTACTTCCTGTTCTTCATACCCACTCGAGACCTAATTACCTATTTTGGTTCTAGACTTTACATATTCTTCGAGCCATAACATCTTAGTATCAGAGCTTTAGGGGGATACATGTGCTGGTGTTCTTCAAAGATTATTTTGTTATTTGAACATCTGTTAATTGTCATTCTGTAGTGTAGTGTGCTGTTCGTAATTTTAGTAATCACAGTATTGTACTACTATTGGGTCAATTAATAGTATTTTCAGTAGTAGATTCTAGTCGTTGTGGAAGTTTTTGTCAATCATGGTAGCTACAGAAGCCGAGTAGTAGTCGTTTTTAGGTTATTGTAATTTTGTTTTGTTGTAAGCCATATTGTTCAAATTTTCTTTGAAAATTACTATATGGACAAAAACGTTTGAAGATAGTGTCAATAACAGTAGTGATAGTCCTCACGGAAGCTTGAGGAGATGCATTGATAACTTAGAATATCTGCTTTAGAATTTCATTGACTCTATTTAGGAACTTGCTAGTTTAGTTATAGGCCGTAGATGTATTGGTCAAGAAGAAAGAAGGGAATAAACACCTACTAATAGAAGTGGCTCCAATGTGCTTGACAATGATGAGAGACAACCGAAAAGAGCTGCCGAGCCGAGAAGAAGAGAAAACTAACCTAAGCCGAGAAGAAGCAATGGTAGAGGTATGAATGCTGAGAACCCAGGACACCAAAGAGCAAAGCTAAAGCTGAGAATAAATATGGTCGAGCAGAGCTCCAATAAAAGTAACCAATCTGAAGTGAATTGACCAGCTCAGAATGCTAAGGATGAACCTTGAACACTTAGTTGAGGACTTAATAATATAAAACTTAAGCTACCGACTTTTAGTAAAGGTTGCCAACCTAAAGAGTTCATAAACTAAATTCACCAAGTCGAGAAGCTATTTAAATGCTACGAATGTGACGACTGAACAAAGGTTAAGCTAGCTTCATTATCCTATATTGAATTTGCAAGCCTTTAATGAGATAAGTTAATGACTAAAAGAGATGCTAAAGGAGAAGAGCTAATCAAAACTTAGAGACTTATGAAAAGATTGATGAACCAATGCTTTGTGCCGACATAGTTCAAGTAAGAGATGCTCCATGCTTTCCAACACTTGTGGCAAGGTTGAAACACTGTTCAAGAGTATTGATAACTCTTATTTTAAATACATTTCACATGGTGATTTTATAATATTTCTCTTACATCTTTGGTTTTTTTCAAAGAAATTGATACTTAAATGAGCAAAATTTTGATTTCAAGGTTTAAATGCATTCTCGAATTGAAAACGAAGAAAATGAATCAAGTTTCACTCAATTTGGAGTTCAAATGAATGAGTTATGAAGTTTTGAAGTTACATAAACAATAAGCGAAAGTAGTAAATTTTGGTTAAAAAGTTATATAGTTTGGGACACAACTGTGTTCTTAGGCTATGTCCATGCAAGAAATTTTTTGTACCAAGGTTAATAAGTTACACAATCTCGGGACATAACTATGTCCTGGCCTATGTCTAGTGATGAAGAAAGAAACTTCATAATATATTATATAAAGACTTATGAGGGTTTTAAACATCACTTTTGACATTCAAAAGAGAAGAGACTTGAACAAAAGGAGGAGCAAAAGGGGAAAGCAACAACTAACATTGTAAACCTTAGAAAATCGATGGTCTGAACCCTAATTTAAGTCCAAGTGTCTTAAACTGTGTAATAAGTCGATAAGGCTAGTAACAATAAAAGATTATGAAATTTAATAAATCAAATATAACACCGATAACAAAACCCTAGAAATTGATCAAAACCCTAAATCATATACTAAAACCCTAAAACTGATTTATGCACTATTAATCAAAGTTGAACCCGAATTTGTTCGAAACCCTAAAACTATAACTATAAGCCTCTAAAATAGTGAAATATTACTCAATAGTGATATAATTATAGTTAATTGCAATTATCAACTAAATCGCTTATTTACATAAAATTTTAATGAAATCGTTATAATAACTTGTAAAAATTATAATTGTAACGGGTACCAATTAAATTTATAAATTTTCACAAAATTTCAAAATTAATTTATGATAAGTATTGTTATAATTTATATGTTTAGAAAAATTACATATATTTATTTTTAATTTTTATTTTCTTCCTTTTTCTTTTTCTCTTTTCCTTCTTTTTCTCCTTAATCATGTCTTGAAAACAAGAAAAAATTTAGAAACATAGCAGCCCACGTGACCAAATTCAATGTGAAGTGTTGCTTATATAATAAAAGAAAAATTTAGAAATGATTAACTTGTCTTGTCTTCATAAATATAAGATTAGGTTAGTTATTTTGTTTTTTTTTTCTTTATAATTATTGGACACGTAAATAAAAACAAGAAGAAAAAATCTGCAAACAAAATAGCACAAATCAAAACCGAAAAGAAGAAGGAAGAGAAAAAAATTCTGGAAACCAAAACCATGAAGAAGAAAGAAGAAAAGAAGAAGAAAAAAAATAAAAAATAATAGGTAAGTAAAATTATTTTTGTAGTATAGATGTATATTATATGGTATGTACATGTATATATGTAGTATTTGTATTGTATTTTAGTAAATATAACATTACCATTATATGTATGTATGCATAAGTAATTAAATTGAGATATATATATATGTATGTATAAAGATATGTATATAGACATGTATGTACATAAGTATAATATACGGTAGGTATATGTAGTATGTGTTTATAAGATTACATATAATATGTATTAAGTATCTTTACAAAATAAGTTAGATATATATATATATATATATATGTACACATGAAACACTTATGGATGTATATATGTATACAAATTTATTTTCATATGTATATATATAAATATGTAGTCATATAGTATGTATAAGTATTTGTATATTATCCATATATATTTATATGCACATGTAAATTATATTTTATATACATATGAGTATACCTAAATTTAGAAATACATGAATATATGTATGTATACATAAGAGTATGTCAAATAAGTATTTATTGTTTTCATAAAATAACTATATACATATGTCTACATATGGCGTATAACATATAGTATATATATATATATGTAGTATACTGAATATATATATATATGATATAATAATATCTACTAACTAAAATAAATTTATAATTATATAAGGAGTAGGTATATATATATATATATATATATATAATATCATAAATTAGGAATTACTCATTAAAGTAAAATTGTAAAATTTATCAAATATAGTATAAGTCTATATATATATGTGTGTGTATATCGTGAAAGATAAATGACTAATAAGAAAATAATGAATAATAAAAATAATAATTGTAATAGGATTAAAATCTCAAAAATAGGAAAAGTATGCTTAAAAAGATAAAAATATCAGTTATATGATTTAAATAATTATTAAATGATAAATATATTAAGAAAAAGATAAAATTAATATTTTATAATTTTTAAACTAAAATAATAAATTTTATGATATTTTTATATCAGAATTCAAACTGCGAGTTACAACGTCCAAAACGGACTTGATTGCGAGAAAATACGCTCGAAAACCATCAAAATGGATTATAAGTTCATAATGATCTAAGCTAAAACGAAAAAGTTATACATGATTCGATAAAAAGCTTAAATCAATAATTTCACGTAACTAGGTGAAGTAAACGTTACTAATTACGATACTAGTTTAGCTTTAAATTCCCAAACTTATAAATTTTTATTATTTTCAAGTGATTTTGATATAAACCTTGAGCTACCACCAGATTACTACGACTCTTGAATCGACTATGGCTATGTGAGTTTTTTCCTAATAATTCCATACTTGTTTGTGTTTGTAGTTAGTAAATATAAGTTATGATCGATAAATGAATATGTATGAGGTTAGGTTATGCTTGTGTATGATAATTATTGTTAATAGTGAATTTACTTTAAATTATAATAATGTATTGATTGTTGCATAGTAGATTCACTAAGAATTAATTGATTGTAACTTAGAATGATAATTGAATAAATAAGACCTAATTTTATTCGACTAAAAAAGTTAACTTGGATCACGCATAATCATGCACCGCATAATTAATTCCAGCAGTCACATTACATGGAAATAGCGAAAAGCCATACATGGGTTGATTATTGATTGTTATAGATTCCATACGGTGCACACGTGCGATATGACCTTATCCTGACTCTCGGGATTACTAGGCGTTGGAAGTGTCAACTATCTAGCTAAGAGTCGAGTCTAAAGGCCTTCATTTAGGGGTAAATATCATATGTAGAACTCTTTTTGATAAAACTGATAATGGATATACCATTACATTTTGAATACGAAACGCGAAGTTTCATTATGAGAGAAGTTCTAATATGATACCCAGATCTGACTGTGCCGATATATCTCCAACCTTGACTTCGGAAGGCGTTAAATTTGAGTTGCATCAGTACCTGGTCACCTGCATGTATTTATTTGGCATACTGATTGTTATGCATTCATTTGGTTTAACTTAATTATTGTATAACTTGATTGTTGTATCGTTGAGGGAGATTATCTCACTAAGCTAGTTAGGTTATACCCTCGTAGTCTTCTTTCACAGGCCGTTCTATTTGTAGAGTTAGGCCATCGCATGCCCGAGGTTAGTGTTCTACACAGGGTCAATGTGGGAGCTGGATGTGATCAGAGAGTATTCCTAATAGGTTATAGAGTTGAATATGTAATCAATATATTGGTTTAACTTAAGACATGTTTTAAGACTTTTTATTTGTAAATTCTTATATAAATAGACCATGTGTTATGTTTTTATAGTTTATTATTTATCATAAAATGATATTGCTTATGCTTGTGTACACTTGATAGTTAGTTGCAGCTATAGATTTGTGTATCATATAAAAGGGCCATCAATTGTAAAGCAATTCAATCTACAATCCTTTATACGGTATACAACGACTACCATGACTGGCCCCCTCGAGTCATGACAAACTTTAAGGTTAAAGAAGATTTCTCATCAATAAAAGGGGTTTTTCATGTTCTATTTCTTAATTTTGTTGCAATTCATTTTTAGTTTCATCATGATAACTTAAGATTCTAGTATTTAAGATTATAGAACCTAGGGTTTCATGTAACTATTAGATTTATTGATAATTTTCAATAAAGTTTCTATCTTTCTTGATTCAATTATGTGTTTTAATTGTTAATTGATATTTCTAGGGTATTAATTTATGATGTTATGTATGATGATTGAGAAATTACATGTATAATGAGATCTTGACATAATTGAAAAGAATTACATGTGTACTTAGAGAAAAGATACATGATTCTTCTGGAAGGTTGTTCTTTTGTGTAGGAATTCATTGTACATTAATGCGATTCTAAATTATATTACTAAGTGAAGAAATTCTAGTAAATAACTTAGGATTAGGGTTTATATGCTTGAGAAAGGTATTAACTTAAGTTGTGAATCCCTCCGATCAAGAATATTAGAGATGGAATTGGATAGATTTTTAGCGGTCACATGTTAAACACTAGGGAAACAATTCCTAAATACGTTATTTGCCTTCTTGAAGTCATTCTTAATTTTATCGCTTCCTAAATTGCTTAATCAAGTCTCACAATTAAATTAGTTTGTTAATTTTAGTATTTTTAATTCGTCTAACCCATCACAATTTTCCAGTTAGATTATAGAGCTAAGGTTAGTATTAGTACTCGAGATCTTTAAGAGATCGACTTGAACTCACATCCGCTATATTAAAATTGATAGGTGCACTTGCCTTATATCAAGTATCCACAAGAGTTTGAGACCTTGATGACAAGATGCGAGATTGTCAAGCCACAAGATCATACCATTACTAAGTTTCTAAGTAAACTTCGAGATGATATTGTCGATATAGTTGAATTGCTGCCATTCAACTCATTAGACGAGCTAATTAATCTAGCATTAAGAGTAGAAAGATAAAGGAGGAGAAGGCATCAAAAGTTGACTAACTAACCTCAACAAGTTATCCTTGAACTTGAGAGGTGTACTGAGAGAAGAGGACTAGAGAAGAAGATGAAGAATGGTGAGTCTAGCCGACTTGAAAAGGCCAAGACAAAAAGGGTTGAAAAAGAAAAAGCACTTGGTAGCAAGGCTCGAGAAATAAAGTGCTTCAAATGCTTAGGTTATGGATATATTACATCCCAATGTCTAAATAAGAGGGTCATGGTTTTCAAAGGTGAAGGAGCCAAAGCTCAAGTAGAGAGTTAGAGTGACAAGAGTTCGAGAGACAAGTTGATAGAAGAAAATGTCTATGCTAAAAATCTTGATGAACTCATGTCCATGATGAGCCAACGAGTTAACCTGAAAGTAGATCTTGGATGAAGGGAAAATTTATTTCATATTTGATACTTGATGAATGGGAAGACATGTTCCCTAGTTATTGATGGAGGAAGTTGCGCCAACATTGTTTCTACCAAGCTAGTAGAGAAGATAAAGATGTTGGCCTACCCATATCCTCGACCTTATGGATTAAAGTGGTTTAATGACAAGGGTGTAGTCCATGTGTATAAAAGAGCTCGAATAGCATTCAAGGAAAGACAATATGAGGATGAGATTGGCTTCGACATGGTCCCTATGAATGCTGCAAATTTACTTAGCCAACCATGGGAGTATGATCGAAATGTGATCCATGATGGCTTCCCTATCACTTACACAATTCAAAAGGATGGGAAGAGCTATTGCTTGACCCCTATGAGCATTGAGAAATCCAAAGCCACTTAGCACCCATGGTGAAGAGAAAAAAGAAGAGAAGTTTATTTGGCATCCCGACCCGTACTCATTGTTTAGCATAGAGGATGACTTCTTTTTAGACCCACGATAATGATAGGAATTAACCTATAATCATCTGTAAGCCAAGGATGACTTGTCCCAAGTTGAGGATGAACTATTCATTATTAAAGGTTGATCAGCTGTTGCTGACGTCAAGCTGATACCAAAAGGTGGAGAGGAAGAAAAGGAGCTAAAAGCATCAAGTTTATCATCTGTTGAGAGGCTGAGAGATCATACAGTTGAGGCCTCTAGGCCATAGATCCCCTTAGCATGGCATGGAGAGATTAGTGTCGACTAATTGTAAAACTCGATAACTGTAGGCTAAGACATTTCAAGTATCTCGACAATGCATTACAAAACTTCAAGGGCTCCTACCCAAACTCAGACAACCAATTGCTAACCTCACCCAATTCAAATACTGCTCCTTCTAGGACAATTCGAATGACTACATGCTGACTTCTTCTACTAAACGCATAGTTTTCTATTTTTGTGGATATTTTCCTTATTTTAATTCTGGGCCCATTCTTTAAGCTTTAAGGCATTATACATTATTTACAGTTTTGCCACTACGATTTTAGGACTTGCTGTAGATAGCAACATTTGTAATTAGTAAAGATGGATGATCAGCAATAAAGAATATACATATAATGATTACACTTAGAAACTTTCCTCTTTTGAGTAAGGTTATTCTTAAGCTCTTAGAGTTTGCATTTGTCTGATTATTAAGTATTGATTAACTCTTTAATAATTCTTGTGTTCTTATCAATCTTAACCTTAAGATTGTCGTGAACTCCTCATTTGAGACAATTAGTAAGTCATATCATACCTTATTTCGAGCTCAACCCTTGATTGTATTTGTGTCTTAGTATGTAATATCCATATACATTCACTGTCAAAACCCTCATTTTACTTCCTATTCTTCATACCCACTCAAACCTTGACTACCCATTCTGGTTTTAGACCACTACATATTCTCCAAGCCATAACAATTCCCTTCTAAGTCTCTTTAATCTTAAACACTTTAGTTTCCATTCTCTTCAAATTACCAATTGAGAAGCTTAATGTGCTTAGCGCAAAATCTAAAGCATTGGGGTCCTCAATGTTCAAATCAGGATCCGAGACTCTTGCAATACCCCACTAATTAAAATAGTTTCTTGGAAGTGGTTATAGATCAGCACAAGAGTCTCTTAACCTATTACTTATAGGCTATAACCTCAAATTCCTAAGGATTCTAGTAATTAGTCCTCATATAAAAATACCCTTACTCTTATCAAAAGTTTACCGACGAAGCCCAAATGCAGTTAGGATTCCTACATTCACCAGAAACCCCTTAAGTACAATATATAAAGGCATGGCTCTTATGTTTCCTATAAATCGTCATAACAAGAATATAGTGGAAGACTCGAGCACTAGTCTCCAAAACTGATTCATTGAAGTTCTTCGGGGAAGAGTCACTGGAAAATCAATAAACTCATCATCCTGAAGCTTAGCCTAGGAATACAACCCCATAGCCCATACAAAGGTTAACATATCGAAGGTATGAGTTCATCCAAATGCAAAGAACTCTATCTCTTTGTCCATTTTTGAGCCAATATATTCATACTTGATCTTAGACGATGAGAGAAAAGCCAATGTTGTTTGTTTATAGGTCTTTCCTAGACCATAAACAACTTCAGCTATGGTCCATTTCCCAACAACCGTTGCATGGCTATCTTCAAGCTGTACTCCCCCAGTACATCCTAGTCTATGACATAATACCTCTTGATGATCTTCTTAGCAGCATATTCCTTAAATCTCTCTTTTTGCTTCACAGTCATACCAACTGGTGGAGCATTACCCTACTTAAGCTTGTAGCATCAGATCGTCTAGGAAGAGGAGAAGGAGATCGATCATCCCTTGCTCTTTTATGCTGAGAAGTTATTATTATTATTTTTTTATGCCATTTGTAAACATTAATGTTAGACAAACTCATGTACAATTCAAGTACAATTTAAACTAAGCAAACCCATTGCAACTTCCTTCAACTTACAAACATAAAGTAATAATCGATTAATCATGATCAACCCTAACCTATATTCAAGCATGCATTACACAAGTGACTTCATAATGACTCAACTTGTAACCCAAGCTTCAACTAAGGATTTGTATCTCTCCTCCACTATACAACACTCTTCTTCACAACATTAACACATAAACACAATACAATTCTTAATTGGCTTACAATACATCAACATATAGAAATCCAACTATCAACATAATTTTACATAACACTTAATCACTATGACTAAACTACATCACCAAATTAGGCTCAATTTTCAAAAATCCCCAATTCAATCATTATCAATAAAAATTAGGGTTTAAGCTTAGTATCATAAATTTTAGCACAAAGTCATGCAGATCAAAGTCTAATAATGATACAAACACAATTACTAGTACTATAACAACACTTTTACAAAGTATAGTATACACAAACATATAAACCCGAAAGTTACAAGAATGAAATCACTGTAAATGTAGAAAAAAGAAAGAAAAAGAGGAAAATCATACCTTAAAAGAGTGTAATTGCAATGAGAGTGTTCATACAAGTGTTAGAATGGATTGGATTAGGGGTTAATGTAAAGAAAATGGTGATGGATATTCTAAGGAAATCGGCATAAAGAGGGTTATCACAGAGGTAGAGTTTTAAAATGTAAGAAATGAGGAGAAAGAGGGAGAAATTTCTTATATAGTAGAGTGGCAAGAACCTAATCACAACTGTAACTCAAGGTATGATGCCTCTTTCGATCTTAATCATAGGTGTGATGAGTCTTGTGATTAGCATTGTACCCAAAGTTTTTAAACTATCATAGCCTATACCCTTTAGCAATCACGGGCATGAACAAACTTGTGACTAATATTGTGGTAAAAAATTTCACACATAACTCATTCAATCACGGCCGTGATTGAAATGTGAAATTCCCTAGGGAAGTAATCACAATCGCGATGGAGGTGTAAAATTTTCTAAAGAAGTGATTACAACTATGATGGATAAGTGGATTAACCCTGTTAATTGATTATAGGTGTGATTGAATCCATGATCGATGCGATGCTTAAAAATAAATAAATACTTACCTTTATCTCAATGGTGATGCATATTGACCATCCATCCTCCATCTATGTCCCCATACTTTGTGAAATTCTTCTCTTCACTTTTATCACCATGATTTCTACTCAATGTTTCCTTTCTTTTCACATCAAACTATAGAAAAATACACATAAAATAAACCAAACAAATAATGAGAAAAACAACAAATAATTTAAACTTAATAACATCAAAGTGCTAAATTAATCGTAAGAGTAAAGCTAATTAAAGGATACATGCTTGTTTAACGTCTCAAGCTTGACGTTCCTAAAGTATTTAGTTTCATTCCTTGAATTAGAGAAGTTTTAACTCCTCCCTACCATCATTCCTTTAAAATTGAATGTCCCATTTTCTGAATGCTCAACTTTTGATGCCCCAAATGGAAACACTTTCTCCATTAAAAGTGGACTTGACCACCTACACTTAAGTTTTCTAGAAAATAACTTAAGTTTAGAATTATACAAAAGTACTAGATCACTTTCCTTAAATTTCTTGGGGTACTAAATCCTGGAACCATGAAAATGTTTAGCTCACTCATTATACATTCGATTATTCTCATAAGCTATCCAACATCACTATAGACACCTAATTTTTGCCCTACCTTTTATTTTTCAGATTAGGTTATAGGGTCCTAAATTAGAAAAAATAGGAAATTAAAGAAAACCCAAAAAATTAAGAAATTTAGAAAAAATAAGAATTATAGAAAAATAAAAAAATTCAAAATTAAGAAAAGGCACAAAAAATAAGAAATTTTAGAAAGAAACACTAAAAGATAAAAAGTTTAGAAAATAAAAATTTAAAAAATTGAAAACTCACAAAAAATTGAAAAAGATAAAAGATTTTAAAAAATAACTTTTTATTATGGTAGATTTTTTTATTTTCAAATTAGATTTAGAAATTGGGCTGATGAACTTGAGCTTAGATTTAAATTTAGCCTAAACTAACTAAATCCATATGCGCAATTTAGTTACACATATAAACAAGACACATACCAATGACCTATTGGTTAAGCACATGAATTGGGTTTAGGTATTGAGTGTGAGGTCTTAGGTTTGAATCTTAATAAAGGCAAGGAGACCTTTTTTATTTTTTGTTAACTAGCACACTGTCACGTATCAAAATCTAATTATGCTACGTATCAAAATCTAATTATGCTACGTATCTTAACTCATGGCGGCGTCAAGATAGATGGCCTTGCTAACGTGATGCCATATGGCATCCACGTAGCATGCCACGCCAATTGCCACGTATCACGAGATGATATGTGGTAGGCCGGAAGTGGTCTAATATGGCGCCACGTCAACACTTTCCCTCTCTTTGCCCCTTCTTTCCCCCTTTTTCCTCCTTCTTCTTGACTCAAGAACACACGACCCCCTTACTTCAACTCTAATTTTTGTACTAATTTCATACACACTCATGCAGTTTTTTGTCTTAATCTTATTGAACACATGGCTTACATTGAATCAAACACAATAACATGTCTAGATTTAGTAAAAAACGAATTCAATTTGAGCTCCAAAAATCAGGGAAAAAAAAAAACTGATTTTCTAGGCATTCTTCATTAAATCTGATTTGAACTTTTCTTTGTTTCTAAGATCAATTCGTGTAAGAAAGAAGCTTCAGGGAGTTCAGACAAGCACATACATCCTTGAAATCAACTCCCACACTTTCTCTCTCCTTTCCCAATCACTTTCTCTTTCTACTAATCTCTCTCTCTCTTCGGGTTTCTCTCTCTAGCCAACCTCGACCCTAACCACCACCACAATCGTGACCTCTACTCCATTAGCTCCCAAATGTGACTACCCCCAGTTGCTGCCGTAGCCCCTAGCCACTCAACCAAACCACTACCCCTAAACCTTATTTACTAAAGCTCACCCCCTTTAAACCACCACCAAACACTACCCTAGGTACCAACCAACCACACAGCCGAGGTCCTAATAACCCCAAACCCCCAACCCTATCATTCAATCACACCCAGCAACCCTTAAGTGACAAGAAGCTCCACCACCATCGACCACCACTTACAACCACCGCCAAACCACCATCCCAAGCTACAACATTGAACTTACCCTGACTATCTCCAATCCAAAACACATGAATCTGCCCCTACCTACTAGAAATTCCCCTCAAAATGCCTTGAATCGCACCATCAAGTTGCTCTTGTTGTTGAAGTTAGTAGAACCCAACCTGAATCCACGATCCTAACCTAACAACTTGCAACCAACCTATGATTCAACCCTTGACCCATGTCCGATCTGACCTGCTTTCCATTTCAGGTCCAAGTCTTTTTTTTTTTTAATTATTATTATTATTATTTTATTTGTTTATTATTTCATCCAAATAAATGTAAATGTAAAAATAAAGAAAAAAGAAAGAAAAGAAAAAGAAAAAGAAAAAGGGTAATTTTGTTTTATTTTATTTTATTTTTACTAGTTTAATAAAAATAGATAAAATATAATAAGTAGTAAATAAATAAGATGGCATAATGAAATCAAAACAAAATAGGTAGGATAGTAAATAAAATTATTTTGTCACTTAGGGTCATTTAGAATTTCTAAAAATAAAAACCAATTTAGGGCCTTTTAGGAAATTTTCTTAAATAAATCAAAATAAGTAAAAATAGAAACTTTGTTGTTTGAAAAACTAAAATCAACTCAACCCACTAAAGTTTTCATTAAAAAAAACTACGTTCGTCTGATCCCAAATAGCGAGTAAGTAGGTGCCTATGAAGTGATGACAAAAATGAAAAAACCTAATTTCCCTTTTCCTTTAAGTTAGATTATCTAATTAAAGTAATCAATAACCAATTTCTATCTTTCAAAGTTAAAAGGTGTTTTTTTTTTTAAGTTTAATTTTAATTTTGGAAAGTCAATGGTATTCGTAAAAGTTTAAAATTCCAAACCCCCGAACCTAAATCTCTGGTTTTCAAAAAACCATTTTCACAAAATTTGTTTTAATCGTTAAACTAATGACTAAGTTATAACCAAACCACTTAATTGGTCATAACTTAACTATTTTTCCCGACTCTAGTCGGGTGGCGACTCCAAAATTGTTTTCAAAATCAAAAGAAATGATTTTCTTTAAATCTTAGTCGAGAATCAATATTAAACGGGTAAAGTTTAATACTAGTTAGTTTAAAGAAGACCTAATTTTATAAAAGAACTAAAAAGGCGAAAAAACCAGGCTCGATAGCATGGCAACTTTATTGGGGACGTCAAGAGGGTTAATCATTTGACTTCCTTAAATTAAAATTAAACTCTAAAAATTATCTTATTGTAGTTTATGTACTTATTCGTTCTTTATTTGCATCATAATCGTACTAACATTTTTGCAAGTTTAGTTTTATTTATTTAATTTAGGAAGAATTTATTTTATGCACTATAAATGCATGATAGATACAGTTGAACTCGAACCATCTTAGGACCATAAGATGAGGAGCCATTGCATATGTTTTGAGTGTATAGGGCAACCATCATTCGGGGTCGATTAGGCTACCCCACTTAAACTTCGATATGACCAAGGAACCGTTTTTTTATTATAAACACGTGAAGTCATAGAGTTTAAAGACCTTTAGAACCCACCCTTCTTACATACATTCCTCAAGATTTGGTAAATAGCTAATAAGGCGGCATTGTTACAAAATAGAAAAGGAAAAGACAAACCTAAAACTTCTTTCCTAGAATTCACTTTCAGCTTTTGTTTATCTATCTTGCATATCACACGCAAAGGGATATGGGGGATCATTTGTTGCATCAAAGATGCAAGGTAGATGCAGTCAAACCCAAGCCATCTTAGGACCTTAGGAGATGGGCCATTATGTAGGCTCTAAGTGTTGTGGTGTAACCACCGCTTGGAGTTGATTAAGCTACCTAACTTAAGCTCAACGTCACCAATGAAAGTGTTTTTTAACAAGTGAGGTCACAAAGCTTAAGGACCTTTTCAAAACCTACCCTAATTGCATATTCTTCCCTCTAAAGCTTAAGTTAATAAACTATCCTTAAGAAATTGCAACCCTATTGATCATTCAAGATTTTTAATGCAATCAAGTTTTTGAAAAGAATAGTAGGGTTACAACTCAAGGGAGTAATATATTAACCCAAACAATCTTAACACTTGCATATTTCCATGTGCTTTCTTTTCTACATTAATGAATGATTGTTGTCCATGAAATATGTAAACCTAAGAATGGTGGGTAACCAACAAGAGAATAATCAAAGATTGCCAGTTGCCCTAGGAATCCATGAATAGCTGCTACAAGCTGAAGCTACCTACTAAAAGCAGAGGGCTAGGCTTGTTGAGGCCTCTAATAGGGCCTTATTAGCTCAAGTTGAAAAAAGCGAGAGAACCATGAATTGGGCTTTAAAAATGTTGAACAAGATTAAGGCCCAATTGTAAGAGTTATATTAGAAACTCTAGATGGAGTTGAAGGGCTTTGAATAAATTTTAAGTTTCGAATAATTGTTAGGTTTCCTTTTCCCTATACTCTAATCTTTCCAAAATAAAATTTTTCTCTTTATCCTATCATTCTTTGATTCTTTCCTTCTTTGTAGGTAGTCCTTCAATAGAGTTTATCTAACCATTCACTCTCTCAATCAAGGAAATGCAAATAAAAAATTAAAAGAAAAATTATTTGGTTTCTATAAAATAAAGCTTTATCTTTCTCTTTCTAAGAAAAAAATAAATAAATAAAAGAAAAGTTGCTAACAGGTAAAGAATTCTTCCAACTAGGTCCACATGGCCAATAATAGACTCACCTCCCTAGAAAGGATGATGCAACAAATGGTCCAACAATAGCAAATTTTGTTCCCAATGATCACCACTCTCCAAATGCCCTAAGATTCGAACCTAGCAAGGAGATTCTAAAATCTGGAAGAGAAGATAGCCATGTTACAAAAGAGCACTATAGATCTAAAAATGGCAATGGGCCCTATGCTTAGAAGATTTCAACACCCGACGTTTAATGATGATAAAAAACTAGTAAGCACAAGTGATGAAGGAGGCCCAAGCAAAAAGAAGCCAAGGAAAAGTGAGAAAGAACAAACATAAGGGACTCAAAGGATACAATTCACTCAACTGAAGATATCAATCACCTAACTCTTTTATCATTTGAAAGTAGTAAGGGTTATAGCTTATGAAGCCCCTAATCTAAATTATAAACCATGCAGCTTTGACCCAGAAGCAAAATACGACTATCACATGGGTCAAAAGGGGCACTCTACTGAAAAATGTTTGAGATTGAAGAACAAGATTTAAGACCTGATTGATGCAAAAGTCATTTAGATAAAGCTACAACAAGACGTTCCTTCTTCAAGTCATGAGGATAGTCCAACTAAGTCACCTAGAGCTCCATTTCTTTTGAGCTTACCAATGCCTTCTGATAAGCTCACGGGTTGGTTCAAGTAATTGGGTGCTTGTTAAGTTAAGGGTAAAGAAAGTTGTTTTCAACAAAGTCTGTAATAGCTAGAATAATACAATT
The DNA here is from genome assembly GCA_024138015.1 of Lumnitzera littorea. Lineage (NCBI taxonomy): Eukaryota > Viridiplantae > Streptophyta > Magnoliopsida > Myrtales > Combretaceae > Lumnitzera > Lumnitzera littorea. Next base: position 78,808,604 of record JAMXBB010000006.1, on the reverse strand, counting down.
GCCTTTTTCAATAGAATGATTGCAATGTTATTAGAGTAAAGAAGTTCTCCTTAAGAATTGGTAACTCACTTTTAAAAGGTTTAGAATGAAAAGAGACAAATTTTTTTCCACACAATAACCTAAAACACTTTGAAGGTTGAGCTACATAAAGGTGAGGATCTTTAGACTCATCCCTTAAAGGAGGTCCACTTTGAATGTGATATGCAAATTAAAATGAAGTTAGGCATTCATTTCTCGAATCCTAAACACAATCATCTCTTGTTTACGCTATTGGACCCATTTAAAGAATTTTTCAAATTTAAACCCAGTTGAGAACTACCTCAAAATGGGGCAATTTGGAGGTTAGGGTCATTGATAAGGAGAGAGGGATTAAAATTGGTTTGTACTTGCTTCAGTAGCATTAAATTCAAAAGCGAATTTTATTTCTGATAAGTTATGTTTTTTTTTTTTAAATAAGGAAGAGCTACATCCTTTTTAAACACCTCAAGCTTTTACTTACCTCACCCAAGCCCATACAATAGAAATCAATGAATTTAGGACCCTAAATTGCTTAAGAGGTAAGAACTTGGCAATGTAGACTTGGGGCCAAAAGAAAAAGAGAGAGCAACAAAAGAATAGTTGGGTTAAAAAAAATAGAAAAAGGAAAAGAGGTTGGAAAATTAGGCTCAAGTGTAAGTCAAGAGCTAAGTGAAAGCAGGGGTAGTTAAATCAAAAGTCAAAAACCTAATAGCCCCAAAGACACAAAGCTTTGAATCACAGTATAAGCTCATAAACCTAAAATCTCTACATCCACTTTGAAGCCTCTCTCACACTTGGCCTTTCTACCCACAATATCACCTTACATAAGTAAAAGCCCTTCCGATTTTTAAAGATAATTTATCTTTAATAAAAGTTATTTTTGAAGTTAGGGCAAGTATATTTCTAATGGTTCCTAAGGTACTTGACGTGTATTCCTAGGATTAATATTTCAAAATAGGCTTCTTCGTTAGCTCTTTTTACAACACTTGGACTAAAAGCCTAAATTCATACTGTTACATTGAAAAAGACCTAATGGATTGATCAAGGTGTATCACATGTAAAATGGACTATAAGTTTAGGACTATAGTCAAGAGTGTGATATGGGCCAAGAGTTTGCAAGGAAATCATCTTCGACTAAACTAGTCATGAGTTAACTTTTTAAAGATGTTTGAAATCATAAGGCCCCATCAAGTGGCTCAGCCTCCGAGTTAAGGGGAACATAAGAGGCCTCATGTGATTATTAAGGAAGGGTTCTTTATCTATTGGCAAATTAAAAAAAGAAAAAGAGAGAGAGTATTTTTATTTCAAGTCCATGTCGACCCAGGGGGCCAAGTTTTCAATCTATTCTAAAAAAAAAAAAAAAAGAAAAAAAGAAAAGAAAAGGTTAAGAGTTTGGGCTTTTCTCATTCTTCCCAAAATAAAGGAAATTATACCTAATGTCTTTTCTAACACGATTGGTTTTCACCAAAAGGGTTTTTCTGTAAATAGTTTCCCCAAAAATTTAGGTAGTGTTTTCAAACAAGTTTTTATCCTAAACAGCTCTCAAATGGGCTATCACACCTTCCATCCATTCAACTCTCTTCAAGGTCTTTAATAAACCCATAGGGTACGTATATTCCTCAATTACCTTTAGCATGCCCATAAGGCCCTTCAAGTCACCAAGTTCTTTTAACAAACCCATAAGGCACTTCTTTTTTGCAAGGACCTTGTAGTGAGTTCATAGAACACTTGATTTCTATAGGCATGCCCATTAGGCCCTTTTGTTCACAAAGTTTCTTAGCAAGCTTGTATAGCACTTCTCTTCATCGTCTCTTCTATCCATAAGACACTCACCTTCTACATGTAAATGATTAGCCAGTCTTTGAAGATGCAATCTTGACTTAGTCTCTTTTCTAAATTCTTTAAGCAAGCCTATGAGGCATTTTTATTTTAGGCAATCCCATAGGGCATTCCCTTTATCACCAAGTTTCTTCTTAGCAAGATCATTCTCCTTCACAGGATTTTCTTAAGCAAGCCCATAAGGCACTTCCAACTTGTTCAACAATTTTCTCTCAAGTAAGCCTATAGGGCACTTCCATTCTGTTCACCAAGTTTCTCTCAAGCAAGCCCATAAGACACTTCCACTTTGTTTACCAAAATTTTCTGAAGTAGGTCCATAGGGCACTTCTTTTTACCAAGTTTTCTCTTAGCAAGCCCATAGGGCACTCCTCTTCATCGGTTCCTTTTGACACAACACCAATTTAAGGTTGCTAGTCCCTAAGAAATGCTCTTACCTAAGTTAGTAAGCCTTGTGAGGTACGACTAGGTTTTAGATCGATCTCAGTTTAGGGTTGCTAGTCCTTAAGAGATGCTCCCACCTAGGTTAGTGAGCCTTATGAGGTATGACTAGGTTTTAGATTGATCCCAATTTAGGGTTAATAGTCTCCAAGAGACACTCCTACCTAGGTTAGTGAGCTTAGTGAGGCAAGATCGGGTTTTAGATTAATCCCCCATTTTAAGGTTGCTAGTACTTGAGAGATACTCCCGCTTAGGTTAGTTAGCCTAGTGAGGCATAACCAGGTTTTAGATTGATCCTACATTAGGGTTGTTAGTTACTGAAAGACGCTATTGCCTAGGTTAGTGAGCCTAGTGAGGCACAACCAAGTTTTAGATTGATCACAATTTAGGGTTGCTAGTCCCCGAGAGATGCTCCCACTTAGGTTAATGAGCCTAGTTAGGCATGACTAGGTTTTAGATCGATCCTACATTAGAGTTGCTAGTCCCTGAGAGACGCTTTCACCTAGGATAGTGAGCCTTGTGAAGTATAACCAGGTTTTAGATCGATTACAAATTAAGGTTGCTAGTCCCTAAGAGATGCTCTCGCTAGGTTAGTAAGCCTTGTGAGGCATAACCAGTTTTTAGATCAACCACATTTTAGGGTTGTAAGTCCATAAGAGATACTTTCGCCTAGGTTAGTAAGCCTAGTAAGGCACGACAAGGTTTTAAATCAATATTAGATTAGGGTTATTAGTCCCCAAGAGACGCTATCACCTAAGTTAGTAAGCCTAGTGAGGCATGACTAGGTTTTAGGTCAATCCCACATTAGGGTTGCTAGTCCTCTAAAGATGCTCCTGCTGAAGTTAGTGAGCTTAGTGAGTTATGAACAAGTTTTAGATTGATCCCATTTATGGTTGCTAGTGCCCTAGAGATACTCTCGCTTAGGTTAATGAGCCTTGTAAAGCATAACACGATTTTAGATCAAACTTAGTTTAGAGTTGCTAATCCTTGAGAGATGCTTCCACTTAGGTTAGTAAGCCTTATGAGGCATAACCAGGTTTTAGATCAATCTCCCATTTTAAGGTTATTAGTCCCTGATAGATGCTCCCGCCTAGGTTAATAAGCCTAGTAAAGCACCACCAAGTTTTAAATTGATCCCATTATAGGGTTGCTAGTCCCCAAGAGATGCTTTTACCTAAGTTAGTGTACCTTATGAGGCATGACTTGGTTTTAGATCGATCTTAGTTTAGGTTTGTTAGTCCCCAAGAAACGCTCCCACTTAGGTTAGTGAGCCTAATAAGCTACAACTAGATTTTATATTGATCCCCCATTTTAGGGTTGCTAGTCTCCAAAAGATGCTCCCACTTAGGTTAGTAAGCCTAGTGAGGCATAACAAGGTTTTACACTGATCCCACATTAGGGTTGCTAGTCCCCAAGAGACACTCCCGCCTAGGTTAGTAAGCCTAGTGAGGCACAACCAGGTTTTAGATTGATCACAGTTTAGGGTTGCTAGTCTCCGAAAGATACTCCCACCTAAGTTAGTAAGCCTAGTGAGGCCCTACCATGCTTTAGATTGATCTTAGATTAGGGTTACTAGTCCCTAAGAGATGCTCCCATCTAGGTTAGTAAGTCTAGTAAGGCACAACAAGGTTTTAGACCGATCCCCCATTTTAGGGATGCTAGTCCCCGAGAGACACTTTCGCCTAAGTTATTAAGCTTAGTGAGGCATAACTAAGTTTTAGATCGATCCCACATTAAGGTTACTTGTCCTCGAGGGATACTCCCACCAACGTTAGTGAGCCTAATGAGGTGCGATCGGGTTTTAGATTGATCACAGTTTAGGGTTGTTAGTCCTCAAGAGACTTTCTTACCTAGGTTAGTAAGCCTAGTAAGGCATAACTTGGTTTAGATCAATTCCATTTTAGGGTTGCTAATCCCTAAGAGATACTCCCACCTAGGTTAATGAGCCTTATGAAGCATGACCAAGGTTTAGATCAATTATAGTTTAAGGTTGCTAGTCCTCGAGAGACGCTCTTACTTAGGTTAGTGAGCTTACTGAGGCACGACTAGGTTTTAAGTCAATCCCAGATTGGGGTTGTTAGTCCCCTAAAGATGCTCCTGCTTAGGTGAGTGAGCCTAGTAAGGCAGGACAGGTTTTAGATCGATCACACATTAGGATTGCTAGTCCTCAAGAAATGCTCTCACCTAAGTTAGTGAGCCTAGTGAGGCACGACCAAGTTTTTGATGAATCTCATTTTAAGGTTGCTAATCCCTAAGAGATGCTCCCGCTTAGGTTAGTGAGCTTAGTGAGGTGCAACCAGGTTTTAAATCAATCCCATTTTAGGATTGCTAATCCCAAAGAGATGTTCCTGCCTAAGTTTGTGAACCTAGTGAGGCATGACCTAGCTTTAGATCAATTCCAGTACTAGATTGTTTGTCCCTTAAAGACACTCCCACCTTAGTTAGTGAGCCTAAAGAGGTACGACCAGGTTTCATTTCCTCTTCCAAAGTAATTTTAAGATAGTTATAGTTGTTTTAGAATCATCTTAAGGGCAAAAATAGTATCTATTTTATCTTTGTGGTAAAGTTTTGCCCAAACTTTATCACAAAGAGGAGCAACTGTAAACACTTAATTTTTATCACCCTTTTTATTTTTCAGATCAAGTTATAGGGTCTTAAATTAGAAAAAATACAAAAAATAGGAAATTAAAGAAAACCTAAATAATTAATAAATTTAGAAAAAAATAAGAATTATAGAAAAATACAAAAAAAATTCAAAATTAAGAAAAAGCACAAAAAAATAAGAAATTTTAGAAAGAAAACCTAAAATATAAAAAGGTTAGAAAATAAAAATTTAGAAGATTGAAAAATCACAAAAAATTGAAAAAAAATAACATTTTGTTATGGTAGATTTTTATTTTTTAATTAGATTTAGAAATTGGGTATTTGAACTTAGGTTAAGCTTTAAATCTAGCCTAGGTTGATAGAGTCCATGTGTACAATTTAGTTGCACATAAGGATAAGGTATAGGCCAACAGCCAATTGGTTAAGTACATGGATTAGGTTTGGGTATTAAGTGTGAGGTCTTAGGTTTGAATCTTGATAAAGGTAAAGAGGCCTTTTTAATTTTTTGTTAACTAGCACAGCACCACGTGTCATCCACCTGGCATGCCATATAAGCTACCATGTGTCACGAGATGACACATAGCAGGTTGGGAGTGGCTGGCGTGGCTAACTTGGCACCACGTTAGCACTTTCCCTCTCTTTTGCTCCTCTTTCCCCCTTTTTCCTCTCGATTTTCCTCCCTTTTCTCAGCTCAAGAACACCTAACCTCCTCACTTCAGCTCTGATTTCTACACTAATTTCGCATACACTCACACAGTTTTTTTTATCTTAATCTTGTTGAACACATGGCCTACTTTGAATCAAACACAATAACACGTCTAGATTCAGTAAAAAATGAAATCAATTTGAGCTCCAAAAATCGAGAAAAAAAAAAGCTGATTTTCTAGGATTCTTCATTAAATCTGATTTGAACTTTTCTTTGTTTTTGAGATCGACTCGTGTAAAAAAAGAGCTTCAAGGAGTTCAGACAAGCACATACATCCTTGGAATCAACTCCCATACTTTCTCTCTCCTTTCCCAATCACTTTCTCTTTCTACTAATCCTCTCTCTCTTCGGGTTTCTCTCTCTAGCAAACCTCGAGCCTAACCACCACCATAGTGGTGACCTCTACTCCATTAGCTCCCAAATGCAACCACCCTCGATTACTACCGTAGCCCCTAACCGTTCAACCAAACCACTACCCCTAAACCTTATTTACTAAAGCTCACCCCCTTTGAACAACTACCAAACACCACCCTAAGCACCAACCAACCACACAGTCGAGCTCCTAGTAACCCCAAACCCCTAACCCTATCGTTCAATCACACCCAGCAACCCCTAAGTGACGAGAAGCTCCACCACCACCGACCACCACTTACAACCACCGCTAAACCACCATCCTAAGCTACAGCATTGAACCTACCCCCATTATCTCCAATCCGAAACACATGAATCTACCCCTACCTACTAGAAATTTCCCTTAAAATGCCTTGAATCGCACCATCAAGTTGCTGCTGCTATTGAAGTTAGTAGAGCTTGACCTGAATCCGTGATCCTAACCTAACAACTCGTAACCAACCTGTAATTCGATCCTTGACCCATGTTCGATCCGACCTACATCCCATTTCATCCCTCTTGGAGACATTCCCAATTCTTTGACACCTATCGTAAGCTAGATCATAATCATGAGCATCCTAAAATACACATGGCCAATAGAAACCAGCCTCTAACACCTTTTGAGTTGTTTTGTTTACACTATAGTGACCACATGGTGGTCTACTATGCCACTGAAACAAGATCTTCTATCCTTCTTCATATGATACACAACATCAGATAATTTGATCAACACACACTTTAAAAGGAAAAGGATTTTCCTAGAAGTAATGCTTTAACTTTGAGAAAAACTTCTTCTTTTTGTGGTGATCCAAGTCTTAAGGTTAAACCTTACCTACCAAATAGTTTGTTATATCAGTGAACCATGGAATGTTGTGGGTTTCAACTATACAAAGAGCAAACAAGCTTTCTTTTGGAAATTTATCATTAATGTCATCTTCATTCAATTCCTTCAGATGTGGATTATCTAACCTAGATAAGTGATTTGCAACCAAATTTTTTACCCCCTTCTTGTTCCTTATTTCTAAATCAAACTCCTAAAGCAACATACTCAATGGATCAATCGTGGTTTTGCATCAAATTTAGATAGAAGGTACCTTAAAGCTGAGTGATCAATGTAAATAATCACTTTCAAGAGAATGAGGTAGGGCTAAAACTTGTCAAAAGCAAAGACAATCGTTAATAGTTTCTTCTCAGTTGTGGTGTAATTCACTTGAGCTAGAGTAAGTGCCTAGCTAGCATAATGTATTGGCTAAAAGTGTTGGTCTTTTTTCTGCCCCAATGCTGCTCCTACTGCTAAGTCACCTACCTAACACTTTAATTCAAATGGCATGGTCTAGTTTGGCACCATCATGATAGGAGCGTTGGTCAATTTTTCCTTTAAAATATTAAAAGCCTCTAAACAATTGGTGCTAAAATCAAATGGCACACCCTTCTCAAGGAGCTTTGTCAACAGCTTAGCTATCTTAGAGAAGTTCTTAATGAATCGCTGGTAAAATCTAGCATGTCCTAGGAAGCTTCTCACAGCCTTCATAGATGATGGTAGTGGTAACTTTGATACCAATTCCACCTTAGACATGTCTATCTTAATGCCATTGCTTGATATTTTGTGTCCTAACACAATGCCTTACTATACCATAAAATGGAACTTCTCCCAATTGAGCACTAAATTCATCTCTTCACTTCTCTATAGTACCCTTTTCAAATTTGCAAGGCATCCATCAAACTTATCACCAAACATAAAATAATCATTCATAAAAACTTCCATCACATCCTCTACTAAATGCCTAAAAATAGCCATCATGCAATGTTGGAAAGTGGCTGGTGTATTACATAGTCCAAACGGCATTCTATGATATGCAGAAGTACCATAGGAGCAAGTGAAGGTAGTATTCCCTTTGTCTTCCAGAGCTATCAGAATATGAAAATAACTAGACATCCATCTAGGAAACAGTAGTATTCATGACTTGCCAACCTCTCCAACATTTGATCAATGAAAGGTAGTAGAAAGTGGTCTTTCCTTATAGCATCATTGAGTTTCCTATAATCAATGCACACTCTCCAACTGGTTACAGTATACATCAGTATCAATTCATTCGTCCCATTTAGTACTACCGTCATGCTACCCTTCTTTGGAACTACTTAAACCGGACTCACCTATAGGCTATGTGAAATCAAGTAGATGAGTCATGCATCCATCAACGTCACTACCTCTTTCTTAACTACTTCCTTCATGTTAGGATTTAGCCTCCTTTAAGGTTGCACAACCAATTTAAATCTGTCCTCCATCAAAATTTTATGGGTGCAAAAGGAGGGACTAATTCCCTTGATGTCTAATATCTCCATGCAATTGCCTTCTTATGTTCTTTTAGAGTAGATAAGAGTTTTTCTTTTGGTGAAAGTTAAGCCATGATGATATGATTACTGCTAACTTAGAATCTTCAAACAAAAAGGCATACTCCAAGTAAGAGGGCAATTGTTTCATTTCTAAATTAAGGGGCTCCTTTACCATTGGTTTCAAACGAGTAATATAACTCCAGTTAATCCTTCACTTATGTAGTGAACACCTCCAACTAAGCTATCGCTTCTTTTACCTCCTTAACTCCATCTATCTCATTTCCTCTTATCAAGTATGACTCTAAAGGATCCTTACTGAAAACATCCTATAAAAACTTAAAATCAATTAAATCAAAAGACTCAATAGCAATGCATTCATTATCAATACTCATTGATTTCTTGAAGACATCGAGCATTCTGATCATTATCTCCTCGCTTTTGACCTAAACAACCAACTTCCCATCCTTGGCATCAATCACAACACCCGCAATCACTAAGAATGGTCTTTGCAAAATGAGTAAAACCTTGATATCTTTGCCCATGTCTAATATTACAAAATCTGCAAGAAAAATAAAGTCATGTACCTTTACCAAAACGTCTTCCATAACTCCCCTTGGAAACCACATGGATTTATTTGCAACCAGATGCTCATTCACGTGTTTTGGGGCTCTCCTTAATTCAATCTCTTGAATAAACTATAAGGCATCAGATTGATGTTGGCTCCAAGATGTACTAATGCCCTCTCTATCAAAAGGTCTCCTATCAAACATGGAATAGTGAAGCTACTAGGATCTTTGAGCTTCCTAGGTAACTTGTTCAAAAGAACTACAGAGTACTCTCTACCTAAGATGACAGTGGAAAGTTACTCCAATTTCCTCTTGTTGGAAAGAAGTTCCTTCATGAATTTTACATACTTGGGCATCTAATCTAAGGCTTCCACCAAAGGAAGGTTAATGTGCAACTGTTTGAAGGGCTCCAAAAACTTCATATAATGCTCATCATCCTTATCCTTCCTTAATCTAGAGGGGTATGGCAAGGGTAGCTTATACTCCTTTGGTGCTACTGGTATTACTTCTTCTTCTGGTGATGCACTATTCATTGCTTGCTCCTCAACCACAGCCTCAACTTATTTCCTCTTATCCTAGATCCTCCATGAAGTTTGTAACTCCTTGCCACTTCTAAGGGTTATAACCTTAACATGCTCCTTAAAGCTTGCCTCGATGTTACTAGGTAGTGGCCTAAGAGTTCTTTCAGACAACATCTTAGAAATCTACCTAAGCTGATTCTTTATGTTATGTATTGATGCTCCTTGATTTCTTAAGGCTACTTATATGACTTGGTGGCGATTCTCAAAGGTCTTAATGTACCAAGCCAACATCTCCTTAATGGACATTAGCTTATTCTAAGGGGGAGGCAATTGTCTTTGAAATCTAGGAGGTTATATGTTAAAGCTTTGATTGGTGTTCTTGCCCCATCTGAAATTAGGATAATTCCTCCAACCCGGATTAAATATGTTACTAAAAGGATCATTCCTTGGTCAAATCGGGTTCGTTATGTAGTCAACCTCTACCACTTGATCAATCTCTAAAGAGCTTACCAATACAGAGTTTGAAACTACTAAAGCCTTGTTCTAACCCATTGTGAGACTATCAAGCTTCCTAGTCAACATCTCTACCTTATGTGCTAGAGTAGAAGTAGCATCCAACTCATGTTTTCCTACTGGCCTTCTTTCTCTTCCTCTTATAGAAGACCATTGATAATGGTTATTGGCCATATCTTCAAATAATTGAATACATCGCTTTGGTGACTTGTTTAGACTTCCTCGAACAGCTACATCAATGAGCTACTTGGTTATATAGTACAACCCATTGTAGAATGTCTGAACTTTGTGCCAATTCAAAAGACCATGATGGGGGCACTTCCTTAATAAATCCTTCCATCTCTCCTATGCTTCATATAGAGTCTTTCAATCCATCTAACCAAAAGAAAAGATATCTACCCTTTGCTTAGCTGTTCTTGAGGGTAGGAAGTATTTTCTCATGAATAGCTCAGCCACCTCTTGCCAGGTATTGATGGAATTTCTTGGCATAGAGTTGAGCCATTGCTTAGCATTGGATCTCAATGAAAATGGAAACAGCCTAAAGGTAGATAGTGTCTTTTGAAACGCCACCTATCTTAAAGGTGTCACAAATCTATAAGAATTGTTGCAAATGGTTATTAGGGTCTTTATCACTAAACCCATCAAGCTGAACACATTGTTGCATCATCTAAATGATACTTAGCTTAATCTCAAAAGTATTGGCTTGAATTCTAGGCTGAGTGATGCTAGCACTAGCCTCATCTAGGTTAAGCCTACAATAATCCAACGTTGTCCTTAGAGCTACAAGTCGATTTACTCCCGGCTCATTTCTTGCTTATACTACATTCTAATTTCCATCAAGAGGTGGGTCCAAATTCATTGGTGGATCTCTTTAAATACCATCTTCTAGATTGAAGAACTAGTTTTCTAATGGTGGCTTGACATTTTGATCGTGACTATTCATTCTGGATGACTCGGATGTCTCTACTCTAATTCCTAATAGCTCTTGTGCTCTTAGGTCCTTACTACCAAATGTCTACTTCTCAAAATACTCTTGGACTTTCATCGAGTTACTTATAAGTGTTTTCTCAGGTTCAGGATCAAAGTCAGCTAGATCAACCATGCTGCTTGCAATACCCTAGGATTTCGAGCCAATTCAATAAACCTAGGATTCGAGCCCCTAAATTTAGGGCACTGGACTAAGTTATTCATTTTATTTCAAACTTTATAGTTAAGGTAAAAAAGTTAGAGGAAGCAATTTAAGAAAAGTCAATTTCTCAAAATAAGTAATATAAAAATATTAATTTGAGAAAAACGTTAATTTATCAATAAAGCCGATAATCATAAAATTCAAGTATTTAGATATAGCGAGATATTAGAAATAAATTATTTAACTTATAAAAATAATAAATGAAGATGAATTATATGTAATATACATGCATTAACATAGAATATGCATTATTTGTATTAAATACACAAATATAAAAATAAATTATTATTAAAATAAGGTAAAGTAATATAAAATAAAGAAAAATTAATATAAAAATGAAAGGGTGAGTCATTCCATAAAGTGGCGGCCTAAGATCAATTACAATTGATAAGTACTAAGGAAAAAAATAAGAAATTGACACCTCATGCATTGAAAAATCAAGAAAATGATATGTGTAAGCTATATGTCTAATTTTTATTAATCCTAATCCATTTGGAAAATATAAATAGGGCATACATACTTAAAAAAAAAACATGTTGGAAGTTTGAAACTAAAAGAAAAACACGCAATAAAATTTCAAAAATAAGAAAATTAGAGCAAAAACAAGACACAGATCTAGTTTAGAGTGATTCAATAGGTTATTGGTGTCCAATTGTGGTGGACATTTAAGGTCCAAGAAAGTACCACCAGAGGTGGTGTTTTGACAAGGTTGAGTGGCTGGAGATAGCAAATGAGGTTATTTAATTATGAAACTTTGTTTTCTAGACTTATTTTATGTGTAGATTGACATAGTAATTTTACTTTAATTAAATAATTACGTGAAATATAAGGTCCTTAAGAAATATCTCTGTTTGGACGAAAATTGAATTAAATTTTAGAAATATTAAATAATGTCCTTTGAAGTTGAAAATTTGTATGTAACATACTTAATATATAAATCTAATTGTGGTAACAAGAATTTTCAAAACTAAGCATGTTTACTATTTTTTATAATTATTTTGAATAAAATTATCAATTTTATTGAATTATTGAAATAATTAATTTTTGATAAAATTAATGAATGGGCCCTACATGTTTAGACTTCAAGATGTTTATAATGATATTTTGGAATATTTAATTTTTATCTCACACATAAATTTTTTTATTTTCCTTAATTTTTCATAATTTCAACCCAAAACAGTTTTTTTTTTTATAGAAATTGATAATAACTAGTTTAGTATAATTGATGGTCAAGAATTAAACTAAATATCTTTTTAAGCTTATAAGATTTTTCATGAAATTAATTGGGCTCATATACTATTTCTTATGTATTTTCCTAATATAAGCTTATATATTGGCTTAATATGTATTATAGTAATTAATACTAGTAAGGTACTTGTTAAATTTACATAAAATGAACACAATGGGGCATATTAAGTGTTACTAGATAAGTTTAAAAAGTGTGATTTTTAAGGTTTTTAGTTTAGCATTGAATCTTATTCAGGTCAATTACGAAGTTAGAATAACGTAAAATCGAGTCATAGTGAAAAGAAAAAGGGTATTTTTGGACCTTGATAATATTGATAGACTTAGTTCTTAAGATATCTCAATAATACTCGAAATAACAATTGCGACGATATAAAGTTTGTTGAAATTAGATAAGGAACAAGTAAGATACAGTTACATGAAGTTTAAAAATGTGGAAATGAAAACTTATAGCAGTTTAGGTTCGACCCATTCTTGATTTGAAGACTGTATTATATTTTCATATGTGTGATAAGTAAGAAAGGATCACGTAGTGGAGTTTAGGATTCTACGCTATTATTAAGTCTAGGTAAGTGGATCTATCTCATGCATGGAGTAGATATATTGTTATTCATAACATTGCGTGTTGTTTGATGCTATGTTAATTGAAAATGACTATATCTTAGGTGAACTGATATGTTATTATGGTGAATGCTAATGTGGTAATTATGAATGGCAATAACTATACCTTGGTTGAATTGTTATGTTGCTATGTTGGGTGATGAATTGTGTTTACGAGTGATTTTGCTAACTAGGGAAGTTGAGTGATTGATAAATCAATCTTTTGCATGTTCACCTAAGTAAACCCTAAGTAAGATACTAGAATTTCGCTATGGAGAGTTTGAAAACTAGAATCAAATAACTAGGTTGAATAAAACTTAAAGATTGATTGTGCCGATTGATATTCTTGAGTTGCTATTACATATCATGGCATGGCATGGCACAAAAAGGGACGTATGGGTTAGAACTCTTAAAATGAGGTTTCCAAGTGATCATGGAAAGAATATGACTTTATGAACTTAGTTTTTTGAAGCATATAGATTGCATTACCTAAACATTGTGACTATTTTGATAGTTAAATTTAATAAACTACAATATAGATCTAATTTGATAGTGTTGCCACTTTGATTTGGTAGACTATAATGTGTAGTTTAATTTAAGAGTGTTGCTTCTTTGATTTGGTGAACTACAATGTTTAGTTTATTTTTGTAAAACAAAGTTGGGGTCCTACTCCCAAGCAACTCCTTATTGCCCTTTTAGAAAATGGTATACTATGGCATGTAGTCCAATTTAATGGGGATCGTACTCTTACGTAGCTCCTTATTGCCCATAGGTTCTTGGATGTTGTATCGAAATGCTTAATTATGTTGACTAACCGGAAGAAGATTGGAGAGCATATGATATCGATATCGATGCATGCTACATACATGAGCATAGCATGCTACATTGCTAACAATAAATGCCCGATTGGGCATACGCATTTTTGAAGTTGAACCTGTGGGTTATGATTGAAATGTTCCAGTTGTGATATGTAGTATTATCTATCATATTTTCTATATTATGTTGTTTGTTATGCACTATTGATTAGCTTTAGTAGCTAAGGGGATATAATGTTTTATCTTCAAGTTAACTACATCGTGAAGGGCCCAACACTAAGGGAGGATACAAATATTAAGACTATGAGTTGGAGTAAGCGACTTTTATATAGAACCTGTACTAAGTCAAGAATCTTATTATTGTGAAGATGACAAGGGAAAAAGCTGGTTCATGTTTTTATGTAAATATTATGTTGTACACATATGCTGTAACAGAATATCTAGTTGAACTCCAATGTAACAACCCCTTTATCATGTAAACAATGCTGTCTTTTGATAAATAAGCAAGTCAAGTTAAGTTTTTAATAGGTATTCCTATGTGATAGTGCATTTCGTACTAAGCTAGGACGTGACATCCTTTAGGTGGTATCAAAGCATTAATTAAGGACCATAACCTTTAGGCACGTATGAGGTATGTAGGATGGTTAGGTAACAAAGAGTCATACTTTAGTAAAGCAATTATAGTAGTTATCCATAGAATTTTATGTGATGGTTATTTAGATAGATTATTTGTAAGGAATGTGGAATGCCACCAATGACCTGTGTATCTAAGGAGCAAAGGGAGGATCTATCACAATAGTTTAGCACAACAATTTACAATTGCATTTGTAGGAGTTGGTAGAGATGGAGATAAGTTAGCTTAAGTAAAATGAATAGTGAAATCATTTGATGAAAAGAACACTGATCCTATGATGGCAAAAGAATGAATTGACTTGTTGGAGAAAGCCTTTGAAGTAAATGAAATTGAAGAAAATAAGAAAGTTGATATGGCTACTGTAAACCCCGTGAATCTAGCTTTCTAAGTATAGAATTAAACGCTTAAACTGTAGATGATCTCTTGAAGTCAATAGAGCCAGTGAGATTTAAAACCGATTAAAATCTCAAGTATATGAAAAACCTTAAATTATTAATTGAACCTCTAATTGTTGATGAAGATCCTAAAACCTCAAGTATATGTAACTGTAAAAGTTAACCTCGAACCTCATCAAAACCCTAAGATAACAATCGAAGACTTAATCGCGTATGAATATATTAAACCCTAAATGTGTAAAAACACTAGAGATTGTACTGAAAAGTAATAAAAACCCTAAAACTATAACTTTAAGGATATAAAAGCACTAATCCATCATAATTTACCCTAAAACCCTAAGTGATAATATATTCTCCATATTTTGCCATTTCATTAGTAAACGACTAAAGATAACTTTCAATCATGCATAAATATTTAAAACACTTAAGTGATCCCTTAGAAACTAAGATATTGCATTTTAGATCACATTCATCTTCTAAATATATAACTAGGATAGTATTACATAGAGTTAGGGGTATAGTTGAAGCTTAAGTTAAATGTAGTGAACCTTAACACCCCAATTGGTACTTTTCATACTAGTTATACTAAGTAGCTTACCAAATGATATATATAGGATATAAATACCCAAAGTAAGATCTTATCATCTATTTTTACTAATCAATTCACCAAATACCTTATTTTCCTTAATTTTTCTTCTTATTTTCCTTAATTACTATATTATGTATAGGAAGTTGACCAAGTCAACACATATTGACCAAAGTCAAAAGGTTGACTAAGTCAACATGTGGAAAAGTCCACACAAATGTCCCTTTCATTTTAAAAAAAAAAATATCTTCCTTCTCATGATTTCTTTTCTTTTCTTTGGCTTTTCCCTTCTTTTTTCTTTGTTTTGCCGTCCACTTCTTCCTTCTTCTAGACCCCACTTTTCTTCACTTTTTCAAACACAAACTAAAACAAAGCAAAGTCCCTTTCTTCTTCTCCTTCCCAACCGTATCTTCCCCTTCCCCTTTCACTCTTCTTTTCTTTTCAACTTTTCATCCATTTTCAAGAGCAAAATTAAGGTATGTTCTTATGATACTATGTTTTACTTCATCTTCTTTACTAGTTAAAAGGAGAGTAGGATAAGTTAAGTAGTTATGTGTTGTGTATATATATATATGTTACTTTAGGCCTAAAGTTTCAATCTTTACATGTGAAAGTGTAGAAATCTTTAGGTAATGGAAGAAAATGTATGTGTACATGTCTTTGAGTATGTGCACATAAGGGTTGGCTAGAGATATACATGTATAAATACCTTTGTACATAAGTATTCATTATGTACATAACCTAAATTAAAACATCTACTAACTATACATACATATACCATGTTAAATATACCCTTAAAATACAAAAAGATAAAATTTGAGAAGCTTTCTTAAGGGGGTAGATAAGACATACGAAAATACAGATAAAAATACGTATGTCACCATTTGTGTATATAGGTATGTGTATTAGTATATGTATAAGTACACATGTATAAGTACTTATAAGTATACAAGCATATGTATTAGTATATTAGAAGTATAGGTATGTATATCACATATGTATAAAGTGTGTAAATATATAAGGATAATAATAAACTAATGATGTGAGCAATGACATCATCAAGGGATTACATAAGCCATGACATCATCAAGTGATTACATAAGCGATGATATAAACATAGGTTTATAAAAGAAAAAATAGTAATATTACATAAGCATATAACATAGGTATATATTCATTAAGTACGTGAACTAGTAATACTAATGTAAAATTTCTTAAGTGTAAGAATCAAATAGTTAATTCAATCATTAAGTCCTAAACTAGGATATAAACATAAGCAATAAAAATAATTAAACTTCAATAAGATAAAATTTTAATAAATTTAGGCCATATCGTAAAACATGGGTCTTAACGTCTAAAACAGACATCCCCGTGTGAACATGCGTCCAAAAATGACAAAAAACGACTATAAGTTCGTAACTATTGGAATTAGAATGAAAAGGTTAAAAAATACATAAAGGAAGTCTCGTAACTTATAAATATAAGAAACTAATTACTATTAATCCCATTGAGTATGGTAAACCCTATACTTATAAAACTTAGGGTATATTAGAGAACTAGATAAACTATAATAGACTTTTAGTTAACTAAGGAGTCTAACTTCTTAGAATACTTATAAGTTTTACTATTTTGATTTAGGCGTTTAATATTGAGTTCTGGAAACCCCAAAGCTTGGAGAATGAGCAATAATCCAAGTGAGGGAGTTCTAATGACCTGCTGTTTGTTTGTGTGTGTTACTTGTATGATGTTTTGCTGCTTGCTGTTACTTATATGTTTGAATGACTGTTCTGCTTATATGCCATCATCTGTGTGATCACTTTTTTTTAAATTGATAAATATAAATATCTGACCCAAATAACCATTTCTATTCGTCGTATGTCTATGACCAAGTAAATGTATAGATAGAGAGTGCTAGCCTTGCAAAATATTGAAAAGGGTATTTCTGGAAAATGTTTTCCTAATCTTAAACGTATTTTGAACAATTTCAATAAGGGCTGCAGTGCTAGAAATGATATTTTATCGTTAAGGCAAAGCTAACATGAGTTCTTCACTTAATAGCGAGAGGACTCGCTTTATGGTGCCTGTAAGGCCTTGGTTAATTTTAGTTACAAGAGAACTCGCAAGTTTGTGCCCGATGGGCCTTAGAGGGTGGATAGTCCTAGTTTAGAATCCCCTTATTTGGATTGAAACTCTTTTCTCGAGTAGGGTAATAGTCGAGTTTTGCCTAAAGGGGTAGTGCCCCTAGGTAACGTCATGCAGGTAAACTGAGGTGCCTTGTGTGGGTAAATACAGGGAATAATCGAAGTATAGATGACATAATTCTATACCTTCCATAGTTCCGGACTTTTATGAATGTGTTGCTTATATTCATCATGCATGTATTCATGTTGTATGTAGATAACTTTCCTGCATATGTGATAATGATGTATAAAAACTTGCTCGACCGGTAGTAGTGAGGAACGAACTCACTAAGTTGTTATATGCTCACTCCCTCATAGTTTCTCTTGCAGGTCTACTTACATTGGGATTGGGATAAGTCTCGAGTGCCTAGTATAAGATGAAAATATGTATCTTAGTATTAGAAATAGCTGAATACTCTTTAAATGATACATAAACGTCCTTTATAGATAATTTAATATTTCTTGTATCTCTTTTATAATGTTGGTATATCCTATCTTATTATTTGGTAGGAGATACCGATTCTCTACGGTTTTGAGGAACTATGGGATATCAGATATCTATAGTTATTTATATTTATATGTTATGTTACGTTATAATAAATTAATTACTTGAAAATCAGTAATCTCAATGATTTATTATTTAGAGTCTTGCAATCTCTGACTTGCAAAGCGGTTTTTATATCATGGGTACATGTTATGGAAATTTTTAGGTAATCCTATTATGCCCCCTATAAGGCCCTGATAGCTATTACTTTGTTAGATAAAGGTGCAAGTAATTGGTGGGAGGCAAAGAGATAAAATTTACCAAAACCAATTGGTTGAGCTATATGAAATACCCTAGGATTTTGGGCTAATTCAATAACCCTAGAATTTGAGCCCCCAAATTTAGGACGCCAGACTAAGTTATCCATTTTATTTTGAACTTTACTATAAAGTTAGAAAAGTTAGATAAAGTAGTTTAAGTAAAGCCAATTTCTCAAAATAAATTATATAAACATATTAATTTGTGAAAAAAACGTTAATTTATTGATAAAGTCAATAATCATAAAATTTGAAATTTTAGATATAGTGAGATAAGTTAATTAATTTTCAAAAATAATAAATAAAGTTGAATTATATATAATATACATGTATTTACTGTGATATATGTTATATGTATTAAATATATACAAATAATAATAATAAATTATCAAAATTAAGTAAAATAATGTGAAATAATAGAAAATTAATTAAAAAATTAGATGGATGAGTCATCAAATGATGTGTTAATGTGGTATTAATTGAAATGGTGAGTCAATACTTGATTGATGAGGAAATGACGAATGTCATTTAGGAAAATGGAAAATTGACATGTATCATACACTTATCCAAATTTTATTTAATTATACAAAGTTTAAAAGATATAAATAGGTCTCAAACCCTCATTTACAACATTTTAGAACTATGAAAATACAAGAATATAATTTATAAAAATTAGAAAAAGAAAAAAAGAAAATAGTAGTAAAATGTGGTGAATTACGATTTCTAAGGCTATAGGCAACTTGACAAGGAGCCACTTGAGACTTAAAGTTGTGGTGGAGAGAGAATATGGGCTGACATAGGGTGGTGTTCGAAGGGTGGTTGAAGTACCGTAAGCTGGTGAGTCAAATTTTATTACTTGATTTTCATTAATTCATTAAAAATATCAAATTAGCTCCTAAAATTATGAAATTTGGTTTCCCTAAGTCATTTTATATATCCTATCATGTGATAATTTTATTTGTTTTAAATAACATTAATTTAGGGTACTTGCCTAAGAACGTGCCTCGTTTAGATGATTTTTAAATAAAATTTTCAAAATATTAAATAATATTACTTTAGCCTAAATTTTTTTTTATAACACACTTATATAATGTATTAAATTGCAGTAACAATAATTTTCAAAATTAAGCATGTTTACTATTTTTTATAATTATTTTGAATAAAATTGCCAATTTTACCGAATTGTTGAAATAATTAGTTTTGAACAAAATCAAAGTATGTGCCCTATGTATTATGATTTCTAGAAGTTCATAATGATATTTGGGACACTTGACTTTTATCGTGTGACTAAATTCACTTATTTGATTAATTTTTACTAATTTTGAGTTAAAACTACTATTTTTCATAAAAATAGATAATAACTAATTTAATGTAATTCATAGTCAATAATTAAACTATATATTTTTGTGAGTCTATAGGATTTTTTGTGGAAGTAATTGGGCTTGTATACTATTTATTATGTATTTTCATAAAATAAACCTATAAATTAGCCTAATATATGATATAGTAATTACTACTAATATGATATTTGTTAAATATGCATATGATTAGCATTTTTAGGTACACAATGAATGCTAACCAGCCAAGGAAATGAGGAAATTTAGGATTTTTAATTTATATTTAGGGTTTATTTGGGTTAATTACAAATTTATAATAACATATGATCGAATAAGTAATATAAAAGGGTATTTTTGGACTTTGATAATATTGAAAAACTTGATTCATGAGATATCTCAATAGTATATTGAAAGACTTGATTCATGTTTTGATGTAAATATTATGTTGTACACATAAGTTGTAATTGAATATCCAACTGAACTCCAATGTAGCAACCCCTTTATCATGTAAACAATGTTGTCTTTTGATAAATGAGCACGTTGAGTTAAGTTTTTAATAAGTATTCCTATGTGATGGTGCATTTCATGCTAAGCTAGGATATGACACTATATTTAGAGAACATTTCTAGAACAACATTTTCCTAAGGGTATAAGCGAACAAATGTGTGAAGAATACTATAAACTAAGACAACGAGGTATGACAATTGAAGAATATGAGAGGGATTTCAATAAATGAATGAAGTTTTCTCCTGAAGCTGTGTGGAATAATGAGATTTCTAAGGTTAAGTGGCTTAAGGTAAGGCTTGATCTTTATTACCAAGTAGAGCTGAAGAGAAGTAGGGTGAAAAGAATACTAATGTTGTTAATAAAACTTATCTGATTGAAGAAGTTTGTAATCTTCGATAAGCTACATATGAGATTAAGAATAAGAAAAGGAAGTTGGATGTTAGTTCTAGTAGTAAAAGTAATATAGTTAAACGAAAGAAGTTCATTTGATCTATAAAAGGAAATAGAAAGCCATTATCGAAAATACAACCTTGTTAGAAGTGTAATAGTAAGCATCGAGATTGGGAATGCCTAGAATTGAGAGGAAAGTGTTATAGGTGTAGTGAAACTGGACATCTAGCCAAGTGGTGTGAAAACATTAATCCAAGAAGTATATATTGTTACCAATGCCATCAACGAGGGCATATTGTTCAACATTGTGTAAGATAGCAATAGGGGAGACTAATTCAGCAGCAAAACCAAACTAATGAAACGAGATTGAGTAATAAGAATAAACGACCTAAAAGGAAAGAGCCTAAGCTTAAGGAGCAAGGTAGAATGTACACTTATGTTGTTTAGCAAGACGAAGTTAGAGATCACTAGATTGTGATAGGTGTGACCTCTGAACTTGATAATTTAGATTATTTATGTACTTGGTAGCTGATAGTTGATAAATAAGAAATGCTTGAAAGTAATAATATAGTTATCATAAGAATGTTTTAGGACTAGTATGTGTAGGAGATGGTTATGCCTATACATATACTCTGTTTAATATTAGGGCAATTCACTAATATATATTAAGAGAGTATGTTGATAGAAACAAACTATTTGTAGAAATTTTAGAGTTAATAGTTACAACCCCTATTAAAGGGAAACAAGCAGTATAATATAAAGTGAAGGAGTATGAATCTAGATACTCATGAGATGATTATAGAGCTAGTTACCTTAGATATAAAAGGATTGAATACAATACTAAAGTTAAGCACGGAGCAAATGTGGATTGTAAGGGAAAGATAGTAGCATTTAAGTGGCCTCTTAAGAAGGAAATCATAGAAGATTTATAAAAACTTAAAGTTAAGAGAAGTTGTGGAAAGAAAAAACAAAAAAAAAAAAAAAGAACTTGTGAGAAGGAGTAATGTAGATTCTAAAGATGATATGTATGTTGTAGTGAAGCAAGCAAAAGTTGTTATTAGAATGAATGGAATAGTAAGAAATATCGTAAGTGAATGATCATGAATGAACTTTGAGAATAAATCAAATTTTCATTTGAAGTATAATTAGGGACTAATTTAGGGATTTTTCTTTTATCAAATGAAATTGTGATCCATAAGGTAATATCTAATGATAAGATTAAGGAGTCAAAAGATGATAAAAGTAAGTGAAGTTACTAGAATATATAACTACAAAACTTTGAGATATATACCTTTCAAATACCTTTGGCACATGTGATAAGCAAGAACAGTATGGCAAATCTATGACTTTTGTGACTCTTTTATCAAGTCTCATGTTTAGTATGACTCTCGTGTCTTTCATGAAAAAATTTCCTATCCTTATCAATCCTTTCATGTCCATTGTCAACTAGAAAAGTGTCTAGTGTCTTTGTGAGTCTTCTTTATTAAGGGTCATGTCAACTTATGTCAAGTCCAATTGAGTCCACTTAGTTTAAGTCATTCTCTATCTCTTTGATGTACAAGTTAGTGGAAAGTTCACATTTGCCAAACTCATTTTTGTCAATTTATGTGTTGACTATAGGAAGTACCCAAGATGTTAACTATGACCATTAAGTGATGACTACAATATAAAACCTGCCACGTGTTAGGTTCTTATTATGCTACATATCCTGACACGTAGTAGGACAAGATTGGACGACATGTTAATGTAGCACCCCGTATCAACTACTTAGCATGCTATGTCAGCAGCCATGTGTTACATAATGACATGTAGCATGTCGGGGTTAACTAGTACGACTAACATGGTACCACGTTAGCCCATTTTTTCCCTCCCCTTCTTTCCATTTCCCTTTGTTTCCCTCTCTTTCCCTCATTTTTCTCCACATTTCTAGCACTTTCCTCTTCAGATAGCTAATTTCAACATGATTTTTTTAACCTTTTCTTGTTGCAATTTCGCCAAATTAATAGCGAAATTGCAAACTAGACATAGCCTATCATGAATCGACCCCTTTAACACATCTAAATATGATCAAAGGAGCATTTAATTTGAGCTCAAAAAATCGAAAAAAAGCTATTTTTCTAGGCATTCTTCATTAATTTGATTCGAGCTTTCTATGTTTTTTTACAACAATTCAAGTATAAAAAGAGCTTTGGGGAGTTTATATGAATACACAACCAACAGAATTACTCGACACAACCCCTCTCTCTCTTCCTGATCACTTTCTCTCTCTAACCTAGTCTCTTTCTCTCTTTGATTCTCTCTCTCCACTCTAACCCGAGCTAAACCACCACTCTTAGGAGATTACCTACGGCTTAAGCTCCCCAACCCAACTACTCTTAACCTCCGTCATGACCCTTAGCAGTGACTCCAACAACCTCCATTAAACCCTAGCCACCGTCGCCCCCTTCTCTCCTCGAACCACCACCAAACACCACCCTAAGCACTAACCAACCATACGGCTAAACTCAATTGGTTAATCATGCCCAACAACTCCCTCTAGCACCACCTAAGCACCATCGCCGACTACCACCTCCGACAACCACCAAATGACCAACCTAGGCTACCCCCCCTCCCCCTAATTCCCTAATAAAAAACACATAAAACACTCCTCACCTATTCATTTTGGTGATTGAAACAAGCTAAATCACACCGTGGTTGTTGTTACTATAGAAGCCCGACCTGAATCTAGTAACCCGATCTGAACTTGACTAAAATCCGACCTAAGATCCAATTTAGTCCTACGATCTGACCCACGCATCCTTCCTAGTCCGATTCAATTCCGAATTGATTTTTTTTTAATTTATTTACATATTTACTTATTTATTGTAATATGCTGTGAAAAAAAAAGGAACGAGAAAAGAAAGAAAAAGGAAAAAAATGGAAGAAGTATTTAGTTTGGTTTTTATTTTCATATTTTAGCCAAGAAATAAAAAAATAAAAAATAAAAAAAGTAGAAGGAATAAGTAATAAATAAAAATAAATAATAAAATTGTTTTATCACCTAGAAAAATTGATTTTCCAAAAATGAAATAAAAATAAATCAACCATTTCCAAATTAGGACCTTTTCTAGAAAATTTCTTAAATAAACCAAATTGAGTAAAAAAATGTAAACCTAGCTATTTTTCAAAAATTAAAATCAATGAACTCGCTATATTTTTGGTAAAAGATGTATATACGTCTAATCCTGAATAACGAGTACGTAGGCACTTATAGGGCAGAGGTAAAAAACAAAAAAACCTAATTTCCCTTTTCCTTTAGTTTAGATTGTTTTGTTTATCAAATTAGAGTAATTAAATTAAGTCTTATCTTTTAAAATTAGATGGTGATTTTTAAGATTAATTCTAATTTTGAAAAGTCGGTAATTCCCACAAGGGTTTAAAATTCCTAACCCTCGAACCTAAATCTCTGGTTTCCAAATACCGTTTTACAAAACAATTGGTTTTAATCATAAAACTAGTGGCTAAGGTATAACCAATCCACTCAATTGGTTATAACTTTACTATTTTTCTTAACTCTGGTCAGGTGGCGACTCCAAAGTAACCTCAAATTGAAAAACAACAGTTTTCTTTAAAGTCTAGTTGAGGGCTAGTATTAACGGGTAGGGTTTAATATTAGTCGATTTAAAAAAGACCTATTTTATAAAAAGAATTGGAAAGGTGAAAAACCAGGCTTGATAGCTTAGCGATTCCACTAGGGACATCAAGAGTGTTAGCCATTCGATTTTCCAAAATTAAGATTAATCTCTAAAATCACCTTAAATGCAATTTATTTACTTGTTTTGTTTTTATATAATTGTACTAACTTTTTTTTTTTTCCGGTTTGGTTTTATGTATTTAATTATTTTGGGGGGGGGGGGTGGATTTATTTTACTTTATCGAGAATGCATGATAGATACAGTGAAACCCAAGCCATCTTAGAACCTTAGGATGGAGAGCCATTGTATAAGTTCCAAGCGTAGTAGGGCAACCACCATTCGAGGCCGATTAGGTTACCCCACTTAAACTTTGATGTGACCAAGGAACCGTTTTTTCATAAACGTGTAAGGTCATAGAGTTTAAGGACAATTAGAACCCTCCTTGCTTGGATACATTTCATGCAGTCAACGAATAACTAACAAAGCGACAATATTATTTATAAAAAAATAAAAATAAAAA
The DNA here is from genome assembly GCA_024138015.1 of Lumnitzera littorea. Lineage (NCBI taxonomy): Eukaryota > Viridiplantae > Streptophyta > Magnoliopsida > Myrtales > Combretaceae > Lumnitzera > Lumnitzera littorea. Next base: position 78,783,802 of record JAMXBB010000006.1, on the reverse strand, counting down.
TAAAAAGAAAAATGACAAGATCCAGAGTTTCTTTCCTTATATTCTTCCTAGAATTGATGTACATAGGAGGTCTTGTATATTTTCTTTTCATGTAATTAGTCTTTCCTTTGTAATTTATGTTTTCTTTGTATTATTTCAAAAATGACCGGCTCATCCAATGCTAAGGTTTTCACCAAGGAGATTCGTATCCATAAACCTATAAACCCAAAGACTGTACTCAACCAATGGTTTCAGACCTTCAACCTAAGAGAACAATAGTTCATTACCAACAAAATTAGACCCATACTCTCACTAGCCAAAGTAGAGGTTAACATCATGCTAATGAGGGCCTAGTTCTAGAACAGTACACCCAACTGCTCGAAGCTCCTCCTTTAGATGAAATATATGTCCCAAAGCTCAACTTCAGCTTAACCTACATTTTTTCAAAATTCTTAAGGATCCATAAGACTAAGATAAATGAGGCCCTAGATGATTGCAACAAACATGCCATCAAGATATGGGATCTAGTCCATTGGTTCCAGAATGAGCCCAACTCTAACAAACAAGCTCTATTTCTTAAAAATTGGAAAGAAAACCAAACCAAAGCCTATGTACTAATAGTATTTGCCACTATCTTGTTTCCAAGTAGGTCTTTTCTTATGCACTTTAGGGTGACAAAGTGAGTAGCTCAATTTTGGGAAGGGAAGTCTTACAACCTTACTTGCTGAGCAAATAAGGAACCATAATTTCCTCAAGAAAAAGGGCTATGAAGATCTCAGGTTAAGCATGACACAATTAATGGTGTGGTTCGTCAATCACATCAAATGCTTTAGGTTAGACTTAATAAGGGGAGTGTTTGCCAATAAGATTAATCTTGTTGATTCTTTTGTCGATAAGATCAAATTAACAAAAGATTTCCCTACCCTTCTTTGGATAGAGGTTCTATAAGATTTTCAAGTAGAAGACATACTTTGGACTACCAAGTAAAACAATTACACTAAGGTCATACTGATTTGCAAAAATTACCATGCTGTGCCACTTATTGGAATGAGTTGGTCTACAGGCTACTACCCAAACAACATGGTAAGACAATTTGGAGGGATCCAGGACATAGTTCACAAACCTTCATTAGAGCCATTCACTCTTAATCTCGAAGAGCCTCACTCTACATAAAAGGCATCCAAACTTCACAAGATCAAAGCCTGGTAGGACACCTGGACTGTAAGCCTAAACATCGATTTAAGTGAGTTCGTAGGAGAAGTGGACAAATACCGAGTTACCGAAGAGTATTTATATAATCAACTTCACAAGGCAGGAGCAATGCGATATCGAGCATCGGAAGTCCTTCAACCTTCCCCTATATGCCCTAACTCTAAAATGGTGACCTATATGGACCAAATGAAAGCTCGTATGGAGATCCTCTATGATGAAAAAGACAAATGGGCAAACCTATGCCAAGAGTCTAGGCAAAGGTCGTACGCCTTGGAACACCAGTTGAAGATGGCCTAGAAGAGAATTCAAGAGTTTGAAAAAGTGATTAAGCATAACCAAAAGAAGAAGAAAATGTCATCTGGCCCATAGAAAAAAAGAAAATTAGTATAGATGAATTTATACCTTTTCCTTTCTTTCATGTAATAAGACTTCAAGAATCCAAATATAATAAATAACTTGCCATTCTATTAATTATTCATTGATTCTCTCCTTTCCATCCCTATGGCTCATTTACATTTCACTCATTTGCATTTTTTTCAAAAATTAAAATATTCGTGTGCTAACTTATTGAGAAGTGGTCTTACCTAGGTCGCCAAGATAGCTCCCAAACGTCAAATTTTTCAAAGAAGCCTCATCAAAACCCGTTCTCAAACCAGAATGGACAACCAAGGGAACAACAACAATAACACCAACAATGGCAATGGCAACCCTAAGGTTATTAACTCCACGGAGTTTAGGTTTCAATCTTTGGAACGAATAGTGGGAAGATTATAGATTAAATGAGCTCTCTTACTAACAACATCTCTCTACTTAGGTCCACGACTCCATCAAATGAAGAGAGTTCCAAATCTCAATATGGAAAGAATACTGAGGCCCTACCCTTCGAAACAAAAGAAGCCTACCTTAAAGGCAATTAGGGCTTCGAATCTTTTGAAACTGAAGGGGTATTTCCAAAGGCCAACCTAACTTTTAAGCTAAATACTTACTCATTCCTGATCAACCCAAAACTTGATGCTAACTAGGATAAATTAAAAGAACTTAAGAAGCGGCTAACTCAACAAATTACCAAAAAAATAAAAATGCTCGAGGGGTATGATGGATTCGAGCATGTTGGCATAACAGACTTCTTTGCCTATGATTATGGAAGCTTCCTAGAAAAGTTCAAAGTACTTAACTTTGAAAAATACGTGATTAGATGCCCTAAGTTGCACACCCGACTGTATGTACACAAGATGAGCAAGTATGTACAGTACCAGCTCATGGTCCAACCCTTTCAAGATAGCCTGACTGGCCCTACCTTGACCTAATAGGCTCAGTTGGACATGAATCAAGTGAATATATGAGAGAAGCTAGCCAAAGCATTCTATAAGCAATATAGATTTAACATCGAAGTGGCGCCAACAATGATGGATTTGGTTGCCCTAAGGAAGAGGTACAATGAATCCTTTAAAGAATATGCTTAAAGGTGGAGGTCCCTAGCTGTAAGGGTATCTACCCCTGTAACTAAGTAAAAGCTAATTGCAACTTTTATTAACACTCTTGAGAGGCCTTATTTTGCTTACCTAATCGGACAAGCCTCTTCTAGCTTTGTAGAAGTAGTAGCAACAGGGTGTCGAATTGAAAGTGTTGTTTCCTCTAGCAAGCTACAAGAGATAGCAAATAAAAGACTATCCTTTACTAAACCCACCACCAGCAAGCCTAAAGAAGCTTCTATCAGCATGGTCAACTCAAATACAAAGCCTAACTCTCAAGTTTCTTTCAAGACAAATCCCCCACCAGCTCAACAATAATACAGAAGCTAACCACAGGCTAGTAGAACCCTAAGCCAATTCACCAGAATACCTGTTCCACTGAGTTAGGTACTTGAGAAGTTAAGGAGAGATAATCTACTCCATTCTGAGGCTCCTAATGAAAGGTACAAGCCAAGGTTTTTTTATCCCAATGCAAGATATTAGTATCACCTAGGGCAAGTAGGCCATTCAACTGACTTGTGCTAGAGGTTGAAAAATAAAATCCAAGACTTAATTGATGAAGGTATGGTACAATTGGATTTTGTAGAGGCCCCTACTCCAAACGCTAACAACAACCCCTTACCAAATCATAGGCCCATCATCAATTGATATCTGACCACTCAGAACCTGCCATCAACATGATTGGTCCCAACCAAGAACCGAAGGTTTATAGATTCTACAAAAAAAGAAGTTCCACAAGCTAAAAGGTATACCTTCCATATGCTTATGGCTCCCGAAAATTATAAAGCTACCCCCTTCAACTACCATGCAATAAACCAGGGGTAGTCAAGCTCGCTTGTAGGGTGGATCACCCACTCTAGTAAAATCTATGATCTAAGGGATGACTTGAAAAAGAAGGTTGTATTGTAAATGCTAAGCACCAAACAAGCTAAACATGAAGAAGGATTGATTGCCTACACCAAGATAATCAAGTCCAGCGAATATAAAGTAATGGATTAGCTCATTAAGACTCTGGCATAAATATCCCTCATGGGCTTATAAATGGCATCAGAACCGCATCGAGAAGCTTTTTTTCAAAACACTAAGGGAAGTCAAGGTCCTTCGTGAAATCCTAGTTGAAAAGGTTGGTTCTGTCACTAATTCCATCTTCATTATGGATCAAATTTCCTTCTCTACAGAAGAATTGGGTGAAGAAGGTAACCAGCAAACAAAGCCTGTGTTCATAATAGTGAGGATAAATAACATAATCACAATAAAAGTCCTCATCAACAACAGTTCATCTCTAAACGTCTGCCCTCTAGCCACCTTAGATCTATTAGGCATTGATACAATTGCTATCAAGCCGAGTTCAACAATTGTGAGGGCTTTTGATGGGTCTAAGAGAGAAATAATAGGGGAGATTGGCTTACTAATAGTTACCGAACCATAGACATTCAATATCTCATTCCAGGTTTTGGACATTCCAAAGACCTTCAATCTGTTATTGGGAAGGCCATGGATACATTCAACAGGGGCCATACCATCAAGTCTTCACCAGAAAGTTAAGTTCATCTCTAACAGCCAGGCCATCACAATTCTAAGTGACCAAGATTATGAAATTTATAAAGAGACGGGTATACCCTATCTTGTTATAGAAGAACAAGAAGACTTTGGACTTCAAATGTTTGATGAGGTATGTATGATCACCAATCAGCAGAAGGATGAGAGGCCATAATTCAAAGAAGGCCAATTTGGGACCTATATAGGTTAGGATATATTCTGACCTCGATGGAAGAGTTGCAAAGAATGCAAGCTAGGGGCAAAAAAGGTGACAAATTATATCACACTCCAATGACCTTCTCTCCATTGTCTGAAACTTTCATTCGAGCTAAAGTACAAAATTCAAAGCCTATCGAAGAGGGCATCTCCAGTGGAAATAAAGGGTTTAGCCCCTTTGATAAGTCCCAGCACTTAAATAATTGGTTCTCCATCCCTCTGAATAGTAATAAGTCTGCCCCAAGGTAAAGGATGAATCATAATCCAGTATTTTATAAAATTTTGTAATAAATTACCTTTGTTCTTCAAATGATTGTACCTGAAATAAAATTCCTTTAAATGAAATCAGTCTCTTTTCCCTTTACTCTTGCCTCACTTACACTCTCCCTTTTACATACATTTTTTTTTTCTCTAAATCCAATGATCTGAACAAAGGTTATGGATACCTCATGCAAATAGGTAATAAAAATATTGATATCACCTTCGGCCCTACTGGGATAGTCGCCGGAAGTGATGTCGATGACCATAATGACATGCAAGAAAGCTAGCAAAAACATGAAATGAGTAGAATTTCCATTGATGAGCCAATGGAGGTAATTAATGTTGAGACCAATGGCAATCCTGAGGCATTGAAGATTGGGGGAAATTTGAATGAAGACCAAAAGACAGAAATGACCACATTACTATCTGAATACCAAGATGTATTTGCATAGTCTCATGAAGATATGCTCAAATTAGATCCATTGATCGTAGTCCATCACTTACCTATATAAGAGAATATCAAACCTAAGAAACAAAAGTTAAGAAGGTTCCGACCATATATCCTATTGAAAATCAAGGAGAAAGTCAAAAAACTATTGGAAGTCGACTTCATTGAGGTATCTGATTATCCTGAATAGGTAGCCAACATAGTACCAGTTATGAAGAAGAACAAAAAATTCAAAATGTGCGTAGACTTTCGAGATCTTAACCAAGCAACCCTTAAAGATAATTTTCCTTTGCCTCATATTGATGTCTTGGTTGATAACACAGCTAGAAACCATATTTTCTCTTTCATGGATGGATTTTCTAAGTATAATCAAATTCAAATGGCTAAAGAAGACAAAGCTAAGACAACGTTCATCATAATTAGGGCACGTTTTGCTATAAAGTGATGCCTTTCAGACTCAAAAATGCTGGGGCAACTTATCAAAGGGCTATAGTAGCAATCTTTCATGACATGATGCACAAAGAAGTATGTTGATGATATGATTGCTAAGTCTAAAGAAGGAGAAAATCATATGGAAAATCTGAGGTGATTGTTTGATAGGTTGAGAAAATTTCAACTAAAGCTCAACCTAGAGAAATATACGTTCAGAGTGACTTTAGGAAAATTGTTGGGTTTTATAATTAACCAAAGGGGCACCGAAGTGGACCCTGGTAAAGTCAAAGTGATAGTTAACTTGCCTCCGCTACGCATACTCAAGGAAATCAGAGGTTTGTTGGGCCGTCTAAACTATATAGCCCGGTTCATATCCGAACTTATAGATAAGTGCCATCCTTTGTTTAAGTTGTTAAAAAAGAATGCTAAGATCAACTAGGATGAAGAGTGCAAGTAAGCCTTTACAACAATCAAATAATACCCCATGAACCCTCTAATTCTAGTAGCTTTAAAACCTAGGAAGCCTTTATTCCTATACTTGACAATATTACTAGAGTCCATAGGGTACATGCTTGGCCAGAAAGATGAAGAAGGGAAGGAACGAGCTATATACTACTTAAGCAAGAAATTCATTGAAGGGGAGTAGAAATATTTAGAAAATGAAAGAACCTACTATGCTTTAGTCTAGGTAATGCATCGGCTTAAACTGTAAACCCCGCGAATCTAGCTTTCTAAGCATAGAATCAAATGCTCAAACTGTAGATGATTTCTTATAGTTAGTAGAGCCAGTAAGATTTAAAACCGATTAAAATCTCAAAACCTAAAGTGAATATAAACAACCTTAAATTGTCAATTGAACCTCTAATCGCATATGAAGACCCTAAAACCTCAAGTATATGTAACTACAAAAGTTAACCTCGAACCTCATCAAAACCCTAAGATAACAATGAAGACTTAATTGCGTATGAATATATTAAACCCTAAATGTGTATAAACCCTAGAGATTATACCCGGAAGTAATAAAAACCCTAAAACTATAACTTTAAGGATATAAAAGCACTAATTCACCATAATTTACCCTAAAACCTTAATTGATAATATAACCTTAGTATTATACTAAATCATTAGTAAAAGATTAAAGATAACCTTCAATCATTCACAAATATTTATAATACTAAAATAATCCTTTAGAAACTAAGATATTGCATCATAGATCATATTCATCTTCTAATTATATAACTAGGTTAATATTACATAGAGTTAAGAGTTTAATTGATGCTTATATTACATATAGTAGGTATTAGCACCCTAAATGATACTTTTCATAATAATTACATTAAGTAGCCTACTAAATGATTGTATAGGATATAAATACCTAAAGGAAGATTTCATTACGTATTTTTATTAATCATTTCACTAAACTCCTTATTTCCTTTCATTTCCTTAATTTTTCTCCTAATTTTCCCTAATTACTTCATTATGTACACTAAATGACATGTAATTTTGAAAAGTTGACCAAGTCAATACATGTTGACTAAAGTCAACATATGGAAAAGTCAACAAAATATTATTTTCACTCTAGAATCATCTCTTTTCTAATGATTTCTTTTCTTTTCTTTAGATTTTTTTTCCCTTTTCTCTTCCTTCATGCCATCCATTACTTTCCCATTAAGGACCCCACTTGTTATCATTTATAAAACACAAAATACACAACATGAAACCCCTTTTCTTCTCTCATTTCCAAATCGTGACCTTCTTGTCCCCCATTCTCTCAAACTTTTCAATTTTACTTCCATATCTTAACCGCTTTTCATCCACTAGATAAATTAATACCTCTCTTATATATTACAAGGAGCAAAAGGTATGTTGTTATGTAATTTTTATCTTATTTAGTAGTTAGATGTATAGGTTAGGTTAGTTTAAGAAGTTTATGTGTTGTGTACATATATGTTGTTGAAGGCTTAAAGTTTCAATTTTTTTGTTTAAAAGTATAGGAATAGCCTTAGTAAATGGAAGAAGAGTATGTGTACATGTATCTAAGTATGTATATATAAGAGTATACTAGATAAAGACATGTATAAAGACCTTTGTACATAAGAATCTATTAGGTACATAACCCAAAATAAGGCATATTCCAACTATACATACATATACCATGCTAAATATACCCTTAAAGGACAAAGATATGAAAATTGTAAAGCTTTCTTAAGGGGGGATTTTAGGCATACGAAAATACGTATAAAAATACCTATATCACAGTATGTATATACGGGTATATGTATTAGTATATGTATAAGTATATAAGTATAAATACTAGTATGTTAGAAGTATAGGTATGTATATAACATATGTATAAAGTGTATGTATGAGTACATAAGGATATACATACATAAGGATATATATATATTTATATGTAATGAATGATTACATAAGCCATGACATCATCAAATAAATACATAAGTCATGATATAAGCAAATGATGACATAAGTGATGACACAAGCAATTGATGACCTAAGCAATGACATAAGTATAAGCTTGTAAAATAATAAATTATAAGATTACAAAAGAATATAACATATATATGTATATATGTACTTAGGAGTTGAAGATCCTTTAAACCCTAATACACTTCCTAAATTGAATTAAACTTAATTAAGTACATAAATTAGTAATATTAACGTAAAATTTCCTAAGTGTAAGAATCTAATAGCTAATTAAATTATTAAATACTAAAATAGGATATAAACATAAGTAATAAGAGTAATTAAGCTTCAATAAGTGAAAATTTCAATAATTTTAGCTTATATCGTAAAACATGAGTCTTAACGTTCAAAACGGACATCAATGTGTGAATGTGCGGCCGAAAATGATGAACAATGACTATAAGTTTGTAAATATCGGAATTAGAATGAAAAGTTACTAAATACATAAAGGAAGTCTCATAACTTACAAATATAAAAAAATAGTTACTATTAATCCGATTGAGTATGATAAACCCTGTATACATTATACTTGGGTTATATTGGGGGAACTAAACAAACTACAATAGACTTTTAGTTAACTAAGGAGTCTGACTTCTCAAAATACTAATAAGTTTTACTATTTTTTTAGGTATTCAATATCGAGTTCTAAAAACCCCAAAGCTTGGAGAACGAGCAATAATCCAAGTGAGGGAGTTCTAATGACCTGCTACTTACTTGTACATGTTATTTGTATGATGTTTTGCTGCTTGTTGTCTCTTGTATGTTTGAATGGCTATTTTACTTGTATGCCATCATCTGTGTGATCACCTTTTTAAATTGATAAATATAAATATCTAACCCAAATAACTGGTTCTATTTGTCGCATGTCTATGACTCAGTAAATGTATGGATGGAGAGTGCTAGCTTTGCAAAATGGTAAAATGGTTCGTTTTGGAAAAAGCTTTCCTAATCTTAAATGTATTTTGTACAATTTTGATAAGGGCCATAGTGCCAGAAATGATATTTTATGGTTAAGGCAAAGCTAGCATGGGATCTCCAAATGATAGCTAGAGGACTCGCTTTATTGTGCCTGTAAAGCCTTGGATAATTTTAGTTACAAGAGGACTCGTATGTTTATGCTCGAGGGGCCTTCGATGGTGGATAATCCTAGTTTGGGATCTACCTATTTGGATTGGAACTCTTTTATCAACTAAGGTAATAGTCAAGTGTTGCCTAAAGGGGTGGTGCCCCTAGGTAACCTCATGTGGATAAGCTGAGATGCCTTGTACGGGTAAGTATAAGGGATAATCAAAGTGTAGATGACGTAATTCTACACCGTTCATAGTTTTGGACTCCAATGAATGTATTACTTACATTCATCATGCCTGCATTCATTTTGTATGTAGATAGCTTACTTTAATGTATGATAATAATGTATGATAACTTGCTTGAACGGTAGTAGAAAGAGACGAACTCATTGAGCTGTTTTATGCTCATTCCCCCCTAGTTTCTTTTGCAGGTTTACTTATGATGGGATTGGGATAAATCTCGAGTGCCAAGTGCAAGATGAAAATATGTATATTAGTATTAGAATTAGATGAGATCTTTATATGTGATACATAAATATCCTTTGTAGAAAATATTTATATGTTAGAATTTAATATAATTTAATTTTTCTTATAGTTTTCTAATATTGGTATATCCTGTCTTATTATTTGGTAGGGAATACCGATTCTCTGTAGTTCTAAGGAACTGTGGAATATCGGACATCCGTAGTTATTTATATTTGTATTTTACAATAAATTAATTACAAAAAAAAAAAATCAGTAACCTTAGTGATTAATCATTTAGAGTCTTGCAATTTCTGACTTGCAAGGTGATTTTCGTATCATGGGTGCACACATGATAGAAAAATTTTAGGTAATCCTATTAAGCCCCCTTTAAGGTCCTGACACAAACAATACGCATTCTATTACTAGGTTGAATTGTTGACTGAGCACGATCCCTTGAAGTACTTAGCAGATAATCCATCCTTAATTGTAAGAATCTCAAAGTAGCAAATGCTGCTATCAAAGTTTGACATTACGCACATGAACCAAAATTTGGTCAAAGGGGAAGCTCTAGCATATCAATTGGCTAAAAAATCCCTCCGATAACACTCCCCAAGAGGTACAAGTCAATTTCCCCGACAAAGATGTCTTAGCGATTGAGGGAAACTCTGATAAAGGAGAAGATGACAAGCCACCAAAATGGAAAATGTTCTTCAATGGTGCAGTCAATGTGTCTAGGTGTGGAATTAGGGCAATATTAATATCCCTTGAAGGTACTCAATATCTTATAGCCATAAGGCTCATTTTCCCATACACTAATAATATTGCTAATTATGAAGCATGCATCATGGGACTCAAGATGACCCTAGAAAAAGACATTCAAGAATTAGAAGTCTATGGGGGACTCTTCACTCATTATTAGCTAAGCTCAAGGAGAGTACAAAACTAAAGATCCTAAGCTAGTGCCTTATCACCGGCACCTGACTAAATTGATAGAGAATTTCAAAGAAGTCACCTTTAATTACGTACCAAGGACTCATAATCAATTTGCTGATGCCTTAGCCACGCTAGCATCTACGATCTAGATATTTGGTGGAATTGAGATTCAGCCTCTTACTATTGAAATTGAAGATAAGTCTACCTTCTACCTAACAATTGAGGGTATGAATGACCAAAAACCATAGTACCATAATATTAAGACATTCCTACAACAAGGCACGTACCCCAAAGAAGTTGAGGAAAAAGACAAAAAGGAGATTAGGAGATTAGCTACTCAATTCTTAATAAGCAAGTCCACTTTATACTGATGCTCATTTGATGGCACAGTCTTAAGGTGTGTAGGGCTTTTCAAAAAGGTTTGATAGTTTTAGGCGCTATCGATAAAGACCAAGTGAGAATTTCCACATAATGTTAGCACACCGATTATTGAATCTTACACTTTCATTTAAACTAGTTTTTTACTTCTAACAATCTTTTAAACCAACCTATACGACATTCACTTTCTACATTTAGGGTTTAGCCAACCTTTGAAGAAACGATCTTAACTCGGTTCATCCTTCCAATCTATAGGGCACTTCCCCTCACTAAGTTTCTCTTAAGCAAGCTTATAAGGCACTTCCACTCTGTTCACCAAATTTTTCTCAAGCAAGTCCATAAGGTACTTCTTTCGCTGAGTTTTCCCTTAACAAGCCCGTATCGCACTTCTCTTCATTAGTTTCTTTTGATATAACACGAAGTTTAGGGTTGCTAATCCCTAAGAGACACTTCCGCCTAAGTTAGTGGCTAAGTTTTAGATCAATCCCATTTTAGGGTTGCTAGTCCCCAAGATATGCTCCTACCTAGGCTAGTGAACCTTGTGAGGTACAACCAAATTTTAGATCGATCTTAGTTTAGGGTTACTAGTGCCACGAACTGAGGATGGCCTAGTTGTGGCAAATGTTGTATATTGTATGAAGAATCCCTGATTGGTTACCCTTCCAATCATGAACTCTTCACACAATATACAAGGCTCTACAACCATTAGTTTCCCAAGAACATACAGATCCATATGATATCATCACACAAACATATTTATATAAAATTTAAACTGCAAAGTTTACAATATACAGTAATTTAGTATGTCTAAGTCTATATTGCTAGTAAAACAAAAGTACATAAGTAAAAATCTACATAATCCATTCTTTCTCGATACATTGGAAGGCTTACTCTTGCCCAAGTCCCCAAGCTAACTTATGGCATCCCCTGGCTAGCCTCAACGAACATGCTATCTTGCAGCAAAAGTCTAAGGGGCTGTAGGCCCAAGCTTAGTGAGCAAAACCCTCAGTTACACCACAGGCAAGTTATAAATACATTATATTTAAGCATATGAATAAATGGTTAAATAGAATGTCAAACAATACGTATAGTTAACTAGTTCATATATGTAACTTAGATTTAACACCCTTCGAAGTCAGGGTTGGAGTATACATGGCACCAATCAAATCAAGGTATTATACTAGAACTTATTTTACTACGAAACTCCACATTCCTTACTTAAATCGAATAAGTTTTTTATTTTCATAAAAACAAATAACTAGTATAATCGTAAGTAAGCCCCAACAGTCCACACTTACCCCTAAATGGAGGCCTCTAGACTCGACCCTTAGCTAAGCGATTGGAGCCTCTAATGCCTAGTATTCCCGCTGGCCAGGATAAGGTCATTTTGTATGAGTGCACCATACAGAACTAATAAATTTATAATAACAACCCCCGAATAACTTCTCTTTACCTCCGTGTGATATGATGGCCAGAATTATGTCTATACAATGCATGTTGATGCATGTACCAGTTTTTTCTTATGAACCGAGTATAATTAAGTCCAATTATGATGTGACCATTCAATAGTACACACAATCATTTTCTATACTACCATATAACAAACAAAGTATCATTTGTACTTAAGGTAAATTCACAACTTAGCACATAATAACATACACAAGCATTCCCCGACCTTACACAATAGCCAATTAACAATAACATTTAATCCACTATCTACAATCACATACAAGCATGAAATCATAAGGTAAATACTCACTCAGTCATGATAACTTGCTCTAATCGTAGTAATCAATCGAGAGATCCTCGCCCACCTCGAGATCACTTAATGATTACAATATAATAATAATTGTAAGTAATTGAATTAACTAGTAATTCTAGTTATCTATTTACCTAATCTACTTAGATTACTATCAATTTTTATCCGGTTAAACTTTATCACTAATCGTATGTAACTTTTTCGTTTTATTTCTGATATTTATGAATTTATAGTTGTTTTTCATCGTTTTCGAACGTACATTCACATGGTGATGTCCATTTTGGACATTAAAACCTGTGTTTTACGATATGGGCTAAATTTATTAAAATTTTAATTGTGGAAGCTTAATTATTCTTATTACTTATTTTTATATCCTATTTTAAGGCTTAATGATTTAATCAGCTATTAGATTCTTACACTTAGGGAATTTTATCTTGATATTACTAATTCATGTACTTAATTAAATTTAATCCAATTTAAGAAGTGTATTAAGGTTTACTAATTCATATACCTAATTCTTATGTACCCTTCTTATTTCTTATTTTATAAACTTATGCTTATGTTATCGCTTATGTCATCAATTGCTTGTGTCATTGCTTATGTCATCATGTGATTACATCATCCTTTGCTTACATAAGCTTTACCTCATGCCTAAGTGTCTTATGTATACTTATGTACACTATACATATGTTAAGTGTATACTTATACCTTTACTCTACTTGTATGTATACTAGTATACTCATATGTATACTTATACTGTATTTATACTTGTACATATACCCATATATACATACGATCACATATGTATTTTTATACGAATTTCGTATGCCTAAAATTCCTCTTAAGAAAGCTTTTCAAATTTCATTCTTTTTGTATTTTAAGGGTGTATTTAGCATGGTATAGGTATGTATAGTTAGTATATGTCTTAGTTTAGGTTATGTACATAATGAATACTTATGTACAAAGGTCTTTATACATGTATTTCTCTAGTATACCCTTATGTACACATACTTAAAGACATATACACATGCATCTTCTTCCACTTTATAAAGATTCCTACTCTTCTACACATAAAGATTGAAGCTTTAAGCCTTCATCAACATAGATGTACAGAACACATAAACTACTCAAACTAACCTACCTCTTCATCTAACTAATAAATAATATGATGTAATACATAATAACATACCATAATTTGCTCTTGAAATATGGATGCAAAGTTAGAAAATTAGGAAAACTAAAAGGGAAAGGGAGGTCACAGTTATGGAGGTGGGGTAAGGGACTTGATTTTATTTTGCTTTATGTTTGAAAAGAAGAAGAAAGTGGGGTCTAGAAAGGGATAAGGAGTGGACAGCAAAAATGGAAAAGAAAGGGAAGAAAAAGCTAAAAGAAAAGAAAAGAAAAGAAAAGTAAAGAAATCATTAGAAGGAACAAATATTTCTAAAGTGAAAGTGACATTTTGTTGTCTTTTCCACATGTTGACTTAGTCAACCTTTTGACCTTGGTCAATATGTATTAACTTGGTCAACTTTCCAAAAGTATATGCCATTTAGTATATATAATGTAGTAATGAAGGAAAAATTAGGAGAAAAATTAAGGAAATGAAAGGAAATGAGACATTTGGTGAATTGATTAGTAAAAATAGATGACGAGATCTTACTTTAGGTATTTATATCCTATATACATCATTTGGTGAATTGATTAGTAAAAATAGATGACGAGATCTTACTTTAGGTATTTATATCCTATATACATCATTTGGTAAGTTACTTATTATAACTAGTATGAAAAGTATCAATTAAAGTATTAAGGTTTAGTACATGTAACCTAAACATCAACTAAACCCTTAACTTTATGTAATACTAACCTAATTAGATACTTAAAGGATAAATGTGATCTATGATGCAATATCTTAGTATTATATGTATTTATGAATGATTAAAAGTTATCCTTAATGTTTTACCATTGGTATAATATTAAGGTTATATTATCAATTAGGGTTTAAGGGTAAATTATGGTGATTTAGTGCTTTTCTATCCTTACAGTTATAGTTTTAGGGTTTTTATCACTTTCGAATGAAATTTTTAGTATTTACATACATTTAGGGTAGAAAAATTTCATACGCGATTGATTAGTTATTTTAGGGTTTTCACTTTCATTAGCCTTGTCAACTCCTAGATCATCTAACATACTTAAGTCTACTTCAAAAGCTAAATCGAAAACTGTAGAGGTTTATAGCTAGTCCCCAAGAGACGCTCCTATCTAGGTTAATGAGCCTTGTAAGGTATATTCAAGTTTTAAATCGATCCCAATTTAGGGTTACTAGTCTTCGAGAGATGCTTCTGCTTAGGTTAGTAAGCCTTGTGAGGTACGGCAAGGTTTTAGATCGATCCTAGTTTAGGGTTGCTAGTCCCTAAAAGATACTCCCGCCTAGGTTAGTGAACCTTGTAAGGTATAGCCAGGTTTTAGATCCATCCTATTTTAAGGTTGCTAATCCTTGAGAGACACTCCCGCATAGGTTAGTGAGCCTTGTGAGGTACGACTAGGTTTTAGATCAATCCTAGTTTAGTGTTGCTAGTTCTCGAGAGACGCTCCCACCTAGGTTAATAAGCCTTGTGAGGTACGGCCAAGTTTTAAATCGATCCCATTTTAAGGTTGCTAGCCCCCGAAAGATGCTTTCGCTTAGGTTAATGAGCTTTATAAGGCACTGCCAGGTTTTAGATCGATCCCATTTTTGGGTTGCTAGTCCTCGAGAGACGCTCTTGCCTAGGTTAGTGAGCCTAATGAGGCATGACCTAGCTTTAGATCAATTTCATCACTAAATTGTTTGTCCCATAGATATACCCCCACTTAGGTTAGTGAGCCTAGAGAGGCACAACTAAGATTCTTTTCTCATACAAAGCGATTTTAGGATAGTTATAGTTACTTTTCTTGATGGCAAAAATAGTGTCTATTTTATCTTTATAATAAAGTTTTGTTTAAAGTTTATCATAAAGAAGGCAGCTATAGAAACCTAATTTTTACATCCCTCTCCCCCCCCTACCCCCCCCCCTCCCTGTATGAGGAAAGAATCTTAGTTGTGCCNTTTAAGGTTGCTAGTCCCTAAGAGATGCCCCTGCTTAGGTTAGTGAGCCTTGTGAGGCACGACTAGGTTTTAGATTGATCTCATTTTAGGGTTGCTAGTCCCCGAGAGACGCTCCCGCCTAGGTTAGTAAGCCTAATGAGGCATGACCTAGTTTTAGATTAATTCCAGCACCAAATTGTTTGTCCTTTAGATACACCCCTACGTAGGTTAGTAAGCCTAAAAAGGTACGACTATATTTCATTCCTCATCCAAAGTGATTTTAGGATAGTTATAGTTGTTTTAGAGCATCCTGAAGGCAAAAATAATGTCTTTTTGTTTTTGTGGCAAAGTTTTGTTCAAACATTGCCACAAAGTGGAGCAGCTGTAAACACATTATTTTTGCCCCATTCATTTTTTTTTCTTTTTTTTTTTCTCAATAGGCCTTAAACTAGGAAAAGTACAAACAATAGGAAATTAAAGAAAACCTAAAAAATTAATAAATTTAGAAAAAATAAGAATTATAGAAAAATCCAAAAAAATTCAAAATTAAGAAAAACCACCAAAAAAAGAAGAAATTTTAGAAAGAAACCTTAAAAGATAAAAAGTTTAGAAAATAATTTTTTTAATATTTAAAAAATTGAAAAATTACCAAAAAATTTGAAAAGTTGAAAAAAATAAAAGATTTTAGAAAATAACATGTTATTAGAATATATTTTAATGTTGGTTTAGAAATTGGCCGTTGAACCTGAGCTTAGATTTAAATCTTGGCTAAGTTGACCGAGTCCAATTGCACATATGGACAAAGCACAAGCCAACAACCTGATGATTAAGCATATTGACATAACACTAGTATTAAGCATGAGGTCTTAGGTTCGAAGCTTCGCAAAGGTAGAGAGGCGTACCATGTGCTAGGATCTAATTATGCCACGTATCAAGACAGGATTAGACAACATGCTAACGTAGCACCATAGGTCAGCTACGTAGCATGCCAAATCAACTACCCTATGTCAAGTAATGATACGTGGCACATCGGCATTGGCCGGTACGACTAACGTAGTACCACGTCAACCCATTTCTTCCTTCCCCTTCTTTCCTTTTACCTTCGTTTCCCTCTCTTTCCCTTGTTTTTCTCTAGAATTCCAACACTTTCCTTTTCGGACAGCCAACTTCAATACGATTTTTGAACCTTTTCTTGTTGCAATTTCACCAAATCAATGGCGAAATTGCAAACTATACATAGCCCACTATAAATCGAGCCCTTTAACACGTCTAAATACAGTCAAAGGAGCATTTAATTTGAGCTCAAAAAATAAAAAAAAAATAAAAAAGTTGTTTTTCTTGGCGTTCTTCATTAATTTGATTCATGCTTTCCATGTTTTCTGAGAACAATTCAAGTATAAAAGAAGCTTTAGGGAGTTCATATGAACACACAACCAACAGAATCACTCAACACAACCCCCCTCTCTCCTCACGATCACTTTCTCTCTCTAACCCAGTCTCTTTCTCTCTTCAATTCTCTCTCTCCACTCCAACTTAAGCTGAACCACCACTCTTAGGAGATCACCTGTAGCTTAAGCTCCCCAACCCAGCTACTCTCAACCTCCACCGTGACCCTTAGCAGTGACTCCAATAACCTGCATTAAACCCTAGCCACCGACGCCCTTCTCTCTCCTTGAACCACCACCAAACACCACCCTAAGCACCAACCAACCACACGGCCAAACTCAACACACTCAAAAAC
Source organism: Lumnitzera littorea (assembly GCA_024138015.1). Lineage (NCBI taxonomy): Eukaryota > Viridiplantae > Streptophyta > Magnoliopsida > Myrtales > Combretaceae > Lumnitzera > Lumnitzera littorea. Next base: position 78,766,352 of record JAMXBB010000006.1, on the reverse strand, counting down.
CCTTACCCTAATCAGCTAATCATGCCCAACAACTCCCTCTAGCACCATCGCCAACTGGCACCTCTGACAATCGCCAAATGATCAACTTAGGCCACAATATCGATCTTACCCCCCCAATTCCCCAATAAAAAACACACAAAACACTCCTTACCCATTCGTTTTGGTGATTGAAACAAGTTGGATCACGCCATAGTTGCTGCTACTGTAGAAGTTCGTCTTGAATCTAGTAAGTTGATCCGAACCCGACCTGAGATCCAATCCAGTCCACCAATCCAACCTGCATATCCCTCCTAGTCCAATTCAGTTTCGATCTGAATTTTTTTTTTTTTTTTACTTATTTATTATAATATGCAATTGCAAATGTAAAAATAAAAAAGAAGAAGAAGAAAAAAAAGGGAAAGAGAAAAGAAAGAAAAAGAAAAAGAAAAAATATGGGGAAGAAGTATTTAGTTTGGTTTTTATTTTCATGTTTTAGCTAAGAAATCAAAAAAATAAAAATAAAAAAAAAGCAAAAGGAATAAGTAATAAATAAAAATAATAAATAAATAATAAAATTGTTTTGTCACCTAGAAAAATTAATTTTCCAAAAATGAAATAAAAATAAATCAACCATTTTCTAAATTAGAATCATTTAAAATTTCAAAAATAAAATTCAATTTAAGACCCTTTCTAGAAATTTTTTTAAATAAACCAAATTAAGTAAAAAAACGTAAAAAATATTGTAATAATTATCCAAGATTTAGTTTATAATCTAAGCTAATGTACATGAGAAATAAAAGGGAAAGAAAACAAAAATCTAGAAACATTCAGCACAAACAAAACCGAAAGGAAAAGAAAAGAAGAAACCTGGAAGCAACAACGTGAAGAATAGAAGAAAAGAAAAAGAAAAGAAGAAGAGGAAGAAGGAAGGACAGAAGAAGAAAGAAATTAAAATAAATAGGTAAGAATTTGTTCTTATGTAGATTATATTATATAGTATATATATGTATTTGTATAGTATTTTCTTATAAATACAATATTGTTAATACATGTATATGTACACTATAGATACCTAATTTTTAACTCTTTGTAGTCTTAATTTTTATTTTTTTTACAAAAAGGGTCCTAATTCAAAAAAATATAAATACTAAATAAAAAATTAATAAAAGATAAAAAACAATAAAAATTAACAAATGATGAAAATAATTTTCAATAAATAAATAAAAATATAAGAAAAGAAAAAAATTATTATAAAGATTTTTGTAGATTTTTAGGAAGTAATTTTTTAGAATAAATAGTTTTAGTTTTAGTTTAGTAAAAAATTTTATTCTAGAGAATTGGATAGCTTAATTATAATTTAATTGTACTGCATGTGAAGGCACAAGCCAATGGCCTAACAGATAAGTATCGAAGTAATTGAATTGGATTTAATTAGAGGTTTGGGGTTCAAGTCTCAACAGGTACCTATGTCTTTATTTTTTTATCTCTGTAGAAGCGAGATGAAAATGGGTCATATCTAATTAAATCATATGAATTTAGTTAAATTGAATTTGAATTCATTTGAATTTAATTTAATTATCGAATCAGATATAATTAGATATGATATGATTTAGACTATATAAACACATCCTCCCAAAAGAACTGAAATTCTTTCACATACACATTAGCCATCTACTGTAATTTATCAACCACATACACTTCGTACACGTCTTTTGTTCAAGGCCACACCCTATACTAGCCAGCAGTAACACCCATACTACCGACGCCAAACTGCACAGCAAGCAAACCCATAACTCTATCTTCTCCTTACCGTCGGCCCTCTCCTTAACACAGTACAGCCCCAACACCACAATCATCAAGTCGAACCCACTTCTCATCCCCATCCCCGCATGAACAAGAACAGCAAATCCAAACCACTCTCACTCAACCCACGTGCCAGACCACTCTCTCTCGACACCATCCACTTACTGCTTACCAAATCAGCAACAGCACCTAACCGACCACCATTGCTGCAACTTGCAACAGATAAAGAATATCGCAGTCATACTTCCACACACGTATAGCCACCACTGTATGGCACTGCAGCACCGTCCCAATCCTATGTTTCCTATCCATAACTCCAACCCACTCTCCTGTGCCCAACACACGTCCAACAGTCGCGATACACGACTACAATTAGCATTGCACGTCCAATGTCTATTGCAGCAACATAAACCACGGCTCAACCAACACTCGACAATAGCCCACAGCAGACCATCTACGAAACTAATCAACAACACCGGACAGACCACTCTTAACATCCTCTCTTAACCGCGCAGCACCAGCAGTCACACAAATCGAACCTTGCGACAACACCAACCCACACTCGCAGCCACTACTCGTCCAACTGCTATACATCGTCAACTATCATCTCTATCGATAACCCTTCGAAAAACACTATTGAAGCAACCACCACCCAAACACTCACAATCAATCGAATTCGACCCTTAATAACCGCTGGAGTTAATTTTTCTTGGCAAACCGAATTCGTTGTTACCGATCTGATCCGCGACCTAATTTGGACCCAACCCGAATCTAGGCTCCATTGACCGTGTTTATTTGTTGCCTCAGGTTCAGCTTCTTTCTTTATTTTTTTTTCTTAAATATATTATGGTTATTTATTTATTTATTTATGTAGGTTTGTTTAGTAATTGTTTAATAGTAGTAGTATATATATATATCTTAGTTTAGGAATTTTTTTTTTTTAGTATTAAGTTTTTTAGGATTTCTTACTTAAAAAATCATTTTTAAAAAAAATAAAAAAATTACTAAATTTTTTTTTTTTTAAATTTAAGATGTTTTAAAGAGTTTTTATAAAATAGAATAAAAGACTTAGTTAATTATGACCCTTTTAGAGTTTTCTTTGAATAAATTAAATTGATAATAACGTAAACTGAGTTGGTTTTTTCAAAATTAAAATCAATCAACACATTAAAGAATTTTTAGAGAGAACTACGATCATCTGATCTTGAGTAGCGGATACATAGGCACCTTTAAGGCGACGATAAAATATGTAGAAACTTAGGTTCTTTTTTCTTTTGATTTTTATTTATTTTTTTTAAATATTATAATTAGAAAAATAATCCTAATTTCGGTAAATAAATAGTGGTACCCGTTAAGGGTTTAATAGGTTAGCCCCCGAACTTGGAACCTTCTAGTTTTTCATTTAAAATTGAAATCAAAGACCGGTAGCCAAATCGTAATCAATCTACCCAATTGATTATGGTTTCTTTTTCTTTTCCCGACTTCGGTTGAGTGGTGACTCCAAAAATTTATTTTCAATAAAAAACCGGAATTTCTCAATTTCTTAGTTGATGATTAATATTAAATAGGTTAGGGTTTAGTATTAATCAGGAAATGAGAAATTAATTTTAAATAAAGGAAACCGAAAAATCAAGTTAGACAGTTTGGCGACTCCACTGGGGAATGCTAAAGGGCTAGCCACTATAAGTTGCCGAAAATAGGATTATTTTTCAAAAAAAATGAAATAATAAAATAATAAAAACTTAGGTGTTAGTTTTATGTATTTGTTTATTTTATTTTATTTTTTTACTAACATTTTTATTGTTATGGTAGTTTATTTAAGAGGGAATTTTGGGGGGATTTACGGTTATTTTGTTTTTCTGCATCATAAATGCATGGTAGATATGGTCAGAACCAGCCCGTCTTAAGACCTTAAGAAGGGGGCCATTGTGTAAGCTTTGGATGTTGTGGGGTAACCACCTTCCGAGGCCGATTAGGCTACCCCATTCAAGTTTAGATGCGACCACAGAATCGTTGCTTTGAAAAAAACGTAATGGTTGCAGAACTTGAGAACCTTTAAAACCCACCATTTATATTACATGAAAGCTTTTTCAAAAATTCACAAGAACCTATGATGTGGCAGACCTAAATTGATAAAGGCAATTGTAAAGTTGTGATTGTAGTTGTAATCTTCCCTTGTAAATAATTTGTAATAATTTTATGTAAGGTTTAAAATATGTTGTAATTGTAATTTTAATTTTGATTTTGATTAGTCATGGCTGGATCAAGTCAAGGGCCTTTTGAAGACGTTCATGTCCACCTACCACATTGGCCATAGAAACTGCTTCAAACATGGTTTCAACTCTTAAGCCCAGATAAATAGGAGTGTATTAAGAATAAGATTGGGGCCATCCTCTCTTTATAGAAGATCCCTGTGAACATCACTCTAGTGCGGGCCTTAGTCTACCTTTAGGAGCTCGAATCCACCAGTTTCTGTATGGGCCTACATTAGCTAAGCTCAACTTTAGAAGAATACTCCCAATTGTTGTGGGCTTCTACAATCACTGATGATATCTATCTCCTAGACTTGGAAACTACAGCACCAAAGATCTTCAGCAAGTTGTTAGGAATCAGAAAAACTGAAATAAACCGTGTTCTAAATCAAGGAAAGACCATTCGATTAGAGGATGTCATGGATTGGTTTTCTACTGAATTGAAACATAGAGAAAAATGTGAGGTTTTTTATGCAAATTTAGAAGCATGGCACCAGTACTGGGTCAATGCTTTTATACTAGCAATCTTCAATACTATTTTGTTCCCTGATGAGAGACATTGAGTCCATTTCAGAATTGCAAAACTCATAACCCAATTCCTTGAAGGGAAATCATATGTCCCGGCCCTTTTGGCTGAGCAAATTCGGTCACTAAACCATCTCAAGAAAAAGAAATGAAGAGATCTGAAAACTAATATGGTCTTACTGGTGGTCTGGTTCGTTAGCCACATGAGAAGTTACCAACTTGATTTCAATCGGGCTGAGTTTACTCAGCAATATGATCTCATCAATTCTTTTGGAGAAAGAATCGAGCTACCAAAAAATATAGCTAGCCGCTACTAGGTCCAATACTTTCAGAGAATGAAAGCAGAAGAGTTGTTGTTGATACCTAAGTGGTTTGCAAGCAAGGAAATGATAAGAGAATATGGAGACTTCAAAGCGGTTCCTCTGATCAGCTTCAACCTCTACACCGCATACGTCCCAGCCAATGGACTCATTGAGGACATGATCCCCAGACCATCATTAGAAGTTGTCTCGTTGGACTTCCTTAACCTCGGCATGATGATGGTTGATAAAGTAACCAAGCTTCAGAGCATCCGACCTCTTTAGTGCACGAGAAAGACCACCCCTACCACTAGAGGGATAACAGCCAGGAGCCAGACAACTGAAGGATTTCTTTATCACCAGCTAAAAAGGTTGAAAACTATGGAAGACAACAAAGAGAAGGGGGAAGTTCAAGTTGAACCCGAGAGGACGAGTAAAAGAGAGCAAGAGTTGGAAAACCATTGCAAGGAATATCATCAGAAGATAAAGGCATCGGAAGCACAACTGAAGAGGACCAAGGGCAAAGAAGAGCAGGCTCCTATGATCCAAAAGAAGAGAAAGACGCAAGATAAGCCTACTAGCCACTAGGAGATTAAATTTTAGATTCAGGGTTTTTATGTTTTCATTAAAATTCATTTTTATGAATAGAATAAGAAGTGTAAAGCTTCACAATTGCAAAATAAATAAATAAATTTAATAAAAGTTAGTTAGGTTTTGCCACATCAAAGGGTTCTCTCCAATTCTTGATTTTTCATTGCACTTGCGTGACATTCATCTTATGTTTATATGATTAACAACCCTTTTCTAGGAAAATGTAATATGTACTAACCCTTAGTTAAGTTGTTCAATAACAGCCAAGTAAAATTTCAAGATAGCTCCCAAACATTAAGTCTTTCAGAGAAGTCCAATTATAACACGTTCCCAGACCAGGATGGCTACCACTCAAGGAAATGATGGAGACCGTGAGATCAATGATCCCTCCGAGCTGAGGTTTCGTTCCATAGAAAGGGCTATGGAGAAGATGGCAGAACAAATGAGCTTCCTAGTGGACAGCATTGCTTTGCTGTAAGCTACAGCACTGGCTAATGAAGAAAGTTCCAAAACCCGTTATGGGAAGAATACACAAGCTCCTGAAGTAGAGCACGAATATCAAAAAGACCCATTCGAGTCAGAAGGAGTTTACTTGAAAGACAACCCAACCTTCAAACCTGACACGTATATAGCCCTAAGACCTGTCGACCATGGGCTAAGTATAGACAACTTGAAAGAACTGGAAAAGAAATTGACACAATAGATCATTGAGAAGATGAAGGCATTCGTAGGGTGTAGTAGATTTGAATAAGCAGGGATCACAGAGTTTTCCACGTATGACATGGGATCATACCCTGAGAAGTTTAAGGTACCAGAATTCGAAAAGTATAACGGGACAGGTTACCCTAAGCTCCACACTAGGTTATATGTCAGGAAGATAGGAAAATATGTTCAGTACAATCCACTTATGGTACAGACATTTTAAGATAGTCTGACTAGACCAGCCCTAACTTGGTAAGCCCAACTTGATTTAAATTAGATAAATACATGGGAAAAACTTGCTCGAGCATTTTATGAACAATATAAATTCAATGTAGAAGTACCCCTGACTATGATGGACTTGGTTGCCCTACGGAAGAAGAATAATGAATCGTTCAAAGAATACACTCAAAGATGGAGGTCCTTAGCTACAAGAATCTCTACTCCAACAACTAAGAAAGAGCTCACATCGGCTTTTATTAACACCTTGGAGAGGCCCTATTTCTCCCATCTCATCGGGCAGGCCTCGTCCAGTTTTGCTAAAGTAATAGCGGTCAGGTGTAAGATTGAAAGTGCCGTCTCTTCCGGTAAGCTGCAAGACCTAGCAGATAGAAGACCACCAGTGTCATCATCTGGTCCTAGACCAGCTGCGAGCAATCCTAAAGAATCTACGGTTGGTATGGTAAATTCAAATGCCAGACCAAATGCTCAAGTCCCTTTTAGGGCGAATCCACCTCTCGCTCAGCAACAGTACAAAGACCAGTTTCAAACTAATAGGATTTATAGACCATTTACCAAGATATCGGTCCCTTTGAGTCAAATCTTCGAGAAGTTGCAAAGGGATAATTTGATATGGTATGAACTTCCTAACGATTGATATCGACCAAGAATCTTTAACCCTACAGTAAAGTGTGAATACCACTGTGGACAAGTGGGGCATTCGACTAATGCATGTTAGAGATAGAGGAACAAGATTCAGGACTTGATAGACGAAGGGATAGTGCAATTGGATTTTATGGAAGCCACGGTTCCTAACGTTGACAATAATCCCTTGCCTAACCACGAGCCAATGATTGGTATGATTTTTCATGACTGTGCTATCAACGTCATTGATTCAAATAAGAAGCCTAAGGTTTTTGAGTTCTAAACTGGCAACCAGACTCCAGAAGTGAAGAGGTACACATTCCATGTACCGTTGCCACCAAAAAATTACAACGCTACTCCATTTAACTATCACCTAGTAAATCAGGAGAAACTAGGTCCTCTGGTAAAGGGCATTACTCGATCGGGAAATATTTATCACCCAAGAGAAGAGCATGGGAGGAAGGTCACATTAGGGGAATCAAATGATAAGACGGTGGCCAAACGCATTGAGGGGCTATCGACCTTTACCAAAATGATCAAGTCGAGTGAGTATAAGATCATGGATCAACTCAGTAAGACTCCTGCACAAATATCATTAATGGGCCTATTAATCACATCTGAACCACACAAGGAGGCTTTGTTTCGCACTTTAAATGAGGTAAAGGTCCCTCGGGAAATTCCAACTGAGAAGATGGGATTAGTTACTAATTCGATCCTTGTAATAGATCTAATTTCATTTTCAGCTGAAGAATTGGGCAAGGAAGGGAACAAACGTACAAAGCCACTCTTTATCATGGTAAGGAGTAATGACATAATTGTCACTAGGGTGCTCATTGACAACAGATCGTCGCTGAACGTCTGCCCACTCGCTACCTTGGATTTGCTGGGCATCGACACATCTACAATTAAGCCTTCTTCCACAACAATCAGGGCCTTTGATGATTCCAGAAGAGAGATTATAGGGGAGATTGATTTATCCATAAGTATTGACCTTCAGCACTTTATTATTCGATTCCAAGTCATGGACATTCCAAGATCTTTCAATCTACTCTTGAGAAGACCTTAGATTCATGTAGCAAGGGCCATACCCTCGAGCTTGCACCAAAAATTGATGTTTATCTCCAATGGCCAGGTGATTACAACTTTAAGAGATCAAGATTATGAAATCTACAAGGAGACGGCTATACCCTACATAGGAAGTGAGGGACAAGAAGAGCTGGGTTTACAAATGTTTGAAGAAGTGAACATGATTACCGGTCCCGATAGAGAGGATGATAGAAGAAATGGATTCAAGGAAGGCCAGATCAGCACCTACAGCCTTGGCTACAATCCTACCCTAGCGGAAGAATTCCAGAAGAAATAAGCGAAGGGCAAAAGAGGTAATAGATTATACCATGCCTAAATGACCTTTCCACCACTAGTTGAGACATTCAGACAGGAAGAGACTCAAGCCCAAGAATCTAACAAAGAAGGATCAACAAACTCGCTACCCAAGTTCCAGCATCATTTGAACAACTGATTCTCCATCCCGGCGAATAGCAGCAGGTCTTCCCTAGGGTAAATGAGTGACCCGTAGTTAGTATTTTCTAAATTTTTATTTTCAATAGTCATCGTTTCAAATGTATCGTTGAACCTTTTGTTCAAAATTAGTTAGGCCTTTATCTCATTTGAGACCATACCTCCATTCATTCAATGAAATCTTAGTTCGTTTCTTTCCTATGTTGCGTTCTAGTTCTCTTTTGCTTATATGCACTTTTCTTTATGCATTCTCATTCAAATCCAATGAACCAAGTGAAAACCAGCAATACCTCACGCAGGTAGAAAATGAGAATATCGATATCGTTTCTGGCCCTACTGGGTTAGTGATACAAGGCAAGCACACCTATCAATTTTAATATAGTCGGATATGAGTCCGAGTCGATCCCTCAGAGATTTTGAGTACTAATATTAACTTTAGCTTTATTATCTAACCGGAAAATTATGTCGAGTTGAATGAATTAAAAATACTGAAATTAATAAACTAAACTAATCATGAGACTTAACTAAGCAATTTAGAAAGCAATAAAACTACAAACGACTTCAAGTATGCAATAATGTATTTAGGAATTATTTCCCCTAGTGTTTAACATGTAACCTTTTTAAAATATATTCAATTTAGTTTCTATGATTCTTGACCGGAGGGATTCACAATTAAAGCTAATATCTTTCTCAAGCATATTAACCCTAATTCTAAATTATTTACCGGAATCTCTTCACTTAGCAATATAACTTAGAATCGCATTAATGTATAATGAATTCCCACACAAACAATCAACTTTCCGGAAGAATCATGTATCTTATCTCTAAGTATACATGTAATTCTCTTCAATTATGTTAAGATCTAATTACACATGCAATTTCTCAATCAACATGCATAATATCATATATTGATACTCTAGAATTATCAATCCATATCTAAACGACATAATTGAATCAAGAAAAGATAGAAACTTTCTTGAAATTATAATTCAATCCAAGGGTTACATGAAACCCTAGGTTCCATAATCCTAAATACTTGAATTCTAAGCTATCATAACGAATCTAAAAACGAGTTCCATCAAAGACATAAAATAAAACATGAAAACCCCTCTTGATTTGATGAACAATCTCTCTAATCTTGAAATCGATGTCGTTCTTGCTTCTTGATTGATGTTCTCCTCAAGTCTCTTCTCTTCTCTTGTTTCTCTCCGTTTCTGTAATGTCTCCCTTTCTTTTGAACCCTAAGATCTCCTTATATATGTGTATTACACGGATTTTAATTTCGTCACTAGACACGACCTGGGACATGGCCGTGTCCCCAGGTCGTGTAACTTTCTGCACAAAGGCAAAATTTCTACACAACTTCAAAACTTCATAACTTCTTCGTTTGAACTCGGAATTGAGTGAAACTTGATTCGTTTTCTTCGTTTTCGAGCCTAGAACGCGTTTAAACCCTGAAATCAACATTTTACTCAATTAAGTATCATTTTATTTAAAGAAAACCAAAAATGTAAGGGAAATGCTATAAAATCACCATATGAAATATGTTTAAAATCAGAGTTATCAGTTAGTCATTGAGAGCGATGTCGATGACTGCAGTAATATACAAGAGAAATGGCAAAAACATGGATTAGGTAAAATTACTATTGATGAACCGACTGAAACATTTAACATGGGGAACAAAGAAAATCCTAAGAATTTAAAAATTGGGGCGAGTTTAAAAGAGAAACAAAAAACAAAAATGATTACGTTGTTAGCTAAGTATCAAGATGTGTTCGCTTGGTTGTATGAAGATATGCCTAGGTTGGACCGGTCAATTGTAGTCTATCGATTACCTACACAGGAGGACGTCAAACCAAAAAAGCAAAAATTAAGGAGATTTCGACCTGACATCTTGCTAAAAATTAAAGAAGAAGTGAAGAAACTACCGGAAGTTGGATTCATTGAAGTGTCAGATTACCTAAAATGAGTAGCCAATATTGTTCCAGTAATGAAGAAGAATGGGAAAGTTAGAGTATGTATAGACTTTCGAGATCTCAGCCAGGCAATGCCTAAGGATAATTTTCCATTGCCTCACATTGATGTCTTGGTGGATAATACGGCCGGAAACCATCTATTCTCCTTCATGGACAGTTTTTCGGGATATAATCATATTCGAATGTCCGAAGAAGATAAGACAAAAACGACTTTTATTATGACTTGGGGAACGTTTTGCTATAAGGTGATGCCGTTTGGGCCAAAGATTGTAGGTGCAACATATTATAGGGCCATGGTTGCAATTTTTCATGATATGATGCATAAAGAAACAGAAGTATATGTTGATGATATGATTACGAAATCCAAAGAAGAGGAAGATCACTTAGAAAACCTAAGGAAGTTGTTTGATAGGTTGAGGAAGTACCACTTGAAATTAAATCTGGAGAAGTGTACCTTTGGAGTGACGTCAGGAAGATTGTTGGGGTTCATAGTCAACCAAAGAGATATTGAAGTTGATCCTGATGAAGCCAAAGCTATAATTGACATGCCTCCTCCACAAACACTCAAGGAAGTGAGAGGATTACTGGGGCGTTTAAATTACATAGCCCGATTCATATCACAATTAACGAACAAATGCCGCCTTCTTTTTAAGCTATTAAAGAAGAATGCAAAGATCAACTGGAATGAGGAATGCGAAGAGGCTTTTACGAAAATAAAAAAATACCTCATGAAACCTCTAGTGTTAGTAGCTCCTAAACCTAGAAAGCCGTTGTTCTTGTACTTGACCATAATGCCGGAATCTATGGGATCCGTGCTTGGCCAGAAGGATGAAGAAGGGAAAGAACGAGTCGTTTACTATCTAAGCAAGAAGTTTACTGAAGGAGAGCAAAAATACTCAGAAGCCGAAAAAACCTATTGTGCATTGGTTTGGGTTATGCATCGGCTCAAACAATATACACTGTATTATCAGATTGAGTTGATAACACAACACGATCCTTTGAAATACTTAGCTGAAAAACTGACTCTCATTGGTAGAGTTTCAAAGTGGTAGATGTTGTTGACAAAATTTAACATTAAGTATGTGAGCCAAAGTTCAATCAAGGGACAAGCTTTGGCGGGTCAATTAGCGGAGAATCCTTCTAAGAATACCCCTCAGGGAGCACAGGTTGAGTTTCCCGATGAAAGCATCCTAGTAGCGGGAAATGATTTTGATGGTGAAATAGTCGAAAAATCTTTAAGGTGGAAAATGTTCTTTGACAGAGCAGCTAATGTGTCTAGATGTGGAGTAGGGGCAATTCTAGTATTGCATGGAGGTACACAATTTCCAATGGCTGTAAGATTGGTTTTCCCGTATACCAATAACATTGCAGAATACGAGGCATGTATTTTGGGACTTAAAATCGCATTGTTTAAGGAGATACTGGAACTACAGGTATATAGAGATTCTTTGTTGATTATAGGCTAAGCTCGGGGTGAGTATAAGACAAAAGACCCCAAATTAGTGCCTTATTGCCAATACCTAGCCGAGTTGATAACTAAGTTCGAAAAGATTACCTTCGTGTACATACCAAGAGTTCAAAACCAATTTGCCGATGCTCTTGCTACTTTGGCATCAATGATTCAAATATCGAAAGGAGTGAAGATTCAACCACTTAAAATTGAAATTGAAGAAAAGCCCGCTTTTTGTTTAGCAATGGAAAGTTCATATGATGAAAAGCCTTAGTATCATGATATCAAAATGTTTTTACAACATGGTACGTACCTTAAAGGAGCAAAGAGGAAGGACAAAAAATTAATTATAAGATTGGCAACTCAGTACTTCATGAGCGATTCTATACTATACCGACGACCGTTTAACAGTACGCTTTTACATTATGTAGATGAGAAAGAGGCAGAGATGCTAATGAAAGAAGTGCACGAGGGAGTATGTAGCCCCCACATGAATGGCTACATGCTTGCCAAGAAGATCATGAGGATGGGATATTACTAGTCAACTGTAGAAGCAAATTGTGTCGCACATGTTAAACGCTACCATTTGTACCAGATCTATGCAAACAAGATAAATGCTCCACCTCATGAATTGCATACACTATCAGCACCATAGCCTTTTTCAATGTGAGGAATAGATATCATTAGCCCAATCACTCCAAAAGCATCTAACGGCCACTGATTTATATTGGTAGTTGTTGATTATTTCACTAAGTGGGTTGAAGCCTCTTCTTACTCTAGTGTGACGAAGAGAGTAATGGTCAAGTTCATCAGGAGAGACATACTGGCTTGGTATGGTATGCTAGAAACAATTATTACTAACAACGGTACGAATCTGAATAATAAATTGATGTCCGAGTTATGCCGACACTTCAGGATCATTCATAGAAATTCTACTCCTTATCGGTACCAAATGAATGGAGCCGTAGAAGCAGCTAATAAGAATATCAAAAGAATTATTGAGAAGATGGCCATTACGTATCAAGATTGGCATGAGATATTACCATTTGCACTCATGGCCTATCAAACTTCTATCAGAACATCAACAGGGGCAACCCCCTACTCGTTGGTATACAAAATGGAGGTTGTACTGCCAATGGAGGTCGAGATCCCGTCTCTTAGAATATTGTCGGAAACTCAGTTAGATGAGGCTGATTGGGTAAAGAAGTGTTTTGAGCAGTTGAACCTAATTGATGAAAAGAGGTTGACAGCCTTATGCTATAACATTTGCTATCAGCAACGAATGGTTAGGGCTTTCAATAAAAAAGTACGACCTTGAAGTTTTGAGCAAGGTGATATGGTGTTGAGAAAGACGTTGCCTAACACAACTGATTCAAGAGGGAAGTTTGCTCTAAATTATAAAGGGCCTTACATTGTGAAGAAAGTGCTTGGGGAAACTGTTATCTTGTCTCAAATGGATGGTCCAGACTTGAAGGACTCAATAAATGCTAATGCGTTGAAGATGTACTATCCTTGAACATCAATAAAATTTTTGCAAATAATCTTACTATTACTGTAGTCTCACTTTCATTTTCTACATGCAAAGTTAGTATTCCTAATAGTCGTTAGCGTTGGATAATATCCTTAGCCTTTCTTTTTTTCATTCCACTAAAAGACCCCACTTCTCGCTCTATTATCTACCCAAATAAACCTTACACATAAGAAGCATAAGAAAAATAATCACTTAATTTGAAGTGATGACTATTGATAAAAATTCTTTTAATACTTTATTATGGTTGAACCCCTAAAGAAAGGGAGACTTGTTTCCTATTTTTCAGGATAGGGCCATGTTCAAAAAGAGTAATGTGTGGCGTATAAGTAGAAACTCACTTGAGAATAGATGCTTGCATGAAAAGCTAATGTTTGGACCAAAAGTTCAATACAAGACATCTTTGTTCGAGAAGAATATGTTTTACATTCGTTTTAAGCTTAAGTTGCTTTCCAAAAAAAAAAAAAACAAACAAAAAAAAGAGAAAAAGAAAAGTGGGGGTTTTGGAAAGATACGGAAGAAGAAAGAAGAAGAAGAACGAGAACGAGAACGAGAAAAGCAATGGTAAGGGTCAGAATGGTTGGTGCTAATCAGACTGCTCAATAAGACATTGGACTACTTGGGAGCTATCATTGAAACTAGGTAAGTGGTTCTAAATTTGATAAAACATTGCATTGGCAATTGGTTTCCCCTAAGGATGACAGCTTGTTTTCCAAAAACAATTTCTTAGCAAGTCAGTTAGCTTATAAAGCATGATCCCAATCCAAAGTTCCTTAGACTCCTAGTCATCTAATTCATAGAATGTTACCCGACTCAAAATTTCTTCAAGGGATTTAGTGCTTCAGTCAACTTATGGAGCGTTATCTTGACTCATCTTCATTTTTAGGTCTTAGTCAGCTTAAAGGGCACTTTGACCGCCTTGGTTAGTCAGCACATCAGGGCACGACCAAGTTTTCCTCATTTTTAGGTCTTAGCCAGCTCAAAAGGCGCTTTAGCCGCCTTGGTTAGTCAGCTCATTAGGGCACGACCAAGTTTCCACATTTTTAGTTCATAGCCAGCTCAAAGGGCACTTTGACCGCCTTGGTTAGTCAGCTCATTAAGGCACCACCAAGTTTCTTTATCTTTAGGTCTTAGCTAGCTCAAAGGGCGCTTTGACCGCCTTGGTTAGTCAGCTCGTTAGGGTACGACCAAGTTTTCCTTATTTTCAGGTCTTAGCTAGCTCAAAGGGCGCTTTGACTGCCTTGGTTAGTGAGCTCATCAGGGCACGACTAAGTTTTCCTTATTTTTAGGTCTTATCCAGCTCAAATGGCGCTTTGACCGCCTTGGTTAGTCAACTCATCAGGGCATGACCAAGTTTTCCTTATTTTTAGGTGTTAGCCAGCTTAAAGGGCACTTTGACCACCTTGGTTAGTCAGCTCATTAGGGCACGACCAAGTTTTCCTTCATTCTTCAAGTCTTAGCCAGCTTAAATGGTGCTTTGACCGCCTTGGTTAGTCAGCTCATTAGGGCACAACTAAGTTTTCCTTCATTCTTCAAGTCTCAGCCAGCTCAAAGGGCGCTTTGATCGCCTTGGTTAGTCAGCTTATTAGGGCACGACCAAGTTTTCCATATTTTTAGGTCTTAGCCAGCTCAAAGGGTGCTTTGACAGCCTTAGTTAGTTAGCTCATCAGGGCACTACCAAGTTTCCATGTTTTTAGGTCTTAGCTAGCTCAAAGGGTGCTTCTACCGCCTTGGTTAGTCAACTCATTAGGGCACGACGAAGTTTCCTCATGTTTTTGGGTCTTAGCCAGCTCAAAGGGCGCTTCGACCACCATGGTTAGTCAGCTCATTAAGGCACGACCAAGTTTTCCTTATTTTTAGGTCTTAGCCAGCTCAAAGGGCGCTTTGACCGCCTTGGTTAGTCAACTCATTAGGGTACGACCAAGTTTTCCTTCATTCTTCAAGTCTCAGCCAGCTCAAAGGGTGCTTTGATCGCCTTGGTTAGTCAGCTCATTAGGACACGACCAAGTTTTCCTTCATTCTTCAAGTCTCAGCCAGCTCAAAGGGCGCTTTGATAGTCTTAGTTAGTCAGCTCATCAGGGCACTACCAAGTTTCCATGTTTTTAGGTCTTAGCTAGCTCAAAGGGTGCTTCGACCGCCTTGGTTAGTCAACTCATTAGGGCATAACCAAGTTTCCTCATGTTTTTGGGTCTTAACCAGCTCAAAGGGCGCTTCAACCACCATGGTTAGTTAGCTCATTAAGGCATGACCAAGTTTTCCTTATTTTTAGGTCTTAGCTAGCTCAAAGGGCGCTTTGACCGCCTTGGTTAATCAGCTCATTAGGGCACAACCAAGTTTCCTCATGTTTTTAGGTCTTAGCCAACCGAAAGGGCACTTTAACCGCTTTGGTTAGTCAGCTCATTAGGGCACGACCAAGTTTTCCTTGTTTTTAGGTCTTAGCCAGCTCAAAGGGGCGCTTTAACCTCCTCGATTAGTCAGCTCATCAAGACACGACTAAGTTTTCATTATTCTTTTTAGGGATTTTTTCCAACCCACAAAGGTGCTACCCCTCGCTATCCTTCGCTTCAAACTAATCATCGTGAAGTGTCTTAACGCTCCTTAGGATAGAGTCATCCCAAGGCAAAAATGGTGTCTCTTTTGTCTTTGTGGTAAAGTTTTGCTCAAACTTTACCACAAAGAGGGGCAGCTGTAGACACCTAATTTTTGCCCCTCTATAGTCCTAATTTTTATTTTTTATATAAAAAGGGTCCTAATTCAAAAAAATATAAATAATAAACAAAAAATTAATAAAAGATAAAAAACAATAAAAATTAACAAATGATGTGAATAATTATCAATAAAAAATAATAAATAAATAAAAATATAAGAGAAGAAAAAATTATTATAAAGATTTTTGTAGATTTTTAGGAAGTAATTTTTTAGAATAAATAGTTTTAGTTTTAGTTTAGTAAAAAATTTTATTCTAGGGAATCGGATAGTTTAAATATAATTTAATTGTATTGAATGTCAAGGCGTAGGCCAATGGCCTAATGGATAAGTATCGAAGTATTTGGGTTGGATTTAATTCGAGGTTTGGGGTTCGAGTCTCAACAAGCACCTATGTCTTTATTTTTCTATTTCTGAAGAAGCAAGATGAAAATGGGTCATATCTAATTAAATCATATGAATTTAGTTAAATCGGATTTGAATTCATTTGAATCTAGTTTAATTATCGAATTAGATATAATTAGATATGGTAAGATATGATATGATTTAGACTATATAAACACACACTCCCAAAAGAACTGAAATTCTTTCACATATACATTAGCCATCTACTGTGATTTATCAACCACACACACTTTGTGCACGTCTTCTGTTCAAGGCCACACCCCATACTAGCTAACAGTAATACCTTTACTATCAACGCCAAACTGCACAGCAAGCAAACCCATAACTCCATCTTCTCCTTACTGTCAACCCTCTCCCTAACACAATACAGCCCTAACACCACAATCATCAAGCCGAACCTACTTCTCATCCCCATCCCTGCGTGAACAAGAATAGCAAACCCAGACCACTCTCACTCAACCCACGTGCCAAACCACTCTCTCTCAACACCATCCACTTACTGCTTACCAAATCGGCAGCAGCACCTAACCGGCCACCATTGCTGCAACTTGCAGCAGATAACAAATATCGCAGTCATACTTCTATGCACATACAGCCACCACTGTGTAGCATAGCAGCACCGTCCCAGTCCTACACTTCACATCTACAACTCCAACCTACTCTCCTGTGCGCAACACAAGTCCAATAGTCACGACATACGACCACAATTAGCATTGCACGTCCAATGTTTATTGCAGCAACATAAACCACGGCCCGACCAACACTCGACAGTAGCCTATTGCAGACCGTTAAGGGTTTAATAGGTTAACCCCCGAACTTGGAACCTTCTGGTTTTTCATTTAACATTAAAATCAAAGACCGGTAGCCAAATCGTAATCAATCCACCCAATTGGTTATGGTTTCTTTTTTTTTTTCCGACTTCGGTTGGGTGGCAACACCAAAATTTTTTTTTCAATAAGAAAACCGGAATTTCTCAATTTCTTAGTTGAGAATTAATATTAAATGGATTAGGGTTTAGTATTAATCAGGAAATGAGAAATTAATTTTAAATAAAAAAAAAAAACCGAAAAATCAAGCTCGACATACACTAATACATAAATTGAGTAATGTATGTATGTATAAGATTAAGTATGTATACAAGTATATGCATAGGTATATTATACATAAGAATATGTGTTATGTATTTTTTTTTTTAGAAATACATATAATTAGTATTATTTATTTAATATACATATTTTGTACCATAACTATATATATATATATATATATATATGTGTGTGTGTGTGTGTGTGTGTGTGTGTGTATCCTTATGTAATCACTTTAGTATACATATATATATATAGTAGAATACCTTCATTAGAGGTAATTATATGTATATAAACCGAAGATATATGTATGTATTCATATTTATGTATATAAGACTTATATATATAAATAAATACAAATATATAAATACATGAATGTGTATATAAGAATATGTTTTAAATAAATACATATACATATATAATACGTATAATGTATAGTATATATATATATATATATATGATACCGTAATTCAAGATTTTTCAATAAAATAAATTATAAAATATATATTAATATATATATGTATAATCGTGAAGTACATAAGAGAAATAATAAATAAGAAAATGAGAAATAGTAAAAATAATAAAGATAATAATAATGATAATAATCATAATAAAGTTAAAAATCTCAAAAATAGAAAAATGCACTCAAAATAATAAAAATATCAAAGATATGATTTAAATAATTATTAAATCATAAATACGTTAAGAAAAAGTGAAAATTAATATTTTATAATTTTTAAACTTAAATAATAATTTTTGTGATATTTTTATATTACAATTTACGTTATGAGTCATAACGTCCAAAACGGACCTCGTTACGAGAAAATACGCTCGAAAACAATCAAAATGGACTATAAGTTCATAACAATCCGAGCTAAAACGAAAAAATTACACACGATTCGATAAAAAGCTCGAATCGATAATTTCACATAATTAAGCGAAGTAAACCTTACAAATTACAACACAAGTTAGCTTTAAATTCTCAAACTTACAAAATGTTCATTATTCTTAGGTGACTTTGATATCAATCCTGAGCTACCCACAGACTACTACGACCCTTGAGATAGCCATAGCCGAGTGAGTTTTTCCTTATGATTCAATACTTGTTTGTGCTTGTAATTAATGAATCTAAATTATGATTTATAAAGGAATGTGTATGAGGTTGGGTTATGCTTGTGTATGATAATTGTTGTTAATGGTGAATCTACTTTAAATTTCAATAATATAATGTTTGTCGCATAGTAGATTCACTAAATTGATTGTTTGTGATTTGGAATGATCACTGAATAAATATGACTTAACTTTTTATTTGGCTAGAAAAGTTAACTTAGATCATGCATAAATCATGCACTGTATAACTAATTCCAGGCAGTCACATTACACGAAGGTAGTGAGAGGCCATACATGGGTTGATTATTGATTGTTATTGATTTCGTACGGTGCACACGTGCGATATGACCTTACACTGGCCCGCGGGATGACTAGGTGTTGGAGGCGCTAACTGCCTGGCTAAAGGTCGAGTCCAGAGGCCTTCATTTAGGAGTGAGTGAGGGTTGCGTAAACCTACTCACAATCATATGTAGAACTCATTTTGATAAGGTTAGTAATGGATGTACTTTTACATTTTAAATACGAAACGCGGAGTTTCGTTACAAAATAAGTTCTAATATGATACCCAGATATGACTGTACCAATGAATCTCCAACCCTGACTTCGAAAGGCATTAAATTTGAGTTGCATGCAATACCTGGTCACTTGCATATATTTGTTTAGCATACTGCTTATTCATGCATTCATTTAGTTGAACTTAACTATTGTATAAACTTGATTACTGTATGGTTGAGGGAAAATATCTCACTAAGCTAGTTAGCTTATACCCTTGTAGTCTTCTTTCACAGGCCGACCTCTTTGTGGAGTCGGGCCACTGCATGCTCGAGGTTAGCTTTCTACACGGGTTAGTATGGGAGCTGGATAAGGACGAAGAGTACTTTTGACTTATTATAGATTTGAATATGAAATTTTATAATAGTCTAACTTCAGACATGTTTCAGATTCTATATCTATAAACTTTTATGTAAATAGACTATATGTTATGTTTTTACAATATTATTATTTGTCATGAAATGATATTGCTTAAGCTTGCGCACTCTTGGTAGTTAGTGGTAGCTATAGCCTTAAGTATCGTATAAAAGGGTCATCGATTGTAAGGGAATTCAATCTACAATCCTTTGTATGGTATACAGTGACTGCTACGACTAGCCCCCTCAGGTCATGACAAGTGATATGCAGTATTGTTTATATTATGTTGTTTGTTATGCACTCCTACTTAGCTTCACTAGCTAAAGGGATGATACGAACTGTGACTAAGAACAGACAAGGCTGGCCGTTGGGGTAAGTCTAATCCTCTAAAGTAACAAAAGATAGAGTGGTTTTAGTGAAGGTTTTAGCCAATCTGTAAGCCACCTAACCGGATATGACGCATTAGCTAAATTCTACATGGACCTAAGACTCACCGAATGTG
The DNA here is from genome assembly GCA_024138015.1 of Lumnitzera littorea. Classification (NCBI taxonomy): domain Eukaryota; kingdom Viridiplantae; phylum Streptophyta; class Magnoliopsida; order Myrtales; family Combretaceae; genus Lumnitzera; species Lumnitzera littorea. The sequence continues at coordinate 78,746,151 of JAMXBB010000006.1, read as the reverse complement.
ACGCACCAATCCAAGTGATGAGGTTACTCGCCACAATCCTTACTAAAGGGATTGATAAGATCTAGTAAGAGAGAGAGAGCTTTTTGAGAGAAAAGACTCAAATGAGGTTTTTCATTAATCTTCTGTCTATATATGCATTTTTACAAAAGTTACTATTTATAGTACATCCTAAACCCTAGTAGTAAAACTATAAATAATGTATAAAGCCTTAAACCCTAAAGAATTAAGCCCATAAATAAAATAAAGATAAGCATGTACAAAAATATAAAACTATGCGTTTTATAGGGAGAAGTTAGCATATAGTCATTTGGCATGCCTTAGAGGTAGTCTTATAGTGCTCGGCTAAGACACTAGAGAAGTTAACCCATAATTGCTGAGTTCTGAAGTTAGTCGACAATAGTTTCTCTAGGCTATGCTAAGTGGATCCAACCCTCAATAACGTGATCTCTCGACTACTAAGTTGACGATAGAATTTAGTCGAGTGAATCCAACTCTCGAAAATGTGATATATTAGCCTATCGACAAGCATGATGCCGAGTATGTAATTGGTTAGGCATGGGTAAGGATTAGTTGTTGCCTCAACCTTCTGCTTCTTGGCACTCTATCTACGAGAAATAGGTTATTCGACTCGTCAGGCAAAATGAGTCGATAAGTAGATTAGCTTGGCCTTGGTAGTCAGGTTGGGTTAGTACCTCGAAGCCCATCATAATCCTCTCCCTTAGAGAAGTTTCAACCTGAAACTTGGTAATTGGCGGCTTCAAACCCTACCAGGATCAAATACCATCCTACAACAACTAAAGAGAGTGATATAGAGATAGTTCAGGTCTATGATCAGTGTTGGCTTCGTCCTTAGCTCCTTCCATTCGTCATGAATCCAATCAACCACATCTAGGTAGTCCCAGCAATTATCAATTATGGAAAGTAACATAATCTCTAGGGTATACAAAAGATTATGGGCATTTGGCTCCAATGCTGATAGTGTCAGGACCCTAAAGGGGGCCTAGTAGGATTACCTAAAATTTTCATAACATGTATGTACTCATGATATGAAAACCATCTTGCAAGTCAGAGATTGCAAGACTCTAAATAATAAATCACTAAGATTAATGATTTTCAAGTAATTAATTTATTGTAACATGACATAATATATAATTATAAATAACTATGGATGTCCAATATCCCACAGTTCCTCAGAACCCCAGAGAGTCAGTATCCCCTACCAAATAATAGGACAGGATATGCCAACATTATAAAACTGCAGGTAGAATTAAATTATATTAAATTCTAATATGTGAATATTTTCTACAAAGAATGTTTATGTATTACCTATAAAGATCTCAACTAATCCTAACACTAATGTACATATCTTCATCTCGCCCTCAGCACTCGAAACTTATCCCAATCCCATCGTACGAAAACCTGCAAAAGAAAGACTATTGGGGAATAAGCTACAGGAGCTTAGTGAGCTATCCCTCATACCATACTAGCAAACAAGTTATCAAACAATTTATTACAACCATATGAATGCATGTACACACAGAATGCCAAACAATATATGCAGTTGACCGGTACTGCATATAATATCGGATTTTAACGCCCTCCGAGATAAAGGTTAGAGATTCATTGGCACCAATCACGACCGGGCTCTAGCACCTGGGTTGTTTTTTACCCATAACTTGGAATCCCGTATTACATAAAAATACATTTCCATTTCCAAAAAAATCCAATAGGTCATAAAGTCCCAGGCCTAGCGGTGAGGTGGCCCCCACAGTCCACACTCACACCTTACAGCGGTGGTCTCTAGACGCGACCCCCAGCCACCTACGGTTAGCGTCTCCGGCGCCAATAGAACCTGCGAGCCAAGGGAAGGGTCTTGTTGTACCTATGCTCCTGTACGGTACTAATCAAATCATGTGGGAATCCATCCCTCCAAGGCCCTTCATTACCAACCGCGTGAAGTGACGGCCAGAATAAGTAATGCGATGTATGGATAATGCATGACCCTTTTGATTCAAGATAATCCAAATATAATTAGGTCAGATTATAAGACGATCAATCAATATCAGCAAACCATTCAAATCATATAAAAATCAATCATACCATCAAATCATCAATTATCGTATTTAACAATATTTCTTATAACAATCAATCAATATCAAGCACACGCATATCTCAAAACCCCATGCATCAAGTTATTGATATTCAATTTAAGTGCACTAACTACAAGCACAAATAAGTATAGAGTCATCGGGAGTATTCACTTGACTATGACGACTCGCTCTAGTCATAATAACCAATCGGGAGATCCTCACCCTCGTCGGGATCACCTGATCATTATGAGATAATAAGGATAATAAGTAGTTAACTAAACTAATGGTTCTAGATATCTATCTACCTAATTCTACTTAGATTACTATCAACCCTTATTCGATTTAAACCTAATTGTTAATCGTACGTAACTTTTTCATTTTATTTTCAATATTTACGAATTTATAGTCGTTTTTCATCGTTTTCGGACGTACATTCACACGGTAATGTCTGTTTTGGACGTTAAGACCCGTGTTTTATGATATGGGCTAAATTTATTGAAATTTTATCTTATTGAAGTTTAATTATTCTTATTGCTTATGTTTATGCCCTACTTTAGGATTTAATGATTGAATTAGCTATTTGATTCTTACACTTAGGAAATTTTACATTAGTGCTACTAATCCACATACTTGATTAAATTTAATTCAATCTAGGAAGTATATTAAGGTTTAAGGGATTTTTGACTTCTAAATACACGTATATACCTATGTAATGTGCTTATGTAATCTTATTATTTCTTCTATTATAAACCTACGCTTACATCATCACTTATGTAACCAATTGATGATGTCATGGCTTATGTAATGCTTAGATGATGTCATGGCTTATGTAATCCATTTATTACATGTAAATATATATGTCGTTAAGTACTTATACATATACATATGTTATATACCTACCTACACTCACAACATACTAATATGTATACTTATGTACTTATACTTTATACATACATATACTTATACATCTACTTAGGTTTATACCGTATTTATCCATATATACATACTCATATACCTATACGGTTAGATACGTATTTTTATACACAATTCGTATGCCTAATCTTTTCCTTAAGAAAAGCATCCTAACTCCATTCTTTTGTGTTTTTAAGTGTGTAATTAGTGTAGTATAAGTATGTATGGTTAGGTTTTGTTTTAATTTAGGTTATGTACATGGAAAATACTCATGTACCATGCTTCTCATGCTTCCCTTCTTTTCGGTTTACCTCATGTACACATTCTTTGTGCACATATTTATGTTTTCCTTTCTTCTTATTCATGATTCCTAGATTTCTACACTTAAAGATGGAAACTTTGTTTGCTCTTCTTCAAGACAACACTAAACACATAACTACTTATCTAATCTACCTAATTAACTAACTAATGAATAATATAAAGCAACATAAAACAACTTAAAGACATACCTTTAATTGTGTTGAAATTAAGAAGACAAAAGGAGGAGTGATGAGAGTGAAATGGGAAGAAGAAGCTTACGGCAATGGGGAGTTGTTTTTGTTTTGTTTCTTTTGTTTTGTATTGATTATGGAAGAAGGCAAATGGTGGGGCCTAGAAGGGAGAAAATGTGGACGGCAATTGAGGAGAAAAGGAGAAGAAAAAAATCAAAAAGAAAGAAAAGAAAAGCCATCATTAAGGAAGAGATATTTTCTTTATCTCTTTAGTGTATTTTGTTGACTTTTCAAAGTGTTGACTTAGTCAACCCTTTGACCTTGATCAACATGTGTTGACTTGGTCAACTCTCCTTAAGCATATGTAAATTTGTGTACATAATATTGTGATTAAGGGAAATTAAGGGAAAAATGAAGGAAATGAGGTATTTGATGAATTGATTAGCAAACATAGTTGATGAGGTCTTACTTTAGGTCTTTATAGCTTATATATCTCATTTGATAAACTACTTTGGATAACAAGTGCAAAAAGTACAAATTTGAGTATTAAAGTTCACTACATGTAACCTAATTTTCAACTATAACCCTAACTCTAAGTGAGACTATCTTAATCGCATACTTAAGTGATAAATCTATGACTCGTTATCTTAGTTTCTAATGGATTACTTGAGGATCCGAATCATATAAGCATGAATGAGAGTCATTTCTAACCTTTTACTAATGATTTGGTAAAATATGAGCATGATATTATCAATTAGGGTTTTAGAGTAAATTATGGTGAATTAGTGCTTTTATATTCTTAAAGTTATAGTTTTATGGTTTTTATTACTTTAGGGCACAATCTCTAATGTTTTTACACATTTAGGGTTTCATATATTCTTACGCGATTAAATCTTCGATTGTCATCTTAGGGTTTTGATGAGGTTCGAGGTTTTAGGGTCTTCGTATGCGGTTAGAGGTTCAATTGATGATTTAAGGTTTTTCGTATCCACTTTAGGTTTTGGATTGAGATTTTAATCGGTTTTAAATCTCATTGGCTCTTTTCAGTCCGGGAAATCATCTACAATTTAAACGTTTGTTTCTATACTTAGAAAGCTAAATTCGTGGGGTTTACAGATTGGAAGTAAGATGGCTTGTCAGTCTTTAGTACTTCTAATTTTTCAAGCTTAGCTAACTTAGATCTCACGCTCTCCTCATTCGTTGAAATCGGTATTCCCTCTACTTCTTCGCAAATTGATTCTTCTTCCTCCTTCCACCTAGGGTCATGCTCATTAGTTTGGACTGTCGATAATGGGGGCACATCAGGAATATGAAGGTTTAACTCCAACTCAACTCAGTCCTCTTCCTCTCTACTACTCGCTTCTCCAGTAACCTCCACCTCCTTCAATACTCTCTAATTCGGCATTCCTCCATTGTCTTATTTCATCCTGGAACACTTCAAGTCGTCTTTCATTCTCCTTTAGTTAATCCTGCACTTCTGAGAGGTTAGCTTCATAAGTGGATTTTCTCTCATACAATCTATCATGATGATCTCGGGGTACAAAATTTCTTCACACCAAACATTTTATCTCATCCCATGTAATGATCTCAATGTTTCCCCTATCAATTCTTTGATTTATCATTCTCTTCTACCAATTAGCTGCAAAGCCAATCATCGAATTCTTTATATCATAGGCTCTTTTATGCTCAGGATAAGAATAATCTTTGAAAACCTAATCAACTTGAAATTCCTAACTTAAATATTCATCTGGAGTACCATATCCATCAAACTCTAGAATTTATGCTATCACGTCTTCATAATAATATTCATATCCGTAACTAGATTCATATGCTATGTTGAGAATATTCAATTCAATAGTGATACTTTATGCTTATGAGAGAGAGAGAGAGTTTCTCTGTAGTTAATGGATAGCAGTATAGCCAAAAAGGTACTACTTAAATCACAAGTATTAACAACTTGACAATAGTTATCTTGGTCTATACTTCAATTTAGTAACTCAAACTCTTTCATTGAATCAAGCTTGGTACATCACAAGAGCTTAGCAACTTGAGTGTAGCTCAGCAAGTGTTTGAACAAGACAGTCTAGTTTGGAAAATCAACCTTCTATAAGAATTATTCAGTTCGACAAACTAAGTAGTGCGGCATGTCCTCAATTCGGTAGTTTAGCTCGGAAGCTCGATAAAGTTCAAATTCGGCACAATAACTATTCTTGTCAAATTAGCTCAAACTTACATAATCTCACTAGACACTTAGTCTTTTCAATTCAACAAACACAATAGTTCTTTCTTGGCTACTATCACAATACTAAAATAGGATAAGACATTGAACAGCTTGAAGAAGTGATATCTCGGCAAACAACTTAGATTGGAATTCCTAACCTTTTCTTTAATGTATATATATTCAATATAGGACTTATGATGTAAAGAAATTGCAATCCAAATTTTTACTAGCCCACTTGAAGGAAATTCAATTGAAACCAAACTAATCATTGATATCCCAAACTAACCCAATAAGCAAGCACTTCCTCAAACACAAAATAGAACAGATATAATGACTAAAACTCTCGACCCTATCTGAGGATTTGTTGAACCAGATAGAGTGGTCGTTTGAAGCTTTTGAAGTACTACTACGTCTTCGACTCACTTATGGGACTTATATGCTTAAGATGCAAGCACAAACATGGTGGGAATCAAGACAAAGGAGTTTAAGAGATCCAATCACTTGGGAGGATTTCAGATGAGAATTTTTAGCTTATTACTTTCCTGGAAGCTTGAGGATAAGATATAGTGAAGACTTGTTGGACATAGTGAAGGGAACAAAAACTGTAGAGCAGTATGAATCTGAATTCAGTAGACTGTTGCAGTTTGCACCGCCAGAATATCAAACTAGTGACCGACTGAAGATGCAAATATTTTCTCGAGGATTAGATCCTGAGATGAAAAGAAGGATGATAGAATTTGAAACAAGAAGCTTTATGGATATGGTTGAAAAGGTAAGAGTGTTGGATACAGCAAAAAGACAAAGTGAGGAAGTAAGTAAAAGAAAGGTTAATGTGTTTGGAAAACGGCCTTTTAAAGGACCTGGAAGTAGTAGTAGTAGTAAATTCAGAAGGATTATAAAACCCCAAGTCCCTATTCAAAGGAAAGCAGTTGGCGGAGTTGTTAAATGTTGGAGATGCAAAGGAAATCATTATCCTAGGGAATGTCCACAACTCCAAGGAAAATGTTTCTTTTGTGGTGATAGTTCACATCGGGTGACAAATTGTCCAACGAAAAATACTGTTACATGTTACATTTGTAACAAAGTAGGACATTTTTCTACTGCATGTCCACAACGTACTACTGTCACTACTCAAGTAGTTAAACAACCACCATTAGTTATTGGACGCCCTGGTATGGGGAAAACAGTTGGAGGACCAACTTTGGGACATACTCGTTCAGCTCCAGCTAATACTGCACGGGTGTATAATTTGGAGGGTGAATGGATCCATGAAGACATTTCTAGAGAAGAACTAGAGGATTATGGTGAACCTGAAGAGATAATAGGAACTGAGCTTATTGCAAGTATGTACTTTTTAAGTATTTTCTTATGAATTATTGAGATTTGAGTATTTAAAGTACATTTATAGTAGGATGATAATAAGTATATAAGAATAAGAAATAAGTAGAAAATAAGAATTTTGATAATAAAAGTGTAAGGAGAAATTTTTTTATTATGATTCAGGACATATTAAGATAGATAGACACTCTGTTTATACTTTGTTCGACACAGGAGCTACGCATTCCTTTATATCACCTAAAGTGGTGAAAAGAGTAGGCTTGACTACCAATGCTACTGAATCTAGCTTTGGTGTGAGAAGTCCTACGGGAAGCGTTACAATGGCAAAAGAGATGATGAGAGGATGTTCGTTTCAAATTTAGGATGTCAATAGTAAGACTGATATGATTCTCCTGGATATAGGGAAATATGACGCAATATTGGGGATGGATTGGATGACTAAAGTCAAAGCTAATGTTGATTGTCAAGAAAAGAAAATAATATTTGAAGTTTCTGATGGAGTACAAGCAAAATTTAAAGGAGATTCAGTTGTAGCAGATATGCAGGAGTTAAGTGTTATGGAGATAAATATTGATGATAGCTTAATAAATGCAATAGAAGTTGATCAAAAGAAGCCAACATTAGAGGAAATACGAGTGGTGAATGAATTTTCTGATGTATTTCCTGAAGAGTTACCTAGACTGCCACCGAAGAGAGAAATTGATTTTGTTATTGATGTGGTGCCGGGGACTGAACCTATTTCAAAACCTCCTTATAGAATGGCTCTAATTGAATTGAAGGAGTTGAAGAAGCAGTTGGAAGAATTGTTGGATCAAGGGTTCATAAGACCAAGTATTTCCCCATGGGTTGCACCAGTGTTATTTGCTAAGAAAAAGGATGGATCATTGCGGCTTTGTATTGATTATCAAGAGTTGAATAAAGTGACCATTAAGAATAAATACCTACTTCCACGGATTAATGATTTGTTTGATCAGTTGCATGGTGCAAGTGTATTCTCTAAGATCGATTTAAGTTCAGGATATCATCAATTGAGGATTAAATGTAAAGATGTACCAAAGACAGTATTTCGAACACGGTATCGTCATTATGAGTTCCTTGTCATGCCCTTTGGTTTGACAAATGCACCTGCTGCTTTTATGGACTTAATGAACCGTGTGTTCAAATCATTATTGGACAAGTATGTAATTGTTTTTATTGATGACATTTTGGTTTATTCTGAAACTCCTGAGCAGCATGAGAAGCATTTAAGGACAGTGTTACAAACTTTGCGGGAGCATAAGTTGTATGCAAAGTTATCCAAGTGTGATTTTTGGCTAAAGGAGATATCTTTTCTTGGACATGTGATTACAGGAGAAGGTATTTCTGTAGATCCAGAAAAGATTAAAGCCATTGTGGAATGGAAAAGACCAAAAACTGTAACTGAAATTCAAAGTTTTCTAGGATTAGCAGGATATTACAGGAAGTTTGTTAAAGAATTTTCAAAAATCTCAAAGCCTCTTACTCAGCTAACCCAAAAGAATGTGAAGTATGAATGGACAGAAAGGCAAGAGAAGAGTTTTCAAGAACTGAAAAAGAGGTTAGTATCTGCTCCTATTCTTGTGTTGCCTAATAATGATGAATCTTTCACAATATACAGTAATGCTTCCAAGAATGGTTTGGGGTGTGTGCTGATGCAAAACGGGAAAGTGATTGCTTATGCTTCTAGGCAATTGAGACCACATGAGCAGAATTACCCAACGCATGATTTAGAACTTGCAGCTGTAGTATTTGCATTGAAGATTTGGCGGCATTATTTGTATGGACAAAGATGTGAAATTTATACTGATCACAAAAGCCTTAAGTATTTGTTTACACAAAAAGAGTTGAATATGAGACAAAGAAGATGGCTTGAATTGATCAAAGATTATGATTTGGGAATTAATTATTGTCCAAGTAGGGTAAATGCAGTAGCCGATGCGCTAAGCAGGAAAAATCATGCAGAAGTTGCATCTCTTCTTACTGAACAACAAGAATTGATCAAGGAGTTTGAAAAATTGAATTTGGAATTCTCTTGGAATAAAGTTCATGCAAAATTGTCGAATATAGTGATTGAGCCAACTTTGATAGAAAGAATTCGCAGAATGCAGCAGGATGATTTTGCATTGAATCGGATCAAAGAAGAAATAGCAGTTGGAAAGTATACTGATTTCAAAGTGGATAAACATGGAGCATTAAGGATGAATGATAGATTATGTGTACCTGATGATTTGAGGCTTCAAAAGGAGATCCTAAACGAAGCTCATTCTTCAGGTTATTCTGTTCATCCAGGGGGAACAAAAATGTATCAAGATTTGAAAAAGAACTTTTGGTGGAACAAAATGAAACAAGATGTTGCAGATTATGTAATGAAATGTAAGACTTGTCAAAGGATAAAAGCAGAACACCAAAGACCGGGTGGATTGTTGCAACCCTTACCTATTCCTGAATGGAAATGGGACCAAATATATATGGATTTTGTGAGCAGTTTACCAAGAACAACTGCTGGACATGATGCGATATGTGTCGTTGTTGATTGACTTACTAGATCTGCGCATTTTCTACCAATCAACATAACCTTTTCTTTAGAAAAGCTGGCTCGAATCTACATAAGGGAGATAGTACGGTTACATGGAGTACTAGCAGGAATTGTGTCAGACAGAGATCTTCGATTTGTATCCAAGTTTTGGACCAATTTACAAAAAGCTATGGGAACGAAGTTGCAGTTCAGTACGGCATACTATCCACAAACTGATGGACAAACCGAGAGAACCATACAGACACTAGAAGATATGTTAAGGGCTTGCATTATGGAATTTAAAGAAAATTGGGACTCCCATTTACCATTGATTGAGTTTGCTTACAACAACAGCTACCACTCAACCATTCAGATGCCTCCTTATGAAGCTTTATATGGAAGGAGATGTGGATCACCTTTATTTTGGGACGATGTGGAAAAAGTAGTGTTGGGACCGGATTTAATACAGGAAACAGTTGAGAAAATTACTGTCATCAAATAGAAAATGAAGGAAGCACAAGATAGACAGAAAAGTTGGGCGGACTTGAAAAGAAGAGAGTTGGAATTTCAAGCGGGAGATCATGTGTACCTCAAAGTGAAACCAATCAAGAGTATTCATTATATGAGGACACGAGGTAAACTAAGTTCGAGATATATTGGACCTTTTGAAGTTCTGGAGCGAGTTAGGAAGTTGGCTCATCGATTGGCTTTACCGCCTAATCTGTTTGGGATCCATAATGTATTTCATGTATCTGTTTTGAGAAAACATATTCCTGATCTTGATCGAGTCATTGAATTAAAACCAGTGAGGTTGAAAGAGAATTTGACTTATGAAGAACATCTAGTTGAAATTACAGATAGGAAAGTGTAAAAGTTGAGAAATAAGGAGATTAGATATGTTAAAGTCATTTAGAGGAATCATGAGCAAGAATCTGCTACCTGGGAAGCGGAAGATGAGATGAAGCGTCGATATCCCCATTTATTTGATAAACCAGGTACGTAATTCAAGTTTTGAGGACAAAACTTATTTGAAGGGGGGAAGAATGTAAATCCCTAAAATTATCAACCTAGCTTTTGAAATAGACTCAACTATATTAGACAATTTAGTAGTTGACAAGACTAATGAAAGTGAAAACCCTAAAAGAATTAATCAATCGCATAAAGAACTTTTCTACCCTAAATATTTCTAAATGCCAAAGATTTCATTCAAAAGTGATAGAAACCCTAAAAATGATTACCTTAAAAACATATGTGCGCTAATCCAACATGATATACCCTAAAACCCTAATTGATAATATAATGCTCATATTTTGCCAAATCATTAGTAAAAGGTTAGAGATGACCCTCATTCATGCTTATATGATTCAGATCCTCAAGTAATCCATTAGAAACTACGATAATGAGTCATAGATTATATTTATCCCTTAAGTATGTGATTAAGATAGTCTCACTTAGCGTTAGGGTTATAGTTGAAGATTAGGTTACATGTAGTCAACTTTAATACTCAAATTACTACTTTTTACATTTTTTATCCAAAGTAGTTTATCAAATGAGATATATAAGCTATAAAGACCTAAAGTAAGACCTCATCAACTATTTTTACTAATCAATTCATCAAATACCTCATTTCTTCTCATTTCCTTCATTTTTCCCTTAATTACTACATTACGTGCACAAAATTACACATACTTAAGGAAAGTTGACCAAGTCAACACTTTGAAAAGTCAACAAAAGACCTTAAGAGATAAGGAAAATATCTTAACTTCTTCATGATGGCTTTTCTTTTCCTTTTCTTTTGATTTTTCTTTTTCCCTTTCCCTTAATTGTTGCCATCCACATCTCCCCCTTCTAGACCCCACCATTTGTTATCTTCCATTATGAAAATCAAACAAAAGAAACAAAACAAAAATTCTCCACCATTGCCGTGAGCTTCATCTCCCCCTTTCACTTTCATTTCTTCACTTTGGTCTCCTTAATTCCAACACAACTAAAGGTATGTACTTAACTTACTTTATGTTGGTTTATGTTATTCATTGGTTAGTTAATTAGATAGATTAGATAAGTAATTATGTGTTTAGTTTTGTCTTGAAGAAGAGGGAACAAAGTTTCCATCTTTAAGTGTAGGAATTAGAAATTATGAAGAAGAAGAAAGGAAGACATGAGTATATGCTTATAAGTATGTGCACATAAGGGAATACTAAAAGAGTACAAGTATGTGAACCTTTGTACATAAGTATTTATCATGTATATAACTTGAATTAAGACCATATCTAGCTATATATGTGTATACTATACTAAATACATACGTAAAAATAAAAAAGGATGAAATCGGGAAGATTTTCTTAAGAGAAAATTAGGCATACGAATTTTTGTATAAAAATACGTATCCAACCGTATAGGTATATGAGGAGGTATACATGTATAAATACGGTATAAATTTAAGTAGATGTATAAGTATATATATGTATAAGGTATATGTACATAAGTATAAGAAGAGAGGTAACATGTACATAATACATGTACATATGACATAAGCATGAGGAAAGGCTTATGTAATCATATGATGAGGTAAGTGATGAGGTAAGCACATGATAACATAAGCCATGACATAAGCAAGTGATGATATAAGCAATGACATAAGTAAAAGATGATGTAAGCAATGACATAAGCATAGGTTTAGAAAATGAGAAAAATAAGAAAAGTATAGGTAATTAGGTACCTAAATTAGTAAATCCTAATACACCTTCTAAATTAGATTTACCTAATTCAGTACATGAATTAGTAATAGCAAAGTAAACTCCTTTAATTATAAGAATTTAAGGAATAAAAGATATAAATATAAGTAATAAGAATACTTAAGTGTTATAACTAAAAATTTCTATAAATTTAGTTCATAACATAAAATAAGGGTCTTAACATCCAAAACAGATATTACCGTGTGAATATACGTTCGAAAACGATGAAAAACGACTATAAATTCATAAATATCATAAATAAAACGAAAAAGTTACATACGATTGATAATAAAGTCTTACCGGGTAAAAGTTGATAGTAATTTAAGTAGAATTAGGTAATTAGATGTTTAGAATTATTAGTTAATTCAAGTACTTACTAGCGTTATCAAATCGTAATGATCAGGTGACCCCGAGGTGAGCGAGGACCTTCCGATCGATTACTATGATTAGGGCGAATCGTCATGGCCGAGTGAGTATTTATCCAATGATTCCATGCTTGTTTTGTGATTGTAGATAGTGGACTTAAATACTATTGTTAATTGACTATTGTGTGGGGTTTGTGAAATGCCTGTGTATGTTGATATGTCTTGAGTTGTGAACTTATCTTAAGTATTGATAATGCCATGTTTGTTGCATGGTAGTATAAAAAATGATTGTGTGTATTATTAGTTAGTCATAGCATAATTTGAACTTAATTATACTCAGCCTATAAAAAGAAACTGGAACGTGCATAGCATTGATACTATTCCGACCGTCACATTACACGAAGGTAAAGAGAGGCCATTCGGGAGTTGATATTATTAATTTATTTGGTTTTGTATGGTGCACTCGTATAAAATGACCTTACCCTGGCCCGCGGGAACACTAGGCATTGGAGGCGCCAACCGCCTGGCTAAGGGTCGAGTCTAGAGGCCTCCGTTTAAGGGTGAGTGTAGACTGCGGGGGCTCACTCACAATTATACTAGAACTTGGGTTTTATGAAAAATAAAAAAATTATTTGATATAAATACGGAATGTGGGGTTTCGTAGTAAAGTAAGTTCTAGTATAATACCAAGATCTAATTGGTACCGTGTATACTCCAACACTGACTTCGGAGGGCGTTAAATCCGAGTTATGTATATGAACTAGTTAATTATACGTATTGTTTGGCATTCTGGTTGATCATTCATTCATATGCGTGAATATAATGTACTTATAACTTGCTTGTGGTGTGGCTAAGGGTTTTGCTCACTAAGCTTAGGCTTATACCCTTTTAGACTTTTGTTGCAGGATAGCCTGTTCGTAGAGGTAGGACGAGGGATGCCACAGGTTAGCTTAGGGACTTGGACAAGAGCGAGCTATTATGTGTACTGAGAGAGAACAGTTTATGGAGACTCTTACCCATGTACTTTTGTTTATCTTAGTATTATAGACTTAGACATACTTAATTACTGTGTATTGTAAGCTTTATAACTCAAATTTTATATAAATATGCTTGTGTGATGATATCATGTGAATCTGGATGTTCTTTGGAAACTAGTGGTTGTAGAGCCTTGTATATTGTGTTAAGAGTTCTTGATTGGAAGGGTAACCAATTAAGGGTTCTTCGTACTGTATACGGTGTCTGCTACGACTAGGCCGTCCTCAATTCGTGATACTAGCTGTTGAGGTAGGTTCGATCTTGCCAAAGGAATGAAAGATAGAGTGGGTTTAGTAAAGGTTTTAGTGAATCCATGAGCTACCTAACTGGAAATGACATACCAGCTAGATTCTACACAGACCTAAGACATGCTAAATGTAATGCACCGATCCGAGTGATAAAGATACCCGCCACAATCCTTGTTAAAGGGATTGATAAGAGCTAATAAGGGAAAAAGAGCTTTTCAAGAGAAAAGACTCAAACGAGGTTTTTCATTAATCTTCTATCTATATATGCATTGTTACAAAAGTTGCTATTTATAATATGTCTTAAACCCTAGTGACAAAACTGTAAATAATGTACAAGGCCTTAAATCCTAAAGAATTAGGCCCATAAATAAAATAAAAACAAACATGTACAAAAATATAAAACTGTGCGTTTTACAAAGAGAAGTCAACATGTGGTCATTCGGCATGACTTAGAGGTAGTCTCATAATGCTTAATTGAGACACCAGAAAGGTTAACCCATAATTGCTGAGTTCTAAAGTCAGTTGGCAATAATTTCTCCAGGCTATGCCAAGTGGATCCAATCCTTAGTAATGTGATCTCTCGGCCACCAAGTCGATGATAGACTTTAGTCGAGTGAATCCAACTCTCGGAAACGTGAAATCTCGACCTATCTACAAGCATGATGCCAAGTATGTGATAAAGGCATATTTTTCATGTTTTAAAAGTGCAAATTAAGATAAAATTATTATAGATTTTATAGAAATCATTAAGAATTGGTACTTAATTATTTTCATTTGGACATTTTAGGAATTAGAGGATTTAAGAGTGGTACGGACGATTAAGAGGAATTTTAAGCAAATAAACGAAGTTCAAATCAATGCATATAAATGGGAATTAAAGGCAACCAACTTACAACTTACAAGCTTGCACCACTAGCCTTTAATGGTTACGTTACTGGCTTTTGATGGCTATGCTGCCAACCTAAATGTTGGCCTTGTACTTACACCGCCAACCTTCATAAAAAAAAAAAAACTTCACGTGAGCCAACCCTAATTTTTGATATAAATAGCTTATGTTTCATCGTTTGAGGGAATTGGAGACATACTTTTCCTTAGACATTGAGAATCGTAGAATAGTTTTTAGATAGTTTTTGAAGAATTCTTCAAGAGAAGCGCTTTAATGATTGAGAAGATTTTGC
The DNA here is from genome assembly GCA_024138015.1 of Lumnitzera littorea. Lineage (NCBI taxonomy): Eukaryota > Viridiplantae > Streptophyta > Magnoliopsida > Myrtales > Combretaceae > Lumnitzera > Lumnitzera littorea. Next base: position 78,731,005 of record JAMXBB010000006.1, on the reverse strand, counting down.
TTTTGCTACAGAGACCAAGATTGAAGTTGCAATTGAAGATTATTTCTTTCGAATACAGAATTGGTGATAGCTATTTCAATTATTTTTATGCAATTTTGTGAATTACTTATGCTTTCAATTATGAATTTCCATGCAATTTCAATCAATATTTGCGTTTTTGTTTTCAAATCCATAGCTAACTAAAATTATTTGTAGGAATTGATGAAACCCTAGACAATTAAGATGATGATTGTGTTCATGTTATAGGATTAAGAGATATATGGATGATTCATGATTACAATTTCTATGATTTCGATTATAATTATTCAATTGATTATTATTGTTAGAAACCCTAATAATACGGAAGTTGATATAGGGTTTGTTAAAAGTTCTTAGTTGATTTGATTAATCAATGTGAAAGCAAAGTTAATTAAATTAATTAGAAATTATCTAAAGGTTAATGCAATACTCGGCAATTGATTATTCACTATGATATTAAGGATAATTGATTTAGGACATTAGACAATCATAGTATCGGGAGATATATGATTATAATTTAGAGTTCACTATTAATTGGAAGATGTGCAAGCTGACTAATTAATTAGGGGTTTAAATCCTTAAATTTTAAAGTATAATAATTTCGCTTGAATGATCATATAGCTATTAATCTGTATAATATGATAACAATTTGATTTGCATAATCTAGGGTGGATTCTATTTTCCCATGATTCTCAATTGATTGCTTAATTTTAGCTTTTTCATAGTTATTTTCTTTTCAATAGTTTTAGAATAATTATTAGATTAATTAATTTAATTTTAATTGCCTAAATATTGATAAGACCTAGTGTAGGATTAGTAATTTCTTAGTCCTTGAGGGATCGACAACCTTACTTTTCTATATTACTTGATTGCGACCTAGTATATTTGTTGGAGTATTCGCGATTTATTTTTATATATATAGTTTAAGTGAATTAGTATGTAATTGGTCAGGTATGGGTGACGATCGGTTGTTATCGTCTCGGCCTTCTACTTCTTGACACTCTATCTACGAAAAAGAGGTAATTTAGCTCAGCAAATAGAATGAGTCGGCAAGTAGATGAGCTCGACCTTGGTAGTCGGGTTGGGTTGGTACCTTAAAGCCCATTAAGGGATAAAATGTTTTATCCTCAAGTTAACTGCATTGTGAAGAGCCTAATACTAAAGGAGGATACATATATTAAGAGCATGAGTCGAAGTTTGCAACTTTTATATGGAACCTGTACTATGTCAGGAATCTTATTTTTGTGAAGATGACAAAGGAAAAAGTTGGTTCATGTTTTGATGTAAATATTATGTTGTATACATATGTTGTAATAGAATATCCAACTCAACTTCGATGTAGTAACCCCTTTATCATGTAAACAATGTTGTCTTTTGATGAATGAATAGGTTAAGTTAAGTTTTCAACAGGTATTTCTATGTGATAGTGTATTCTATGCTAAGCCAGGAAGTGACACTGCTTCAGATCATAAATTACAAATCAACAAATAAGTCAATGTGAGCACAAAGATATCAAGTAAACTATTAACAAATAGGAAAGAAAACAAAGGCTAAAAGAATAATTTTCCAAATGATGATGACATTTTCCCCGCCAATGGTGCCAAAAATTTAATAGCCTCTTAATAAAGCTACCAAGTCTTACAGTTTAAATTTCTATATTTTATCCTTTACTCAATTAAATAGGTAAGTGTACCTATCGTTTATTAGTATGGATAAGTATAGGGTTGTCTTTATTAGGAAATGGATTCAAAAACTAGTACTAATTATTTTTCCTATTAACTAGTGACCAAATGATTTAATAAAGTAATTTAACTAATCTCTATAACTAAACTGTACTAATACTAAGTTTTCCCCAAGAAAACACAACAAATAGAATTATTACACAAAAACAACAACTTATAAAGTAGGTCTACTCCATCATATTAACATGGCTTATGAACTATTCATCATAATAATTACTCATCTATAAGAATTTTCTACTCATGAGTATTCTTCTCGAAATTACTCAATTTTAATCTCGATTGCATTGCTTAGAATCTCTTTTGAAAGAATGGATAAGTGAAGATTACATTAGAAGCTTACTAATCCTTGAATTCTATCAATGGGTGATTTTTGTTTTGGTACATGAACACCTACAACATGAGAAAATAGCTACAGGGGAGTACCGAAAAGTACTCTAGTATAGCCATTCTGATGCCTAAGTCAACCCTCTTGTCATGAGAGTAAAATTATTCAATGATTATGGGATTGAGAGAATGAATAAGAGGGTCCCCTACTTGGGAGTCTTGCCAGGTATTTATAGTAAGTCAATGGAAATTGTACTCAGATTGGATTATTGTGACAAAGTTGGAAAAGAGAGTATTTAGGGAGGTTGATTTTGTGAGATTTCTGAAAAGCTTTGTAATCCTAGGCTAAAGAGGCTAAAGTGCTTGAAGAAACAAAGGCTTGAAAAGGCAAAAATTGAATGTGATCAAAGTACCTATAAATATTATTATGCCTAAAAAGGTGAAGACCCGAAGAGACTAGAGTGCTTGAAGGTTGAAGAAGCGAAGGCCTAGAGAGGACAATACGCCTAAAGAGGCGAAAACTCCTGAGGAGGTGAAAGCCCTTGAAGAAGCAAGAGCACCTAAGGAGGCAAAAGCCTAAAAAGGCTTATATGCTTGAAGTGGCGAAAATGCTTAAAGAAGCGAAGGCCTAAAGAGGCTGATATGCCTAAAGTGATGAGAGCACTTGAGAAGGCGAAAGTGCCTGAAGAGGTTGATACGCTTGAAGAGGTGAGAGCACTTGAGGAAGCGAGAGCCTTTGAAGAATCGAGAATTCCTAAAGAGGTGAAGGCTTAAAGAGACCAATGTGCTTAAGGAGGCGAGAGTGTCGCAAAAGCCTAAAGAGGCCAATATGATTGAAAAGGTTAATGAAGCATGCAGGTTGTCTAAGTTAGGCAGGACCTGTGCTAAGTAAAGCCATAAAATTGTCTAGCCAGCCTTTAGTTCATTAATGTATAGGACTGTAGGCTTGTTTCGTCTATTGTGTGCAGGCCTTAAAGCTATTAAGGAATTGCTCGTTGGCAAATTATACTTGCGTTGGCTCAAAATGAGAGGCATTTCTTTAGCCTCAACTTTAATTTTAAGTTATCATACTCATCCTAAAGGGGAGTTGAAATGAACTCACTAAGAGCTAAATAAGTTTTTCTGAATGCAACCGAATATAATTGCATGTCAAACACATAATATGTACATTTGTCCTATATGTTAGTTTCTTTAAAAACGCGTTTACGTAAACAAAGGCCGAATTTTCAAGCTATGAGAAGCTTAGATAAGTAGCACTTACTACAACAATTTTGGGCAAATCCACTTCATACTAAGAAGTTACCAATCCTTCGAGCCACTTACAACTCAAAGCTTTACAAAAAGGCAACTACAATTGTTGATGCAATTTAGTAAACTGTGGACTGCTTGTATACTATGAAGTTTGAAGGAGTTTGGCTTTATAATTATGTAGAGCTCAAACAGTTGTCCATTAAAATAAATGTGAGAGCCAAAGACATGGCTAGCACACAAGAATTATCATGTTTGACTATGGAAAAGGGTTAGCAATGCGATGGATAGCTCAAACATTGCATAGCTTCACACGTGGCATCTTGCTCACTCTAATCCAATATCATAGAGCTGTTAACACCATTTGAGGTGGGGTCCAAAACTATTCACAAACCAGGATGTACTCCTAAGAATATGCTTGGTACCTTGCCCCTCTCGTAAGCTCAAGTAAAATTCTTTATTTATTTAACTTCGTAACTTCCAACATTGAAGGGAAAACTAAGACTCCCCCCCCCCCCCCAGCCCCCTTTTTATAGTAGCCATAACTTGAAAAGTAAGCTCCTCGACAAAAATCAATGACCCAATAGAGATATTTGTGTGTTCAAAGCCTTTGCAGAAAGTTTTGTATGTATTCTCATCTTTAAGCTCTTCAACTTTAACAAACAATCTTCACAAAAAGCGTACCTTATGCTCTTATTAAGAGCTTGTACTGTGGTTGTGAGAGGTGACTGGTATCATGCTTTGAGGACTACATGAACAATTTTGGTAGTTGGGAAGTTCAGGCCATTTTTTTGGACAATATATGCAGGTTATTGTGTACAGCAGTAACCCAATCATTGCGAGGAGTAGCTTGAATGCTTCGATGTCAGCAACTTAGTGTCAATTGAAAACAACTCAACTTGGTTTCTTTGAAGTGTAACCCGATTTTCAAGCGAGATCGAAGTTTGGACTCGTCATTCTCAAAGCAGACCCATATGAATGTTTGGTGCTAGAAGGAGGGCATTAGCATGTTAAGCAACCGTCATGAGTTTGATTCTCAAAAGTAGAGCATAAGAATGTTTGTATGCTTTAATGTGTAGTTGCCTGTGTTTCTTTTTGAGTTAGAGAGAAGCTTTTGATCTACTAAGTTGGATCCATAGAGATCTCAGTTCAAGTCTTAGAAATGAGTTCGGCAATTGTAAGTCTACAAATCGAGAGGCGAGCTAGAAGCAGCTCAACATGTAAATTATTCGGCACACTTGGAGTCGTTCGGCATGCCGTGTGACGAACATTTTGAGTCGGCACGGCACATGAAGCTGGTCGCTAAGTCGGCATCACTTACTCGGTAAGGAGATGGACAATTATTCGACTTGTAGTTTGAAACTGTATGGTTGGTCGGCAAACACAGCTTGGCAAAGTTTCTCGACCATGAACTGCCGCATACCTGACAGCTGGGAAACTTGCTCGAAGAATGCAGAATAGGCATTCGTCATGTAAATTTTCTAGCCAACATGTGATGCAGCTCAAAAGTTAGTGAGCGTGTAGGGATAGGATTCGCCTGAGTCGTAGCCTAGAGCTCCAACATGATAGCTTACATGTTCGGATATTTTGTTCATGGAGTTCAACATGGACATGTACATGTATATATGCACCTCCAAGGGCACGTCCGAAAGAAGGATCTGAACTTTAAAACAATTGAAAACAAAAGTCTTGCAATTTGTCTCCCGTCTCAATATATTGTCCGAATTTGACAACTGGCCAATTATAAATATAGCCAAAACTTCCTTTGCAAAGTTTTTCTTTTCATTCTTGGACCCCTTCCTGTTCAATAAAAAGGAGATGAAAAAGAATTAAGATGCACCAAAGCTGCGGCCAATGTTGATATTCGAATCTTCATATTTACTTCACTAAACATCGGGCATTAAGCTCAGCTTACATAAATAACAAGCTCGGCAAATTATCCACACCAGTCTGATACTAAGCGCACACAAAAAGCTTGGAAAATAATAGTTCGGTCACTATGTCTCGGAGCTCGTTATCTACGAACCTGGTGTAATAAAAGCTGGTGTGGAATGTGAATAGCTTGGTGTCGATGGTGGAAAGAGCTCGGAATTGATCATCGGAGTGGCCATTCCATCATCTCAGTACAACTTCTTAGCCATCTAGCATGGGGCTTGAAGTTTCTATCTGGAGTAAGCAACTCGGCACAAAAGTTTCTCGGCTATTCGGCATAGCCATGGAACTTGACTACTCAGCCACTTGCCACTCAGCATGAGTAGCTCGACATTTCAGCATATTGAATTGTTTTGTTACTCAACTGATTGAAGTTGTTTCGGCCTAGCTCTGTATTTTAGAAGTATCCAAAACTCGGTGCAGTAGATGGAAACTTAACTCGGCCATGGAATGCTGTATGTGAGCTTATTCGAAAACAATACTCAGCAATTGTTCGGCATAAGCATTGCTCGGAAATAGAGCTTGGTGCTTGGATTTCATTCTGCTGCAAACTCAATCCATGTGAGCACATAGAGTGTAGATGGTGGATATAATAGCTTAGTTCGGACAGCTCCTCTTCAGTAAATTAGAAATTCAAATTCCGATCTTCTTATCCTTAGACGAAGTTGACTTGGAGCCTTGTCTGGTCCTTTGAACATGGGTGTTCAGCGCTATTGAGATGAGTGCCTCGACAGCCATCAACTTGGTCGGTAAGGCATGCAAATTTAAACTCAAGAATTTGGAATCCAATTTGGTCTCATAGTCTTGAAGTTCGAGCGTTGGAGTTTGACTCGATTGCCGAAGTTTCTAAGCCGCACATCTCACTAGTCGCTACATAGATGATTCTTTGCCATGGAAAATTTTGAGATTGTTTGAAATCTAACCGTAACTAAATTATATCAATATAAATAGATGTTAAACAACACGTCAAATGATAGCCAGGACGTTGCAATTTACGATGAGCAGTTAACGAGACTGACAGCTTCGGAGAAATTTCAAAAGGTTGAAAGGAAAAAAATTTTAGATTTCATCCTCTTGTATTGAAGAATATGCTTGAGTTAGTCCCAAAACATGTAAGAAATATTGATCGGTTTCCCATGAAAGAGATCTCAACTCTTCCGTATGAAAAAATGGCGGTTACTCGCGGTTCTTTAAACTTTAAAGGCACGAACAAATTTTGAAGAGTGGAGAAACCGCTTTAAAAAACGAATCTAGGGATACAAATAAGGGAATGAAAGCGAGACAAACCAAACCAGGAGAAGTCCATCCAAAGGGAGAAATGATCCACCACAAAAATCCGATAAATTCTCGTAAATATGGGGAATAGATTGCTCGATTCCTATAAACGGTGCCAATTGTTGATGAATAATTCTCGTTCTGGTATACGAACACCTGCAACATAAGAAAATGGTTATAAGGAGCACCAGAAAGTGCTTCGAGGTAGCCACTCTGATTCCTAAGTTAACCCTCTTGTCATGAGAATAAAATTAATTGTTTAATGATTATGAGAGTGAGAGAATGAATAAAAGGGGTTCCATTATCTAGGAGTCTCGCTTGGAATTTATAATAAGTCAATGGAAATTATACCTAGACTGGATTATTGTATTAGTTTGACTAATATATGCCCACATAATAATTATCTAAAATTGCTTATCAACAAATTCCTATCAACATATAACGAACTTCTTAAAAATATTTCTATTAGCAGGAGTAGTTTGTTTTAGTGATTAAGATCTGTTTAGTGGAATTGTTTCTCAATATATTCCATTGAAATTTGTCGCAAGATTATGTCATATACTATACTATCTCAACTTGTATGAAGTTCTAATCATTTAAAATTAGTAATTATTAGGAATAATAACAATTCATAATACATTCATGTTAAAATGATTTCATAAACCCTATTTTATCACTCACACATGATAGAAACAAAACAAATACAGAAAAATAATAAAAAGGAAGTAAAACACAACATAAAAGAAGAGAGAAGAATAAAAACCTTTTTTATTCACTTAAAGGATTTTGATGCACAATATACAGATACTAAATTCTTCAGAATTCTCTCAAAATTAATGAAGAATGTTATACAAAAACTCCCATTTTAATGGTCTTGATTTTGATGGTCTATTGTGTTTCTTGATGTTGTTTGTTCTAATGTAATTCTCTATCTCAATCTGGTGTTATCTCTTCTTTTGTCTAAAAGTCATGATATATTTATACTTAACTCATCAAAGGACTTGAATTATACTACTTCAAGATACTACTTAATGTTAAGACATGTTTCACGTACTAGTTCATGTGAAAAAGTTGAAGAAGAACAGTTATGTCCATTCCCATCACGCTCGTAACTCGGGTAGTAATAGTCTCGGAAAACAAGAATCAACACTAATCATAGCCGTGACAATGGATGTGAACTCTTCATCGCTTTATTATAACTCATTATGCGGGTGATTGAGGGTGTGATTATCCTCCTTTTATATAATTATGGCCATGATTGATAGAGGGATCATTAGAACTTCATCAATCACGCCATGATAGAGGGCATGATCAATGTTGGCCATTCTAATCCTTCATTTTCACAACTGTAATTAAGTAAATCTTGGTTTTACTTTAAGGTTTTCATCTCCTTATGGCCGTGATTGCCTTGAAAGTCATTGTGTTTATGTAAATTTGAACCCCTTGCTTATGATTCATCTAAAATCAACACATTATATAATTATGTACCAAAACTTAAGAATTGAATCATAATTATGAACAATTTATGCCTAAATATGCCTTAAATGTGTAGAGTAATTTACACTCATCACTCCTATCTAGGTTAATAAGCTTAAAGGATCACGAACAGGTTTTCCAAATCAATTACAATTTAGGGTTGCTAGTCCCCAAGAGACATTCCCTCCTTGGTTATTGAGCTCAAAAGAGCACGGTCGGGTTTTCCAAATCAGTTGTAATATAAGGTTACTAATGCCCGAGAGATGCTCTTGCTTATGTTAGTAAACTTAAAGGAACACGACCATATTTTCCAAATTAATTATAACTTAAGGTTATTAGTCTCCTAGAGATACTCCCACTTATGTTAGTAAGCTCAAAGGATGATGAACAAGATTTCCAAATCAATAGCAATTTTGGGCTACTAGAACCCAAGAGATGCTCCCACCTAAGTTAATGAGCTCAAAGAAACATGACCATGATTTTCAAATCGATTCCAACTTATGGTTACTAGCTAGTAGAGACACCCCACCTTGGTTAGTGAGATCAAAAGAGCATAATAAGGTTTTCCATATCAATTGCAATTTAGGGTTACTAGTCCCTTAGAGACGCTCTTACCTTGGTTAGAGAGCTCAAAGGAGTACAACTAAGTTTTCCAAATCAACTCCAACTAAGGGTTACTAGACCCCTTAAGACGCTTCCACCTAGGGCATTGTGCTCAAAGGAGTATGGCCAGGTTTTCCAAATCGACTCTAACTAAGGGTTGCTAGACCACTTAAGATACTTCCACCTAGGGTAATGTGCTTAAAGGATGACGGATAGGATTTCCATATCGATTGCAATTTAGAGTTGCTAGTCCTTAAGAGACGTTCCATCTTAGGTTAGTGAGCTCAAAGGAGCATGACAAAGTTTTCCAAATTAGGTTGCTAATCTAATAGAGACATTCCTATCTACGTTAATGAGCTAAAAGGAGCATAACTAGGTTTTCTTGATCAATTTTAATTTAGGGTTGCTTATCCCTTGGAGATGCTCCACCTAGGTTAGCGAATTCAAAAAAGCGCAAGAGGCACTTTTTGTCCTCTTTTATTAAGCTTAGAATCTTAGGCATCTGAGTTGAAAAATTTGTCAGTGCTAGGATTAAGACCTAAAGCAAAGTGCTTGAGCAAAGTAAAGTACTTGCTACCTACTATCTACTTTCTTCCCCCAATTCCTATTCTTGGATTTATCTCTCCCAATTCCCTACTTAGGGTTCGTTGTTCAAGCACAAGAGTTCAGTTCAAATGATAGGGTCAAGTGCGAGGACGAGGTCGCCTTTTACTATTTGTTAGTTCACTCCTCCCAAACTAAATGATCATACGCAATGACCAAGTTATAACAAAAATAGGTGTAAACGAAAGTGATGCTTTGCTCAATCCCAAGGCAACAATGAATGGATTTCACTTCTGAAAAGGACATCAGCTCGACCACCTGGTTGCTGTATAAACTATCCTAGTGAGCGAGAGATAAAAAACCCTAAGAATGAGCCCATTTGCTGAAGGCTCACTTAAGGTGCCTTCAGCCTTATCACCAAGTCAATAGGAATTCTCTTATTGCAAAGTTAGCTCGTTGAGCAAAAGACTTCAGAATGGGACCAAAAAGGTCCAAACGAACCAGACTTTGACCTAGTACCCGAACCTGTTGATTGATAGTCCCATAATGTATTTTTTAAACCTAAGAATATAAGCCTCAGTGAATGAACCAAGTTTTCCAAATCCATTACAATTCGGGGTTTTCCAAATCTATTGCCATTTAAGATTGCTAGTCCCCTAAAGATGTTTTGGCCTAGGCTATTTAGCTTAAAAGAGCATGACTAGGTTTTCCAAATGGATTCTAACTTCTAGTTGCTAACACCCTAAAAACACTCCCATCTAAGTTAGTGAGCTCAAAGGAGCATGACCAAGTTTTCCAAATCGATTGCAACTTAGGGTTACCATCCCCTAGAGACATTCCCACTTGGGTTAGCAAGCTTAAAAGAGCATGACCAAGTTTTCCTAATTGATTGCCATTTATGCTTGTCAATCCCCTAAAAATGCTCCCATCTAAGTTAGTGAGCTCAAAGTAGCACGACCAGGTTTTCCAAATTTATTCCAATTTTAGGTTACTAGACCCTTAGAGACGTTCCCACCTAGGTTAATGTGCTTAAAGAATTATGAACATGTGTTCCAAATCGATTGCAATTTCGAGGTTACTAGTTCTCGGGAGACACTCCCGTTTATGTTGTGAGGACAAAGGAGCACGACTAAGTTTTCCAAATCGATTCCAACTAACAGTTACTAGTCTCCTAAAGACATTCCCACTTAATTTAGTTAGCTTAAAGGATGATGAACTAGTTTTCCAAATCAATTGCAATTTGGGGTTGTTAGTCCTCAAGAGATGCTCCACCTAGGTTAGAAAGCTCAGAGGAGCATGACTAGGTTTTCCAAATCAATTCCAACTTATGGTTGCCAACACCTAAAGACACTCCCACCTAAGATAGTGAGCTCAAAGGAGCACAACCAGATTTTCCAAATAAATTCCAACTTTAAGTTGCTAGACCCCCAGAGATGTTGCCACTTATGTTAATGAGCTTAAAGGATCACAAACAAGTTTTCCAAATAGATTGCAATTTAGGGTTATTAGTCCTAGTGAGACATTCCCTCCTAGGTTAATAAGCTCAAAGTTGCATGGCTAAGCTTTCTAAATAGGTTGATATTTAAGGTTGCTTGTCTCCGAGAAACGCTCTCACCTATGTTGGCAAGTACAAAGGAATATGACCAAGTTTTCCAAATCGATTCCAACTTAAGTTTAGCAATCCCTTGGAGGCATTCTCAACTAAGTTAGTGAGCTTAAAGGATAACGAATAGGTTTTCCCAATTGATTGCAATTTGGAGCTATTAGTTCTCAAGAGATGTTCCTACCTAACTTAGTGTACTCAAAAGAGCATGACCAAGTTTTCCAAATTGGTTCTATCACTAGGTTGCAAAACTCCTATAGATGTTCCAACCTAGGTTACTGAGTTCATAGGATCACGAAGAGGTTTTCCAAATGAATTGCAATTTGGGGTTGTTAATCCCCATGAGACATTCCCTCCTTAGTTTGTAAGCTCAAAGGAGCCTGGTCATGTTTTCCAAATTGATTGCAATTTAGAGTTACTAGTTCATAAGAGACACTCCTGCCTATGTTAGTGGACTCAAAGAAGCATGACTAGGTTTTCCGAATCGATTCCAACTTAGGATTACTAGTCCTTAAGATACACTTTCACCTAAGCTAGTGAGGTCAAAGGAACATGAACAGGTTTTCTAAATCAATTGCATCTTAGGGTTATCAATCCCCATGAGACACTCCCTCCTTGATTAGTGAGGTCAAAAGAAAACGGTATGGTCCCCTAAATCAATTGCAATTTAGGGTTGCTAGTCTCCAATAGACGCTCCCCTCCTCCCCCCCCCCCCAAAATTTTAGTGAGCTTAAAGGAATATAACTAGGTTTTCCAAATTAATTCCAACTTAGGGTTACAAGTTCCCTAAAGATGCTCCTATATAGGTTAATGAGCTCAAAGAATCACTATTGAGCCTGGTTTTTCACTCTCTTGGTTCTTTTATAAAATTAAGTCTTCTTTAAACCGATCAGTACTAAAACCTTACCCGTTTAATACCGATTCTCAATTAGGGTTTAACGAAAACCATTTTTTTAATTTAAAGAGGTATTGGAGTCACCACTTGATCAAAGTCGAGAAAAAGAGTTAAGTTATAATTGATTGGGTGGATTGGTTATAATTTAGCTATTAGTCTATTGATTAAAAAACCAATTTATAAAAACGACTTTTTGAAAACCAAAGATCTAAATTCAAAGGCTAATTTATTAAACCTTAAACAAGTACTACTTTTTAACTTTCTGAATTTAACTTCACTTTTAAAATATACCCTTTTTAATTTCTAAAAAAGCTAATTATGATACACGCGATTAAATTGATCGATTTACATGAATATCTAAAAATGGAAAAAATAAAACTTCCATATTTTAAGTTGCCACGTACTGATGTACGAGTGTCTACGTATCCACTATTCGAGATCAGATTTCCGTAGTTCATTTACCAAAAATATTATAGGTTGATTAATTTTAATTTTTGAAAAATTATCGAGTTTATATTTTTATCCATTTTGATTTATTTGAAGAAAATTTTCTAAGAGTCCTAAATTGATTTTATTTTTTAGGAAATTCTAAATGATCCTAATTTGGAAAGGATTCATTTATTTTTTTTATTTTTGAAAAGTTATTTTCTATGTGATAAAACATTTTTTGTTATTTTTATTTGATTATTATTATTATTTATTTCTATTATACTTAAAATAAATAAATAAAACTAAACTATTCTTCTTCTTTTTTCGGTTTTTCCCTTTTTCTTTTTCTTTTTTTCTTTCCCTTGTTTTCTTTTTTTTTTCTCTNTTGTTATTTTTATTTGATTATTATTATTATTTATTTCTATTATACTTAAAATAAATAAATAAAACTAAACTATTCTTCTTCTTTTTTCGGTTTTTCCCTTTTTCTTTTTCTTTTTTTCTTTCCCTTGTTTTCTTTTTTTTTTCTCTTCCTTTTTTTTATGTTCTTATTTATTTATGGTTACATTACAATTTACAAAAATAAATAAATAAATAATAAAAGAAAAAGAAACTAAATGAAAAAAAAAGGAGCAAAACAATAACGAGCTAGACTAAGCAGTATTGTCAAATCGAGTTGGAGTAACTGAGCAAGGTCACGGGGTCGGGTCGGATTTGGGTTCCAGGTTGGTCAAAGGGTCTAGTCGATGCAAGTCGTAGAGCGGTTTGGGTTGGAGCTCCAATAGGTCACCTATGGTTCGGGTCAAGTCACGAGTAACAGGTTAAAGAGGTACTTTAGAGGGTGTTTTCATGGCCCGATTGATTGGGAAAGGCCACTTTTATGGCAATCCTATTAAGGATTCAGGGTTTGCCTAAGTGCTACGACCTAAACTGGTAGTTTAGTGGTGGTCGATACTTTGGCAGTGTTGGATACGCGCAGTTAGGGTGACAAGGAGAGGACATGGCTGTATGGAATGGTGTTGTGCAATGTGATGAGGCTATGTGCAGGGATGCAAGGTGTTCGGCTAATATTAGGCATCACTATGGTGTTGTGGACCTAGGTTTGTTGTGCGACCGGGTGGCTACTGAGGGTGGTTTAGGGTTTGGGCAAGGGTCAAGGCGGTGGCTGTGCTATGGTTTTGGGGTGTTTCATGTATGCTCTGTCATATGCTGTGTGGAGTTGACAACGTATTAGGGTTGAGTGCTCACCATTGGTTAAAGGAGATGGTTGGGGGATGTGAGAGAGAGATGGAGTCAGCCGAGAGAGAGAGAGGTTTGTGAGGGGGAGAAAATTGTGAGAGAAAGGGTTTTACGAAGGTGTGTTTGCATGTCGCGATGAATGGTCAAGAGTGACAGTATAGGGCTTTGATTGTGGCAATGGTTGTGATGAAGAGGCGATGGTGGTTGTGGCGAGGGTGGTTTGATCAGTGTGTCTAAGTTATGGGGGTAGTCAGAGATGGATGGAGAAGAAGGTATCTGGTTCTTTGGTTTTTGGTCTGAGAAAGAGGGAGTAGAGAGAGAGAAACAGTAGGGGGGAGAGGTTCGGATCAAGTGAGAGAGAGAGAGAGTGAGGTTTGTGTGTGTTTTTTTTTTCAAAATGAATTCCCCCCTTTCATTCGAATGTCTCCCCTTGTGTGTGCATATATGTTTTCTTGTTTTTTAAATTTGAAAATCCCCCTTGCACTGCAAATTGAGAATGGAGCTCCTTTGTATGTGTGTTTAAAAATAGAATTCCCTCCTACTAATATGTGTGTTTCAAATGTGACCTCCTTAAACGAACTTCCCCTCCACTATCTTTTTTTTTTTATCAAAAAATCTCCCTTTGCTTTTTCTGTATCATTTAAAAAGAGAAAGTGAAGGGGGTGGGGGTGTGGTGGTGGTGTTGGGGAAGGAAAGGGCAGAAAGAAAATAAGGAAATAAAGTATGTTGTTATGGCCAATCGTAGCGTGCCATGTGTCATAGTCAGACACGTAACCCAATGAGGCCTTGACATGTGGCAATGTATGGAGCTTCAGAGAAAAAGTTAAAAAACAACTTTCATGGCTCCAGTAAGTTTCGAACCCCTCACCCTAAACCAAATGTAATGCCTTAGTCCAATTACTTTACCGTTAGGTCGTTGGCCTATGCCTTTCCATATGTGCAATTATGGACTAGTCAGTTTAGGTTAAATTTAAATTTATGCTTAGGTCCAACAATCCTTTATTTTAAGTTTATTTAAATTAAAAATATATTCTACTTAAATAACTTAAAAATTTATTATTTTCCTAAATTCCCTATTTTTTAATTTTTGTGTGACTTTTCAAAATTCTTATATGTTTTCCTAAATTTTTCCATTTTTTGTATTTTTTCTAAATATCTTATTTTTTGTGCTTTTTCCTATTTTCCAATTTTTTTTATTTTTCTAAAATAACTATTTTTTCTAAATTTCTTCATTTTGGGGGGTTTTCTTTAATTTTCTATTTTTTGTATTTTTTCCTAATTTAGGACCCTATAACCTATTTTGAAAAATAAAGGAGAGGTAAAAATTAGGTGTCTATAACTATCTCTCTTTGTGGTGAAGTTTGAACAAAATTTTACCACAAAGATAAATGAGACACTATTTTTGCCCTAAGAGTGGATTTTATCCTAAAAAGCACCATAGCTAGCTAACTATCTTAGGTCCAATTCATTGGGGATTTGGAGAAGAGAAGAGTAGTGCACTAACAGATGGCTGAAAGATGGAAAGAACAATTGAAGTTTGGTCATACTCTTATAAGCTAACGAATTGAGGTGAAATGGGCAAAGCGCTCCTAAAGTTGGCTAAGACCTTAAAATGGAATGAGAAAACTTGGTTGTCCCCTAATGAGCTAACTAACTAAGGTGGGTAAAGCACTCCTAGAGCTGGCTAAGACCCTAAACTTATAAAGAAAACTTGGTTGTGCCCTAATGAGCTAACTAACTGAAGTGGGGAAAGTGCTCATAAAGCTAGCTAAGACCTTAAATTGAGATGAGAAAACTTTGTCATGCCCCAATGAGCTAACTATCCAAGGTAGGAAAAGTGTTCCTAAAGCTAGCTAAGATCCTAAACTGGAATCTAGTAATGCTTAACCTAGGCGGGAGTATTTCTCGAAGACTAGCAACCTTAGAATTTGATCAATCTGGAAGACTTGGTAGCTCCTTTAAGCCAACTATCCTAGGTGGAAACGTCTTTCGGGGACTAGCAACCCTAAAATTTGATTGATCTAGAAGACCTGGTAATGATCCTTTGAGCTAACTATCCTAAGCGAGAGCATCTCTCAAGGACTAGCAACCCTAGAATTGGAAACTTGGTAGTACTCCTTTAAGCTGACTAACCTAAGCGAGAATGTCTCTCGAAGACTAGCAACCCTAAGCTGGGATCGATCTAAAACCTGGTTGTACCTCATTAGACTCACTAACTTAGGAGGGAGTGTCTCTCGGGGAGTAGCAACCCTAGAATTTGATTGATCTAGAAGACTTGGTAGTACTCCTTTGAGTTGACTATCTTAGGCGGGAGCATCTCTTAGGGACTAGCAACCCTACAATTTGATCAAGATAGAAACTTAATAGTACTCCTTTAAGCTAACTAACACAAGCGGGAGCATCTCTCGAGGACTAGCAACCCTAAGTTGGGATTAATCTAAAACCTCACTAGGCTCACTAACTTAGGTGGGAGCATTTCTTGGGGACTAGCAACCTTAAGCTGAGATTGATCTAAAACTTGGTAATGCTCCTTTAAGCTGACTAACCTAGGCGGGAGCGTCTCTCGGGGACTAGCAACCTTAAAATTTGATCAATCTAGAAGACCTGGTAGTACTCCTTTGAGCTAACTATCCTAAGCGGGAGCGTCTCTCAAAGATTAGCATCCCTAGAATTTGATTGATCTAGAAGACCTGGTAGTGCTCCTTTGAGCTGACTATCTTAAATAGGATGGGTAAAGCGCTCTTAAAGCTTGCTAAGACCCTAAATTGAAAACTTGGTAAAGAGAAGCACCCTATAGGCTCACTATGGGATTTGTTGGAGAGAAGTGCCATGTGAGCTTGCTTGAGAGAAATTGGTGAAAGGAAGCGCCCTATGGGCTCGTTAAAAGAATTTGATAAAGATAAGCGCCCTATGGGCTCGCTTAAGAGAAAGTTGATGAGGAGACACATCCTGTGGGCTTCCTTGAGTGAATTTGATGAGAGAATCATCCTATGGGCTCACAAAGAGATAGTTGAAAGAAAGCGTCTAATGGGATTGTTAAGAGACAACCGATGTAGAGATGGACCCAGTAGGTTCGCTTAAGAGGAATTAATGAGAGAAGCATCCTATGGGCTCACTAAGAGACAATTAAAAGAAAGCGCCTAATAAGCTGACTAAAGACGTTAAAGAGATGGCAAAAGAGGGGTTAAAAGCTAGCTAACAACCTAGAAAGAAAGATAAGATAATGCCCTAAAGGCTAACGGGCTCCTTAAAATGAAAGACGGAGATAGCACCTTAAAAGCTGGCTAAATCCCTAAGAAGAATAAGAGAGGTTAGCGCTTTAAGAGCTTACTAATACCTTAGAGAGACAGCACAATGGCCTTAAGGCTAATTGAAACCCTAAAAAGAATAAGAGAGGTTAGCACTCTAAGAGCTAACTTAAACTCTAAGAGAAAGATGGGATAACACCCTAAAGGCCGGCTAGAACCTTAAAAGGAATAAGAGAGGGTTCAGCGCTCTAAGAGTTGGCTTAAACCGTAAGATAAGGACAGGACAGTGGCATAAAGGCTAACTAGAACCCTAAAAGGAATAAAAGAAGGGTCAGCTCTAAGTGCTAGTTAACACCTTAGAAAGACGAGACAACCCCTAAAGGTTAGTTGGAGCCCTAAAAAGAAACAAAGGAGGGGTTAGTGCTCTAAAAGCTAGCTAACACCCTAAAAAGATAAGATAGCACCCTAAAGGCTACCTAGAACCTTAAAAAGAATAAGATAGGTCAGCACTTTAAGGGCTAAGAGGAAAATGATGAAGGATTGAAGAACTAAAGTAAGGTGAGAAACTAGTTTCAAAAGAATCTTTGACTTGGAAAAGTATTTATAGAGAGATTGTTGAAAAACCATTTATGAACAAGGAAAAGAGTAGGGATAGGCCCCTTGATTTGAAAAAAGAGTTTAAAGGATGTTTAGAAACCACAATTGGGAAAGAATGACTTAAACTAAAAAATATGACCACCTTAGAAAGGAAACAGATGACATGGATTAAAAGCTTAGCTATTCGAACCCACATGGATTGGACAAGAATTTTGTGATAAGCCTTTATTTTCTTTCTCTTCTTTTTTTTTTCTTTTCTATTTTTCTTCTTTTTGAAAGTTTTTCCAATAAGTATAAATTCTTATTAAGGAACAATCTTCTAACCACCCCTATCCTTGATAATCATGTGCAATTTCTTAATGCACCTAACCCTAGAGCTTCTCATAGGGCTTTTATGATTTCAAGAAATTCATTTCTTAAGCAAAAGATAACTCATAATTAGTTTAGTCAAAAAGGTCTTCCTTGCTAGCTCTTGGTCTAGATTTTGCTCTAGACTACAGTTCCAAAAATTACAGTCCATTTTGTAAGTGATATGCCTTGATCAATCTATTAGGTTTTTTCAATTCAACATTATGAATTTAGGCTTTTGGTCCAAGGGTTTTCAAAGAGGATTAATGAAGAGGCCTATTTTAATAGAAATACTTTTATTAATCTCGGGTATATAAATCAAGAACCTTGGGGAAAAATTAGAAATATGCTTGCCCCAGTTTCAAAAACAATTTTTATTAAAGATAAATTATCTTTCAAGATCGGAAGAGCTTTTACGTGTGTAAAGATAGTATTATGGGTGGGGAGGCCTTATGTGATTCACTCCAGGTAAGAGAGGCTTTAGAGTGTTAGTGTAGATATGGAAATTTGGATTTCCGGGCTTAGGAGTGTAATTTAGGGCCTTATGTTTTCTAAGGCTATTTGGGCATTGACTCCCGATCCTTTGGTTTGGTTTGGTTGCCCCTACTAGGATGTGAAATATTTCTTAAGGCTTTTCATCCTACACTTCCAAGCTTAATTCTTTGGCCTCCTTTTTTTTTTATTGCTTTACCCCACCATGTCTTACTATTCTCCCTTTTCTTTTAGCCCTAAGAGTGATTGTTTCCATTATTGACTTTTTTCTTTTTAAATGATTTAAGGCCTTAAATCCGTAGATTTCTAGTTTATGGGCTTGAGGTGCTTGAAAAGGAAATTAGCTCTTCTTCATTTCAAAGGAAAATAATTTATCAGAAATAAAAGTTGTTCTTAAATGAGTGTTACTTAAATGAGCATAAACCAATCTTACCCTTATCTTCTAATCAACAACCCTAACCTCCTAATTGCCCCATCGTTGGGTGGTTCTTAATAGGGTTTGAATTTAAAATTTCTCTAAATAGGTCCAATGAGGTGAACAACAGATGATTGTGTTTAAGATTTAGAAATGAATGCCTAACTTCACTTTAATTTATGTATCACATTCAAAGTGAACCTCCTTTAAGGAATGATTCCAAAGTATCCTCACCATTATATTGCTCAACTCTCAAAGTATTTCGAAGGTTAGTGTATAGGATACCATTTGTCTCTTCTCATCCTAAACTTTTCAAAAAGTAAGTTACCGATTTCTCAAGGATAAGCCTGTTTTTTATTTGCCCAAGAAGAGGATTGGTTTTGCCTCTTAGTTTCTCAAATCATGCCCTAGTATTTGACTTTGTATTTTGGTTCAATTCATGATTGATCTTGGCTTTCTAAATAGATCAAGGGTTCTAGCTTGGCTTAGTTATTTTTAGGGGTTGAGGATTGTGCTTAAGTCGATTACCTTGATAGGTCGTGGTTCATGTTCGGATTGGCTACCTAACCTAGTGGCTTGTGTTTGGGTAGGCCGGATGGATAAGCCTAAGTTTTGTGTTTAGGTTGAATGCCTTGCTAAGTGGCCTATATTTGGGTAGGTTACTTGAATGGGCTTAAGGTTAATGTTAGCCAAGTGGCCTGTGTTTGGATTAGTTGGTGACAAAGGGCTCTTATTGGCTTTTTTAATAGATCGGAGGAGCTAGTGTAGTTTAAAAGCCAAGTGTTTGTGCTGGCTACTTGAGTGGACCAAAGGGCTCATGTTTGTTAAATGGGCCAAGGGGCTCATATTTGGCTTCCTTAATAGGTTCAGGGACCTCGTGTGGTTTGAAAACCAAATATTTGGGTTGGTTGCTTAAGTGGGCCAAAGGCTTGAGCTAGTGTTGGTTACTTGTGCCCATAAGGATTTATGGCCATTAGCAACTTTTCTTTTCATTTCTTTGTTTTTTGTTTTCAATATTTTTTTTTTCTTGGAGAGAGAAAGGTAAAGTTTTATTTTAAAAAAAAAAATTTACAAATAAGGATGGTGATTTTTAGGTTTCTATTTACAAGTCTATGGATTTTATTTACATTTCCCTAAATGAGATCGAATGATGGATAGATAACGGTTTAATGAAAGATTATTGACAATGATGGGAATGTTAAAGAATGATGAACGATGAACTAACGAGAGCTTTATTATTTTGAAAAAAAGGAAGATCAGAATACAAAAACAAAGGTAAAGAACCTAGCATTTATTTTGGAACTTTATTCCAAGCTCTTTATATCTGAACTGGAAAAACCCTACATTAAGTCCTATATACAAGCCTTAAGGTACTCTATCATCTCATAAGTATTCCCAATGACTTGTGCTAAAAGTGACCTTAAGGCCCGGTTGTGAGCTTCAGAACAATCAAGCTTTTCCTTCAAATAGGCAATTTCATCTCTCAACACCTACTCGCGAAACATAGAGGTGTCTAGTAGCCTACTGCTTTCTTAATCGCTCGCTTGGTTGTCCACTATCCTAAGTTTACACCTTTTATGGACAAAGATTAGTCATCAATGCAATAAATAAAAAAAAATGTAGAAATATGCAGATGTCAAGGTCATTTAGGATAATACTTTATTCCTTAGGTTGCAACCTTATTGTAATTTTCAAAAACTTGTTTACAAAAACTCTTGAACAATCGGTAGGGTTGCAATTTCTTAAGGGTAGTGTATTAACTCAAGCTTAGAAGGAAGTACATGTAATCAGGGTAGGTTCTAAAAGGTATTTAAGCTCTATGACCTCATTTGTTTTTAAAAAACACTTTCATTGGTCATATTGAGCTTAAGTGAGCTGGCTTAATTAATAGCGAGCGATGGTTACACCACAGCACCCAAAGTCTATACAATGGCCCCTCTCTTAAGATCCTAAGACGGCCTAGGTCTGACTGCATCTACCTTATATCTTTGATGCAACAAATGAACCCCTTATGTCTCAATGTATGCTATTTGCAAAGTAAATATGCTAATTAAAAGAAATATATATACGAAATTAATAACAAATAAACAAATGAATATATAAATAAATAAACAGACAACTAAACAACATGAGTATTTTGAAAAGCGATTTTAATTTCGAAATGTTTTTAAGTGGTTAACCCTCTTGATGTCCCTAGAGGAGTCGCCAAGCTATCAAGCCTAGACTTTCACCCTCTTAGTTCTTTTCATAAAATAGGCCTTCTTTAACCTGATCAATACCAAACCTTAACTAAAGTTTAAAAAAAAAATTGTTTCTTTTTTGTTTTGAAAACAATTTTAGAGTTGCCACCTAACTAGAGTCGGAAAAAACAATTAATTGTATCTAAGGGTTAGGAATTTTAAACCCTTACAAGTACCATTGACTTTCCAAAATTAGAATTAAACCTAAAAATCACCTTTTAATTTTGAAAGATAGAAATTAATTACCCTAATTAGATAAAACAAAATAATCCAAACTAAAGAAAAAGGGAAATTAAGAATTTTTTTTTTAATTTTCATCGTCACCCTATAAGTATCTACGTACTCATTAATTAGGATTAGATATACGCAGTTCTTTTAACGAAAATTTTAGTGGGTTAAATTGATTTTAATTTGGAAAACATGTCGACTTTATGTTTTTTAGTTCAATTCGGTTTATTTAAGGAAATTTCTAACAAATGAAGGTCTTAAATTGAAATTTTTATTTTTAGAAAATTTAAAAGAGCCCTAATTTTACAAAGGGTT
The DNA here is from genome assembly GCA_024138015.1 of Lumnitzera littorea. Taxonomy (NCBI): domain Eukaryota; kingdom Viridiplantae; phylum Streptophyta; class Magnoliopsida; order Myrtales; family Combretaceae; genus Lumnitzera; species Lumnitzera littorea. The sequence continues at coordinate 78,709,795 of JAMXBB010000006.1, read as the reverse complement.
AATTTATTTATTTATTTTTTTGATAAATCAATTTTCTAATGGACAAAAAGAAATCATTTATTCCTTCTATTTACTTACTTATTTTTTTCTATTTTATTTATTCTATATACTTTTTACTAAAAATAAATAAATAATTCTCTAAGCATCTTAGCGGTTGCCACTTCTTCCTCTCTTTCGCTCACACTTTCTACTTCAAACTGGGCCTTGTCTCTCTTTATGGTCTTGACTCAGTAATTTGGACATTGACTAGCCATATGTCCATAGCTAAGCCATTTAAAACATTTGATTTCTCAGGTTTTCGTCCCAGAACTCTAATGCTAGTCTCTTTAGATCTTAAGCTTCTCAGTCTTGCTCTTACTGCGGCCCTCGTCTGGTTGGCTCGACATCTGACTTCGGTATTCCACCTTGGAACTATTTAAAACTCTATCATTCATTGGTCGGCTCGATAGGCCACTCTTGTTTAGTATCAGTATTCGATTACTCGGCATTCAAATAACCTAGTTCTACCATTGCCTTTCAAATCTCTAGGCCATACGAATGGTTTCATCTAAAGTTATAAGGTTCTGTAGCTCCATGATGTTACCAATCTCAGTACGTAGTCTAAAGATGAACCGTGCTATAGTTCGGGTCTTAAGCTTGTCGACATCGCATTGTATCATGAGCAACTAAAACTCTCGGACATAGTCGTCTACAAATTTGTAACCTTACCTCAAGAATTAGAGTCATCATAAAGTGTCATGTTCATATTGTTTAGGAATGAACCTACTTCTTAGAACTCTCTTCATCTTGTTCTATGTTCGAACCTTGCATCGGGTCCTCAAGCGAACATTCTGTAGCTTCTTCTACCACATTGCTACATATCCAGAAAATTCTAATGTGGCTACTCTAATGCAGATAGCATCTTCATAATCATAGAAGTCGAATATCTTTTCGATCTTCTCTTCCTAGTCTAGGTAGTCATCAACACTACTAAACTCATTAAAGCTTGAAATCTATACCTTGAGATGTTCGATGCGTCTTCTCTGAACTCACGCTCATCAATCCCATCATACTAGTCTTCTCCTTCTTTGTACTCTTCCACTTCATCCAACTCTAACCTTCTCCTCGCGACTCTGTTAGCACATTGCAGTGGTACTTGGTTCACTAAAAAGGCTTCTGGAGCTCACTCATTCATCTACCTCCTCGGCCTATCTCTTGTTTCTTGGCCCTACTTAGCCACTCTCTTACGCGGTGCTATCTCTAAGACCTTGTTTACTAAGATAGCTAAGTTGGCCACAATAGCAGCAAGATCTTATATTTGCTCATTAGTAATACATGGTGTTTGTTAGGTAACTTGACCACAACCATGAGCATCACTCTCAACATCGTTAATCTCTCTCTGTATACTAAGGTTCAACATTCTCAACACAAAGCCTCAATAAAGACACTTCACTTAGATGCTTTCAACACACATACAAATAAATTAAACAGTAGATTGACTATCACTACACAACTCTCGGTCTCAACCTCAAGCTCTGATACCAAGAAATTATATGGTGTGCCTAAAGGCTTAGTTATCACTAGTACTTATTGTAGCAAATTTGACTAAAATGGGTCCTTTAAAATATCAAAGAAAATTAGAGGGAAATGGTCCACAAACGAACAAGAGAAGGTATCGTAAAGCTATTTGGAGGATGTGACTCACAAATGAACATAACACAACTTAACACCTCCCTTGATATGACGTACAAGTTGATGTTAAGGTCTACCTATCACTAATCCTGAGCTACTTAGCAAGATTAGATAAAAGTATATGAAAGATGGACCTAGAGAGGGTTGTCTCACAAGAACAGAATATTCAGTATTAAATGTATGTTAGTTCCGAATTACAAAGGAAAGGGACTATTTATAGTAAGTCCCTAAGACAACATTACAAATAAAGAAATTATAAGAAAGTATATATAAAAAGAGGATTCCTAGTACATATGAAAAAGGACAAAAGACAAAAATGGAAAAAGTAGTACAATGTTAGATGAGGTAGACAGATGGTAGTGCAACAATGGTCCTGTACGAATATTCTCTAAGCACAGCAGGCAAGAGGGATCAAGATGTTGTGGCAAAAAGGGGCTAGGACAAAAGAGATGGTAGCATGCTAAGAGAAAACTACTTAGCCATTTAAGTGAATCTCTTGTCACCCGATAAGAACCTCTCAGTAGCAGTTAGTTGGATTACTCGACACATGGTCCTAGTACATAGATCAATGTATGACAATGCAGGGAGCTTAAGGAGTTCAGCCACATTCCTTCAATGTAAACTTTTCCATCATTAGTAGGTTATCGAGATAGAGTTCTTCGAGTGAGGGATTGGAGTCCTCAGAGTCATGCACGAGTAATGGGACAGTTAGTCGGCAATTCATCAACATGGTTAAGGTGGAAGTGATCTCGAGGCTACCACCACTGTCTTCAATTAAGGCTGTACATAACTTCATAGGGCATGCAAGATTTTATGGGAGATTTCTCCAAAATAGCTAAACCTTCAACCAAACTTTTGGAAAAGGATGCACCATTTGAATTCAATGCTTGTTGTTTGGTGGCTTTTGAGGCATTAAAAGAGAAATTGACAAATGCTCCTATAATGGTAGTTCCAGATTGGACTCTACCTTTTGAGTTAATGTGTAATACGAGTGATTTTGTCATAGGCACAATTTTGGGACAGAGAAAATATAGATCCTTCTAACCTATATATTATGCTAGCAAGACACTCACTCAAGCCCAAGAGAACTACACCGCAACTAAAAAGGAATTATTGGCAATAGTCTTTGTTTTTGACAAGTTCTATCTATATGTCATTCTTTCAAAAGTGATTGTCTACATTGATCACTCATTATTGAGATATCTTCTAACCAAGTCTGATGTAAAACCAAGGTTGATTAGACAGGTGTTGTTGCTGCAAGACTTTAATTTAGAGGTAAGGGACAAGGAGGGAGTCAAAAATTAGGCTATTGATCATTTATCCAGATTAAATAACCCACATTTGAGGACACTATAAGAGGAAGATATCAATGACAAGTTTCTAGACGAAAGTTTATTTGTTGTTCATGCATCTGAGGACTAGGATACTTCGTGGTTTATAAATATAGAAAATTACTTAATGGGAAAGGTTTGAACATAAGACTTGGACTATCACAAGAGGAGGAAGTTCTTCTCATATTTAAAATATTTCTTCGAGGATGATCCATTTCTATTTCGAGTATGTGTTGACAAGATCATCCGACATCGTGTTTCCCATAAAGAGGGACAAAGTATCTTGTTCCATTATCATAGCTAGTCAGTAGGAGGCCACTATAGCTCCAATAGGACAGCTAAAAAGGTGTTAGAGGCTGGTTTTTATTGGCCAAGCATATTTTGGGATGCTTATGGATATGTGGAGGCTTACGATAGATGCCAAAGGATAGGGAACATCTCTAAGAGGGATGAAATGTCACAAAATTATATCTTGGAATGTGAAGTCTTTGACATTTGGGGAATAGATTTCACGAGGTCGTTCCTTTGTTCTTTAGGGAACAAGTATATTTTGGTAGTGGTAGATTATGTGTCGAAGTGAGTCGAAGCTTAACCCTTACCAACAAATGATGCTAGAGTTGGAGTGAGATTCTTAAAGAAGTTATTCACAAGATTTAAAGCATCTCGGGCATTAATTAGTGATAGGTGTACCCACTATCATAACTTAACAATATCATTATTGTGGTAGTTTACCATATACCATATAAAGACCTAAAATAACCCCCTTGTTGATCACATGCCTTTTATACGATACACAAGGCTCCTTCCACTCTATATTACCATCAGGCTCATAGATATACAATATCAAACAACTTAACTAAGATTTACCATTTAAATACAAAATAATGAAGTTAAAATGTAGATCCACAGAATTCGACAACAAAATACTGATCATAGTCCTCATGTTTTGGTGCTCTTTTAGGTGTAGTTTGGTTGTTGGGCTTTTTGTTATTGTTGAGCCTGATTTTTTCCCTCTCGATTCTTTTTAAATTAATTTTCTATAACCCAATTAGTATTAAACCCTACCCATTTAATACTGATCCTTGATTGGGGTTTAAAGAAAACTGGTTTTTATATTTTGAAAATGCTTTGGAGTAGCTAACTGACCAGAGTCGGGAAAAAAGTTAAGTTATAACCAATTGGGTTGATTGATTATAACTTAGCTACTAGTATTAACATGAAAACCAATTTTACAAAACAATTTTCTAAAATGAGAGATCTAAATCCTGGAGCTATCTTGTTAAACCCTAAATGGGTACCAATTTTTAACTTTCCAATTTTAAATTTTCTTTTCAAAAAACCCTTTTTCCATTTCTAAATGACAAATTATATCACACATGACTAAATTAATTAATGTACACAAATATTTACAAAGATGGAAAAATAAAACTTTCCATATTTTAAGTCGCCTCGTACTTACGTATGAGTGCTTACGTACTTGCTATTTGAGATCAGACTTTCGTAGTTCATTTCTTTGAAAATCTTTAGTGAGTTGAATTGATTTTAGTTTTGGAAAAAAGGCTGGGTTTACTTTTTTATCCGTTTTAATTTATTTAAGAAAAATTTCTAGGGGTCCTAATTAGGGTTTTATTTTTTGGAAATTCTAAAGTAGTCCTAATTTGGAGAAGGTTCATTTATTTTTATTCATTTGGAAAGAAAAATTTTCTAAGTTACTAAATAACTTGACTATTTATTTGTTATTTTTTATGTTTTATTATTATTTTTACTTTCTATTTTATTATTGTTTTAACTAAAAAGAATAAATGAAACTAATCTCTTCTTTTTCTCTTTTTTTTTATATTTTTCTTTTCTTTCTTTTTTTCTTCTTTTTCTTTTTCATTTTTTTCATTTTTTTTCATTTACAATTACATTTTGCAACAAACAAATAAACTAAAAGAAAAGGAAAAAACAAATAAATATAAAACTAGTAATGGAGACCGAACCAAAGGAAGAATGCGCAAGTTGTACTAGGGATCAGTCGAGTTAGTTTGATTTAGATCGGACGGGTCAGATCTTCGAGATGGAGCGGTTGTAGATTTAGGTCGGCTCAAGAGCAAATAATGGTAGTGATTGGGTGATGATTTAGAGGGCATTTTGATAGCCAAAACAATCGGGGGAAGGGATTTTTATGAGTTTCTTATTGGTTTTAGGGGGTATAGCGATGATGCCGTGGCCTAACTCGACTGTCGGTGGTTGTTGGTGTTGTTCATTACAGCGCGAGAGGGAGAGTCGAATGTGTTGTTATGGTTCAGTTTGGATGTGGTGCCCATGTACGTGGGTAGTGGAACTAGGTTATTTGGTTAGGTGGTCAGTGTATGGTGTTTAGGAGTATGTCATGTATGGGTAGTCTGGCCATGCTAGAGTCAGGTTCAATGTGGCCACGAATTGAGCAGCATATGGTAGCCACTGTGTATGGCTTTAGTGGTGCATGGTTTGGTAAGAGAGGGCTAGGTTATGTCATAATAGAAGGTTAGAGCCGAATGTGTGTTAGTAGTGTATGATGTATAGCGGAGAAGAAGAGAGATCGGTCTGGTGTAGTTCATGTTATGGATGAGAGAAAAGACTGCTGTTTGTGTTTGGGATGGTAGGTCGATTTAGGGTTGGGTAATGCCTATGAGTTTTGGGTGTTTGGTGAATGGCCAAGAGAGAAGGAGTTAAAGAGAAAGAGTGAGAAGGTCCATGAGAGAAGGCTAAGAGAGACCTAGTCCGTCGTATGTGTGTGTGTTGAAAATGGAACCCCCCTATACATTGTGTATGTTTTTGTTTTGGTTGAGGTAAGGGAGAATTAGCTGAGAGAAAAAGGGGGTCAATTGAGAGCGAAGGCCAAGAGAGATAGGTTGAAAGGGAGAGGAGGTTGATAAAGAGATAGGTTGAGATAGAGAGATAATCGAGAGAGAGAGAGAGAGGTTGGTTTCTAAAGAGAGAGAAGGAGTCCTCCCTTGTGTGTGTATGTGTAGTCGAAAATGAATTCCTACTCCCCCCTCTCTGCTTATGTATATATTTTTTTTTTTTGTTTTTTAAACGAGAAAGTAGGGGAAAAAAGGAATGGGGAGGAAAAAAAAAAGGAAAGAAAATTTGTTGTCTAGACCAATAATAAAGTACTACGTGTCACAATTAGACACATGGCCTAGTGATAGCTTGACATGTGGCAACGTACGAAGTTTGAAAAAGAAAAAGATAAAAGACAACTTCATGCCTCTGGTGAGTTTCGAACCCCTGATCTCTGACCAAACCCATAAACAATGTCCATGTACTTATCTGTTAGGCCGTTGGCCTCTATCTTGTTCATTGCTGTTTTTATGTGCAATTAAATTACATATATGAACAAGGTCAGCCTAGGTAAGATTCAAATCTATGCTCAAGCTTAACGGTCCTCTCTTTATTAAAAAAATGAATTATATTTAAACTATCTAAAAATTATTATTTTCTAAATTCCTTAAATATCTTTTTTTTTTCAATTTTTTCTATCTTTTGTGAATTTTTTTTCGATTTTTGTGTTTTTTCTAAATTTCTTATTTTTTTTATGATTTTTCTTATTTTGGTATTATTTTTGTACCTATCTAGAAATTCTTTTTTTTTTGTTTTCTTAATTTTTTATTTTTTACATTTTTTTCCTAAATCTCTTATTTTTGGGGTTTTCTTTAATTTTCTATTTTTTTTATTTTTCCTAATTTAAGACCCTTTACCCTATTGAGAAATTAAAATAAAATAAAAAAGAGGCAAAAATTGAGTATCTACAACTACTTTTTATGGTGAAGTTTGAATAAAATTTTGCTACAAGGATAAAAAAAAAAAGGACATTATTTTTGCTCCAAGGGTAGATTTTGTCCTAAGGAATGCCCTAGCTAGTTATCTTAAGCTCAGTCTACTTGGGATTTGGTGAAGAGAGGGATGATGCTCTAAGAGTTGGCTGAAAGACTAAAAGGGAAATTGAAGTTTGGTTGTGCTCTTATGAGCTGACGAACTAAGGTGAAACGGATAAAGCACTCCTTGAGTTGGCTAAGGTACTAAAAAGAATAAGAAAACTTGGTCGTGCCCCAATGAGCTAACTAACTAAACGGGCAAAGTGCTCTTAGAGCCAGTTAAGGCTCTAAATTGAATGAAAGGGCTAAGCACTCTTAAAGCTGGCTAAGGCCCTAAACCAAATTAAATGGGTAAGTGCTTCTTGAGCTGGCTAAGGCCCTAAACTAAACTGAATGGGTAACTGAATGAGAAAACTTGGTTTTGCTCTAATGAGCTGACTAACTAAAGCGGGCTAAGCACTCCTAATGTTGGCTAAGGCCCTAAATTAAATAAGAAAACTTGGTCATGCCTTAATGAGCTAACTAACTAAGGCAAGTTAAGCGCTCCTAGTGCTAGCTAAAGCCCTAACTAAATGAAATAGGTAAGCATTCCTTAAGCTAGCTAAGACCTTAAACTGAATGAGAAAACTTGGTTATGCCCTAATGAGCTAACCAATCAGGGCAGGTTAAGCACTCCTAGAGCTAGTTAAAGCCCTAAATTAAATAAAAAAACTTGGTCATGCCCCAATAAGCTGACTAACCAAGGTGGGTTAAGTGCTCCTAGAGCTAGCTAAGGCTTTAAACTAAATGAAAAAAACTTGGTCATATCCTAATGAGTTGACTAACTAAGGTAGGCAAAGCGCTATTAGAGCTAGCTAAGACCCCAAAAGATGTTGAAAACTTAGTCATACCCAATGAGTTGACTAACTAAGCCAGGCAAGCATCATTTAGGGTCTAACAATTTTTAAGCTAGAATCGATTTAGAGAACCTGATTGTGCTCCTTTGAGCTGATTGAATAAGCTGGTAACATCTCTCGGGGACTAGCAACCCTAACATTTGGAACCAATTCAAGATAACCTTAGAAGTTCTCCTTTAAGCTGATTGACCTAAGCGAGAGCGTCTATAGGGGACTAGTAACCTTAAATTTTAGAATTGGTTTAAGATAAACTAGATAGTACGCCTCTAAGCTAACTAATTATGTTAGAATGGGTGAAAAGCTCCTAAAGCTGGCTAAGACCCTAAATTGAAACTTGGTAGTGCTCTTTTGAGCTGACTAACTTAGGCAGGAGCATCTTTCAAAAACTAACAACCCTAAGTTAGGATCGATTTGAAGAACTTGGTCATGCCTTTGTAGGCTCACTAACATAAGTGGGAGTGTCTCTTAAGGACTAGCAAACCTAACTTTTGGAACAATTTGAAGAACCCAGTCATGTTTTCTAGGCTTACTAGCATAGGTAGGAGCATCTCTCAAGAACTAGCAACCTTAAGCTAGGATCAATCTAGAAAACTAGGTTGTGCCTCTCTAAGCTCACTAACATAGGTAGGAGCATCTCTTAAGGATAACCAACCTTAAGATGGGATCGATTTAAAGAACCTAGTTATGCCTTTCTAGGTTCATTAACCTAGGTGGGAGCGCCTCTCTAGGACCATCAACCCTATGTTGTGATTGATCTGAAGAACCTGATTATACCCTTTTAGGCTCACTTGCCTAGGTAGAAGCATCTCTTAAGGACTAGTAACCCTAACCTAAGATGGTTCTAAAGAACCTGGTCACGCCTTTCTAAGCTCACTAACCTAGGAAGGAGCATCACTTTAAGACTAACAACACTAAGTTGGGATTGATTTGAAGAACCTGGTGGTGCCACTCTAAGCTTACTAACTTAAGTGGAAGCGTCTCTCTGGGACTAGCAACCTTAAATTTTGGAATGATCTGAAGAACCTAGTCGTGCCTCTCTAGGCTCACTAACCTAAGTAGTAGCATCACTCAAGGACTGACAACCTTAAGTAGGGATTGATCTTGAAAACCTAGTTGTGCCTCTCTAGTCTCACTAACCTAAGCGAGAACATCTCTCATGGACTACCAACCTTAAGCTTAGATCACTTTGAAGAACTTGCTCCTCTTTAGACTCACTAACTTAGATGAGAGCATTTCTTGGGGGACTAGCAACCTTGAGCTAGGATTGATCTAAAGAATCTAGTTATACCTCTATAGGATCACTTACCTAAACAGGAGCATATCTCGAGGACTAACAATTCCAAGATGTGATCTACTTGAAGAACCTAGTCATGCCTCTCTAGGCTCACCAACTTAGGCAAGAGCGTCTCTTGGAGATTAATAACCCTAAGCTAGGATCGATTACTAACCTAAGCAAGAGTATCTCTCAAGGACTAGCAACCTTAAGCTAGGATCGATATGAAGAACCTCGCCGTACCTCTCTAAGCTTACTAACCTAAGTGGGAGCATCTCTCAAGGACTAGAAACGCTAAGCTGAGATAGAACTGAAGAACCTGGTTGTGCGACTAACCTAGGCATGAGCGTCTCTTAGGGACTAGCAACCCTAAATTTTGGAACGATCTGAAGAACCTAGTCACACCTCTATAAGCTAACTAATTTAGGCAGAGTGTCTCTTAGGTACAAGTAACCCTAAGTAAGGATCGATCTAGAAAACCCGGTCATGCTTCTTTAAGCTTGTTAATCTAAGTTGGAGTATCTCTCAAGAACTAGCAACCCTAAGTTAGGATTGATCTAAAGAACTTGGTTGTGCTTCTCTAGGCTCACTAATCTAGGTAGAAGCGTCTCTTAGGGATTAGTAACCCAATGTTGGGATCAATTTGAAGAACCTAGTCATGCCTCTTTAGGCTCACTAACTTAGGTAGGAGAGACTCTTGAAGACTAACAACCCTAAGCTAGGATCATTCTGAAGAACCTGGTCGTACCTCTCTAGGCTTACTAACTTAGGTGGGAGCATCTCTTAGGGAGTAACAACCCTAAGTAGGGACCAATTTAGAAAACCTGGTTATGCCTCTCTAGGCTCACTAACCTAGGTGAAAGCATCTCATGGGAACTAGTAACCCTAAATTTTGGAACAATCTGAAGAACCTGGTAGTACCGCTCTAGGCTCATTAATATAGATAGTAATGTCTCTTAGGGACTAGCAACCTAAAGTTAAGATCAATCTAGCAAATGTGGTCATGCCTCTCTAGGCTCACAAACTTAGGTAAGAACGTCTCTTAAGGATTAACAACCCTAAGTTGGGATCAATCTAAAGAACCCAGTCCTACCTCTTTAGGCTCACTAACCTAGGCAGGAGCATCTCTTAAGGACTAGCAACTTTAAATTTTTGAATGACCAAAAGAACTTGGTCGTACCTCAGTAAGCTCACTAACTTAGGCGAGAGCATCTCCTAAGCAATAGCAACCTTAAGCTGGGATCGATTTAAAGAACCTGGTTGTGCTACTCTAGGCTTACTAATCTAGGCATGAGCGTCTCTTAGGGATTAATACCCCTAAATTTTGGAACAATCTAAAGAATTGGTCGTGCCTCTTAAGGCCAACTAGCCAAAGGGAGAGTATCTTTCAAGTACTAGCAACCCTAAGTTGTGATCGATCTGGAAAACCTAGTCGTGCCTCTCTCGGCCCATTAACCTAAGTAGGAGTGTCTCTCGGGGACTAGTAACCCTATGTTAGGATCATTTTGAAGAACTCGGTTGTACCTCTCTAAGCTCATTAATATAGGCGGGTGCGACTCTTAAGGATGAGCAACTCTAACCTAAGATTGATTTGAAGAACTTGGTCGTACCTCTCTAGGCTCACTAATCTAGGTGGGAGCGTCTCTCGAGGACTAGCAACCCTAGGTAGGGATTGATCTAAAGAACCTAGTTGTGCCTCTCATTGCTTATTAACCAAGTCGAGTGTTTCTCCAGGGCTAGCAACATTAAAGTTTGGAATGATCTAAAGAACTTGGTCGTACCTCTCTAGGTTCATTAACCTAAGTGGGAGCATCTCTTAGGAAGTAGCTACCTTAAGCAGGGATCAATCTAAAAAGCCTAGCCGTGTCTCTCTAGGCTTACTAACCTAGGCAGGGGCGTTTCTCGAGGACTAGCAATCCAAAATTTTGGAAAGATTGGTAATACCAAGTCGTGCCTCTCTGAGCTCACTAACCTAGGCGAGAGCATCTCTCATGGTCTAGCAACCCTAAGTTAGGATCGATCTAGAAAACCTGGTTATACCTTCTAGGCTCACTAACATAGGTAGAAGTGTCTCTCAAGGACTAGCAACCTTAAGCATAGATCGATCTAGAAGGCTTGGTCATGCCTCTTTAAGCCCACTAACCTAGGCAGGAGTGTCTCTTAAAGACTAACAACCCTAAATTTTTGAATGATCTGAAGATCTTCGTCATGCCTCACCAAGCTTACTAATCTAGGTAAGAGCGTCTCTTAGGGACTAGCAACCTTATGTTGGGTCAATCTAGAAAACCTAGTCGTGCCTCCCTAGGCTCATTGACTTAGGCTAGAGTCCCTCTCGAGGACTACAAACCCTAAGCTGGGATCAATCTAAAGAACCTTATCATGCCTCTTTAAGCTCGCTAACGTAAGCGGGAGCATCTCTCGAGAGCTAACAACCTTAAGTTAGGATTGATTTGAAGAAATTGGTCACACCTCCTTAAGCTCACTAACATAGGTAGAAGTATCTCCTAGGGATTAGCGACCCTAGATTTTTAAACAATTTGAAGAACCTAGTCTTGCCACTCTAGGCTCACTGACCTAGGTAGGAGCATCTCTTAGGCACTAGCAACCATAACCTAGGATCGATCTAAAGAACCTGGTTGTGCCTCTCTAGGCTTCACTAACCTTGATAGGAACGTCTCTCAGGGATTAGTAACCCTAAGTTAGGATCGATCTAAAGAACTTGGTCATGCCTCTCTAGGCTCACTAACTTAAGTGGAAGTGTCTCTCAGGGACCAGCAACCTTAAATTTTAGAACGATCTCGAGAACCTAGTCGTGTCTCCCTAAGTGAGAGCAGCTCTTAAGGATTAGCAACCGTAAGTAAGAATCGATCTTGAAAACTTAGCAGTGCCTCTCTAGTCTCACTAACCTAGGCGGGAGCATCTGTCGTGGACTACCATCCTTAAGCTGGGATAGCTCTAAAGAACCTATTTATGTCTCTCTAGACTCACTAACCCAGGAAGGAGCATTTCTTAGGGGACTAGCAACCCTGAGCTAGGATTGGTCTAAAGAATTTGGTTATGCCTCTCTAGGCTCACTAACCTAGGCAGGAGTGTCTCTCAGGGAGTAGCAATTCCAAGCTGCGATCTACTTGAAGAACCTGGTCATGTTACTCTAGGCATACGTGAGAGCATCTCTCGAAGACTAACAACCCTAAGCTGGGATCGATCTGAAGAAGCTAGTCATACCTCTCCAGGCTCACTAACCTTCGCAAAAGCGTCTCTTGGGGACTAACAACCCCAAGCTTAGATTGATCTAAAGAACCTCATTGTACTCCTCTAAGCTCTGTAACCTAAGTGAGAGCGTCACTTAGGGATTAGCAACGCTAAGCTAAGATTAAACTAAAGAACCCGATCGTGCCACCCAAGGCTCACTAACCTAGGTAAGAGCATCTCTCGGGGACTAACAACCTTAAATTTTGGAATAATCTAAAGAACCTGGTCATACCTCTCGAGGCTAACTAATTTAGGTGGGAGCGTCTCTTAGGTACTAGTAACCCTAAGCTAGGATCAATTTGGAAATCCTAGTCATGCCTCTATAGGCTCATTAATCTAAGTAAGAGCATCTCTTAGAGACTAGCAACCCTAAGCTAGGATTGATCTAAAAAGCTTAGTCGTAACTCTCTAGGCTCACAAACCTAGGTGGAAGCATCTCTCAAGGACTATTAAACTTATGTTAGGATCGGTTTGAAGAACCTGGCAATGCCTTTCTAAGCTCCCTAACCTAGGTAAGAGCGACTCTCGAGGACTAGCAACCCTAGGTTGGGATCGATTTGAAGAACCTAGTTACGCATCTCAGGGCTCATTAACCTAGGCGAGAGTGTCTCTCTAAGGCTAGTAAACCTAAACTTTAGAACAATTTGAGGAACCTGGTCATGCCTCTTTAGGCTCACTAACCTAGGTGAGAGCATCTCTTAGGGAGTAGCAACCCCAAGCAGCGATTGATCTAAAGAACCTGGTTATGCCTCTCTAGACTCACTAACTTAAGCGAGAGTGTCTCATGGGGACTAGCAATCCTAAATTTTGGAACAATCTGAAGAACCTAGTCATACTTCTCTAAGCTCACTAACTTAGGTAGGAGTGTCTTTTAGGGACTAACAAACTTAAGTTATGTTCAATCTAAAAAACCTAGTCATGCCATTCTAGGCTCACTAATTTAGGTAGGAGCATCTCTGAAGGACTAATAACCCTATGTTAGGATTAATCTAAAGAACTTGGTCTTGCTTCTCTGGGCTCACTAACTTAGGCGAGAGCGTCTCTTGGGAACTGGTAACCTTAAATTATTGAATGACCTAAACAACTTGGTTATACCTCACTCACTAACCTAGGTGGGAGCATCTCTCGAGGAATAGCAACCCTAAGCTATGATCAACCTAAAGAACTTAGTCGTACCACTCTAGACTTACTAATCTAAGCATAAGCACCTCTTAGGGATTAGCAACCTTAAATATTGGAATGATCTAAAGAACAAGGTCATACCTCTTAAGGCCAATTAGCCAAGGTAAAAGTGTCTTTCAAGTACTAGTAACCCTAAGCTAGGCTCGATCTAGAAGACCTAGTCATGCCTTATTACGTTCATTAACCTAAGTTGGAGTGTCTCTCATGAACTAGCAACCCTAAGTTGGGATCAATCTGAAGAACCTTATTATGCCTCTCTAGGCTTAGTAACCTAAGTAAGGGCGTCTCTCAAGGAGTAGCAATGCTAAGCTAGGATCGAATTGAAGAACCCAGTTGTGCCACCTAAGGTTCACTAACCTAGGCATGAACGTCTTTCAGGGACTAGCAACCCTAAATTTTGGAATGATCTAAAGAATCTAGTCATACTATCTAAGTTAACTAATTTAGGTAGGAGCATCTCTTAAGTACTAGTAACCCTAAGCTAGGATCGATCTAGAAATCCCAATCATGCCTCTATAGGCTCGTTAATCTAAGATGGAGCATCTCTTGAGGACTAGCAACCCTAAACTAGGATAGATCTAAAGAACTTGATTATACCTCTCTAGGCTCACTAACCTAGGTGGAAGCATCTTTCGGGGACTATCAACCCTATGCTAGGATTGATTTGAAGAACTTGGTCATACCTCTCTAGGCTTACTAACCTAGGTGAGAGCGACTCCTAAAGACTAGCAACCTTAGGTTAGGATCAATTTGAAGAACCTAGTCATGCCTCTTTAGGATCACTAACCTAGGCGAGAGTATCTCTCTAGGGCTAGCAAACTTAAGCTTTAGAACAATTTGAAGAACCTAGTCATGCTTCTCTAGGCTCACTAACCTAGGCGGGAGTGTCACTTAGGGAGTAGCAACCCCAAGCAGGGACCAATCTAGAGAACCTAGTTGTACCTCTCTAGACTTACTAACCTAGGCAAGAGCATCTCACAAGGATTAGCAACCCTAAATTTTGGAACGATCTGAAGAACCTAATCATACCTCTCTAAGCTTACTAATCTAGGCGGGAGTGTCTCTCAAGGACTAGCAACCCTAAGTTAAGATCAATCTGGAAAACTTGGCCGCACCTCTCTAGGCTTACTAACCTAAGCAAGAGCATCTCTTAAGGATTAGCAACCTTAAGTTGGGATCGATCTAAGAACCTGGTTGTGCTACTATAGGCTCATTAATCTAAGCATAAGCACCTCTTGGGAATTAGCAACCCTAAATATTGGAACAATTTGAAGAACAAGGTCATACCTCTCAAGGCCAACTAGCTAAAGCAAGAGCGTCTTTCAGGTACTAGCAACCCTAAGTTGGGATTGATTTGGAAAACTTGGTCATGCCTTTCTAGGCTCCTTAACCTAAGTTAGAGTATCTTTCGGAGACTAGTAACCCTAAGCTGGGATTGATCTGAAGCACTCGATCATGCCTCTCTAAGCTCACTAACCTTGGCAGGAGCATCTCTCAGGGATGAGCAACCCTAACCTAGAATCGATTTGAAGAACCCCGTCATGTCTCTCTAGGATCACTAACCTAAGTGGGAGCGTCTTTCTGAGACTAGCAACCCTAAGCTGGGATCGATTTGAAGAACTCGATTATACTTCTCTAAGCTTACTGACCTAGGTGGGAGTGTTTCTCTAGGGCTAGCAACACTAATGTTTGGAATGATCTTAAGAACCTAGTCATATCGCTTTAAGCCCACTAACCTAAGTAAGAGCGTCTCTTAAGGAGTAGTAACCTTAAGCAGAGATCAATCTAGAAAGCCTAGTTGTGCCTCTTTAAGTGCACTAAATTAGGCGGGATTGTCTCTCAAGGACTAGCGACCCAAAATTTTGAAAAGATTGGAAGTACTTAGTCATGCCTCACTAAGCTCACTAACCTAAGCGGGAGTATGTCATAAGGACTAGCAACCCTAAGTTAGGATCGATCTGGAAAACTTGGTCATGCCTCCTAGGCTCACTAACATAAGTAGGAGCATCTCTCAAGGACTAGCAACCATAAGTTAGGATCGATCTAAAGAACCTTATTATGCTTCTCTAGGCTTACTAACCTAGGTAGGAGCATCTCAAGGACTAGCAACCATAAGTTAGGATCGATCTAAAGAACCTTGTTATGCTTCTCTAGGCTTACTAACCTAGGTAGGAGCATCTCTTGAGGACTAATAACCTTAAATTTTTGAATGATCTAAAGAACTTAGTCATGCCTCATGAGGCTCACTAACTTAAGCGGGAGCATCTCTTAAGGACTACCAAACCTAAGCTGGATCGATTTAGAAAACCTGGTCTTGCCTCTCTAAGCTCATTGACTTAGGCAAGAGTATTTCTCAGGGCCTAGAAACCCTAAGTTAGGATTGATCTAAAGAACTTGGTCTTACCTCTCTTGGCTCGCAAACCTAGGTAAGAGCATCTCTCGGGGACTAACAACCTTAAGTTGGGATTGATCTAAAGAACCCAGTCGTGCTACTCTAAGCTTACTAACCTATGCGAAAACGTCTCTCGAGGACTACCGATCTTAAATTTTAGAATTGGTGATGAGAGGAAGTGCCCTTTGGCCTTACTTAAGAAGAATTAGTAAAAGAATGCACCTTATTGGCTTGTTAAAAGAAATCAATGATGAAAGGATGTGCCCTTTGGGCTTACTAAGAAGATTTGATAAGGAGAAGCACCTTATGAGATGGCTTGAGAGAAATTAGTGAAAGAAAGCACCCAACGAGCTCACTAAGAGAATTTGATGAGGAGAAGCACCTTGTGGGCTCGCTTAAGAGGATTTGATGAAGAGAAGCACCTTGTGGGCTCACTTGAGAGAAATTGGTGAAAGAAAGTGCCCAATGGGTTTATTAAGAGAACTTAGTGAAGAGAAGCGCCTTATAGGCTCCCTAAAAGGAGTTGATTATGAAAGGAAGCACCCTTTAGGCTCACTAAGAGGATTTAATAAAGGGAAGTGCCTTATAGGCTTGCTCAATACCCCAAAGGAAGATGATGAAAGAGGGGTTGAAAGCTAGTTAGTAGCCTAGAAAGAAAGATGAGACAACACCCTAAAGGCTAGTGGGATCCTTAAAATGAAAAATGGGATAGTGCCATTAAGGTTGGCTAAATCCTAAAAAGAATAAAAGAGAAGTCCTTACTCTAAGAGTTTACTGAAACCATAAAAAGAATAGAAAATGGGATAGTGATCTAAGAGTTGGCTAAGATCCCAAAAAGTGAAAGACGGGACAATGCTATAAAGATTAATTGGAACCTTGAAAAGAAAAAGAGGACAACGCTCTAAGAGCTAGCTTAAACCTTAAGAGGAATTCGATGAAAGTGAGGGTAGCGCTTTGAAGTTGGCTAGTACCCTAAAAAGAAGGATAGGACAGCACCCTAAAGGCAAACTATAACAA
The DNA here is from genome assembly GCA_024138015.1 of Lumnitzera littorea. Classification (NCBI taxonomy): domain Eukaryota; kingdom Viridiplantae; phylum Streptophyta; class Magnoliopsida; order Myrtales; family Combretaceae; genus Lumnitzera; species Lumnitzera littorea. The sequence continues at coordinate 78,692,939 of JAMXBB010000006.1, read as the reverse complement.
GAGTAAGTCGGCGCTCTAAGAGCTAGCTAGAACCCTAAAAGGAATAAGAGAATGGGTCAACGCTCTAAGAGTTGGCTAAAACCCTAAAAAATGAAAGACGGGATAGCGTCTCCTAAAGGCTAATTGAAACCCTAAAAAGAGTAGAAAAAGGGATAGTGCTCTAAGAGCTGACTTAAACCCTAAAAGAAGTTGACAAAGGATTGAAGAAGTAAAGAAAGGAAAGCAACCAGTTTTAAAAGACTTCTTGACTTGGAAAAGTATTTATAGGGAAATTGTTGAAAAACCATTTATGAAAAAATGCATTAAAGATAGGTCCCTTGATTTGAAAAAGGGTTTAAGGATATTAAAACTACAACTTGGAGGAATGATCTAGACTATTAAGGTTAATTAAAAAAAGTGACCTCCTTGAAAAGGAATGGATGAATTGAAAGCTTGGCTACTTGAGCCAATACGGATTGGAATAAAATCTTATGACAAGTCTTTACTTTCTCTCTCTTCTCTCTTCTCTTTCCTCATTTTTTTTTTAAGTTTTGCCAATGGGTATAAATTATTATTTAAGGAATAAGCTTATAACCACCCTTACCTTTAGTAATCATGTAGAGTTTCTTAATGCTCATGACCTTAGGGCTTTCTCATGGGGCTTTCGTGATTTCAAGGCATTCCTTTCTTAAGGAAATAATAACCCATGATTAGTTCAGTCAAAGAGAGCTTCTTTGCTAACTCTCAGTCTAGATATCACTCTCGACTACAGTTCCAAAAATTATACTTCATTTTGTAAGTGACATGCTTTGATAAATCCGTTAGGTCTTTTTCAGTTCAACATTTATGAATTTAGGCTTTTGGTCCAAGGGTTTTAAAAAGGACTAATGAGGAGGCTTATTTTGAAAGAAATATTTTTATTTATCTTAAGTGTACAAGTCAAGGGCCTTAAGGAAAAATTAGAAGTATGCTTGCCCTTGTTTCAAAAATAAGTTTTATTAAAGATAGATTATCTTTCGAGATCAGAAGAGCATTTATTGTATAAGGGTGGTAATGTAAGTAGGAAGGGTTTTTGTGATTCAACATTGGTAAGAGAAGCTTTAGAGTTGATATAGATATTTTAGGTTTCCAAGCATTTAGAATGTGATTCAGGGCCTCGTGTTTTTGGGGGTTATTTTGATTCCTGGCCTTTTGATTCGATTTAGCTGCCCCTACCAGGATGTGAAATATTTCTTGAGGCTTTCATCTTATGCTCGGGCCTAATTCTTTGGCCTCTTTTCCTCCCCTTTTTTTTTCTTTCTTTTTTAATTGCTTTGCCCCGCTATCTCTTACTATTATCTCTCTTCTTTTGGCCCTAAGAGTGATTGTCTCCATTGACGAATTTTTGCTTTTTAAACGATTCAAGGCCCTAAATCCATAGATTTAGTGCATGGGCTTCATGTGTTTGAAAAGGAAATTAGCTCTTCTTCATTTAAAAAAAATTAATTTATCAAAAAAATTCATTTTTGAATTAATGTTACTTAAGTATAAACCAATCCTACCCTTATCTCTTAATCAATAACCCTAACATTCGAATTACCCCATCGTAGGGTAGTTTTTGACAAGGTTTAAATTTGAAAATTCTCCAAATTGGTCCAATGAGGTTAGGGTAGATTAGTTATAACTTAGCTACTAGTGTTAACAAGAAAAACCAATTTTACAAAACTGTTTTCTAAAACGAGAGATCTAGATCTAGGAGCTATTCATTAAATCCTAAACGAGAACTACTTTTTAACTTTTTAATTTTAAATTTTCTTTTCAATAATACCCTTTTTCTATTTCTAAACAACATAAATATTTATAAAGATGGAAAAATAAAACTTTCCATATTTTAAGTCACCTCGTACTTACATACAAGTGCCTACGTACCCACTATTCAGGATTAGACTTCCATAGTTCCTTTCTTTGAAAAATTTTAGCAGGTTGAATTTATTTTAGTTTTGAAAAAAATGTCAAGTTTACATTTTTACCCATTTTAATTTATTTAAGAAATTTTTCTAAGGGTCTTAATTAGGGTTTTATTTTTGGTAATTTTAAAGTAATCCTAATTTAGGGAAGGTCCATTTATTTTTATTCATTTAGAAAGAAATTTTTTCTAAGTTATTAAATAACTTTACTATTTATTTGTTATTTTTATTTATTATTATTATTTTTACTTTCTATTTTAACATTATTTTAACTTGAAAAAATAAATGAAACTAATCTTTTCTTTTTCTCTTTTTTTTTCAATTTTTTTTTTCATTTACAATTAAATTTTGCAGCAAACAAATAAATTAAAAGAAAAGGAATAAATAAATAAATAACTATGATTAGAGATCGGACCAAAGGAAGAATATATGGGACATACTAGGGCTCGGATCGAGTCAATTTGATTCAAATCGAACAGGTCGGTTCAGTTCGGGGTGGATCTTTAGGTCATAGTGGTTATGGATCTAGGGTGGCTTAAGAGCAAGTAATGGCAGCGTTTGGGTAGTGATTCAGAGGGCATTTCAACAACCAAAACAATCAGGGAGAGGGCTTTATGTGAGTTTCTTATTAGTTTTGAAGGATGGAGGGACGATACTATATCCTAAATCAGCCATCGGTAATGGTTGGTGGTGTTTGTTGTGATGGTGGGTCATGCAAGAAGGAGAGCCAAAGGTGTTGTTAGGGTTCGATTCGAATGTGGTGGCCGTACGAGGAGTAGCCATGTGAGAGGGTAGTGGAAGTGGGTTGTTTGGTTGGGTGGTTAGAGTGTAATGTTTGGGAGTGTATCATATACGTGTAGTCTAGCCGTACTAGAATTGGGTTCAGTGTAGCCATGGATTGAGAAGCACATGGTAACTGTTGTATGTGGCTTAAGTGGTGCGTAGTTTGGTGAGAGAGGGCTAAGCTGTGTCATGAGAGAGGGTTAGAGCAAAGTGTGTATTGGTGGTGTGTGATGTACAGTGGATAAGAAGAGAGGTTGGTCTAGTATGGTTTGTATTGTAAACGAGAGAAAGGACCACTGTGTATGTTTGGGATGGTGGGTCGATTTGGTGTTAGGTAGCACTTATAAGTTTTAGGTGTTCGGTGAGTGATCGAAAGAGAGGGAGTTAGAGAGAGAAAGTGAGAGGGTCCAAAAGAGAAGCCTAAGAGAGACCTAATCTGCCGTATATATGTGTGTTGAAAATGGAACCCCCCTATATGTTGTGAGTGTTTCTGTTTTGGTTATGGTGAGGGAGAATTAGCTAAGAGAGAGAGGGGGTCAACTGAGAGAAAAGGTCGAAAGAAAGGAGGCTAAGAGAGAGATAAGTTGAGATAGATAAATAGTAGAGAGAGAGAGGTTAGTTTTTATAGAGAGAGAGAAGGAGTCCCCCTTACGTATACGTCTGTGTTCAAAAATGAATTCGCACCTGCCCCTCCCCCCCTCTCTCTACCTATATGTATCATTTTTTTTTTGTTTTTTAAATGACAAAGTGAGGAAAAAAAGGAAAGGGGAGGAAAAACAAAAGGAAAGAAAATTTGTTATCTAGACCAATCATAAAGTGCTACGTATCATTAGACACATGACCCAATGATAGCTTAACATGTGGCAACACACAGAGTTTGAAAAAAATAAAGATAAAAGACATCTTCATGCCACTAATGAGTCTTGAACCCCTAATCTTTGGCTACACCTATATATAATGTCTATGTGCTTATTCGTTAGGTCGTCGGCCTATACATTGTTCATATGTGCAATTAAATTACACATATGAATAAGGTCAACTTGAGCAAGATTCAAATTTATGTTCAAGCCCAATGGCCTCTCCTTATTAAAAAAATCTATTCTATTTAAACTATTTAAAAATTATTATTTTCTAAATTCCTTAAATCTCTTATTTTTTTCAATTTTTTCTATCTTTTGTGAATTTTTTTTTTCAATTTTTCTAATTTTTTCAATTTTTTGTATTTTTTCTACAATTCTTTTTTTGTTGTGCTTTTTCTTATTTTTGTATTTTTTTTTTATCTTTCTAGAATTTCTTATTTTTGAGTTTTCTTAATGTTCTATTTTTTGTATTTTTTCCTAAATCTCTTATTTTTCAAGTTTTCTTTAATTTTCTATTTTTTTTTTTGTATTTTTCCTAATTTAGGACCCTTTACTTTATTGAGAAAATAAAATTAAATAAGGGCAAAAATTGAGTATCTATAATTATCTTAAGAAATCTTTTTAGGCTTAGGCTTAGAACATTATTCTAAGCTTAAACCATTCTTCAAAATCAAAATTCATTCTTGTTTTATAGCCTTGGTGTTATTACATTTTCTAGGACTTTTATGTGGACTTATAGGTTTGTTTTTAGTCTAAACTAAAGTTGGTAACTTTGTCGAGCTTAAAGAGTTTTATGTGGGCTTCTTATGGGTCTTAAAACAACTTTTTTTGAGTGATTTAGGTGTTGGTAAGAAATTTGGTGAAGCCTCAACTTGGAGTTCTAAGCTTGTTTTGAATGTTTTAGCTCAATTTTGAGTTTTAGGCTTTATATGCTTACTATACTTGCTTTGGTTGGTTGTTTCTCTTTGTTTACTTAGTTTTATCATATTTTTAAGTAAGTGTTCTTATAGCTCCAAATCTAGATGTCTTGGTTCAAGGGCTTCTAACTTGGTTTCTCAACTTGTTCCATCACTTTTTTAAGTTTAGGTGTTAGATCAAGAACCCACACTATTTATATTCTAACTCCAACTTAACTTCTCTTTCATGAGATAATTATCTAGTTTATGTACTACATAAAAATGATAGATAACATACTTATCATAAATTCTATGCCATAGTTTACATCTCAAAAAGTTGATTTTTTCATAAAACATCATGTATTAGATTTCTCATTTACCTCAAGCTACATTTAAGCATGTTTAACTTAATAAAAGTGAAAATAACACTTAAAGGACCTACATATACTTCACGTCCAGCATGCTATCCTCTCATTCATGTACACATTTTATGATTTTCTCAACTTAAAATCTCACATTCTAAGTGTTAGACATGCATCTTACGTAATACCAACTTAGTATGCTCATAGTCCATCCTTCATGAAACGGATTCATAAGCTTATTACATAAGGTAGTCTAGCTAATTTATTAACTTATGTTCATGCCAATATCTTCATGCAAATATAGTCTCTTAACATAGTATACTAGAGTACTTAACAAGGAAAATAACTTACTTGTCCTAAATGCATAAAATAAGTGGTTGTGCACTAAGAGTCTAATCTTGCTCCTTGTTTGCTCTTCCTTTTCACAAGCTCTTTTAGTGACCATAGTCTTGATATTTAAGGTAGGTTTTAAGGATGTTCCAAGGTTTCCTAAAACGGTTTTTCAGTAGACAATGGAAAGCAAAAAAATGAAGATGTGCTATGAGATGTAGTGGCAAACGTATGGCAGCAAGTGTAGGTTTTGTAGGTTTTGATTTCTTCTTTTGTTTTGTAAGTTTGAAATGTGGAAAAAGGAAATGAAAGAGGAGAGTAAATGAGTGAGAGTGCCGCTTGGAAATGTGTGTTGTAAATCCAAAAACCTCCTTTTTTTTCACTTATACTTAACACAAAAGTCAATCCTTGAAGTGATTGGATGATGTAAGTATTAAGGGGTGAATAGTGCTTGTGAAAGACTTTGTTTTGATGTATGAATGACAAGGCATGGCTCCCCCATACTCTTTCCCTACAAATGGCCATTATATGTCCCCTTAGGGGCATAGTCCTTGTCATTTCACATTTTTAAAAAATGGTTGATAAGGGGTTGTGATAACTTATCCACATATAGTATAAGTTATGGTAAGATAAGAAAATGATCTTATCATTAGCATTTGATAAGTTAATAGGTGATAGTTGGTGTTGATGGTCACATTTTTTTCTTAGTGTGCCAACACCTACAAAAAAGGAAAAAGGCACTCCAATGCCTAAGTCATCCCTCTCGTCATGTGGAGAGAAATATCAAGTAGTTAGGAAGAAAAATGAGAAAGTGGAAGAAGTCCCTTACCTAGGGGTCTTGCTTAATATTTACAATGAATCAATGGAGATTATCCTTGGACTGAGTTTAGATATTGGGCCCACTAATATAAGCTTATACAATAATTATCCAAAAATGCTTATCAACAGTTGGTTCCAACTCCCAATTGATAAGTTATTTAATATGATTGGTTAGCTTACTTATCCATATGTAACATAGCTTATAGGTGAAGATAAGGGAATTGTTTTATATGTAATTCTTCTAAGGTTTAGTTCTTAAATTAACTTCTAAGTTATGATTTACTTCTCATATAATTTTGAAATTTTCTAGAGTTGAATAAAATTATTCAAATTAAATTTTGAATTAGTTACTTATGATCACGAGTCCTTAATTATCTTAAGGTATAGGGTTTTGAGTGACTTAGGATCCGTTATTCTTGTGTTTGAGTTTTTATCGATAATGAACTTTTGAATTGAAAAACTAAGTTCATTTTCTGGATGTAAATTGAAATTCTTATTTTAGTTGATTCTTAGGAATGATTAGGAAGCATTCTTAGTTAATTCATGTGTCCTCCCCCCTTTTAAAATAAGTTTTGTCCTCAAAACTTAGAGACGTAGCTAAATCTTTAAATAATTAGAGGTACTTTCGTCTCACTTCTTCCTCAGCCTCCTAAGTGGCTTCTTCCCTTTCGTAGTTCCTCCAAAGTAGTTTTACATACTTGATCTCCTTGTTTCTTAACTTCTAAACTTTGCTATCTATGATCTAGACTAGATGCTCTTCATATGTTAGATTTTCCTTGAGTTGTATTGAATCTAACTCGATGACATTGTCTGGGTCAGGTACATGTTTCCTCAACATTGACATGTGGAACACATTATGTATTCCAATCATATTTAGGGGTAATGCTAAGCAATACACAAGATTCCCTACTCTTTTGAGATTCTCAAACGATTCAATGTACCTAGGGCTTAGCTTCCCTTGAGTCCTTATGAACCTAGGAGCTTAGTTATCACTATGTCTTATCGTAGAAAATCGATTAGGTCCTCTAAGATATCGAAGAAAGGAAAATGGGGTCAGATTTAGCGAATCCGTGACCTATCCATGAGGATATGATGCACCAAATGAACACTACACGATCTAATCTCTACTTTGATATTACGCACAAAGGATTTATTAGGGTTACTCGCCACAATCTTTGCAAAAGAGATTAATAAAAGCAGGGTAAGAATGTTTTCATAGAGAAATACTCAAAGGTTTTTTTTTTTTTTTCATTTCAATGTCATAAGTGTAATTTCTCTAAAACCCTACAACATGAGCTATTTATACATAGTGGCAATTACATAAATAAAATAAAGTAAAGGATACACTAGTGGCAGTCCAGTAAATACAAAGTAAAATATAAGGGTAATCTAGTAAAGAAAACATAAGTAATCTTGGAGCCTAACATCATCCCTCCCTTGAAAAGGTTTTGACTTGAAACTTAGCATCCGTTGACTCCAAAATCCACTTGGGTTAAATACCAACCTTGAAAAACCAAATAAGGTGATATAGAGATAGCTCGAGTCTATGGTCAATGTTGGCATCATCTTCGGTTCCTTCTACTCATCATAGGCACGATTAACCAAACTCCCTACTAAAGGCCATTCTTTCCACTCATCATGTATTCGATCAATTATGGTCGAGTAACTCTAGCAACCATTAATCATAGGAAACAACACAATTTATGGCTCAAGTATTGGGCTAAGAGTTCGAGGTACTTGAACATGTAAGGCTTCAACCCATTCCTCAACCTCATCCACTTCCATCTCTACAAATCTTTCGCTACCCAACTCTTCTTCTCTCCATCGATATAGTTCTAGCACTTCCAACGTAAGATTTCCAAGTAGGAGCACAACACAACCCCAATAAGAATATCCATCACAACCACTACAATAAATATCAACAAGTAATCTATAAGATTTCACAGGCACAAGACTACTACGGCTGTCACTAATCCCAAATAATCCCATCAATGGGTCTAGGTGAAGAAGTCCAATAGGTAGGAGACAGATGTAGTAGTACCTAGGGTCATCCTGAGTAGCATGGATGGTCGGTAATGGAATCACATTGGGAACATAAGCGACTAGTTGTGATTTAACCCGGTCTTCCTAAGATGTTTTAAAAGGAATTCCAGCTCTCCACCTTTGAGTGAAAATCTTGATAGCTCTTAAACCTTCTTGAATTCTTGCTTAGGAGTTGCAAGGCATCACAAATCGTCTTTTCTCATAGAAGGAATAAGCATGCTTTGATGGGTGATAGTGCATATCGCAACGTGATTTCCATGGATTTCCCAAACACATATAACAATCATCAATATTGGCTACATCACATAGAACCTCATCTTGAAAGCTATTAGAAGAGAAGGCTACCTTTGGTTGCTTGGTAATTCAAATTACCTTGTCATTATAAGAAAATTCATAAGGACCCAAGATGATCAACAGTTGCATAGCCAAATCTCCCAACTATAGCTTCTAAGATAAAGTTTACGGGATAATCACTAACCGAATTAATATGACATTCTCTTGAAGTCTTCCATCAAAGTAAACTTTCTGCAGTGCCATATTCTGAAAAATCTAGTCACCGATCAATTTTATAGAACCTAAGCAATAGCTACACCAATCCCCCTTGCATAAGTATAATATCTTGGCTCAATGTTACAGCTATTCAGTAGCTCAATCTAATAATTCTAGCTCGACACACAATAACACAAGTCAGCAATTGACTAAGCAATTGATTGCTCAGCTGCACTTCAACCCGTAGCTACAGCATGAGCAGCAACTAATAGAACAGTTCATTTTCAACTACGCTATAGCTCGAATCATCAATGTCATCTTGGACTTGACACCACAAACATGTAATCTTAGCTCGGTAACTTAGAATATAGCAACAGTTTGTTTTGCACTTAAATCAATTTGGACTCTTGCTGCAATAGTTCACCTCAAATAGAATATCGAAGAATGGTTTGTCACCTAAGAACTCAACATGTAAACATCAGTTGCTGCAAGTCCACAGATTACACAATAGCAAATTTAAAAGGCTTGGACTCTAGACTTCCTTGTAGTTCTAAATAGACACACACAATTTTCACAACTCGGAACTTGGTTTCCTAGCTCAACAATGAGCTTAGAAATTCTACAATGCAGTTTGGTTATTTATATAAAACAACAGCTCGGCACTAATTACACAAAGCAGTACAGTACGTCCTCAATTGCACACTCAACTAAATGGTAACCTTAGTGAAGAATGTCTAACAAATGGTTAGCTCCAGCTACCCACAATAAGCTCGGCACAAAGCGACACACAATAGTAATTTCACAACAACACCTGTTTGGTACTGATAACAGCTCGGCAAAAATTTTCTTAGCTTGGTACTTAGGATGTAGCAGTTCGGACAAGTGTTGAAGTGTAGAAATAAGCAGCTCGGCTTGTGTAGTATGGATAAGATAGTTCAGCAGCTCATGCTTAAAACAACTCCTCCTCTGATAGAAAATTAACAGCATATGTTGGTTACTCTTCAATAATAGTCCACAACGAAACAATAGCACGATTGAAATTAGTTGGACAGCAAATAACAGAGGAATTAGTTCAGTCGGTTCAAATTGAACATGGATAAATAGCTTGGTCATGCAACAGCACTTAAATTAGTTTAGCAGCAAGTAATTGAACAAAACAACACGCACACACACGATTCAATAGTTCGGAAATGGGCTCTACAAAATTCAAATCAGCTCAGCAGTGCAAAAAGGAATGCAGAAAAAGGAATGCAGCGCAGACACTATAAACACAACTACAGGTTCATAAACACCCACACATGCATTACAGTTCACGCTCAACACCAGCACTTGTCACAGCTTAGTACTTGCTCGAGTAGCACTTCTTTACACTACTTTAGCCACTTCACGTTGTCAATTACAACCACATACTTCAGTAGTTTTCAACGAAAAACAAATTAGCGCCATCACAACACCACATCCACTGTAACCTCCACTAAAAACCCACGATTGTCACTTGCACAGCACAAAAAGAACACTTACTAACACAACCCCAATTGCCGATAGCCGCCACAATACACAGCCACCTTCATTCACAACCTCTTTCACGTACACTAGCTGTACAAATTACAGTGCAATACCCAATACAATAGCAGTAATCACAATCGTGCCAGCAGACTTGGTCATCACTCGTAATTTGCATACAGTTATCCATGGTGGCCCAACTTTGCGAACCACTACACTAGCAAACCCCAACCGTATTCACACAAAAGTACAGCACAGTCACGAGTAATGGCACCATTGCATCGCACAATCCACAAACACAAACTCTACATTCAGCCCTGCTACAATTTGTGAATCCTAATCTAGATGCAGACTACACTTGCCCAACCAAGTGCCTTTGGTCCATAATTAAATACCCAATTTGAAAACCAAAGTGCCTACTGCACAATTCGAGCACTACTACAAGTTTCCTCAGCCACTAATTTTGTAAGTTTAAACCCTAATTGAGCACCTTCGCTAAGTCCCAAGAGTACTCCCTAAGGTTGCTATACCATCATCCACCACTAAACTCGAATGACTGAACCTCTTCTTAAATGGGTACAGAGAAGTCCCCTTATGAGATCAACATATTAGAGTTTTCTGTTCAACGTACAGAGTTCTCTTCATCATGTGTAGGCTGATTTTGCAAAATAGAGAGAAATATATGAGATTTAATCATAGGTAATCCCAGAATCCAAATATTAAGCAGTAGAGAGTGTAGTTTTCTTGGAAATTCAATAATAAACCAAGAAATTAAACTCTTCCCTTAGTCGTACCTCCGTTCTAATACCAAAATTATATTATGTGATTAAAAGCTTAGTTATCACTAGATCTTACTATAAAAAATCAAATAAGTCTTTTGAGATATCGAAAAAAGGAAAATGAGGTCAGATTTAACGAATCGGTGAGCTGTCCATGAGGATATAACGCACCATATGAACACTAGACAACCTAATCTCTACTTTGATATTACGTACAAAGTATTAATTAGGGTTACTTGTCACAATCCTTGCTAAAGGGATTGATGAAAGCGAGGTAAAAGAGTTTTCATAGAGAAATACTCAAGTTTTTTTTTTGTTCATTTCAATGTCATAAGTGTATTATCTCTAAAACCCTACAACATGAGCTATTTATACATAGTAGCAATTACATAAATAAAATAAAGTAAAGGATGCCTTAGTGGCAGTCTAGTAAATATAAAATAAAATATAAGGATAATTTAGTAAAAAAAACATAAGTATTCCTGAAGCCCAACACTTTACTTGATGTATGCTCTTAATCGGACTTACCTTCAAATATACGTATTCTCCCACATTAAACTCTAACTCTCTTCTCTTTATGCCAACCCAACTCTTTCATCTGTCTTGGGCTTCTTTCATTCTCTTTCAGATGATAGGTACTTTTTCAGCTGCTTCCTAAACCAAGTTTGGTCCTAAAGCTACCTTCTCTATGTTATCCCAAAATAATAGAGACCGGTATTTTCTCCCATATAAAGCTTCATACGGTAGCATATGAATGGATGAATGGTTACTATTATTGTGTGCAAATTTAACCAATAGTAAGTAAGAATCCCAATTTCCCTTTAATTCCATGACACAGGCTTGAAGCATATCTTCTAGTGTTTGAATTGTCCTCTCTAATTGCCCATCTATTTAGGGGTGATATGCTATATTAAACTTCAAGTTCATTCCCAATACTTTTTATAAGCTTCCCCAAAACTTGGACACAAACCTTAGATCTCTATTAGATACTATTCCAACTACTACTCCATGTAAATGTACTATCTCCTTCAAATATATCCGAGCCAACTTCTCTAAGGAATAGGTCATACTGATGGGTAAAAAGTGTGCTGACTTTATGAGTCGATCTACCACTACCCAAATAGTATCATGATTCGCTACCTTTCTTGGTAATCTGTATACAAAATCCACGGCGTTCTGGTCCTATTTCTACTCAAGGATTGATAATGGTTGCAACAATCCTCCTAGTCGTTACTGTTCTACCTTAACTCTTTAGCATGTGTCATATTGAGCACATAGCTAGCAACATCCTGTTTCATCCTACTCGACCAAAAATTCTTCTTAAGATCTTAGTACATTTTAGTTCCTTTAGGATGTAACGTATATCTAGAATAATAAGCTTCCTTCAAAATCTCCTTTTAAAGTTCAAGGTTATCAGGTACACATGTAAGTCCTAATCATTCCATCTTTGTCTTGATCGAAATCTATGTACCTTCCAAGTATCATTTGTTTTCTTACATGTTGTAGAGCAAGGTTGGCTCAAGGACTAAGTTTGATAATTCAACATCTACTTCATACCATGAAAATTTCAAATTTATCCTCTCAACTTCTCTAATCAGTTCTTTTTGCTCAAAGAGAAGAGATGCAACTTCTGCATAATTCTTTCGACTTAAGGCATCGGCCACTGCATTCACTCTCCTAGGATAGTAATTGATGTTGAGATCATAATCCTTTATCAATTGTAGCCAATGCCGCTTCCTCATGTTCAACTCCTTTTGAGTGAACATATATTTTAAGCTCTTGTAATCAGTATAGATCTCATACATGACACCATATAAGTAATCCCTCCATAACTTTAGTGCAAAAACTATAGCTACTAACTCCAAGTCATGGGTAGGACAATTCCATTAATGCAGTCACAATTGTCTCAAAGCATAAGTGATTACTTTCCCATTTTGCATCACTACGCATCCCAAATCATTCTTAGAAGCAACACTATACACAGAGAAAGGTTCTAAATTTCTAAGCAAAACAAAAACTGTTGCTAAAATCAATCTCTCCTTTAGATCTTGGAAGCTTTCTTCTCTTTTCTCATTCCATTTAAACTTCTCATTGTTCTGAATCAGTTAAGTAAGTGGTTTAGCAATTTTTGAGAAGTCCTTCACAAACTTTTGGTTATATCTAGCCAAACCAAGAAAACTTCGTAATTTAGTGATGTTTTCAGGCCTTTTCCAATCAATAATAGCTCTTATCTTCTCAAGGTCTACTTTTTTTCCCTCTCCTGAAACTACATGCCCCAAAAAGGATATCTCTTTCAACTAGAAGTCACACTTTGGTAACTTAACATACAACTCATGTTCCCTTAAAGTCTGTGACAATAGCCTTAGGTGTTCTTGATGTTGTTCTAAAGTCAATGAGTACACTAAGATACCATTAATAAATACAATTACACACTTATCCTAGTATGCTTTGAACACCCTGTTCATTAAATCTATGAACACTATAGGCGCATTCGTTAATTCAAATAGCATCACTAAAAACTCGTAATGTCCATAGCTTGTCCTGAATGCTATCTTAAGCACATCCTCTAGTTTGATCCTCAATTGGTGATATCATGATCTTATATCAATACAAGAGAATATAACCACACCTTGTAATTAATCGAACAAGTCATCAATATGAGGTAAAGGATACTTGTTCTTTATGGTCATAGTTGTTAAAATCGTGAGTCAAAAATATGATTCTATGATTTTATAATATTTTTCTTAATTAAAATATTATAATAAAATCATTTGTGTCCAAACTTTAGTGTAATTATGAACTTTCATGTACGATTTTATACGATTCATATGATTCTACCGAATTTATATGATTCTACTGATTCTATGAATTGAAATGAACAATAGAATCATGATTTTGACAACCATGTTTGTGGTGACTTGATTCAATTACCTATAGTCGGTACAGAGTCTAAGAGAACCATCCTTCTTCTTAATGAACAATACAGGTACTTATGGGTTACCAACAATTGGCCCATTGACTCACATACGCCTCAGAGGCCTCCAGTCCCTCACCCGAAGGATTCTTTCTCATCAACCTACTGATGACGAGAAGCAGTATGCTAAAGGAGGATGCTTGAATTCCCTAGGAGCTCTAGATGGTTATACTATGCTCTATTCATTATCTTGCACCAATGCTGACCTTCCTCTAGCAACCAACTCTATGTTGAGTGACCAGGCTTTTAACCACCAAGAGTCTTTTACCGATTAAATGCAGCTAGCTCCTAGCCGGGTACTTCTCTTCCAGCCTCCTTCCAACTCTTATGGTATCCTTTCACTTCTCAGCTTCCTTGTCACCATAACACCTCGGTTCCTCCTACGTGCTGTGCTTAAAGAACCCTTGTACGGATCCAATGTCGCATTGCCACTTGCCTTCTTCATCTGACATTTTACTATTTTTCCCTTTTTGTCTTTTTTCCCTTTTAGCCCTTTTCGTATGTACAAGGAATCTCCTTTTTGTATATACCTTCTTGTAATTTCTTTATTTGTTATGTTGCCTTTGGGACTTACTATAAATAATCCCTTCCCCTTGTAAGCTGGCATCATCTAACTTTACACATTAGCATCGAATATATTGTTCTTATGAGACAACCCTCTCTAAGTCCACTTTCATACATCCTTATCTAATCTTGCCAAGCAGCTAAAGATTAGTGGTAGGTGAACCTTAGCATTAACTTATACATCATATCAAGTGAAGTATCAAGTCATGTGGTATTCATTAGTGTGTCATATCCTCCAAGTAGCTCTACATTAGCCACCTTACCTAATTTATAGACCTATTCATTCTATTTTCTTCGATATCTCAAAAGAACCCATTGGTCCGAATCTACAACGATAAGTCTTAGTGATAACTGAGCTCCTATACACATTATATAACCTAGTATCAAAGCTTTAAGTTGAGATCTAGAGCTATGTGGTATTTGTATATGTGTAAGGATTTCTTGTATGGAAGTACTTTAAAAACCTCGTTGTGAGAATGTCAAATTCTAATATTCAAGGAGAAATTAACGATGCCAAGAGTGATGCTCATGGTCGCGATCGCATGACTCAACAAATACCGTATTCTACTGATGAGCAGATATAAGACCTTATTGCTATTGTGGCTAATTTGGCTGCATTGGTACAGAGAGTTCTAGAGACTAGCTCACATGATAGAGTTATTGAATAGGACCAAGAGATGAGAGATAGGCCAAGAAGGCAAATGAATGAACAAGAACCAAAAGCCTTTCTTGTGAACTAAGCACCACCCCATCTTGCTGATAGAGCCACGAGAAGAAGATTGGAGTTAGACGAAGTGGAAGAGTATGAAGAAGAAGAGGAGCAATATGTTGTAGTTGACAAGCATAGTTTAGAGCTCTTAGGGGAGTCGAACACCTCAAGGTACAGATTTCGAGCTTTAATGGGTCTGGTAGTGCTGATGACTACTTAGACTGTAAGGAGAAGATCGAAAAGATATTTGATTTTTATGATTATGAAGACATTATTCACATTCGAGTGGCTGCATTGGAATTTTCTAGATATAAGACAATGTGGTTGAAGAAGTCGTAGAATGTATGCATAAGAACTAGACGAGTAGTTCGAACATGGAATGAAATGAAGAGAGTCTTGAGAAGTAGGTTCGTTCTCGAACACTACGAGCAAGACACTTTCAGACGACTCTAAGACCTGAGGTAAGGTAATAGATCAGTGGACAACTATGTCTAAGAGTTTTAGTTGCTCATGATCCGATGTGATGTTAACAAACCCGAGACATGAACTATAGCATGGCTCATCTCTGGGCTATGGATTGAGATTGGTAACAACGTAGAGCTGCAAAACCTTACAACTTTGGACGAAACCATCCGGGTAGCCATAGAGTTGAAAGGCAAAGGTAGAACTAGATTAGTCGGGTACCGAGTGGCCGACCAATGTTGCTTATTAAGGGCAGTATGTCGAGCCGACCAGGGAATGATCAAACATCAAATAGTTCTGAGGTGGAACGTCGAGGGCATATGCTAAGCTGACTAGAAGAAGGCTAAGGTAAAGGCAAGACCTAGGAACCTAAGATCTGAAGGGACCAAGGATAGAGCTTAGGAAGGAAAACCTAAGAAATCAAATGTTTTAAATGCCTTGGTTATGGACACGTAGCTAGTTAATGTCCGAACTGCCAAGTCATGACTATAAAGGGAGATAAGCCCTAGTTTGAAGTAGAAAGTGTGATCCAAGGAGAAGAAATAGGAGTCGATCAGATGCTAGAAGAATTTCAAGAGGACCCCAATGTCAAGATACCTTATGAGGATGGTGCCAAGTATTGCTTTATTGTTCGATGATCTCTCAATGCTTTTATGGCTAACGAAAATGAGCAAAGAAAGAACCTCTTCTATACAAATTGTCGAGTGAATGGCAAGCTATGCATCATGATCATTGACAGAGGGAGCTATACTAATGTTATAATGCAAAGGGTAGTCAAGGCCATGAATTTGCTAACCCTTAGATACCTTAAGTCGCATAAGATTCATTAGCGGAATGAGAAAGGTTGGTTACCCATTGCTGAGCAAGTACCAATTACCATTAGTGATAGGTTCAGGGATGAGGTGTTGTGTGATGTCCTCCCCATGTGTACTTCTCACATATTACTCAACCGACCATAGTTGTTTGACCTAAAAGTGTTACACAATGGATATGGGAACACCTACATGTACTAAAAGGATGGGAAGAAAATTATATTGAGCCCCTTAAGTCCTAGGGAAGTGCGAGAAGCCTAGGAAAAGATTGCTAGATCACTGTAGTAAAAGTCCTTGGTGATTTTCTAAGCTCAATTCACTTAAAAAGCCTCAGCTAAGAACTTCATGCTCCTTTTAGCCAGGAAACTCTTAGAGGTTAGAGAAGCTAAAAACTTATCTACCGAATTACAGTAGCTACTTTAAGACTTTGTTGACCTATATTGAGATGCCGAAAGGTTTACCTCCCTTGAGAGGTATTGAAAATTGCATCGACCTATAACTAGGAGCTACCTTATTGAACTGACCTACTTATAGACTCAATCTTGAGCAAGTAACTAAACTAAAGAAACAGGTGGATGAGTTAGTGGATCATGGATATGTTCGTAAAAGCATAAGCCCTTGTGTCATACCAGTTGTGTACGTACCGAAAAAGGATGAAACTTAGCGAATGTGGATTGATAGCTGAGCAATCAATAAGATCACTATTAAATACCAATGCCTAATCCTACGACTAATGATATGCTTAATAAGTTATATGGCACCTGCATCTTTTCGAAGATTGACCTAAAGAGTGGCTACCACCAAATACGAAAAAGACCTAAGGATGAATGGAAGATGGCCTTCAAGATAAGAGATGGTTTGTTTGAATGGTTGGTGATGCCATTTGGTTTTACTAACACGCCAAGTACATTTATGCGGCTAATGAATCATGTGCTCAAAATGTTGATCGACAAATGTGTTGTGGTTAATTTTGATGATATTCTGGTCTACAATGTCAACCTCATCACTCATGTTAAGCATTTAAGATTGGTGTTCAACATACTCCGAACCAAGAGATTATTCGATAACCTGAAGAAATGCATGTTCTGTCAAAGCAAGGTTTTATTCCTCAAATATGTTGTTTCAAGGAAGGGAGTTTGAGTTGATGAGAAAAAAGTTAGAGCTATTCTTAAGTAGCCTATGTAACTAGTGCTACCGAAGTTAGGAGCTTTCATGGTCTAGCCTCATTCTATCAGAGATTTATTCGGAACTTCAATTCCATAATTGTGCTATTGACTAAATTAACCAAGAAGAATGTTGAGTTCAGTTTGTTAAAGAAAGCTTAGAAGAGTTTTGAAGACGTGAAGTCTAAGTTGACGTCAGCTCCAGTACTCACCTTACCAAATTTTGAGAAGGTTTTTGAAGTTGAATGTGATATATCTAATGTCGGCATTGGTGCTATCCTTATGCAGGAATGCCAACCCATGGCCTACTTCAGCGAAAAACTCCGAAGTGCTACAATAAAGAGTTCTATGCCCTTGTCCAAACACTCCAAAACTGTCAACATTATCTATTGCCAAGAGAATTCATCATCTATTCGAATCATGAATCTCTCAAGCATCTTCGCGGGCACTAGAAGCTTTCTTGGCATCACACCTAATAAGTCAAGTTCTTGGATACCTTTTGCTATGTTATCAAATATAAGAAGGGGAGCACCAATATAGTGGTTGATGCACTTTCTCACCAACATACCCTCATCACAATGTTGCAAGCTAAGGTGCTTAAATTTAGCACTTTACTTGATCAATATGAGTATGACCTACATTTTGGACCCTTAGTGGCCAGGTGCAATGCTGGAGGAGTTATGGAAGGGTTCTACTTAAGTTAAGGGTTCTTGATGAAGGGTGAGTAGGTTTGCATGCAAGAGTTTCAATAAGGGAGCTACTTATTTGAGAAGCTCATATCAAAGGTTTAGCCAACCATTTTGGGGAAAAGAGGATGACTGAGATATTAAAGGAGAATTTTTACTAGCTTGGGATGATAAAAGATGTGCACTGAGTACTTGAGAGGTGCGTTGTGTGTAAATATGCAAAGGGGAGGGAAGAGCCCTATAGAAAATACATACCCCTACCAATTTTAGAGCAGCTGTAAATTGATCTAAGTGTGGATTTCATGCTTATCCTTTGCTAAACACCGAGAAGACACGACTCAATTATGGTGGTGGTCAATCAGTTCAATAAGATGGGCCACTTCATTCCCTACCACAAAACTAATGATGCTTTATTCGTCACTAACCTCTTTTTACAAGAAATTGTGCAACTACATAGAGTGTCAAAGAGTATTATATTTGACTATAACTCGAAGTTTACGAGCTTCTTTTAGAAGACCTTATGGAGGAAGCTCGACACTAAGCTTCTGTTTAGTACTTTTTGTTACCCCCAAATAGAGAGCCAAACTAAAGTTGTGAACAAAACCATCAATAGCCACCTGCACACAACTGTTAGGAAGAATTCTAATGACTGAGATTTATGCTTGCTCATCATTGAATTTGCCTACAACTACTCAACTGGAATATCACCATTTGCGGTTGTTTATAGACTTAACCCAAACTTATCCTTGGATTTAATTAACAATGCAACTACATAAGAGGAAAGTCAATCCAAACTATAGCGTACCGAGGGATTCCAAAGGTTGCATCGGAAGATTGTCGAGCAATTAGCTAAAACTATGGCCCAACAAAAGAAAGCGGGAAGCCATGGGACGAGTCATTTATACCCCTAGGGACCTTATTTGGATCAATCTTAGTAAGGAACGCTTCCCTAGCAAGAGGATGAGCAAAGTACCTCCCAGAACGGATACACCTTATAAGGTCCTTAGGCGCATTAATGATAATGCCTATGAGGTTAAACTACCCGAGGGTTTTGGCGTATGTACCACATTTAACATCACCTATCTGACTCCCTATGTACCCAATGATGACATGGTTCATGATTTAAGGGAAAATCTCCAACAACCCTAGGGAGCTGATGGGTTAACAACTACCAACCCAATCACTTGCGTACGCCTTAAAGGCCTCCAGTCCCTCACCTGAGGGATTCTTTCTCGTCAACCTATCGATGACAAGAAATAGAATGCTGAAGGAGGATGGTTGAATTCCATGGGAGCTCTGGATGGTCATATTATGCTCTGTTCATTATCTTGTACCAATGTCAACCTTCCTCTAGCTGAGAGCTCTGTGCTAAGTGACCAGACTTTCAACTACCAAGAGTCTTCTGCTAAGTAAATGCAATTAGCTCCTAGTTGGGTATTTCTCTTTCTACCTACTTCCAACTCTTATGGTATCCTTTCACTTCTCAGCTTCCTTGTCATCGTAACACCTTGGTTCCTCTCACCTACTATGCTTAGAGAATCCTTGTATGAATGCAATGTCGCACTGCTACCTGTCCTCTTCATCTGATATTGTACTTTTTTTCCCTTTTTGTCTTTTGTCCCTTTTAGCCCTTTTTGTATGTACAAAGAATCCCTTTTTTGTATGTACAAATATCTTCTTGTAATTTCTTTATTTGTAATATTGCTTAGGGACTTACTATAAATAGTCCCTTCCCCTTGTAAGCTAGCATCATCTGACTTTATAAATAAGCATTGGATATAATACTCTTGTGAGATAACCCTCTCTAAGTCCACTTTTATATACCCTTATCTAATCTTGTCGAGTAGCTCAAGATTAGTAGCAAGTGAACCTTGGCATTTGACTTGTGCATTGTATTAAGTGAAGTGTTAAGTCATGTTATGTTTGTTGATTTGTCATATCATTTGAGTAACTTTACGTTAGCTACCGTACCTAGTTCGTAGACCTATTCATTCTATTTTCTTTGATATCTCAAAGGACTCATTAGTCCAAATCTACAACTATAAGTCTTAGTGATAACTAAGCTCTTAGACACATTAAGTGCTCCCTAAGGTAAGGCACTTGGTATAATGAAACCTTAGTCCAATAACTCTTGAAGCTATCTCTTTAGTTCCTTCAAATCTATTGGAGCCATCCTATAAGGTGCCCTAGAAATTGGCTCAGTTCTCAGCACTAAATCAATGTTGAAATCCATTTCCCTCTTGGGTAGCAATCTTAGTGATCAACTTTAATTAGAGCTTCTAAGTTTTACAAATTAAAATCCTATATTCTATCCTTAACTCGATTTAATAGGCAAATGTGCCTATTGTTTATAGTATGGATGAGTATAAGGTCATCTCCACTAAGAAAATGACTTAAACACTAGTACTTATTATTCTTCCTATTATCTAGCAATCTAATTTATCAAGTGATTAATTACTGAAACTCTAAATTATTAATTAAACTACACTAATCCACAAGCTAATGCCACTAAGACAACGGTTAGAAAACAATTACTAACAACACAATTAACATGCAGACTTGCTTTACCACTTAGCATATTATTGCCAAAATATTTTTTTTATCCCAATACTTATTATCTATGGGCAATTAAAGTATGTAAGCATTCTACTCAGAACTACTTACTTCTAATCCTAATTGTGTCTATTGAAATCTCTTCTTAAATAACAGCCAAGTTGGGTCACATTAATATCACATTAATGTATCAATTCCCCTAAGGATGCAGTAACTTTCCTAATAATATCTCTATTATCAAGAATAAGTTGCTCCAATAAACTAGATTTATTTAATAGAATTGTCTCTTGATATATTCCATTGAAATATGTCTTAAGTCGACGTCGTGCACTACACCATACTTAGATTCATTTAGAGCAATTTATTGGAATTAACATGTATCAAGAAACTACTATTCCATGCACTTGATCATACTAAGTGATGTAGCAAGTCCTAATGTATTACTCACATATGATAAAAGAGAAACATGTATAAACATTATGTAGAAATAACAATGAAATTAACATGAGATAGGTAAGAAAATACAACCCCATTTGAATTTCATTGTATAAATCTTCACAACGTACAACAATGAAATCACATCGTCCCTCTCAAGTCGTTCTGAGAAATGTATGATACAATATCTAGACAATTCTGCTATAAATGAAAACACACTGATGCAGATATAAATGATTAGGTGTTTGTTATGAATTGATTTTCCGAATATTATCTCTAAAAATGATTTGGTCTATGTTCTATTCTAAAAATTGATGTCCTTCCCTCCATATGTTGTGGTATTTTTATATTTTCCCCGTCAAAGGACTCGAATCTACCCCTTCACAACACCACTTGATGTTTTTCATGTACTGGCTCGTGTAAAAAGGTTAAAAAAGACAATTGTGCCCCTTTCATCACACTCGTAACTCAAGGCATGATATTCTCGAAAAGAAATATTTTTAACCAATCATGGTTGTGACTAATGCCATGAAATTCTTATTGCTTAATTACACAACATCATACTCATGATTGGGAACGTGATCAACTTCCTGCTATTCAATCATAGTCGTGATTGATAGGGGGATCGTCAATACTTCCTCGATCATGGCCATGATTGAGGATGTGATTAAGGCTGGATTCTTCATTACTTCATTATCACACCCGTGGCTGATACTTCTTGATACTACTTCACTGATTTCTCCTCCTCATGGCCATGACTGACTAAAAAGTTGTTGTTCTTATGCATAATTCATTCCCTTGCTCTTGATTTACCTGAAATCAATATTTTATACAATAAAGTACCAAAACCTAAGATTTAAATCACAATTATGATCGATTATATTCCTAAACATGTCTTGAAAGTATAAAGTAATTTACACTTCTCACTTAGTAGTTCTTCTAAAAACACGTTAAGAAATTTCTTTACCACTTAAATCTCTTCTATTCTTGGCTACTCTGACTCGACTTTAGCAGTGTTCATCCATCTTATCTCCAACATTAGCTTCATGGAGCTTAGTTCGTGTGTTCCAACTACCATCCATTCTCCTTGAAATTCTACCTTAGATCTTTTAATATCCTTAAAATGCATTTTCTTCTTTTTACAATCAATTGTAGCTCCATAAGATGTCATCCAATTCATGCCCAAAATCATCTCGTATTTTCCTAAGTCAAGAATGATGAGATCTGTCATACTATCATGGCCTTATATGCTAAGCAGGCACTTCTTCACCATCTCTTTAGTAATGACTACACTTCCTATAGGGTTTTGCACATTAAAACTTGATTCGGTGATGGTTACGAGCAACTTGGCTCTTTTCACTATTTTAAGGGCAATGAAGGAATGAGTTGCTCTAATGTCGAACAAGGTATACACCAAGTGTTCTTTTATGTTGACATTCCTTAGTTCAAATTAAGTTGAGTTTTTACAAAGTACAGTTTGTAGCTTTAAAAGTCTTTCTGACTAAGTTAAACGTTTTAGCCTCTAATTACTAAAACATACTTAATAACATAGCTCAACGTAAAAGAGAGTTTAAGAAACATATCTGTAATTAGCTCTATATCTACAACATCCTCTACTTCTTCTTAATATATTATCTCCTCCTTAGGATATTCTTCATAATTCCATCCTCCCTCTATATTATAAACTCGGGCAACATTCATGGCTCCTGGTCTCTGGTTGTTTCCTCTAGCAATCTTCCCCATCCTAGGGCATCCCGCAATCTATATTGTAGCATTTTAACGCTGAGGGCAAGTGTTAGCAAAATGTCCCGCTTGTTTATAGATATAACAAGTTGTAGTAGCCTTCTTTAGGTAGTTTGCTACTAAGTGACCTCCCTCTCCATAGAAGTAACACTTGTTTTTGAGTCGAACACAATCTTGGGGATAGTTGTAATACCTTAAGATTTTGAGCTAGTTCAATTACCCTAGGATTTGAGCTCCTAAATTTAAGGCACCAAGCTAAGTTATCAGTTTTATTTCAAATGTCACAATAAAGTTAGAAAAGTTAGATGAAGTAATTTAAGTAAAGTCAATTTCTCAAAACAAGCTATATAAAAATATTATTTTAAGAAAAATGTCAATTTATCGCTAAAAGCCAATAATCATTGAAGACAAGAAATTCGAGATTTTATATATAACGAGATATTAGAGATAAGTTAATTAACTTTCAAAAATAATAAATGAAGTTGAACTATACATAATAGACATATATTACATGTGAAATATATTATATGTATTAAATATACACATATAATAATAATAAATTATCAAAATTAGGTAAAATAATGGAAAATTAATAAAAAAATTGCATGGATGAGTCAACAAATCATGTGTCAAGCTACTATTAATTGGAAATGGTGAGTCAACACTTACTTGATGAGGAAATAACACATGTCCTTTAGGAAATGGAAAATTGACATTTGTCATACGTATGTCTAAATTTTATTTGATTATGAAAAGTTCCAAAAATATAAATAGGACCCAAACCTTCAAATTCAATATTTTAGAACTCTAAAAATAAAAGAAAACAATTTAGAAAAGTTAGAAATAAAATAAAATAAAAATAGAATAAGAAATAGGGATGGAGTTAAGCTAAGGCGATTCAATAGGTTATCTACAACCTGACTTGCTGGGGCTTGGAGGTCCAACAAAAGGTGGCCAGAGGGGCTCTTCTAACATGGTATGGTAGCTAGGTGGTGGTCGGAGATGACTAGTTTAGGTGTGATAAGGAGGAACCACGTTGTAAAGTTTAGGATTTTGCACTATTACTAAGTCTAGGTAAGTGGATCTAACTCATGCTTAGAATAGATATATTGCTACTCATAACACTGTGTGTTGATTGAATATGGGTATATCTTGGGTGAATTGATATGCTACTATAGCGGATGATAATGTGTTGATTCTGAATGATAGGAACTATATTTTGGTTAAACTGTTATGTTGCCATATTGGTGATGATTTGTGCTTACAAATGATTGTGCTAACTAGGGAAGTTGAGTGATTGCTAACTTAATTTTCTAGTTGTTCACCTAAGTGAACCCTAAATATGATACTAGAATTCTACTAAGGAGAGTTTAAAAACTAGAATCAGATCACTAGGTTGAATAAAACTAGAAGATTGATTGTGCTGATTGATATTCTTAAGTTACTAATGCATATCATGGCACAAAAAGAGACCTATAGGTTAGAACTTTCAGAATAAGGCTTCCAAATGATCATAGAAAAAGCATGGCTTTATGAACTCAATTTTTAGAAGCATATAGATTGCATTGCCCAAACATTATGACTATTTTGATAGTGAAATTTGGTAGTCTACTATGTATGGTCTAATTTCACAGTGTTGCCACTTTGATTTGGTAAACTACAGTGTGTAGTCTAATTTGGCAATGTTGCCACTTTAATTTGATGAACTATAGTATATATTCTAATTTTGTAAAGTTAAGGGTCCTATTCCCAGGTAGCTCCTTGTTGCCCTTTTTTAAAATAGTAGACTACAGTGTGTAGTCCAATTTCGTAGGGGTCTTACTCTCAAGCAGCTCTTTGTTGCTCTAAGTTTTTAGACGTTGTATCTCGATGCCCGGCTATGTCGACTAATCGAAAGAAGTTTAGAAGGCATAGGATATTAGTACTGATGCATACCTCATGCATAAGCATGGCATGCTACATTGTTTACAGTAAGTACCTAGTTAGCCAAATGCATATGTGAAGTTGAACTTACAAGTTATGATTTAAATTGTTTCCATTGTGATATGCAGTATTGTCTATATTATTTTGTTTATTATCCACTCTAACTCAACTTTAGTAGTTGAAGGGATAAAATGTTTTATCCTCAGGTTAATTACATCGTGAAGGGCCCAATACTCAAGGGGGGATATGTATACTGAGAGCGTGAGTTGGAGTTAGTGACTATTGTATGGGACCTGTATTAGGTCAAAGATCCTATTACTGTCAAGATGATAAAGGAAAAAAAAAAAGTTGGTTCATATTTTGATGTAAATATTATGTTTTATACATAAGTTGTAACAGAATATCCAGTTGAACTTCAATGTAACAACCCCTTCATTATGTAAACAAAGTTGTCTTTTGATGAATGAGTAGGTTAAGTTAAGTTTTCAATAGGTATTCCTATGTGATGGTACATGCTATGCTTTGCCGAGATGTGACAATAATGGTTCCCTTTGCATTTCTGATAGGTGACTCTTCCATTTCCATTCTTCTTATAGATCGCCTTATGGGGTCTTAGAATTTTCCTTACTTTAGAACTTGAGCTTTCGGGTCCTTTAAATGGCCTTTTGCCAAAAATAGTAACTTTTGGCTTCAATATTTCTTCTCTTTAGCTCTTTACGGTATCCAATACTTTCGTTTTCTCTATAGCCTCACTATAGGTCCTTGGCTAAAATTCTAAAACCTTCCTTTTCATTTTGGGGTCCAATCCTCTCACAAAAATCTATTTCTTCATCCAGTCACTATTATGATATTTGGGAGGAGCAAATTGGAGTAGGAGAGCAAAGTCTACCTCATATGCTCGAGAGTATGATTTCCCTTTTTTATTCTAAACAATTCATCACTATATTTAACTTACAAGCTCTTAGGTAAGTAATGCCTCAAAAAATTCCTCTCTAAAATATTCCCATGTAATGGGATGTCTTAAGTTTCCTCTCTTAGTCTCCCACCATGTCCTCACTCTCAAATGGAGCAAATAAGTACCATAAGTCAATCTCAAATGACATGGCACTTCAAATGCCTCAAATAATCTTTCTACTTATATCAACCAATCCTAGGCCTTATTAGGCCGGCTTGCATTTCCAACAAAATGCCTATTGCATTTCAAAAATTTAGGCAACGAGTTTCATTGCTATCAAGGCTTATGATGAACTAGGTAAGGGTCTTTGGTTAGCCCTATTGGTGGTGGTGGAGGTAGCAGTTGAGGCAATTGTACCACTGCATACTATCCTATCATAGCCATAGGGTGGTTGAACAGGTACTTATAGAACTTGTTCTTATGGTGCTGGTAGTAGGGGTGTTTGATTTCTTTCTAAGAAAGTCCTTAGTAGAGCATTATTTGCTTATATTGCCATAAGTATTTGTTCAGTACGATCAACTAGTCCATTTTGTCTCTAATTTTGCACTAGTGGTGCTTTGTCTGTTAAGGATCATCTCCCACACCTCTATTCATTGAAAATAAAATTTCTAGGATTAGGTATAATGTGGTTAATTTAAATCACAATTTACTCATTCCAATCCTTTATTTAGACAAAAAAACTTCATTACTTGGGAATATAACGCCCTCATTTTAATTCATTCATTATAGAGCACTCCTTTGAAATTATACTACTAGGATCGAAATCAAAAACACATAATTACTCCTGCATTTCATAAGTTCTCCAAAGTACACATAGAGTTCAATTACATATCCTTTTGAAATTACACATAATTGTTACGGCTGCTACATTAGTACTTAGTATAACACTTTAACCAAATATACACATATGACAATATATAAAGAACTCACTACAACTTTCCCTCAAAATAAGCAACTACACCATGTGAAATACTTTGGACATTAGAACATCCATGACTAACAATGCCTCATTGAAGGTTCAGCTTTGTCATCATCTAACCAGCCTGCTTGTCGAGGCTTCCTCCTTGGAAGTAGCGATGAGGCTCCTACATTTGGGTCGAATAGTGAACCTTGATGGAAAATCTCTTAGTATAATTCATGGGGTAGTAGAAACTCAAAAGGGTTAGGTTTTAGGGTCACCTCCCTTCGATACTATCTTAGGACGATAGGTAAGAACTCGATATTATCCTCCCACTTGAGGACATCTAAGCATATCTTAATGACATTAGGCTCTACATAGGAAGAGAAAATGTTACCAGGAGTAATTGGTGAAGGAATCCCATTTTACGCGTCCAATTAAACCACTCTAGGGTCGTTAGCCCTTAGGTCATGTGCTAAAGCATAACCATGGCCTACCTGATGTTAGTGCATAAAATTAGGTGTAGCAATCCTCTAGGCATCTTGAACTAAGAACACCATTTTGGCTTCTATGCCGGCTTCTTCCTCCCTCATCATTAGATAAGATTAGCCTAAGTGTCCGAATCAAGATATCTTGATAACGACTTTTCTAATAGGGGATCAGTCTTAACCTCTAAGATATCTATACATAATGGATCCTACATGGCATTCCAACCAGTGTCATGTCTTTGCAAAGGATTCTTAACCTATGGCAATACTTGATGACGATTTCACCTTCGTGTATTAGCAGGACAGCACTAGGTTCTGACGAATCCTATTTGCATTCCCCTAATCAACATAAAAAGTTCATTAAGTGCTATACAATCTTAAAAAAAATTTAAGTCATTTGTCATTTGCTTGATCATTTACAAGTCCTAACCCAGTTTTACCCCTTTTCATCTCACTTGGTAAGAAATCCTAACGTCTACGGTCAGGTATTTCTTTTCTTATCACTATTTTTAAACCAAATGCTTTGATACCACCTAGATCTATCATGACCCAACAGCATCATTGTTGTGGTAGATTATTGTGTACCATACAAAAATCTAAAATCAACCCCTATCATTGATCATAGGCCTTCTATACGATACATAAGGCTCATTCCACTCTATATTACAATCGGGCCCATAGATATGCAATATGGAACGTATTAACTAAGATTTACCATTTAAATACAAAATACTAAAGTTAAGATGTGGATTTGTAGAATTCCACAACAAAATTTTACAATGTAGCTAAAAATCCTATGAGAGTCTGCATTATGAAAATCTAAATATGGAATTAAGCTAAACAAAGTAAATAAATATCTTCAAGTCATTATTACAAAATTCCCTCTTCACTTCCTGAAGCTCACATTTTCATCTCAGTACGAGACTTACCTCGAGCATTCCTCATCCCGGATGAACAAAGAGGTGGTCATGCAACAAAAGAAATCTATCAAGTTGTAAGCTTATGCTTAGTGAGTTAATCCCTTTGCCATGCTATACAAACAATGTAATTTAATGCACAACATATAAATGAATAAACACTCCGAATGCCAACCAATATATGTAGCAACCTAGAAATTGCATGCAACTCAGAATTATGCCCCTTATAGTCAGGGTTAGAGATAATTAACCGATATAAACCGTCAACCGAGTATTAGCACTTAGGTTTTTATTCTACTTGCACCAATGTGCTCAAATCAACTCAAGCAAATATATAATATATACAAACTTCACATTTTATAAGGAAAATACACTTTCCTTTTCAAAAATCAAATTTATGCCAAAATCTTAGGTCTAGTAGTGTGTTAACCCTTGCAATCCACAAACATAATCCCTAAGTATAAGTCATAAGATACGGCCCTTTCCTAACGGTTACCATCCCCTGGTGCTTAGTAAGGTCGAAAGCTCAAGACAAAGATTCAAAAACATATAAATGCCATACTGTTGATTAATCCCTACAGGAAGCTCCCACTTCCTATGAGTTTGTTCCCATCTTCTACTTAAGGTAGCAGTTGATATAGTTATAATACAATTATGAGAAATGCATGACTCATTAAATTCCTTAATCAGATGCTTAATTAAATCAATTTCCATTCTGATCAAGCAAATTCATTCTATATAACCATAGATAACTATCATCACAACAATTCTCATTATTATCTTATTAGCAAGTCATGGCATTCAATCATAATACAGTACATATGCATTTCCCATTTCCCACAATCATTCAAATTCATTATATAAATTTAAGTGTGACTACACTACAAGCAAAACTAGCATGAAGTCATTGAGAATTACTCACTCGGTCATAGTAGATCAATCATAATAGTTTGGGGGTAGGTCATCTCCAACGATTGAGTCCCCTAAACATCACAATTATGATAATGTTAAGAATTTGAGATAAAATTGAAAGGCTACCCTAAAACTTCTTTAAGTTACACTTTAACTTGGTTTCATATTTTTCCTCGGTTTTACTTAAAACTTCAATTGAGTATAACTTTCTCATTTTAATTCTAATTTTTATGATCTTATAGTCTATTTTCATCGTTTTCAAGTGTACTTTAATGTGGTGTGGTTAAATTTTCACGATAAGGCCTGCAATTCTATCCACTAGTTAGAATAGTAGCAGTTCTCATGTTTGTTTGCTCTTTTAGGCATAGTTTAGTTGTTGGGCTCTTTTGTTATCTAAGGAAATCTTTTTGGGCTTGGGCTTTGGCTTAAAACTTAATTCTAAGATTAAACCATTCTTCAAAATCAAAATTCCATGCTTGTTTTATAGCCTTTGTGCTATCAATATTTTCTTGGACTTTTATGTAGGCTTTTGGGCTTGTTTTTATTCTAAACTAAAGTTGGTGACTTTGTTAGGCTTAGAGAGTTTTATGCGGGCTTCTTATGAGTCTTGAAACAACTTTTCTTGACTAATTTAGGTGTTCGTCACAAATTTGGTAAAGGCCTAACTTGAAATTCTAAGCTTGTTTTGAATGTTTTAGGCTTGGTTTTGAGTTTTAGGCTTTATACACTTATTATACTTGCTTTAGTTGGTCTTTTCTCTTTGTTTATTTGGTTTTATCATATTTTTAAGTAAGTTTTCTTATAGTTCCAAATCTGGACAGTTCGGTTCAAGAGCTTCCAACTTGGTTTCTCAACTTCTTTCATCACTTTTTTAAGTTTAGGTGTTAGATCAAGAACCCGCACTATTTATATTTCAACTCCAACTTAACTTCTCTTCTATGAGATAATTATTTAGCTTATGTAATACATAAAAATAATTGATCACATACTTATCATAAACTTTATGACATAGTTTACATCTTAAAAAGTTGATTTTTTCATAAAACATCATGTATTGGATTTCTCCTTTACCTAATGCTAGATTTAAGCATGTTTAACTTAATAGAAGTGAAAATAATACTTAATGGACCTACATATACTCCATGTCCCGCATGCTATCCTCTCATTTATG
This sequence comes from Lumnitzera littorea, assembly GCA_024138015.1. Classification (NCBI taxonomy): domain Eukaryota; kingdom Viridiplantae; phylum Streptophyta; class Magnoliopsida; order Myrtales; family Combretaceae; genus Lumnitzera; species Lumnitzera littorea. Next base: position 78,662,785 of record JAMXBB010000006.1, on the reverse strand, counting down.
TATACATTTCATGATTTTTTTAACTTAAAATCTCCTATTCTAAGTGTTAGACATGCTTCTTACATAATACTAACTTAGTATGCTCATAGTCCATCCTTCATGTAAGGGATTCATAAGCTTATTACTTATGGTAGTCTAGCTAATTTATCACCTTATGGTCATGCCAATATCTTTATGGAAATGTAGTTTCCTAACATGGCATACTAGAGTACTTAACAAGGAAAATAATTTACTAGTCCTAATTGCTTAAAAATAGGTAGTTGTATACTAAGAGTCCACTCTTGCTTCTTGTTTGCCCTTCCTTTTCACAAGCTCTTTTAGTGACCAAAGTCTTGATATTTAAGGTAGGTTTCAGGGTTGTTCTAAGGTTTCCTAAAATGGATTTTTTAGTAGACAATGGAAGGCAACAAAATGAAGTTGTGCCGTGACATGTGGTTGCAAATGTATGGCAACAAGTGTAGGTTTTGTGGGGTTTGATTTCTTCTTTTGTTTTGTAAGTTTGAAATGTGGAAAAAGGAAATGAAAGAGGAGAGTAAATGAGAGAGAATACCAATTGGAAATGTGTGTGTTGTGTATCCAAAAACCTCCTTTTGTTTCACTTAAACTTGATACAAAAGTCAATCCTTGAAATGATTAGATGATGTAAGCATTAAGGGGTGAATAGTGCTTTGTGATAGACATTGTTTTGAGGTGTCATTGATAAGGCCATCCTTCCCTGCAACCAACCATTGTATGTTCCCTTAGGGGCATGGTTCTTATCATTTCACATTTTTACAATAAGGTTGATAAGGGGTTGTGATAACTTATCCACATGTAGTATAAGTTATGGTAGCATAAGGAAATGGTCTTATCACTAGCTTTTGATAAGTTATTAGGTGATAGTTGGTTCCAACTCTCAATTGATAAGTTATTTAATGTGATTAGTTGACTCACTTATCCATATGTAACATAACTTATAGGTGAAGATAAGGGAATTGTTTTATATGTAATTTTTTTAAGGTTTAGTTCTTAAATTAACTTATAAGTTATGATTTACTTACATAATTTTGAAATTTCTTAGGGTCGAATAAAATTATTCAAATTAAATTCTTAATTAATTTTGATAACTTAAGGTCTATTATTCTTATGTTCAAGTTTTTATCAATAATGATCTTTTGAATTGATAAAGTAAGTTCATTTTCTAAATGTAAACTTAAATTCTTAGTTTAGTTGATTCTTAAGAATAATCAAGAAGCTCTCTTAGTTGATTCATATGTCCTTTAAATAGTAGGGCTTATACCTACTTTGGCAATACTCAAATTGAGCAGGTTCTTATGAAATACAGAGTAAATCATAGGATGGTCACTCCTTATCATCCACAAACTAGTAGCTAAGTGAAAATATCTAATTTTGATTTGAAAAGGATATTGGAAAAGACAGTAGCTCATAATAGAAAGGAATGAGTTGAAAAGTTAGATGATGCTTTGTGGGCATACAAGACTGCTTATAAGACTCCCTTAAGAACTAAACCTTATAGATTGGTTTATGGAAAGGCTTGCCATTTACCAATAGAAATTGAGCACAAGACTTATTAAGCTATCAAAACAACCAATTTGGATCTTGAAGCAATTGGTGGACGGCGAAATCTCCAAATCAATGAGTTAGATGAATGGTGATAAATGGCTTGGGAGAACAACAAAGTGTACAAGGATTGTGCTAAACAATTGCACTATTCAAGAATAAAACATCCTACGCAATTCAAAGAAGGTGATCTAATGCTCTTATACAATTCTAAACTCAAGCTATTCCCTAGAAAACTTAAGTCTAGGTGATCAAGTTTGTTTGTAGTAAAAAGAGTATACCCTTACAAAGCAGTAGAGGTAACACATCCGAAAAAGGGAACATTTAAGGTTAATAGACAACGATTGAAGTTATATCATGGAGAAGTTGATTGGAATAAAGGTAGGGAGGAGTTAAAACTTCTCTAATGCAAGGAATGAAGCTAAAATCTCTAGAAACATCAAGCTTGAGACATTAAACAAGCGTGTATCCTTTAAATAGATTTGTATATTTAATTCATGTTTTTATCATTATCAAGTATGATAGACCCATCACACCCCATGTCACAACCATGATCACCTCCCTCACACCCTATTATATAAGAAATTTCTCTATTTCTTACACATTTTAAAACTCTACCCTATGATAACACTTACATGCCAGTTTCCAAAAAAACTCCAACCCCATTTGCTCAACATTAACCATTAATCTAACTAGTTTTAACACTTGCTCACTCATTTTCATCACTTGTACGCTCTTCTAAGGTATGATCTTCCCCTCTTTCATTAATTTTTCAACATTTATTTAGAATGAGTTGGTGTAATTTTAGGGTTTATATATGTGTGTTCGTTATGATTTGTAAGTGTATTGTGATCGTACTTGAAGTTATGTTTGTATGGTAATTCAACTTCGATTTGCATGACTTTATGCTGAAATTTGGAATGCCTAACTTAAACCACAATTTCCCTTGACAACTACCAAATTGTGGATGTTTGTAAATTAAGCCTAATTTGATGATTTAGTCTGGTCATTAATAATTAATTGTTATGTAGGATTGTGCTGCTAGTTGGTTTTGTATATGTTGTAGTGTTATATGTCAATTGGGAATTGAATTGTGTTTATGTGTTTTTGTTGTGAAATTAGAATGTTGTATAGTCAAGGGGAGATAATAATCCTTAATTGAAGTTTGGGTTACAAGTTAAGCTCACAAAGAACTCACTTGTGTAAATTGTGCTTGAGAATAGATGAGGTTTAATCATGTTTAGTTTGCAAAAGCTTTATATTTGGAATCGGAGGAAGTTGGAATGGCTATGCTTTTGTTTAAATTGTCATCAGATTGTATATGATCTTTGCTTTTCTAGAACTAACATGTATGTTTTTAGATGGCACCGAAGAAATCACAACTTCTCGAAACGAGAGGCCTAGGGCTGATCGTTCTCTTTCTCCCCCTCCCAAATGAGCCAATGCAATGAGTTCAAGTGGGGCAATCGCTCCATCACTTGCTATGACTATGAAACAAAAAGAAAGATTTAAGGAGTTTACTACTAAGAAGATGATAAAGAGACATTATGTTATAGACTGGGACATGTTAGGAGAGTATGGGTTGAAGATAGCATGTAGAGGATATTGAGAAATGGGCCATGGTTGAAATTATTCACAGTTCAGGAGAAAATCTATAAGCAAATAGCATTCGCTTTTCTCTCATCATTCAAAATCAACTATGAGTACATAGGCTTGAAAATGGAAAATGATGTGGATTTCTTTGCCTTTGGAAGAACTCACACCTTTAAGATGATGACTTTTGAAGATTTGCCAGTGAATCTTTCCCAGGGAACTTCTATGAATGAATTATGGAGAGAAATCTCCAATGAGAGTAGTTTTGGGGTGAGTAAGTCAAAAGCCTCTACCTTGAAGAAAACTAGTACTCGAGTCTTCCACTACATCCTTGTAAGGACAATCTATTGGAAGCATGAAAGTCCTAGAACGGTGGGGGAACATGACTTACTACCCTTGTATAGTATCTTAAGGGGTATCCGATGAATGTTAGAATCCTCGATACATTTGAAATTCGCCGACAAACATTTGATAAGAGTAAGGGTATCTTTGTTGGAGGTTTGATAACAAGAATTCTTAGGAATTTGAGGTTATAGCCTACTAGTGATAAGCCAAGAGACTCTTGTGATGAACTGAAGCCACTTATAGGAACCCCTTTCAATTAGTGGGGTATTGCAAGAGTCTCTAACTCTAACTTCGACATTGAGGACCCTAGTGCTCTAGATTTTGTGCCAACCACATCAAGTTTCTCGATCGGCAATTTGAAGTGGTTGAGATTAAAAGGGGATTGTTGAATTTTTGAAAAACATTGCTACAATAGTAGGCCTAGCCATTCCCTCTTATTTTTCTCACCCTTAAACTTAGGAGGATGTGGGTCTTAATCAACCTCCAATTCCCCTACCAATAAGTGCTCAACAAGAAGAAGGTTATGGGTTAGAAGAAGAAGACTAGTGATGAGAAGGAAAGGTCTAAAGAAGAAGATAGTGACGATGAGGAGGAAACCTAAGGAACCTAGTAAGAAGCAATAAGATAAGGGGTTGGGAATGAGAGTGAAGGAGAGTCATCTTAGGAGGATGATGAATCCTCAAATGAGGAGATTGAAGCCGATAATGGCTGACTACTTTCCTTTCTTTTGTTTTGTTTTGTTTGTTTTTAAACTTACTAACTATTTGAGAGCTTAATCTCAATGATGTTTTTTTAATGGAGACTCTCATATCATATGTTTGTTATGTTTTGTTTTTGTTTTATCTTAATGGTTAAGGCTCTTTTGTTGTTCCATTTTTTATGTGTTGGAGGATATACTGTCTGATGGTTTAAGACCCAACGTATTGATCAAACTTCAAATAGGGGAGTCTTGCTCTTATTGTTATTGTATTTCATTTTTTTACTTGTTCTTCTTTTTATATACCTATTCTATGTTTGCTTTCCTCAAACATTGAGGACAATGTCTTTCTCTAAGTGTGGGGAAGGTTTAGCCCTACTTGTTGAAAATCTTCCCCTTAAGTTTGTTTGCTTTAAGTTATGAGTTGACTTAATAGATTGTGGATATGATAGCAGTCAATTTTGTGAGTTAATGAATCATAGTCTTTAATTCAAAGTTAATTGGTTGTGTTTCTAAACTTATTAAGTAGTATATCTACTTTTCAATTACTTTGAAGTTCATTTAATCTTGAATGAAAAGGGAAAATGAAATAATTCACTTGTTGATGCTTTTAGAGAATTTCTTCAAAATAGAGTAAATTGAAGTGTTTAAGGATGGAATTAGTAAGGGCAAGCTTTAGTCTCTCAGAAGAGCAAAGTCTAACCCCGTTGCTAATTTTTGTCTTTATAGCTCTATAATAAGGATTGAGTTAGTAAGGGCAGGTTTTGGTCCCTTAGAAGAGTGAAGTTTGACCCCACTGCTAATCTGTGGTCTTTATTCTTTCTTTAAAAAATAAAATAGAGAAAAAGAAAAGAAAAATTGAAAATGCAATGTATAAGTTATCCTTGTAGAGATTCAATAAAAGAAGTAGAAATACAGGAGAAAGATGGATGCAAAATACTTATCTTCTAGATTATAATGCTTATAAAGTAATTGAAGGGTTTTTATACACTTACAAAAGTAGATGAAGTATAATCAATTTTCTTTTATTTTATTTTATTTTGTTTTGACTTTATACCTTTGAAAGCTATCATTAAATAGTAAGGGTGATGTAAACCCCTAAAATTTTCGATCTAGCTTCTGAAATAGACTCAACTATGTTAGATAATTTAGGAGTTGACAAGGCTAATGAAAGTAAAAACCCTAAAAGAATTAATCAATCGCGTAAGAAACTTTTCTACCCTAAATGTATCTAATTGCTAAAGATTTCGTTCAAAAGTGATAGAAACCCTAAAATGATCACCTTAAAAACATATGTGCACGAATTTATCATGATATACCCTAAAACCCTAAATTGGTAATATAATCCTCGTATTTTGCCAAATCATTAGTAAAAGGTTAGAGACGACTTTCAATTATGCATATATGTTTAGAATCCTTAAGTAATTCTTTAGAAACTAAGATAATGAATCATATATTACATTTATTTCTTAAGTATATGATTAAGATAATATTACATAGAGTTAGGGATATAGTTGAAGATTAGGTTAAATATAGTGAACCTTAATACTCTAATTAGTACTTTTTGCATTAGTTATACAAAGTAGTTTATCAAATGATGTATATAGGCTATAAATACCTAAAGTAAGACCTCATCAACTATTTTCACTAATCAATTTACCAAATACCTCATTTCCTCTTATTTCCTTAATTTTTCCCTTAATTTCCCTTAATTACTACATTATGTGTACAAAATTACATATGCTTAAGGAAAGTTGACCAAGTCAACACATGTTGACTAAAGTCAATAATTTGAAAAGTCAACAAAAGACACTAATGCATAAAGAAAATATCTAAACTTCTAATGATGGCTTTTCTTTCCTTTTCTTTTGATTTTTCTTTTCTCCTCTCCTTTAATTGCCATCCACTTATCCCCTTTTAGAGCCCACCATTTGCTTTGTTCTATAATCAAAACAAAGAAAAAGAAACAAAACACAAAGGCCCCTCTATTGCCGTGAGCTTCCCTTCCCCATTTCACTTTCATCACTTCTCTTTTTGTCTCCTTAATTCCAACACAAACTAAGGTATGTACTTAAGTTACTTTATGTTGCTTTCTATTATTCATTAGTTAGGTAATTAGGTAGATTAAATAAATAGACATGTGTTATGTATGATCTTGTAGATTAGGACATAAAGTTTCTATCTTTAAGTGTAGAAAGTGAGGAACCATGAAGAAGAGGAAAGGAATACATGTGTATGTGCTCTTAAGTATGTGTACATAAGGAAATACCAAAAGAATACTTGTATGGGAACCTTTGTACATGGGTATTTACCATGTACATAACCTAAATTAAGATAAAACCTAACTATACATACCTATACTATACTAAATACACACTTAAAAACACAAAAGAATGATATTAGGAGGATTTTCTTAAGAGAAAAATTAGGCATACGAAATTGTATACAAAAATACGTATATGACCGTATAGGTATATGAGTATGTATACAAGTATAAATACAGTATAAGGATAAGTATATGTATAAGTATACTCATATACATATAAGTATAGTAAAAGTATATGTACATAAGGGGTTAAGTGAAATGTACATAAGACATTTATACATGACATAAGCATGAGGTGAGGCTTATGTAATCAAATGATGAACTGAGTGATGATGTAATCACATGATGACATAAGCCATGACATAAGTAAGTGATGACATAAGCAAATGATGACATAAGCAAATGATGATGTAAGTAATGACATAAGCATAGATTATAAAATAAGAAAATAAGAAGAGATTATAATAATTAGGTACCTAAACTAGTAAACCCTAATACACTTTCTAAATTGGATTATACCTAACTAAGTACATGAATTAGTAATAGCAAAGTAAAATCCTCTAAGTATAAGAATTTAAGGGTTAACTAAATCATTAATTATAAATAAAAGATATAAATATAAGTAATAAGAGTAACTAAGGTTTCATAGTTAAAATTCCCATAAATTTAGTTCATATCGTAAAACACAAGTCATAACATCCAAAATGAACATTACCGTGTGAACGTACGTCCGAAAACGATGAAAAACGACTATAAATTCATAAATATCAAAAATAAAAGGAAAAAGTTACATATGATTAAGAATAAGGTCTTATCAGATAAAAGTTGATGGTAATTTAAGTAGAATTAGGTACTTAGATGTTTAGAATTATTAGTTCATTCAAGTACTTACTAGCGTTATCATATCACAATGATCAGGTGATCTCGAGGTGAGCGAGGATCTCCCGATCGATTACTAGAATTAAGGCGAGTCGCCATGACCAAGTGAGTATTTACCTTATGATTCCATACTTGTTTGTGATTGTAGATAGTGGACTTAAATATTATTTTTAATTGACTATTGTGTGGGGTTTAGGAAATGCTTGTGTATGATATTGTGTGTTGAATTGTGGAATTATCTTAAGTATAGATAATGCCTTGTTTGTTGTATGATAGTATCGCAAATGATTGTGTGTACTATTGGATGTTCATAGCATAATTTGAACTTAAGTATATTCGGCTTATAAAAAAAAAAAAAAAAAAGAAACTGAAACATGCATCGCATAGATACAATTTCGGTCGTCACATCACACGGAGATAAAGAGAGGGCATTCGGGGGTTGTTATTATTCATTTATTGGTTCTATACGGTGCACTCGTACAAAATGACCTTACCCTGGCCCGCGAGAATACTAGGTGTCGAGCCTGATTTTTCGATTTCTTTTATTTAAAAATTAATTTCTCAATCTCCAATTAATACTAAACCCTAACCCATTTAATATTAATCCTCGACTAAAGAAATTGAGAAATTTTGGTTTTTTATTGAAAATAATTTTTGGAGTCGCCACCTAACCGAAGTCAGGAAAAAAAAAAAAGAAATCATAATCAATTGGGTGAATTGATTACGATTTAGCTACCGATCTTTGATTCCAATTCTAACAAAGAATCAGAGGGTTCCGAATTCGGGGCTAACTTATTAAACCCTAACGGGTACCACTATTTATTTGCCGAAATTAGGATCATTTTTCTAATTATAATATTTTAAAAAATAAATAAAAATCAAAAGAAAAAAAAAGAACCTAAGTTTCTACATATTTTATCGTCGCCCCGAAGGTGCCTACGTACCCGCTAGCCAAGATCAGACGATCGTAGTTCTTTAAAAAAACTTTAATGTGTTGATTTATTTTAATTTTTGAAAACTGACCGAGCTTATGTTTTCAATTGATTTAGTTTATTTTAAAAAACTAAAGGGTCCTAAGTCGTAAATAACAAATCTCTAAAACATCTTAAACAATTTATTGACTTTTTGTTAATTTTCACTTCTAAAAAAAATTTGATTTTCTAAGCGAAAAATCATAAAAAAATTAATCCTAAAAGAAATCTCCTAAGCTAGTATATACATATACTTATTTTTATCATGTTATGAACATAAATAAATAAATAACTAATAATAATAATAATTGAATCGAACCTGATGTTATTTGGCTGTGCAATGAAGTCGTAAACTGTTGAAGTTGGAAAATTGGAGTGTAATGCTTGGATTCGTGGCCGCGCGAGAGAGGATGTACGTTTGCTGGTTGTTGAAGGCTTTGACTCAATGTTGGATTACGAATGAACTGAAGGATGCTACTGTTGTGTATGAGCAATAAGTGAGTTGCAACAGGAGTTGCTGTCCATGGATGTGCATGGATTGACTGCTGCGTAGTGCTGCTGATTGATGAAGCAATGCGTGGGGATTGGATGTGGACTGTGTGCGTATCGAGAATCGTAGCCACGTAGAGCATGTGAGTTTGCAACAGTGGGCTGTCCGCGACTTGGATGCGCAAAGTGAGGATGATGAAGGGCCTTGGGGACTAATCGTCGGTGCTGATCAGAGTTGCGACTGCTGTTGGTAAAGTTGCGCGTATGGTGTGCTTCGGTATGGATTGTGTTAGCTACTGTTAGCTGGACTTGTTGTTCGACAATACAGTGAAGCTGTATACGTGTTGAACAGCTGTGGATGTGATCGAACAATTCTGGGTTTCGATGAGGATCTGTCGTGGATTTTGCTAGTTGCGGAGGTTACGAACGTCAGGGGAGTTACTGGAGTGTAGATGCGTTAAAGATTGTGATCCAAGCGTTCATGTACTCTGTAGTTGATTGTGACTGTTATGGCGGTGTCCATCTGTGGTTGGGCTTGCTGTTGTTGTCCGTGTGCAAGTAGATGGTGGTTGGGAACGTGGTGTTTGGTGTTGTGAAGATCAAGAGAGAAGGGGTCCAACAGGGGGTGGTTTACGGCTGTAAAGTTGTGTGGCTAGGGATTGAAGATAGAGACACAAGGCTGATCATGGAGGCTATTTTCTGTAGACGATGATTAATATTGCACGGATTGAGGACGAACAGTTGATGTTAGTTAAGCAGATGGTTTCCCTCCCATTGTTGATTTTCTTTTATAGAGTCCAAGTCAAATCCTATCATATCTATTGTATCTGATTAAATTAGATTCAAATTTTATTCAAATCCAATTTAATTAAACTCATATGATTTAATTAAATATGAATCCGATTTTAAATCTTGCTTTTGCCAAGACAGAAAAATAAAGACATAGGTGTCTGCTGAGACTCGAAGCCGTGACCTCCAACTAAATCCACCCAAATACTCTGCTACTTATTCGTTAGGCCGTTGGTCTGTGTCTTGACATTCATTACCATTAAATTATATTTAAACTATCCGATTCCCTAAAATAAAATTTTTAACTAAACTAAAACTAATACTAACACTAAAACTAATTATTCTTAATATAAATTACTTCCTAAAAATCTACGAAATCTTTATGATTTTTCCTTTTCTTTTTTTTTTTGGTATTTTCATTATTTGTTAATTTTTATTATATATTTTTTTTTATCTTTTTGAATTAGGACCCTTTTTTTTCTGTAAAAAATAAAAATTAAAAAATTAAAACTATGGAGAGGCAAAAATTAGGTATCTACACTGGACATTGGAGGCGCCAACCTCCTGGCTAAGGGTCGAGTCTAAAGGCCTCCGTTTAGGAGTGAGTGTAGACTGCGGGGGCCCACTCACGATAATGCTAAAACTTGGTTTTTATGAAAATAAAAGAATTATTTGATTTAAGTACAAAACATGGAGTTTTGTAGTAAAGTAAGTTCTAGTATAATACCCGGATCTGATTAGTTCCATGTATACTCCAATCCTGACTTTGGAGGGCGTTAAATCTGAGTTACGTATATGAACTAGTTAATTATACGTATTGTTTAGCATTCTGATTGATCATTCATTCATATGCGTGAATATAATATACTTATAACTTGCTTGTGGTTTGGCTGAGGGTTTTGCTCACTAAGCTTAGGCTTACACCCCTTTAGACTTTTGCTGCAAGATAGCCTATTCGTAGAGGCTGGTCGAGGGATGCCACAAGTTAGCTTAGGGACTTAGGCAAGAGCGAGCAGTCCTGTGTATTAAAAGAGAATAGTTTATGTAGACTCTTACTCATGTACTTTTGTTTTATTAGTATTATAGACCTAGATATACTAAATTACTGTATATTATAAGCTTTGTAGTTTAAGTTTTATATAAATATTTTGGTGTGAAGATATCATGTGAATCTGTATGCTCTTAAGAAACTAGTGGTTGTAGAGCTTTGTATATTGTGTGAAGAGTTCTTGATTGGAAGGGTAACCAATCAAGGGTTCTTCGTACAGTATACGGCGTCTGCCACAACTAGGTCGTCCTCAATTCGTGACAGGTGAAGTATGTTTTACGTTGATTAGTCTCAAAATATTGGTTTGTATATTCTAAAAACACAATGTGGTAGGCACAAAGTTAATCTACTGGGAATGTTTTATCAAATATGAAATCTAAAAATTTGTTGAGTTCATTGATTGTTTTTAAGTGTTTTCTTAAGGAAAAGCAAAGCCTAAGTGTCAGGAAGTTTGACAAGAGTAAATTACTCTACACTTTTGAGATATAATTAGGCACAAATTTACTATAATTATGCTTATTTCTTAAGTTCTTAGTACTTAATTGTGTAATATATTAATTTCAGATGATGCAAGAGCAAAGGAAATGAAATTCTACAAAACCAAGGAAATTTTAAGGCAATTATGGCCATGATAAAAGAATAAGGTTGAAGGGAAATGAATCATAGGCATGATAATGGAAGATTTGGGTGTCCAGCATTAGTCATGCCCTCTACCACAAGCATGACTAAGTGAAGTATTGAGATTCCCTTATTAGTCATGGCTATGATTGTATGTTGAAGGATGATCACTTCCTTAATCACAGGCATGAGGAGATGAATATGTTTGATGAGGAATTCACGTCCATGATTATGGCCGCGATAAATGAAGAATATGCTTTTTTTGAGATGATCTCGCCCTAAGTCACGAACGTGATGAGAGTGGACAAAATGGTTTTTTTAAAAATAACTTTGCAAGAATTGGTGTGTAGAATGGGTCTCAACACCAGGTGGTTTCTTGAAGTGGTGTATTTCAAATCTTCTCAAGATAACAATATAAATACAATACAATTTCTAATAGAGAGAGGACATCACATTAGAGAAGATAGATATACACCATACAACACATCACATCACATCACCAACCCATAAGACATCTATCAAGCCTGGCTTTTCACTCTCCTAGTTCTTTTTAAATTAGGTCTTCTCTAAACCGATTAATACTAAATCCTTACCTGTTTAGTATTGACCATCAACTAAAGTTTAAAGAAAACCAGTTCTTTTTACATTTTTTAAAGTACTTTAGAGTCGCCACCCGATTAGAGTCAGGAAAAAAAGTCAAGTTATAACTAATTAGATGGATTGGTTATAACTTAACTACTAATCTATCGATTAAACCATCTTATAAAACAGTTTTTTAATATTAGAGATCTAGATCTAGAGACTAATTTATTAAACTCTAAATAAGTACCACTTTTAACTTTCTGAATTTAACTTTGATTTTCAAATATACCATTTTTAATTTCTAAACAACTAATCATATTACACGTGACTAAATTAATTAATTTATACAAATATTTACAAAAATGGAAAAAATAAAATTTTTCATATATTAAGTTACCCCGTATTTACGTATGGGTACCTACGTACCTACTATTTGGGATCAAACTTCTATAATTCATTCATGACAACTTTAATGGGTAATTTGATTTTTATTTATGAAAAAAATGTCCGATTTACATTTTTTTTTTTTTCTAGTTCAATTTTTTCGAGGAAATTCTCCTAAAGGATCCTAATCAATGTTTTATTTTTGAAAACTCTAAAATAGTCTTAATTTGGAAAAGGTCCATTTATTGTCCTTTATTTTTAAAAAACTCGATTTTTCTAAGTGTCAAAACAATTTTTATTCACTAATCTATTTATTTATTTTTATTATCTTATCTTATTTATTTTATTACTTATTCTATCTATTTCTATTAAACTAAAAATAAATAAATAGACTACTTTTTTTTTCTCTTTTTCTCTTTTCGTTTTTCTTCCCTTCCTTTTTTCTTTTCCATTATTTTTTCTTTTTTATTTTTCTCATTTATTATTACATTTACAAATAAATAAAATTAAAAAGAGAAAAAAAAAAAAACAGACCAAGTTGCCTCGGATTGGATTCAAATCACTTCAGACGTCTCAAAGGCGTCTCGAATAAACTTGGTTGGCACACTTCAGTTTGGATCGGCTCAATCGGCTTACTTCAGCTTGGGGTCAACTCTGATCGGCTCACTTTGACGGTCGGTCACTTTAGCTTAGATCGACTCATGTAGGCTCAAAAAATCCGATGGCGGTGGTTTTCATCAAAAAACATCGTAAGATATACTATCTTAGAGAGAGAGAGAGCAATTGTACTAGAGAGAGGATGCTTCGATTTTTGTTTTTCTAAAGTGTTTTGAAGCTTTGTTGTCTATTGAAAATGAAGAGCCAGCCCCTATTTATAGTTATCATGGTTGAGTTAAGGATGGAAAATATTAAATATAATACAATTTTCTTCCATGTATGGGTTAGGCGAACTTAGACAACATGTGATGCCAAATGTAAAGCCACGCATGTAGGAGTGTGTCCAACGTGTGTAAGAGTGTGTCTAACGTACGTAGGAGTGTGTCGAAGTGTGTCGAAGTGTGTCTAATGCACTTAGGAGTATGCCTACTATACTTAGAAGTGAGTTAGTAAATGATATGACGATGAAGTGAGAAAAGAAAATAAAAAATGCATTTTGCACCTTCCAAGGATTGAACCCAAGATGTCCAAGTTATATGCAATATCAAGTCTAAGCGCTTATCCAGCTAGGCCGTTAGTTTTTGCTTATTCATATGTTGCACATATGGATCAGGTCAACCTAAGCTAAATTCAAATCTAAGCCTAGGCTCAATGATCTTTTTATTTAGATTTACTTAAATTAAATATCTATTCTATTTAAACTACCTAAAAACTTTTATTACTTTCTAAATTCCCTATTTTTTCAATTTTTCCTATTTTTTGTGACTTTTCAAATTTCTTTTGTATTTTTCTAAATTTTTCCACTTTTGGTATTTTTTTCTAAATTTTTTTTTTTGTACTTTTTCTTATTTTCCTATTTTTTTATTTTCCTGAATTTCATACTTTTAGGTTTTCTTATTTTTCTAATTTTTTGTATTTTTCCTAATTTAAGACCCTTTAACCTATTCTAAAAATTAGTAAATAGATAGATTAAGGGGTAGGAGGGAGGTTTGTGCACAAAAGTAAGGTGTCTACAGCTGCCCCTCTTTATGGTAAAGTTTAACCAAAACTTTATCATAAAGACAAAACAAACTCTATTTTTGCTCCAATGGTAGATTTTCTCCTAAGAAGAGTTATAATTAGCTAGTTGTCTTAGGTCCGGTCCACTAGGGATTTGGTGAAGAGAGGGGTAGTGCTTTAAGAGCTAGCAAAATGACTGAAAGATGAAATGAAGTCTGGTTATGCTCTTATGAGCTGACGAACCGAGGTAAGACAGGTGAAGCTTTCCTTAAGTTGAGGCCTTAAAAGAATGTGAAAACCCGGTCGTGCCCTAATGAGAAAGCGCTCCTAGAGCTAGCAAAGACCTTAAACTGAGTTAGAAAACTTGGTCGTACCCCAATAAGTTGACTAACCAAGGCGGGTGAAGCGCTCCTAAAGTTGGCTAAGACCCCAAAAGATAGAGAAAACTTAGTCATACCCCAATGAGCTAACTAACTATGGTAAGCGAAGCGCTCATTGAGCTGGTTAAGGCCATAAACTGAATGAGAAAAATTGGTCATGCCCTAATGAGCTGACTAACAAAGGTAGGCAAAGCACTCCTAGAGCTGACTAAGACCCTAAACTAAATAAGAAAACTTGGTCGTACCCTAATGAACTGACTAACCAAGGTAAGTAAAGCGCTCCTAGAGCTAGCTAAGACTCTAAACTGAATGAGAAGACTTGGTCATACCTTAATGAGTTAACTAATCAAGGTGGGTAAAGCACTCTTAGAGTTGGCTAAGAACCTAAACTGAATGAGAAAACTTGGTTGTACCCTAATGAGCTAACTAACCAAAGTAAGCAAAGCGCTCCTAGAGCTAGCTAAGTATTACGACCCAATAGTATCGTTGTTATAGTAGATTGTTGTGTACCGTATAAAGATCTACAATCGATTCCCTTGTTGATCCTAAGCTTTTCATATGATACGCAAGGCTCCTTCCACTATACGTTACCATTAAACCCATAGATAAGTAATAGAGAGCAATTTATCTAAAATTTACTTCTTTGATATAAATTAATCAAGTAAACATGTTGATTCGTTGAATTCCATACCAAAAGAATATTACAAATGAATGCAGTTTGTATAGGAAATTGCATTAGAAACTTCAATCTATAAAATGAACAAATGTAAAGATAAATGGCTATCTACAAATAGCTATTACAAAAATCTCCTCTCCGTTCCCTGCTCGCTCTATCCCATCTCCAAATGAGACTTACCTTGAGCATTCCTAGGTCTAGATGAATGAAGAGGTTTCCCTACAATAAAAGAGATCTATCGAGGTATAAGCTTAAGCTTAGTAAGATAAATCCGCTCATCAAAACTGCATGACAAAAGTTTATTTAATACACAACATATGAAAGATACTGCCTGATGTTAAGACGTCTTCCAAGTATTAGTTTATGTAAAAAAGTTGAAGAAGAACAGCTGTGTCCACCCCATCATACCCGTGACTTAAGGAGTGATAGTCTCAAAAAACAAGATTCTTCACCAATCACAGTCATGAGAATGGATATGAACTCCTCATCGCTTCATTACATCTCATTACGCTCGTGATTGAGGGCATAATCATTGTTGGCGATTCCAAATTTTCATCATCACACCCGTGATTGAGTGAATCTTGATTCTACTTCAAAGTTTTCCCTCCTCACAACCATTATTGACTTAAAAGTCATTATTCATGTGTAAGTTTCATCTTCTTGCTTATGATTCATCTAAAATCAATACAATACCTAATTAAGTACCAAAAACTTAAGAATTAAATCACAATTATGAACAATTTATGTATAAATATGCCTTGAAAGTGTAGAATAATTTATGCTTATGAGTAGGAGAGTCTCACGAGACTAGCAACCTTAAATTATAATCAATTTGGATAACCTCATCGTACCCTTTTAAGCTAACTAACATAGGCTAGAGCGTCCTTCGAGGACTAGCATCCCAAAATGGCAATTGATTTGGAAAAACTAGTTGTACTCCATTAAATTCAGTAACCTAAGCGAGAGTGTCTATAAGGGACTAGTAACCTAAGTCGAAATCAATTTGGAAAACCTGGTCATGCTCTTTCAGCACGCTAACTTATGTGGGAGAGTCTCTTAAGGACTAGCAACACCAAATTGCAATCGATTTTGAAAACCTAGACGTGCTCCTTTGAGATCACTAACCTAGGTGAGAGCATCTCTCAAGGACTAGAAACCTAAAGTTGGAATCGATTTGGAAAGCCTGGTTGTGCTCCTTTGAACTTACTGACCTAGGTGGGAACATCTCTAAAGGACTAGTAACCCAAAATGGGAAATGATTTGGAAAACCTAGTCATGCTCCTTTAGGCTCACTAACCTAAGCAAAAGCATCTCTCAATGACTAAAAACCTTAAATTGCAATCAATTTGGCAAATTAAGTTATACTCGTTTGAGCTCATTATCCATAGCGGGAATGTCTTTAAGGGGTTAGCAACCCTATGTTAGAACCGATTTGGAAAACCTAGTACTACTCTTTTAAGCTCACTAACGTAAGTAGAAGTGTCTCAAGGAGACTAGCAACCCAAAGTTGGAATTGATTTGGAAATCATGACTATGCTTCTTTGAGATCACTAAGTTAGGTGGTACATCTCTCGGGGACTAGCAACCTAAAATTACAATCAATATGGACAACCAAGTCATGCTTTTTTGAGATTACTAGCTTAAGCGAGTACTTCTTTAAGGGATAAGTAACCATAAATTGTAATCTATTTGGAATACCTGGTCATGCTCTCTGAGCTCACCAACCTAGATGGGAACATCTTTAAGAAAATAACTACCTAAAGTTAGAATCGATTTGGACAACCTAGCTATGCTCTTTTGAGCTCACTAACCTAGGCAAAAGCATCAATTAGGGACTAGCAACCCTAAATTGGAATTAATTTAGAAAACCCAGTCGTGTTCTTCTAAACTCACTAACCTAGGCGAAGGCATCACTCGAGGACTAGCAACCCTAAATTGAATCGATTTGGAAAACTTAGTTATGCCCATTTCGGCTCACTATCCTTGGTAGGTGTGTCTCTAGTGTGCTAACAACCTTAAGTTAGAATCAATTCGGAAAACCTTGTTATGCTCTTTTTAGTTCTTTAACCATGGTGGGAACGTCTCTCAAGGATAAGTAAACCAAAATTGCTATTGATTTGGAAAACCTTGTCACACTCCTTTAAGCTTAATAACCTAGGCAAAAGTGTCTCAATGAGAGTAGTAACCCAAAGTTGGAATCGATTTGGAAAACCTGGTCATGCTCCTATGAGCTCTCTAACCTAGGCAGGAGCATCTCTATGGGACTAGCAACCTAATGTAAGAATCAATTTGGAAATCCCAGTGAAGCCCCTTTTAGTTCATAAACTAAGGCAAGATCATCTCTCAAGGAGTGACAACCTTAAATTGTAATCGATTTGGAAAATCTAGTCATGCTATTTTAGCTTACTAACCTAAGCGGGAGCGTATCTCGGGGACTAGCAACCTAAATTTGCAATCTATTTGGAAAACCTGGTCATGCTCTATTGAGCTCACTAACCCAGGTGGGAGTGTCTCTCAAAGATTAACAACCCTAAATTGCAATTGATTTGGAAAACCTATTTGTACTCATTTCAACTCAATAACCTAGGTAGGCGTATCTCTAAGGGGCTAGCAACCTTAAGTTAGAATCGATTTAGAAAACATATCTATACACCTATGAGTTCACTAATCGAGATGGGGCGTCCATAAGGGGCTAGCAACCATAAGTTGCAATCAATTTAGAAAACTTAGTCATACTCATTTTCTACTCACTAACTTAGGTTGGAGCATCTCTCAAGGACTAGCAACCCAAAATTGCAATTGATTTGGAAAACCAAGTCGTATTCCCTTGAGGTCTCTAACCAAGGCAGGTGAGCTATTAGGTGACTAATGATAACTCTGATTTTAAACATATTTCACATGGTGATTTTATAGTATTTCCCTTACATTTTTTTGTTTTCTTTAAAGAAATTGATACTCAATTGAGTAAAATTTTGATTTCAAGGTTTGAATGCGTTCTAAAAGATATGTTGAGGGCTTGCATTATGGAATTTAAAGGAAATTGGGACTCCCATTTACCATTAATTGAGTTTGCCTATAACAACAGTTATCACTCAACCATTCAGATGCCTCCATATGAAGCTCTATATGGAAGGAGATGTAGATCACCTTTATTTTGGGACGATATGGAAAAAGCAGTGTTAGGACCAGATTTAGTACAAGAAACAGTTGAGAAAATTTCTGTCATCAAGCAGAAAATGAAGGAAGTACAAGATAGACAGAAAAGTTGGGCAAACTTGAAAAGAAGAGAATTGGAGTTTCAAGCGGGAGATCATGTATACCTCAAAGTGAAACCTATCAAGAATATTCATTATATGAGGACACGAGGCAAACTAAGTCCGAGATATATTGGACCTTTTGAAGTTTTAGAGCAAGTCGGGAAGTTGGCTTATCGATTGGCTCTACTACCCAATCTGTCTGGGATCCATAACGTATTTCATGTGTCTGTTTTGAGAAAACATATTCCTGATCCTAATCGAGTCATTGAATTAGAGCCAGTAAGATTGAAAGAGAATTTGACTTATGAGGAACATCCCATTGAGATCACGGATAGGAAAGTGCAAAAGTTGAGGAATAAAGAGATTAGATATGTTAAAGTCATTTGGAGGAATCATGAACAAGAATCTACTACTTGGGAAGCGGAAGATGAGGTGAAACGTCGATATCCGCATTTATTTGATAAACCAGGTACGCAATTCAAGTTTTGAGGACAAAACTTATTTGAAGGGGGGAAGAATGTAAACCCCTAAAATTATCAACCTAGTTTTTGAAATAGACTCAACTATGTTAGACAATTTAGGAGTCGACAAGGCTAATGAAAGTGAAAACCCTAAAAAAATTACTCAATCGCATAAGAAACTTTTCTAACCTAAATGTTTCTAAATGCTAAAGATTTTATTCAAAAGTGATAGAAACCCTAAAAATGATTATCTTAAAGACATATGTGCACTAATCCAACATGATATACCCTAAAACCCTAATTGATAATATAATGCTCATCTTTTGTCCAATTCACTAGTAAACGGTTAGAGATGACTCTCATTCATGTTTATAAGAATCGAATCCTTAGGTAATCCATTAGATATTAAGATAATGAGTCATAGATTATATTTATTTCTTAAGTAAGTGATTAAGATAGTCTCACTTAGAATTAGGATAATAGTTGAAGATTAGGTTTATGCAGTGAACCTTAATACTCAAATTAGTACTTTTTGCATTTGTTATTCAAAGTGGTTTATCAAATGAGATAAATAAGCTATAAAGACCTAAAGTAAGACTTCATCAACTATGTTTACTAATCAATTCATCAAATTTCTCATTTCCCCTCATTTCCTTCATTTTTCCCCTAATTTCCCTTAATTACTACATTATGTGCACAAAATTACATATACTTAAGGAATCTTGACTAAGGTAATACATGTTGACCAAAGTCAAAGGGTTAACCAAGTCAACATTTTGAAAAGTCAACAAATTACACTTAAGAGATAAGGAAAATATCTCTTCCTTACTGATGGCTTTCTTTTCTTTTCCTTTTGATTTTTCTTTTTCTTTTTCTTTTCTTCACAATTGTTGCCGTCCACAATTTTTCCATCTAGACCCCACCATTTGTTGTCTTCCATAATTAAAAACAAGACAAAAGAAACAAACCAAAAACTTCCCTTTCCATGCCGTGAACTTCCCTCTCCTCTTTCACTTTCATTCCTTTGCTTTTGTCTCCATAAACTTCAACACAATTAAAGGTATGCCTTTAAGTTGTTTTATGTTACTTTATGTTATTCATTAGTTAGTTAATTAGGTAGATTAGATAAGTAGTTAGGTGTTTAGTGATGTCTTGAAGAAGAGGAAACAAAGTTTCCATCTTTAAGTGTAGAAAATGAAGAATCATGAAGGAAATGGAAGGAATACATGTATATGTACTCTTAGGTATGTGTACATAAAAAAATACCAAAGGAATACAGGTATGTGAACCTTTATACATAAGTAATTATCATGTACATAACCTAACTTAAGACCATATCTAACTATATATGTGTATATTATACTAAATATATACATAGAAATACAAAAGGATGAAATTGAGAGGATTTTCTTAAGGGAAAATTTGGCATATGAATTTTTAGTATAAAAATACGTATCCAACCATATAGGTATATGAGTAGGTATACACGTATAAATACGGTATAAATATATGTAGATGTATAAGTATATGTATGTATAAGGCATATGTACATAAGTATAAAGTAAGGAACAAATGTACATAAGACATATACACATGATATAAGCATGAAGTAATGCTTATGTAATTAAATGATGAGGTGAGTGATGACATAAGCACATGATGACACAAGCCATGACATAAGCAATGACATAAAGAAAAGATGATGTAAGCGATGACAAAAGCATAGGTTTAGAAAATGAGAAAAATAAGAAAAATGTAGGTAATTAGGTACTAAAATCAGTAAATCCTAATACACCTTCTAAATTAGATTATACCTAATTCAGTACATGAATTGGTAATAACAAAGTAAATCCCTTAATTATAAGAATTTAAGGAATAAAGGCTATAAATATAAGTAATAGCAATACTTAAGTGTTATAGTTAAAAAATTTCTATAAATTTAGTTCAAAATGTAAAATAGGGGTCTTAACATTCAAAACAGACATTACCGTATGAATATACGTCCGAAAACGATGAAAAACGACAATAAATTCATAAATATCAGAAATAAAACGAAAAAGTTATATGCGATTAATAATAAAGTCTAACCGAGTAAAAGTTGATAGTAGTCTAAGTAGAATTAGGTAATTAAATGTTTAGAATTATTAGTTAATTTAAGTACTTACTAGCCTTATCAAATCGTAATGATCAGGTGACCCTGAGGAGCGTGAGGACCTCTCGATCAACTACTACGATTAGGACGAATCACCATGGTCGAGTGAGTATTTACCCTATGATTCCATGCTTGATTGTGATTGTAGATAGTGGACTTGAATACAATTGTCAATTGATGATTGTGTGGGGTTTGGGAAACGCCTGTGTATGTTGGTATGTCTTGAGTTGTGAACTTATCTTAACTATTGATAATGCTATGTTTGTTGCATGGTAGGATAGGAAATGAATGTGTGTACAATTGGATGGTCATAGCATAAATTGAACCTAATTATATTCGGCCTATAAAAAGAAATTAGGACATGCATTAACATGCATAGCATGGATACTATTCCGGCCGTCACATCATACGGAGGTAAAGTGAGGCCATTCGGGGGTTGATATTATTTATTTATTTGGTTCTGTACAGTGCACTCATACAAAATAACCTTACCCTGGCCCGCAGGAATACTAAGCGTTGGAGGCGCCAACCGCCTGGCTAAGGGTCGAGTCTAGAGGCCTCCGTTTAGGGGTGAGTGTGGACTGCGGGGGCCCACTCACAATTATACTAGAACTTGGGTTTTTCTTAAAATAAAAGAATTATTTGATATAAATACGGAATGTGGAGTTCCGTAGTAAAGTAAGTTCTAGTATAATACCCGGATCTGATTGGTGCCGTGTAAACTCCAACCCTAACTTCGGAGGGCGTTAAATCTGAGTTACGTATATGAACTAGTTAATTATACGTATTGTTTGGCATTCTGGTTGATCATTCATTCATATGCTTGAATATAATGTACTTATAACTTGCTTGTGGTGTGGCTGAGGGTTTTGCTCACTAAGCTTAGGCTTACACCCCTTTAGACTTTTGTTGCAGGATAGCCTATTCGTAGAGGCAGGACAGGGGATGCCGCAGGTTAGCTTGGGGACTTAGGCAAGAGCGAGCTGTTATGTGTACTGAGAGAGAACAGTTTATGTAGACTCTTACCCATGTACTTTTGTTTATCTTGTTATTATAGACGTGGATATACTTAAACGTTGTGTAATGTAAGCTTTATAACTTAAATTTTATATAAATATGTTTGTGTAATGATATCATGTGAGTCTGGATGTTCTTTGGAAACTAGTGGTTGTAGAGCCTTGTATATTGTGTGAAGAGTCCTTGATTGGAAGGGTAACCAATCAGGGGTTCTTTGTACAGTATACGGCGTCTACCACGACTAGGCCGTCCTCAGTTCGTGACATGACCCGAAGTAACTCGGAAGATTTGGTAGAACTTGATCCTGAAATTGAGAGAACTGCCCTTTAAAATTTGAGATCGCGACCTAGACAAATTGTGGCGACCATAGACGACGAGTCAATCGTTGAAATCAAGGAAGAAGGTGAAGAGGCCAACACTCAATTCATCAAGCAAGAAGATCCACCACACATGGCTAACAACGGGAATGAAGCAAATCGGACCATGTCAGACTATTCAAGGCCTACACTTGTTGGAGCTGACTCTAGTATCGCAAGGCCGACCGTCGTGGCTAATAACTTCCAAATTGCACCTAACATCATACAAATGGTACAACAATATGTTCAGTTTGATGGTCTTCAAGATGAAGATCCTAATGCCCACATCTCTAGTTTTCTAGAGATTTATGATACGTTTAAAATCAACGAAGCCATGGATGATGCCATCCGACTGCAGCTGTTTCCTTTCTCCTTGAGGGGTAAAGCAAAACAGTGGTTGAACTCCCTACCAAGAAATTCAATCACAACTTAGAATGAATTAGTAGAGAAATTTTTAGAGAAGTATTTCCCACCTGCAAAGACCGCTAAACTTCAAAATGATATTTCTTGTTTTGCTCAATTGGAAGCGGAGACGCTATATGATACTTGGGAGCGGTCTAAGGACTTGCTCAGGAGGTGCCCACATCATGGCCTCCCACTATGGATGCAGATTCAAACCTTTTATAATGGTCTCAATTTGTCTACGAGACAGATGATTGATGCATCTGCAGGAGGTACTTTGAACACAAAGACACCTGAACAAGCATAAAACCTGATTGAAGGAATAGCGATGAATAATTATCAGTGGGAAAGCATTAGAGCTAAGAAAAAGGTTATGGGAATTTATGATGTGGACTTGACCACTACTCTAGCAGCCAAGGTGGATCTATTGAGTAAGAAGATTGATGCACTCTTTGTTGGCCCTCAACAAATGCAATCGGATGTAAGTGACTTTGGTATGCAGGGGTATGGAGCACAAAAACAACTGGAACAGGTAGATTATCTAGGAAATCCACCCAAGCAACAAAATAACCCCTACAGTAACACTTATAATCCCGGATGGAGGAATCACCCCAATTTCTCATGGGGAAATCAAAACCAAGGCCAGCAGAAGACCAACTTTGGCCCACCTGGATTTCAAAGACCATTCCCGCCTCCTCTTCCTCAAGAAAAGAAGTCCAGTGTAGAAGAACTTCTCACAAAATATATTCAAGGCAATGAGGCTCGCTTATCCAACATTGAATCATCGTTGAGGAATCAAGAGGCTTCCAATCGCAACCTTAAGAACCAAATTGGTCAATTGCGAAATTAATTTCTGAAAGACTACAGGGAACACTCCCAGGGAATACCACAAACCTAGATGGTATTCTTTGACATGGTACCTTAAATTGGAATTGATTTGGAAAACTTTGTCATGCTCCTTTAAGCTCACAAACCTAGGCAGGTATGACTGTAGGGAACTAGCAACCCTAAGAAGGAATGGATTTGGAAATCCTGGCCATGCTCTTTGAGCTCACTAACCTGTGAGGGAGCTTCTCTCGAGGACTTGTAACCCTGAATTGCAATCGTCTTGGAAAATTCGGCCGTGCTCCTTTAAGCTCACTAACCTTAGTAGGAGCATCTCTAGGGGGCTAATAGCCCTAAAGTTGGAATTGATTTGAAAAACTTGGTCATGCCCCTTTGGGCTCATAAAACTTGGCAATGCATCTCTAGGGGACTAGCAACCTTAAGTTGGAATCATTTTGTAAAACCTATGTAAGCCCCAAAGTTAAGCCAATTGACCATAAGATTGAATTCAAAATCCAAGGTTTAGGGCGATCGGTTAAAAGATCCGATCAAACCTAAATTATAAACTATTGAGAAGAATATTAGTAAAAATGACCCCGTAAACGTGAATTTAAGAAAATAAGTAATAAAATAAGAGACTATAAAATTTTCAAATTTTAAGCATAATAATTGCTAATTACCGAAAAGGCAAAAAGTGTAATCTAATAACTAATAAATTAGTAGAGATAGATTATATGTATACTAAAAATTTTAGAATGACCAAAATAATATTTAGGAATGTTCATGTGTACCCCACATGTATTCACGTGTAGATAAAAATACGCGTAATTACTTAAAATACGCGAAATGTGCTAAAATAATACTAAATGCTTAAAGAAAATTCATAATTAATTAAGGAAAAATCAAGAAAAATCAGGAAAAATCATGAATCATCTAGAATTGGGTCATGGCAGCTGGGAAAAATAAGAAAAAATTCGGCCAATTAGAATAAGCCAACATAAAAGCCAAAAATCAAGGGATAAGGCAATTGTCTTATCCCATTTAATGCACAATAAATTCCACAAAGCCCTATAAATAGCAGGAAAAATCACAGAGCTCATTTGGACAGATACAAATCAGAGAAAATTAGAGAGAGTTGAAAATTCGAGAGAAAATCCAGAAAATAAAAAAAAATAAGAAAAACTGTGCAGTTAAGGATTTTAAAGGGAACCCACACCAGACGAGGAGCTGGGAGTGGATGGCCACCACCACCACACGGTGGTGGCAGCGCCCAGGCCAGCCGACAAGGCTACGGTGGCCGGAGCCACCCAAACCGGTGAGTCCAAATTCCAGCTTGATTCTTGTGAAATTTTGTAAAAATAGTAAATATAATTAGAAAATTATGAATTTTGTTATTCTGGGATACTTTTGTATGTATTTTTTAGGAAAAATATTATTTTGATGAAATTATGTCCTGTAATATATGGTCCCTAAGAAATCATGCAAAACCGAACACATTTCGGTTTAGAAATAAATGACCTTAGGAGTGTAGTTTCACGCCCAAAATTTTTGTGTAGATTACTTAGATGATATAGAACAGTGCTATGAAGCCGGTTTTCAAAAATTAATTTTCGAAATTTTTAGATAATTTTTAGGCCCTAAAATGAGGCATAAAATAGGTAATTTGGAGTTAATTAGGTGATTAGGATATTAATTACTGACTTAGTGAATAAGTAGATGTTTTAGGATGTTAAAATCTGATGGATTATGATACTTGTAGCAATTAGAGTGTTAGATGTAATTATTAGGTTAATTATGTAGTAAATAAGTAATATGGAAAAATAGTACATTTTAAGATAATTTTGTAAATTAGGGAAATTTGGAGTAAAATCTGATTTAGGATGGATTTAGACATTTTGGAATAATAATTGCTGTTTAGAGATGGTAATTAGGGTAATAGAAACATTAGAAATGCATTATGTGCATAATATGCAATAATGCATAATGTGTAATTTTTGAAAATATAATAAATAGAAAATATTAGAATAAAAATTGATATTATGATAATAATAAAAATATACAATAAATCTGATTGGGAAACTTGAATTTATATAATTATATGAAAAATGTAAAAATTTCTCACATTAGGAGTAAATTCGGTACACAAATAGGGATTTAAGTGTACCGGATGGAATAAAATACTAATTAGGGGTAATAATGGTATTTAAGAGATCGAGAAGTAATGTGATTAATATCACCTTATGAGTTGGAATGGAATTCTAGGGTTGGGATCTAAAACATTACTTAAAAATCGAACTAAAAACCTAATTTAGAAATCGATGCGAAAACTGAACCTGAACCTAACCCCAAACCTAGAATAATGAAAGACTTAATACCTAGATAATTAGGCATATTAAACCTTAAACAAAACCTAACAATAAGCATTATAGAATAAAACGAACTTGTAATATTTATATGAAAAGCTGAAACCACGTTCGTGTTATAGGGATGATCGGCGATAGCCTGAGCAAATCGGACCTCGAGTAAGTGAGCGAGGAGTCGAGGTAAGTTGGGATTAATACGATGCTGTATTTTGGAGGCTTAAGATTATGCTTGATTGTGCTTGTTAGATAGTTGAATGTGTGCATGTGCTTGATTATGGGTGATGCTGTGATTCTGTTTGTTATTCTGGCATATATTATATGAATTGTATGAAAGAATTGATCACCCTAAACTGGACTTAATTAAATATCCGACCAGTAATCATAATCGGACATGCATGGCAACCCGTTAGGGGAACTTAGGACTCTCTAGCCAAATACCGACCCCTTCGGAAGGGATAGCGCAGGATTGCAAAATGGTCTCTTCTTCATCCTCAGTCGAACTAAGTGACAGGAGAGGAGGTCGCAGCGAGGGTGAAGGCAGTGGTTCGAAGGTAGTCGCAGGAGGAGCAAGGTCTCCATTACACAAGCCTGGGTTTGGTCGTGAGCTGTTACATTAACGGCAACTCCTCAACCCGGATTAGAGCGGACGCAATTTGTCTAATCTCACGACGGGCCGGACAACGTCGTGCGATGGCATTTGCTTACACATGCATTGCACCTAATAAGTGATTGAAAACCTTGTTGTGTGTATGGTATAGTTTTAAGTCCTCCGTCCTTATTTACTGAGCTGTGGTTGCTCACATCCCTATAGACGTCGTGCAGGTACTGGCTAAGAAGCGGCAACCAATTACTCTGAAGCTAGTAACTACTGGATCCTGGGGAGTGAGGAAAAACATTGAAGAATAAACACATATTTTAAGGTCTAAGTTTTTATTTTAGAAGTATTTTTCGTTTCCAAATGATGTAATAACTAGGAAATATACTATAGAGAAATGTTGTAAACTTTAACTGCAATAATTGAATGATAACATATATATATATAATTCCTCACTTTTATAGGTAAATGATTTATTTAAATTACAAACTGTCTACTTCAAAGTGGTTTAGTTGTAGACGCCTTGTGTAGATCAGGTCTAAGATAGCGGTTGTGAGGCTAACTTTTATCTTATGGTGATTTACACGGCGGGGCTGTTACGACTTTGCCGCTTCAGGGCATGACAACCTAGTTGTGCTCTTTTTTATCTCACAAATCTAGGTGAAAGCATCTATTGGGGACTACCAATATAAATTGCATTCAACTTGGAAAATCTAGTCATGCTCCTTTAAACTCACTAACCTAAGTTGGAGCGTCTCTAGGGGTTTAACAACCTTATGTTGGAATTGATTTCAAAAACCTGGTCATCCTCCTTTAAGCTCACTAACCTAGGTAAGAGTGGCTCCTAGGGACTTCCAACCTTAAACTACAATCGATTTGAAAAACTTGGTTATGCTCCTTTGAACTCACTAACATAGGTAGATATGTCTCTAGGGGACTAGTAACCCTAAGTTGGAATCAATTTAGAAAACCTTGTCATACTCCTTTAAGTTGACTAACCTAAGCAAGAACATCTCTTGAAGACTAGAAACGCTAAGTTGGAATTGATTTGGAAAACCTAATTATGTTCCTTTGATCTCACTAACCTAAGAGAAAATGTCTCTAACGGACTAACAACCTAAAGTTGAAATCGATTAGGAACCTGGTCGTACACTTTTCAGCTTACTAACCTAGATGGGAGTGTTTGTAGAGGACTTAAAACTCTAAATTGTGATCAATTTGAAAAACCTAGTTGTACTCCTTTGGGCACACTAACCTAAGTGATGCGTCTCTAGCGAACAAGCAGCCCTAAGTTGGAATCGATTTGGAAAACCTAGTCATATTCTTTTAAGTTCACTAACCTAGGCAAAAGTGTCTTCTGAAGACTAGCAACCTATAGTTGGAATCAATTTGGAAAACCTGGTCATGCACCTTTGAGAACACTAACCTAAGCTGGAGCATCTCTCGAAGACTAGCAACCCTAAGTTGTAATCAACTTGAAAAATCTAGTCATCGTCCTCTATGCTCCATAACTTAGGCAGGAGCATCTCTCAGGGACTAACATCCCTAAATTGCAATCGAATTGAAAAGCTAAGTCATGTTCCCTTAAGCTTACTAACCTAGGCAGGTAAGCCAATAAGGGACTAGTAACCTTAGGTTGGAATCAATTTGGAAAACCTTATCATACTCCTTTCAGCTCACAAACCTAGGCAAGTATGACTCTAAGGGACTAGCAACCCTAAGAAGGAATGGATTTGGAAATCCTAGCTATACTCTTTTGAGCTCAATAACTTGGGAGGGAAGGTCTCTTGAGGATTAGCAACCTTAAATTGCAATTGACTTGGAAAACTTCATTGTGTTACGTTGAGCTCACTAACCTTAGCAGGAGTGTCTTTAGGGGGCTAACAGCCTTAAAGTTGGAATCAATTTGGATACCTTGGTCATACCCCTTTAGGCTCACAAACCATGGCAGCACATCTCTAGGGGACTAGCAAGCCTAAGTGACAATCATTTGGAAAACCTAGTCGTACTCTTTTTATCTCTCAAACCTAAGTAGGAGCATCTATTGGGGACTACCAATGCTAAATTACAATGGACTTCGAAAACCTAGTCGTGCTCTTCTGAACTCACAAACCTAAGCGAGAGTATCCTTAGGGGTCTAACAACCCTATGTTAGAATTGATTTCGAAAACCTAGTTTTGCTCATTTAAGCTCACTAACCTAAGTGGCAATGGCTCTCAGGGACTAGCAACCTTAAATTGCAATTGATTTGGAAAACCTAATTGTGTGCTCCTTTGAGCTCACAAACATTGGTAAGCATGACTCTAGGGCACTAGCAACCCTAAGTTGGAATCGATTTAGAAAATCTTATCATGCTTCATTAAGCTAACAGACCTGGGTATAAGCATCTCTTTAGAACTAGTAACATTAAATTGGAATCGATTTGGATAACCTAGTTGTACTTCTTTAAGTTCACTAACCTAGGTGAGATCATCTCTAAAGGACTAGCAACCTAAAGTTAGAATCGATTAGGAACTTGGTCGTACACTTTTGAGCTTACTAGCCTATATGGGAGCATCTATTAGGGACTTGAAATCCTAAATTGCAATAGATTTGAAAAACCTAGTCGTACTCCTTTTGGTACACTAACCTAGGTAGATGTGTTTGTAACGAACAAGTAACCCTAAGTTAGAATCAATTTGGAAAACCTGGTCGTATTCTTTTGAGTTTGCTAACCAAAGTGGAAGCATCTTTTGGGGACTAACAACCCATGGTAGGAATTAATTTAGAAAACTTGCTCATGCTCTTTTGAGAGCACTAACTTAGGCAGGAGCGTGTCTTAAAGATTAGTAACTCGTAGCTGCAATCGATTTGGAAAATCTGGTTGTGCTTCTTTGAGCTTACTAAACCAACAGAGAACGTCTTTAAAGGACTACTAACCCAAAGTCAGAATCAATTAAGAACCTAATCGTACACTTTTGAGCTTACTAACCTAGATCAGAGAGTCTATCGAAGACTTGAAACCCTTAATTGTAATCGATTTGAAAAACCTGATCGTAGTCCTTTGGGTACACTAACCTAGGTGGATATGTCTTTAGTGGACTAGCAACCTTAAGTTAGAATCAATTTAGAAAACCCGGTCGTATTCTTTTGACTTCCCTAACCTAAGTGGAATCATCTTCCAAGGACTAGCAACCCATAGCAAGAATCAATTTCGAAAACTTGGTCATGCTCTTTTAAGAACATTAACCTAGGCATGAGCGTCTCTTGGGGACTAGCAACCCTTAGTTGCAATCAATTTGGAAAACCTAGTCGCACTCCTCTATGCTTATTAACTTAGGTAAGAGTGTCTCTCGAGGATAAGTAACCCTAAATTACAATCAATTTGGAAAACTAGGTCATGCTCCCTTGAGCTCACTAACCTAGGCAAGTATGCCACTAATGGACTAGCAACCCTAAGTTAGAAACGATTTGGAAAATCTTGTTGCACTCCTTTACGCTTACAAACCTAGGCAGGTGTTACTCTAGGGGACTAACAACCCTAAGAAGGAATGGATTTGGAAATCCTGGCCTTGCTCTTTTAAGCTCACTAACCTAGGAAGGAGCATCTCTTAGGTACTAACAACCTTAAATTGCAATCGACATGGAAAATTTGGTCGTGCTTCTTTGAGCTCACTAACCTTGTTGAGAGTATCTCTAAGGGGTTAGTAGCCTTAAAGTTAGAATCGATTTGGAAAACCTGGTTATACCCCTTTGGGCTCATAAACCTTAACGGCACATATCTAAGGGACTAGCAACCTTAAGCTGGAATCGTTTTGGAAAACCAAGTCATACTCTTTTTATCTCTCAAACCTAGGTAGGAGCATCTCTTGGCCTACTAACATTAAATTGCAATCAACTTAGAAAACCTGATCGTGCTCCTCTAAACTCACTAACCAAAGTGAGAGCGCCCCTAGGGATCTAACAACCCTATGTTGGAATTGATTTCGAAAACCTAGCCATGCTCCTTTATGCTCACTATCCTAGGTAGGAGTGACTTTCAGGGACTAGCAACCTTAAATTGCAATTGATTTGGAAAACATGGTTGTGCTCCTTTAAGTTCATAAACATAGGTAGATATGTCTCTTGGGTACTAGCAACCCTAAGTTGGAATCAATTCGGAAAACCTTATTGTGCACCATTAAGCTAACGAACCTATGTAAGACTGTCTCTCGAGGACTAGCACTACTAAGTTGGAATCGAATTAGAAAATCTGATTGTGCTCTTTTGAGCTCACTAACCTAGGCAAGATCGTCTCTAAGGGACTAACAACCCAAAGTCGGAATCGATTGGAAACATGGTCATACACTTTTGAGCTTACTAACCTAGATGGGACCATCTATCGAAGACTTGAAACCCTAAATTGCAATCGATTTGAAAAAGTCGATCATACTCCTTTGTTTACACTAACCTAGGTAGATGTGTCTCTAGCGGATAAGCAACCTTAAGTTGGAATTGATTTGGAAAACCTGATCGTATACTTTTAAGTTCGCTAACCTAGGCGGAAGCGTCTTCTAGGGACTAACAACCCATAATAGGAATCGATTTGGAAAACCCAATCATGCTCTTTTGAGAACACTAACTTAGGTTAAAGTATCTCTTGGGGACTAGCAACCCTTAGTTGCAATCTATTTGGAAAACCTAGTTATGCTCCTTTTATCTCACTAACCTATGCTAAAACGTCTCTAAGGGACTAGCAACCCAAAGTTGGAATTGATCGGGAACCTGGTCGTAGAGTTTTGAGCTTACTAACCTAGATCAAAGTGTCTATCGGGGACTTAAAAGCCTAAATTGCAATCAATTTGAAAAACTTAGTCGTACTCCTTTGGGCACACTAACCTAGATAGATATGTCTCTAGCAGACAAGCAACCCTAAGCTAGAATCGATTTGGAAAACCTAGTCATATTCTTTTGAGTTCGCTGACCTAAGTGGAAGTGTCTTCTGGGGACTAGCAACCCATAGTAGGAATCAATTTAGAAAACCTAGTCGTGCTCTTTTGAGAACAATAACCTAAGTGAGAATGTCTCTTAAAGACTAGCAATCCTTAGTTGCAATTGATTTGGAAAACTCGATCACCCTCCTCTACACTCATTAACCTAGGTGGGAGTGTTTCTTGAGGACTTGCAACCTTAAATTGCAATCAATTAAACTAAGTCATGCTCCCATAAGCTCAATAACTTAGGCAAGTGAGCTACTAGGAGACTAGTAACCCTAAGTTAGAATCGATTTAGAAAACCTTGTCCTTGTCAAGCTTAGTTTTTTCCTCGGTTTTTAAATTAGTCTTCTTCAAACTAATCAATATTAAATCCTACCCATTTAATATTGATCATCGACTAAGGTTTAAACAAAACCTGTACTTTTAACTTTGAAAACATTTTGGAGTTACCACCCAACCGGAGTTAAAAAAGAGAGTTAAGTTATAACTAATAGGGTGTATTAATTATAACTTAATTACTGATATTTCAATAAAACCGATTTTTATTAAAACGATTTTTTAGAGACCAAAGATCTAGATCCGAGGGCTAAACTTTTAAACCTTAAATGAGTACTACTTTTAATCTTTCCAAATTTAAATTTACCTTTCAATATAACCTTATAATGACATTTATTTACAAGTTGTAATTGAAATTATGCCTATTTATAAAAAATAAGGATTTAAAGAATTAACTACTAAAGGGGAAAAATAATTTTTATATTATCTTAAGTCACCCCGTGTCAAGACCCTAAAGGGGGCTTAGTAGGATTACCTAAAATTTCCATAACATGTGTATACCCATGATATGAAAACCGCCTTGCAAGTCAAAAATTGTAAGACTCTGAATAATAAATCACTAAGATTATTGATTTTCAAGTAATTAATTTATTTCAACATAACATAACATATAACTATAGATATCCGATATTCACAGTTCCTCAGAATCGTAGAGAATTGGTATCCCCTACCAAATAATAAGACAAGATATACCAACATTAGAAAACTACAAGAAAAAATTAAATTATACTTAATTCTAACATATAAATATTTTCTATAAAGGATGTTTATGTATCACCTATAAAGATCTCAGCTAATTCTAACACTAATATACATATCTTCATCTCGCACTTGGCACTCGAGACTTATCCTAATCCTATCGTAAGTAAACCTGCAGAAGAAACTAAGGGGGAATGAGCATAAAACAGCTCAGTGAGTTTGTCCCTTACCATTACCATTCAAGCAAGTTATTATCACACATTATTATTACACATGCAAGTAAGCTATCTACATACAAAATGAATGCAGGCGTGATGAATGCAAGCAACACATCCATAGGAGTCTGGAACTATGAACGGTATAGAATTACATCGTCTATACTTCGATTATCCCCTTTACTTACCCGCACAAGGCACCTTAGCTTATCCGCATGAGGCTACTTGGGGGTACCACCCCTCTAAGCAATACTCAACTATTACCCTAGTCAAGAAAAGAGTTCCAATCCAAATAGGTAGATCCCAAACTAGGACCATCCACCATCCAAGGCCTTTCAAGCACAAACATGCGAGTCCTCTCGCAACCAAAATTATCCAAAGCCTTACAGGCACAATAAAGCAAGTTCCCTCGCTATCAATTGGAGATCCTATGCTAACTTTTCCTTAATGCTAAAATATTATTTATGGCTCCACGAGCCCTTATAGAGATCATACAAAAATATGTTTAAGAGTAGAAATGCTTTTTCCAAAAACACTTTCCTCAAGATTTTTGCAAAGCTAGCACTCTCCATTTATACCTTTACCAGGTCATAGACATGTAACGAGTATAATTGGTTATTTTGGTCTGATACTTATATTTATCAATTTAAAAAGGTGATCACACAGATGATAGCAAATAAGCAAAGTAGTCATTCAGACATATAAGCAACAACAAGCAGCAAAACCTCATACAAGTAATACACATAAGCAAGTAACAGGTCATTAGAACTCCTTCACCTGAATTATTGCTTGTTCTCTAAGCTTTAGGGTTTCCAAAACTCGATATTGAACGCCTAAAAAAATAGTAACACTTAAAAGTATTATAAGAAGTCATACTCCTTAGTTAACTAAAAGTCTTATAATTTGTCTAATTTCCCCCAATATAACCCAAGTATAATGTATATAAGGTTTACCATACTCAATAGGATTAACAGTAACTATTTTCTTATATTTGTAAGTTATGAGACTTCCTTTATATATTTAGTAACTTTTCATTCTAATTCCGATATTTACGAACTTATAGTCGTTTTTCATCGTTTTTGAACGCACGTTCACATGATGATGTCCGTTTTAGACGTTAAGACCCATGTTTTATGATATGGGCTAAGCTTATTGAAGCTTAATTATTCTTATTGCTTATGTTTATATCCTATTTTAGTACTAAATGATTTAATTAGCTTTTAGATTCTTACACTTAGGAAATTTTACATTAGTATTACTAATTTATGTACTTAATTAAGTTTAATTCAATTTAGGAAGTATATTAAGGTTTAAAGGATCTTCAACTCCTAAGTACATGTACATATATATGTTATATTCTTATGTAGTATTATAATTTATTATTTTACAAGCTTATGCTTATATCATCGCTTATGTCATCGCCTATGCCATCGCTTATGTCATCATTTACTTATGTCATGGCTTATGTGTTCATTTGATGATGTCATGGCTTATGTAATCATTCGTTACATATAAATATATATATATATATATATATATATATATCCTCATTTACTCATACATACACTTTGTACATATGTTATATACATACCTATACTTCTAACATTCTAGTATGTATACATATATACTTATACAGATACTAGTACATATACCCAGAAACACATACGATGACATACATATTTTTATACGTATTTTCGTATGCCTAAAATCCCCCCTTAAGAAAGCTTCACAATTTTCATATCTTTGTCCTTTAAGGGTGTATTGGGCATGGTATATGCATGTATAGTTGGTATATGCCTTATTTTGGGTTATGTACATAATGGATTCTTATGTACAAAGGTCTTTATACATGTATTTATCTAGTATACTCTTATATACACATACATAGATAAATGTACACATGCTCTTCTTCCATTTACTAAGGCTATTCCTACACTTCTAAACATAAAAATTGAAACTTTAAGCCTTCAACAACATATATGTACACAACACATAAACTTCTTAAACTATCCTAACCTATAAATCTAACTACTAAATAAGATAAAATTACATAACAACATACCTTTTGCTCCTTGTAATATGTAAGAGAGGTGTTATTTTATCTAGTGGATGAAAAGTGGTTGAGATATGGAAGTAAAATTGAAAAGTTTGATAGAATGGAGGACAAGAAGGTCACAGTTTAGAAATGAGAGAAGAAAAGGGGTTTCATGTTGTGTATTTTGTGTTTTATAAATGATAACAAGTGGGGTCCTGTAAACCCTGCAAATTTAACTTTCTAAGTATAGAATCAAATGCCCAAACTGTAGAAAATTTCCAGAAGTCAATAAAGCTAGTGAGATTTAAAACTGATTAAAATCTCAATTCAAAACCTAAAGTAAATATAAAAAACCTTAAACTATCAATTGAACCTCTAATCGCAGACGAAGATCTTAAAACCTCATGTAACTACAAAAGTTAACCTTGAACCTCATCAAAACCCTAAGATAACAATCGAAAACTTAATCGCGTATGAATATATTAAATCCTAAATGTGTAAAAACACTAGAGATTATACTCAGAAATAATAAAAACCCTAAATCTATTACTTTAAGGATATAAAAGCATTAATCCACCATAATTTACCTAAAAACCTTAATTGATAATATATCCTCCATATTTTGCCATTTCATTAGTAAATGACTAAAAATAACTCTCAATCACAAATAAATATTTAGAATTCTTAAGTGATCCCTTAGAAACTAAGATATTGCATTATAGATCACATTCATTTTCTAAGTATATAACTAGGTTAATATTACATAGAGTTAGGAGTTTAGTTGATGCTTAGGTTAAATGTAGTAAACCTTAATACCCTAAATGATACTTTTCATGATAATTACATAAAGTGGCATACCAAATGATGTTTCTAGGATATAAATACTTAGAGAAAGATCTCATTACCTATTTTTACTAATTATTTCAACAAACCCCACATTTCCTTAATTTTCTTCCTAATTTTTCTTAATTACTTCATTATGAGCATTCAAATTACATGCAATTCTAAGAGAGTTGACTAAGTCAAAGGTTGACCAAGTCAAAGTTT
Source organism: Lumnitzera littorea (assembly GCA_024138015.1). Taxonomy (NCBI): domain Eukaryota; kingdom Viridiplantae; phylum Streptophyta; class Magnoliopsida; order Myrtales; family Combretaceae; genus Lumnitzera; species Lumnitzera littorea. Next base: position 78,627,077 of record JAMXBB010000006.1, on the reverse strand, counting down.
GATTAAGTCAACATGTTAACAAAGTCAACAAATGTCATTGTCATCTAGAATTCTCTTCATCTTTCTAATGATTTCTTCTCTTTTCTTTTGGATTTTTCTTCCCTTTTTCCTCTCTTCTTGAAAACACAAATTAAGACAACAAAACACTCTCTTCTTCCCCTTCTCAAACAGTAAAACCCCCCTTTTTGCTCCTTATTTTCATATTCTTTCAACACTTCACTTTCATAATTTCTACTCACATAAATCAAGGAGAAAGAGGTATGTTATCATTTGATTATCTATTTTATGTAGTAGTTAGTTGTGTAAGCTGATAAAAAGTTGGTATGATGTGGGTATATATGTTGTTACAAGTGGAAGCTCCATATACATGTGTAGAAGAGTAGGAATCTTTAGACAATGGAAGAAGATGCATGTGTACATGTCTTTAAGTATGTGTACATAAGGGTATACTAGAGATATACATGTATAAAAACCCTTGTACATAAATATTCATTATGTACATAACCTAAACTAAGATATATACTAAATATACATACATATACCATGCCAAATACACCCTTAAAATACAAAAAAGATGAAATTGTGAAGATTTCTTAAGAGGGTAAACAAGGCCTACGAAAATACGTATAAAAATATGTATGCCACCGTATGTGTATATGGGTATATGTATAAGTACATAAGTATACATATTAGAATGTTAAAAGTATAGGTATGTATATAACATATGTATGAGTACATAAGGATATATATATATTTATACGTAATGACTGATTGGATAAGCCATGACATCATCAAAAGATTATGCAAATGATGACATAATAAGCGATGACATAAGTGATTGATGACCTAAGCAATGACATAAGCATAAGCTTGTAAAATAATAAATTATAAGATTACATAAGAATATAACCTATATATGTATACATGTACTTAGGAGTTGAAGATCCTTTAAACCCTAATACACTTCCTAAATTGAATTAAACTTAATTAAGTACGTGAATTAGTAATACTAACGTAAAATTTCCTAAGTGTAAGAAGCTAATGGCTAATGAAATCATTAAGTACTAAAATAGGATATAAAAATAAGCAATAAGAATAATTAAACTTCAATAAGATAAAATTTCAATAAATTTAGCCCATATCGTAAAATACGGGTCTTATCATCCAAAACGGACATCACTGTATGAACATACGTCCGAAAACGATGAAAAATGGCTATAAGTACGTAAATATCGGAATTAGAATGAAAAGTTACAAAATACATAAAGAAAGTCTCATAACTTACTAATTTAAGAAAATAGTTACTATTAACCCCACTGAGTATGGTAAACCCTATACACATTATACTTTGGTTATATTAGGGAAAACTAGATAAACTACAATAAACTTTTAGTTAACTAAGGAGTCTGACTTCTTAGAATACTTATAAGTTTTACTATTTTGATTTAGGCGTTCAATATCGAGTTCTAAAAACCCTAAAGGCTTAGAGAATGAGTAATAATCCAGGTGAGGGAGTTCTAATGACCTGCTACTTACTTATGCATGTTACTCGTATGAGGTTTTGCTGCTTGCTGTTGCTTGTATGTTTGAATGACTGCTTTGCTTGTTTGCTGTCATATGTGTGATCACCTTTTTAAATTGATAAATATAAGTATCAGACCAAAATAACCAATTATACTCTTCGCATGTCTATGATTTAGTAAAGGTATGAATGGAGAGTGCTAGCTTTGCAAGAATCTTGAGAAAAGTGTTTTTGGAAAAAGCTTTTTTACTCTTAAACATATTTTTGTATGATCTCTATAAGGGCTCATGGAGCCATAAATAATATTTTAACATTAAGGCAAAGCTAGAATGGGATCTCCAATTGATAGCGAAAGGACTTGTTTTATTGTGCCTATAAGGCCTTGGATAATTTTGGTTGCAAGAGGACTTGCATGTTTATGACCGAGGGGCCTTGAATGGTGGATGGTCCTAGTTTTAGATCCACCAATTTGGATTGGAACTCTTTTCTCGACTAGGGTAATAGTCGAGTGTTGCCTAAAGAGGTGGTGCCCCTAGGTAGCCTCATGTGAGTAAACTGAGGTGCCCTATGTTAGTAAGTATAGGGGATAATCGAAGTGTAGATGACGTAATTCTACACCTTCCATAGTTCCGGACTCCTATGGATGTGTTCATCGTACCTGCATTCATTTTGTATGTAGATAGCTTGCTTGCATGTGTGATAACTTACTTGAATGGTAGTGGTGAAGGCCGAACTCACTAAGCTATTTTATGCTCATTCCCCCTTAGTTTCGTTTGCAAGTTTACTTACGATAGGATTAGGATATGTCTCAAGTGCTGAGTGCAAGGTAAAGATACATATTCTAGTATTAAAAGCAGCTGAGTACTCTTTAGATAATATATAAACAACCTTTGTAGAAAATATCTTTATATTAGAATTTAATATAATTTAATTTTTCTTGTAGTTTTCTAATGTTGGTGTATCATGTCTTATTATTTGGTAGGGGATACCGATTCTCTGCGGTTCTGAGAAACTGTGGGATATCGGACATCCATAGTTATTTATAATTATATATTATGTTATGTTACAATAAATTACTTATTTGAAAATCAATAATCTTAGTGATTTATTATTTAGTCTTGCAATCTCTAATTTACAAAGCAATTTTCATATCATAGGTGCACACATGTTATGAAAATTTTAGGTAATCCTACTAAGCCTCATTTAGGGTCCTGATAGGTCCTTAATGGGAAAGTAATAGATGGCATGAAGGAAGAGAAAAAGAAAAAAAAATCTAAAGAAAAGAAAAGAAATCATTAGAAAGAAAGAGATGATTCTAGAGTGAAAATAACATTTTGTTGACTTTTCCATATGTTGACTTTAGTCAACCTTTTGACCTTGGTCAACTTTTTAAAATTACATGTCATTTAGTGCACTTAATGAAGGAATTAGGGAAAATTAGGATAAAAATTAAGGAAATGGAAAGAAATAAGGAGTTTAGTAAAATGATTATTAAAAATAGGTAATGAAATCTTCCTTTAGGTATTTATATCCTATACACATCATTTAGTAAGCTACTTAATGAAATTATTATGAAAAGTACCATTTAGGGTACTAATACCTACTATATGTAATATAACTATCAACTAAACTCTTAACTCTATGTAATACTAACCTAATTATATACTTAGAAGATGAATGTGATCTATGATGCAATATCTTAGTTTCTAAAGGATTACTTTAGTGTTATAAATATTTGTGAATGATTGAAGGTTATCTTTAATCTTTTACTAATGATTTAGTATAATACTAAGGTTATATTATCAATTAGGGTTTTAGAGTAAATTATGGTGAATCAATGCTTTTATATCCTTAAGGTAATAGTTTTGGGGTTTTATCACTTTTAAGCGCAATCTCTAGTGTTTTTACACATTTAGGGTTTAATCTATTCATACGCAATTAAGTCTTCGATTGTTATCTTAGGGTTTTTATGAGGTTCGAGGTCAAATTTTGTAATTACATATACTTGAGGTTTTAGGGTCTTTGTATGTGATTAGAGGTTACAATGATAATTTAAGATTTTTCATATTCACTTTAAGTTTTGAATTGAGATTTTAATTGATTTTTAATCTCACTAGCTCTATTGACTTCAAGAAATCATCTACAGGTTAAGCGTTTGATTCTATACTTAGAAAACTAAACTCGCGGGGTTTACATCCTGTATGTATGCATGCCTACATACGCACTATTCAAAATCAAACTTCCGTAGTTCGTTCTTAAAATATTAGCGGGTTAGTTGATTTAAAATTTAGAAAAGGACTGAGTTTACATCTCTTAGCCGTTTCATTTTATTTAAGAAAAACACTTAAAAAAAGAATCCTAATTTAGTGATTTTATTTTTGGGGAAATTCTAATATATCTTAATTTTTGAAAAAAAAAAAGGTCCATCTATTTTTATTTATTTGTAAAATAAATTTCTAAATGATAAAACTTTTTAGAAAAATCTTAGAATACCTAAATACAACTTTCCATGAAATATGCAATTACTATGGCTAACATGCCTAATTATAGAAAGAAAGCCTAAACCATAGAAAAAAAGCCAAATTATAAAAAGGAATCTTAAAACATGTAAAAGAAGCCTAAATTATGGAAAAGATGCCGAATCATAAAAAGGATGTCTAATAATAAAAAAGAAACCTAAATCATTGAAAAGATGTTTAAATCATGGAAAAGATACCTAAAGAGTTTATTTATTTTATTGAAAAAAGGATTTTCCTAAGTGAAAGGACATCTTTGTTTTTCATTATTATTTTTTTACTTTTTTATTATTTTTATTTTTTATTATATATATTTTGAATAAAACATAAAAATAAGTAAACCAAACAAACTAGACCTTGTTCTTTTTTTTTTCTTATTCCTTCTTTTCTTTTTCTTCTCTTTTTTTACTTTTTCATTCTTCTTCTTTTTACAATTGCAAATAGAATACAATCATAACAACAACAATAATAAAAAGAAAAATTACGATAATATAAGAATAAATAAAAACAAAGAAGACAAAATACAAAGAACAAAACACAAATGAAAACTAAAGCAAAGTCAGACCAAGTTGGAGTTTGCATGAATACTAGAAAAAAAGGCTATGTAGAGAGAGAGAGAGTAACGTTGTGAATGGATTTAAGTAATTATAAGTGATGAGTTGATGGTTTATAGTGAAATAGAATCCCGTGAGAAAAGAAAAAAAGATACATTTTGCACCTTCCATAGATTGAATGTAAGATCTTCAAGTCACATGCAACGCCAAATCAAAGTGCTTATCCAAATGAGCTGTTGGTTTTTCCTTATTCAATTGCATATATGGACTAAGTCAACCTAGGATGAATTCAAATCTAAGCTTAAGCCTAATGACCCTTTCTTTATTTTATCTAAATTAAAAATTACATTCTACTAAATTATCTAAAAGATTTATTATTTTATAAATCCTCTACTTTTTGTATTTTTCAAATTTTTTTTATTTTTGTGATTTTTTCTAAATTTCTTTTTTTTTTCTTTTCTAAAATCTTTTATTTTTTGTATTTTTCTAAATTTCTCATTTTTTGGCTTTCTTTAATTTTCTTGATATTTTGGTTTCCTTAAATTTACCAATTTTTTTTTATTTTTCTAAATTTCTTACTTTTTGATTTTTTTCTTTTTTTTTTCATTTATCCTATTTTAGGAGTTTACCTTATTGAAAAAATAAAAAGGAGCAAAAATTGGGTACCTACAACCATATTCCTTTGAGCTCACAAACCTAGGTATGTGCAACTCTAAGGGACTAGCAACCTCAAGAAGGAATGAATTTGGAAATCCTAGTAGTGCTCTTTTGAGCTCACTAACCTAGGGGGGAACATCTCTCGGGTACTAGCAACCCTAAATTGCAATTGACTTAAAAAATTTGGTCATGTTCCTTTGAGCTCACTAACCTTAGTAGGAGTGTCTCTAGGGAGCTAGCAGCCCTAAAGTTGGAATCAATTTAGAAAACCTAACCGTGCCCCTTTGGGCTCACAAACCTTGGCAGTGCATCTCTAAGGGACTAGCAACCTTAAGTTGGAATCGTTTTGGAAAACCAAGTCACGCTCTTTTTATCTCTCAAACCTAGGTAGGAGTATCTCTTAGGGACTACTATACCTAAATTGCAATCTACTTGAAAACTTGGCCACACTACTCTGAACTCGCTAACCTAACTGAGAGCATCTCTAAAGGTCTAACAACCTTATGTTGGAATTGATTTTGAAAACCTAATCGTACTCCTTGGAGCTCACTAACAATGGTGGGAGCTACTCTCAAGGACTAGCAACCTTGAATTGCAATCAATTTGACAAACCCAGTTGTGATCCTTTAAGCTCACAAACATAGGTGAGTATGTCTCTAGGGGACTAGTAACCCTAAGTCGGAATCGATTTGGAAACCTTGTCGTGCTCCTTTAAGCTGCTAAGCTAGGCAGGAACATCTCTTGAAGACTAGCAACGCTAAGTTAGAATCGATTTGGAAAACCTAATTACGCTCCTTTAAGCTCACTAACCTAGGCAACCCAAAGTTAAAATTGATTGGGAACGTGGTCGTACACTTTTGAGCTTACTAACCCAGATGAGAGAGTTTGTTAAGGACTTAAAACCTTAAATTACAAATGATTTGAGAACTCGATCTTACTCTATTGGGCACACTAACCTAGGCAGTTGTGTCTCTAGTGGACAACAACCCTAAGTTGGAATTGATTTGGAAAACCTATTCATATTCTCTTAAGTTCACTAAGCTAAGTGAAAGCATCTTCTAGGGATGAACAATCCATAGTTAGAATAGAATTGGAAAACCTAGTCGTGCTCCTTTGAGAACACCAACCTAAGCAGAAGCGTTTCTTAAGGATTAGCAACCTTAAGTTACAATCAATTTGGAAAACTTAGTTGCGCTCTTCTATGCTCACTAACTTTGGCGGGAGCATCTCTTAAGGAGTAGCAACCCTAAATTGCAAACGATTTGGGAAAGGAGGTCATTCTCCCATGAGCTCACCAACCAAGGTAGGTGAGCTACTAGGGGACTAGCAACCCTAAGTTGAAATTGATTAGGAAAACCTTGTCATGCTCCTTTGAGCTCACAAAACTAAGCAGGTGTGACTCTAGGGAATTAGTAACACTAAGAAGGAATGGATTTAGAAATCTTGGCTGTGCACTTTTGGTCTCACTAACCTAAGAAGGATCATCTCTCAAGGACTTGCAACCCTAAATTGCAATTAACTTAGAAAATTTAGTCGTGCTCCTTTGAGCTCATTAACCTTGGCGAGAGTGTCTCTAGTAGGCTAGCAGCCTTAAGTTAGAATCAATTTGTAAAACTTAATTGTTCTCCTTTGAGCTCACCAACCTAAGTCGAAGCATCTCTCGGAGACTTGTGACCCTAAATCGCAATGATTGGGAAAACTTGGTCATGCTCTTTTAAGTTCACTAACTTAAGTGGAGGCATCTCTTGAGGTACACCAACCTTAAGTTGGAATCAATTTGGAAAACTTGGCCGTGCTCGTTTAAGCTCATGAACTTAGATGGGAGTGTCTATAGGGGACTAGCAACCTAAAGTTAGAATCGATTTAGAAAACCTAGTCATGCTCCTTTGAGCTCGCTCACTTTAGCAGTGCATCTCTAGGACCTAACAATCCTGAGTTGGAATCCATTTGTAATACTTGGTCATGTTCTTTTGATCTCACAAACCTAGGCAGAAGTGTCTCTTGGGGGCAAGTAACCTAAAGTTGGAATTGATTTCGAAAACCTAATCATGTTATTTTGAGCTCATTAGCCTATGCAAGAGCATCTCCCTAGGATAAGCAACCCTAAATTGCAACCAACATGGAAAACCTAGCCATGCTCCTTTGAGCTCAATAACCTAGGTGAGATTACCTCTAGGCTAGCAACCCTAAGTAGGAATTGATAAGGAAAACCTGACCATGTTCCTTTAAGCTTACTAACCTAGGCGAAAGCATCGCTCGGAAACTAGCATTCCTAAATTGGAATCGATTTGGAAAACCTAAGCGTGCTCTTTTGAGCTCATTAAGATAAGTAGGAGCATCTCTTGGGGACTAGCAACCTTAAACTGCAATCAATTTGGAAAACCTGATTGTGCTTCTTTGAACTTACTAACCTAGGTGGGTGTATCTATAGAGGACTAGTAACTCTAAGTTGGAATCAATTTGGAAAACTTAGTCATGCTCCTTTGAGTACACTAACTTAAGAGAAAGCATCTCTAGGGTACTAGAAACACAAAGTTAGAATCAATTTGGAAAATGTGGTCGTGCTCCTTGAGGGCACTAACCTGGGCCAGAGTATCTCTACAAGACTAGCAACCTTAAGTTGGAATCAATTTGAAAAACCTAATCAAGCTCCTTTTGGCTCACCTACTTAGGCGGTAACATCTCTCGGGGACTAGCAGTCCTAAATTGCAATAGATTTAGAAAACCTAGTAATGCTCTTTTGAACTTACAAACCTAGGTGGGAGCATCTCTTGATGACTAACAACCCTAAGCTGGAATCAATTTAGAAAACTTGGTTGAGCTCCTTTAAGCACACTAACCTAAGGAATGCATCTTTAGGGGACTAGCTGTCAGGACCCTAAAGGGGGCCTAGTAGGATTACCTAAAATTTCCATAACATGTGTGCACCCATGATATGAAAACCGCCTTGCAAGTCAAAGATTGCAAGACTCTAAATAATAAATCGCTAAGATTAATGATTTTCAAGTAATTAATTTATTGTACATGACATAATATATAATTATAAATAATTATGGATATTCGATATCCCACAGTTCCTCAGAACCGCAGAGAATCGGTATCCCCTACCAAATAATAAGACAGGACTACCAACATTGTAAAACTACAAGAAGAATTAAATTATATTAAACTCTAACATGTGAATATTTTCTACAAAGAGTCTTTATGTATTACCTATAAAAAATCTCAACTAATCCTAATACTAATGTACACATCTTCATCTCGCACTCAGCACTCGAGACATATCCCAATCCCATCGTGTGTAGACCTGCAAAGAAAACTAAGGGGGAATGAGCATAAAGCAGCTCAGTGAGTTCATTCCTCACCACTACCGGTCAAGCAAGTTTTCACACATTATTATCACACATGCAAGCAAGCTATCTACATACATAATGAATGCAGGCGTAATGAATGCAAGCAACACATCCATAGGAGTCCGGAACTATGGAAGGTGTAGAATTACGTCGTCCACACTTCAATTATCCCCTGTACTTACCCGCACAGGGCACCTCAGCTTACCCGCAGAGGCTACCTAGGGGCACCACCCCACTAGGCAAAACTCGACTATTACCCTAGCCGAGAAAAGAATTCCAATCCAAATAGGGGGAGTCCGAACTAGGACTATCCACCCTCTAAGGCTACTCGGGCACAAACATGCGAGTCCTCTCGCAACCAAAAATAACCAAGGCCTTTCAGGCACAATAAAGCGAGTCCTCTCGCTATCCATTGGAGAACCCATGCTAGCTTTGCCTTAACATTAAAAATACTATTTATGGCTCCACAAACCCTTACAGTGATCATACGAAAATTCGTTTAAGGTTAGAAAAGCTTTTGCCAAAAATACTTTTCTTAAGATTTTTGCAAGGCTAACACTCTCCATTCATACCTTTACCAAGTCATAGACATGCGACGAGTAGAACCGGTTATTTGGGTCAGACATTTATATTTATCAACTTAAAAAGGTGATCACACAGATGATGGCATACAAACAGAACAGTTATTCAAACATTCAAGCAATAGCAAACAACAAAACATCATACAATTAACATACACAAGCAAGTAGCAGGTCATCAGAATTCCCTCACCTGGATTATTGCTCATTCTCCAAGCCTTTAAGGTTTCCAAGACTCGATATCGAACGCCTAAATCAAAATGGTAAACCTTATAAGTGTTCTGAGAATTTAGAATCCTTAGTCAACTAAAAGTCTATTGTCGTTTATCTAGTTCCCTCCAATATAACCCGTGTATAGTGTGTATAGGGTTACCATACTCCATGAGATTAATAGTAGCTATTTTCTTATATTAGTAAGGTATGAGGCTTCCTTTATGTATTTTGTAATTTTTTTGTTCTGTTTTCGATATTTGCGAACTTATAGTCGTTTTTCATCGTTTTCGGACGCACATTCACACGGTAATGTCCGTTTTGGACGTTAAGACCCGTGTTTTACGATATGAACTAAATTTAGAGAAAATTTTAACTATGAAAACTTAATTGCTCTTATTACTTATATTTATATCTTTTATTTATACTTAATGAGTTAGTTAACCCTTAAATCCTTATACTTAGAGGATATTACTTTACTATTACTAATTCATGTACTTAATTAAGTATGATCCAATTTAGAAAGTGTATTAGGGTTTACTAATTTAGGATCCTAATTATGTTACTCTCTTCTTCTTTTCTTAGTTTATAATCCATGCTTATGTCATGCTTACATCATCATTTGCTTATGTCATTGCTTATGTCATCATATGCTTATGTCATCATCTACCTCATCATTTGATTACATAAGCATTACATCATGCTTATGTCACATGTACATGTCTTATGTACATTTATTTCTTACTTTATACTTATGTCTTATACTTATGTACATATACCTTATACTTATACTTATGTACATATACCTTATACATACATATACTTATACATCTACATATACTTATACCGTATTTATACCTGTATTTCTACTCATATACCTATACGGTTAAATACGTATTTTTATACTAAAATTTCGTATGCCAAATTTTCCCTTAAGAAAATCCTCTCAATTTTCATCCTTTTGCATTTCTATGTATGTATTTAGTATAGTATGTGTATATATAGTTAGATATGGTCTTAAATTAGGTTATGTACATGATACATACTTATGTACAAAGGTTCATATACTTGTATTCCTTTGGTATTTCTTTATGTATACACATCTAAGAGTACATACACATGCATTTCTTCCATTTCCTTCATGATCCATCACTTTCTACACTTAAAGGTGGAGACTTTGTTTTCTTCTCTTCAAGACTTCACTAAACACTTAACTACTTACCTAATCTACTTAATTAACTAACTAATGAATAACATAAAGTAACATAAAACAACTTAAGAACATACCTTTAATTTGTTGAAGTTTAAGGAGACAAAAGGGAAAGGAATGAAAGTGAAAGTGAAGGGGGAGCTCACGGCATGAAATGGAGAGTTTTGTTTTTGTTTCTTTTGTTTTGTTTCAATTATGGAAGACAACTAAATGGTGGGGCCAAGATGGAAAATTGTGGACGGCAACAATTGCAAAGAGAAGAAAAGAAAAATCAAAAGGAAAAGAAAAGAAAATCATCATTAAGAACTAAGATATTTTTCCTTATCTCTTAAGACTTTTGACTTTTCAAAATGTTGACTTGGTCAACCCTTTGACTTTGGTCAACATGCATTACTTTAGTCAACATTCCTTAAGTATGTTTAATTTTGTGCACATAATGTGGTAATTAAGGGAGATTAGAGGGAAAATGAAGGAAATGAGGGGAAATGAGGTATTAGATGAATTGATTTGTAAACATTGTTAATAAGATCTTACTTTAGGTCTTTATAGCCTATATATCTCATTTGACAAACTACTTTGATTAACAAATGCAAAAAGTACCAATTTAAGTGTTAAGGTTCACTACATAAACCTAATCTTCAACTATTACTCTAACTCTAAGTGAAACTATCTTAATCACTTACTTAAGAAGTGAATATAATCTATGACTCATTATCTTAATTTCTAATGGATCACCTAAGGATTCAAAGCATATAAGTATAATTAAGGGTCATCTCTAACCCTTTACTAGTAAATTGGACAAAAGGATAAGCATTATATTACCAATTAGGGTTTTAGGGTATATCATGGTGAATTAGTGCTTTTATATCCTTAAAGTTATGGTTTTAGGGTTCTTATTACTTTAAGGCACCATCTCTAATGTTTTTATATATTTAGGGTTTCATATATTCTTACGCGATTGAATTTTCGATTGTCATCTTAGGGTTTTGATGAGGTTCAAGGTTTTAGGGTCTTCGTATGTAGTTAAGGATTCAATTGATGATTTAAGGTTCTTCGTATCTACTTTAGGTTTTGGATTGTGATTTTTATTGGTTTTAAATCTCACTAGCTCTTTTGAGTTCGGGAAATCATCTACAGTTTAGACGTTTGTTTCTATACTTAGAAGGCTAAATTCGCGGGGTTTACACTAGCAACCTTAAGTTAGAATTGATTAGGAGAACCTGGTTGAGCTCTTTTAATCTCACTAACCTAAGTAGTTGAGTCTCTTGAGGACTAGCAACCCTAAATTGCATTTGATTTAGAAAACCTAGTCATGCTCTTTTGTACTCAATAACCTAGGCAAGAGCATCTCTTAAGAACTAGCAACCTCAAATTGCAATCAACATGGAAAAACAGATCGTGCTCCTTTAAGCTTACTAACATAGGTTTGTGCATCTCTAAGGGACTAGCAAGATAAAGTTGGAATCGAATTGGAAAACCTAGTCATGCTCCTTTGAGCTCACTGACCTAAGCAAGAGCGTTTCCTGGGAACTAATAAACCTAAATTGGAATCGATTTGGAAAACCTAGTCACACTTTTTTGAGCTCACTAACTATAGCAGGAGCATCTATCGGCGACCAACAAACCTAAATTGTAACCGATTTGGAAAAATTGGTTATGCTCCTTCCAGCTCACTAACTTAGGTGGGCGTGTCTCTTGGGGACTAGAAGCCTTAAGTTAGAATCGATTTAGGTCATACTCCTTTAAGCTCACTAACCTAGGCAAGAGCATCTTTAAGGGACAAGTAACCTAAAGTTGGAATTGATTTGGAAAACCTGGTCATGCTCCTTTGAGATCACAAACCAAGGTAGCAGTACCCCCTATGGACTAGCAAGCATAAGTTGGAATCGATTTGGAAAACTTGGTCATGCTCCTTTGTGCTCACCACTAACCTAGGTAGGAACATCTCTTGAAGACAAGCAACCCTAAATTGCAATAGATTTGGAAAACTTAGTCATACTCTTTTGAGCTCACTAACCTAGGCAGTTCCGTCACTCGATGACTAGCAACCCAAACTTGTTATCGATTTGTAAAGCTTGGCTATGCTCCTTTGAGCTCAACAACTTAGGTGGAGTCATCTCTAAGGGGCTAGCAACCTAAACTTGGAATCAATTTGGAAACCTCAGTCATCCTCCTTTGAGCTCACTAACCTAGGTGAGAGCGATTCTCAAGGACTAGCAACCCTAAGTTGAAATTAATTTGGAAAACTTAGCCTTACTTCTTTGAGCTCACTAAACTTAGTTGGAGCGTCTCTTATGGACAAGCAACCTTAAATTGCAATCAATTAGAAAAACCTGGTCATGCTCCTTTGATCTCATTAACCTTAGCACGTATGTCCAAAGGGGACTAGCAACCTTAGGTTGGAATTGATTTAGAAATTTTGGTAGTGCTCCTTTAAGCTCACTAACCCAGGCAGTAGCACCTTTAAGGGACTACCAACTTGAAGTTGGAATTGATATGGAAAACACGATAACATTCCTTTGAGCTCACTAACTTAGGCAAGAGTGTCCCTTGAGGACTAACAACCCTAAATTGCAATCAATTGGGAAAACCTAGTCATGCTCCTTTGATCTCACTAACCTAAGTTAGTGTGTCCATAAGGGACTAGCAACCCTAAGTTGGAATCGATTTCGAAAACCTAATAGTGCCCCTTTGAGCTTATTAACTTAGGCAACAACGTCTTTAGGGGACTAGAAACTCGAAGTTTGAATGGATATCGAAAATCCATTGGTGCTCTTTTGAGCTTGCTAACATATGAGAGAGCGTCTCTTAGGGACTAGAAACACTAAATTGGATTCAATTTGGAAATCCTAGCCATGCTCTTCTGAGCACATTAACCTAGGTAGGAACGTCTCTTGGGGACTAACAATCTTAAATTGCGATCAATTTGGAAAGCCTAGTCATACTCCTTTGAACTCACTAATCTAGGAAGGTGAGCTAATAGGGGAATAGTAACCCTTAGTTGAAATCAATTTGGAAAACTTGGTCATGCTTTCTTAAGCTGACCAACGTAAGCGAAAGCATCTCTTGGGGATTAGCAACCCTATGTTGGAATCGTTTTGGGAAACTTAATCGGTCTCTTATGAGCTCTCTAACTTAGGTAAGAGCATCTCTCGGAGACTACCAACCCTAAATTGTAGTCGATATGGAAAACCTGGTCATGCTCCTTTGATATCACTAACCTTAGTGGTTTTGTCTCTAGTGGAATAGCAACCTCAAGTCAGAATTGATTTGGAAAACCCGGTAATGCTCCTTTTAGCTTATTAAAAGCGTCTTTAGGGGCTAGTAACTCGAAGTTGGAATCAATTTGGAAAACCTGGTAGAGCCCCTTTGATCTCACTAACCTAGATGGGAGCAACTCTCGAGGACCAACAACCTTAAATTGCAATTAAATGGGAAAACCTAGTGATGCTCCTTTGATCCCATTAACCTAAGTGGGTGTCTCCATAGGGGACTTGCAACCCTAAGTTAGAATCGATTTGGAAAACTTGGTAGTGCTCCTTTTAGCTCACCAACTTAGGCAACAGCGTCTTTAGAAGATTAGCAACTCAAAGTTGGAATCGATATGGGAAACTCGGTGGTGCTCCTATGAGCTTACTAACGTAAGCAAGTATGTCTCCTAGGGACTAGCAGCCCTAAATTCGATTCAATTTGGAAATCCTAGTCATGCTCTTTTGAGCACACTAACCTTGGTGGGAGCATCTCTCTAAGACTAGCAACCCTAAATTGCAACCAATTTGGAAAGCCTAGTCATGCTCCTTTGATCTTATTAACCTTGGATGGTGAGCCAATATGGGACTAGCATCCTTTAGTTGGAATCAATTTGGAAAACCTGATCATGCTCCTTTAAGTTTCCTTATCTAAGCGAAAGTGTCTCTAGGAGACTAGCAACCCTAAATTGCAATCAATTTGGAAAACTTGGTCATGCTGCTTTAAGCTCACTAACGTTGGCAAGTGTGTCTCTAAGGGACTAGCAACCCTAAGTTAGAATCAATTTGGAAAATCTGGTAGCGCTCCCTTGAGCTTACTAAGCTATGTGGGTGTATCCCTAAGGCACTAACAACCCTAAGTTAGAATTGATTTGGAAGGCTTAGTTTGCTCCTTTGAGCTCTCTAGCTTAAGCGGGATCTTCTCTCGGGCACTAGTACCCTTAAATTGGAATCGATCTAGAAAATTTGGTCGTCCTATTCTTGACATACTAACCTAGGCAGGAGTGTCTTTTGGGGAGTAACAACCTTAAATTGCAATCAATTTGGAAACCTTGGTTATGCTCCTTTGAGCTCACTAACCATGGAAGGTAAGCCTATATGGGACTAGCAACCATAATTTAGAATCAATATGGAAAAGTTGGCTGTACTCCTATATGCTCACTAACCTAGGTGAGATCGTCTCTAGGGGACTAGCAACCCTAAGTTGAAATCAATTTGGAAAACTTAGTAGTGCTCTTTTGAGCTCACTAACCTAGGCGAAAGCATCTCTTGGGGACTTGCAACCTTAAGTTGGAGTTGATTTGGAAAACCTAGTAGTGCTCCTTTGAGCTCACTAACCTAAGTAACAGCGTCTTTAGGGGACTAGTAACTCTAAGTCGAAATCGATATAGAAAACTTAGTGGTGCTCATTTGAGCTCACTAACATATGCAAGAGTGTCCCTCGAGGACTAGCACCCCTAAATTAGGATCAATTTGGAAATCCTAGTT
The DNA here is from genome assembly GCA_024138015.1 of Lumnitzera littorea. NCBI lineage: Eukaryota > Viridiplantae > Streptophyta > Magnoliopsida > Myrtales > Combretaceae > Lumnitzera > Lumnitzera littorea. The sequence goes on along the minus strand of JAMXBB010000006.1, from coordinate 78,611,741 downwards.
ATGCTCTTCTAAGCATACTAACCTAGGTGAAAGCTTCTCTCAAGGATTAGCAACCTTAAATGGAAATAGATTTGGAAAATTTGGTCATGCTCCTTTGAACTTACTAACCAAGGAAGGTGAGCCAATAAGGGAATAGCAACCTTTAGTTGGAATAAATTTAAAAGACTGATGGTGTTCCTTTGAATTGGCTAACCTAGGCGAGAGTGTCTCTAGAGGAGTAGCAATACTAATTTGGAATCGATTTGGAAAACATGGTCATACACTTTTGGTCACACTAACCTAGGTGGGAGCATCTCTTGAGGACTACTAACCCTAAATTGCCATCGATATGGAAAACCTGATTGTACTCCTTCGAGTTCACAAACCCTATCAGTTTTGCCTCTAATGGACTAGCAACCCTAAGTCAGAATCAATTTGGAAAACTTGGTAGTAGTCCTTTAAGCTTACTAACCTAAGTAGGAGCATCTCTAGGGAACTAGCAACTTAAAGTTAGAATCAATTTGGAAAACCTAGTAATGCTCCTTTGAGATCACTAACCTAAGCAAGAGCATCTCTTGGGAACTAGCAGCTCGAAGTTGGAATCAATTTGGAAAACCCAGTGGTTCCCCTTTGATCTCTTTATCATAGGCGGGAGGGTCTCTTTGGGACTTACAACCCTAAATTGCAATAGATTAGGAAAACCTGGTTATGCTCCTTTGATCTCACTAACCTAGGCGAATGTGTCCATAGGGGACTAACAACCCTAAGTTGGAGTCGATTTGGAAAACCCGGTAATGTTCTTTTAAGCTCACTAACTTGGGTAGCAACATCTTTAGGGGACTAGCAACTTGAAGTTGGAATCAATATGGCAAACTCAGTGGTGCTCCTTTAGGCTCACTAATGTAGGCAAGTGCATACCTCGAAGACTAGTAGATCTAGCTTGAAATCAATTTGGAAATCCTTGTCATGCTCTTTTAAGCATACTAACCTAAGTAAGAGCATCTCTCGAGGACTAGCAACCCTAAATTGCAATCAATTTGGAAAAACAGTCGTGCTCCTTTGAACTCACTAACCTAGGATATTGAGCTAATAGGGGACTAGCAACCCTAAGTTGGAATTAATTTAGAAAACTTAGTTATGCTCCTTTAAGCTAGCTAACTTAGGCAAGAGTGCCTTTAAGGGACTAGCAACCCTAAATTGCAATCGATTTGGATAACCTGGTCATGCTACTTCAAGTTCACTAACCTTAGCAGGTGTACCTCTACGTGACTAACAACCCGAAGTGGGAATCAATTTGGAAAATGTGGTCATGCTCCCATGAGCTCACTAACCTAGGTAGCTGTATCCCTATAAGACTAACAACCTTAAGCTGGAATCGATTTGGAAAACTTGGTATTGCTCCTTTAAGCTCTCTAACTTAAGAGAGAATGTCTCTAACGGACTACCAACTCGAAGTTGGAATCCATATGGAAAACCTAATGGTGCTCCTTTGAGCTCACTAACCTAGGTAAGAACGTCACTCAAAGACTAGTAACCCTTAATTGGAATCGATCTAGAAAATTTAGTCATGCTCTTATGAACATACTAACCTTGGCTGGAGCATCTCTCAAGGATTAGCAACCTTAAATTATAATTGATTTAGAAAACCTAGTTGTGCTCCTTCGAGCTCACAAACCTTGGAAGATGAGCCTCTATGGGATGAACAACTTTAAGTTGGAATCAATTTGTAAAACTTGGTCATACTCTTTTGCACTCATTAACTTAAGCAGAAGCATCTCTAGGGGACTAGCAACCCTAAGTTGAAATTGATTTGGAGAACCTAGTCTTGCTATTTTGGGCTCACTAACCTAGGCATAAGCATCTCTCGAGGACTAGCAATCTTAAATAGCAATCGATTAAGAAAAATTAGACTTCTTCTTTTGATCTCAGAAACCGAGGCAAGTGTGTCCACATGGAATTAGCAACCCTAAGTTAAAATCGATTTGGAAAACATGGTAGTGCTCATTTGAGCTCACTAGCCTAAGCAGTAACACCTTATGGGATTAGCAACTCAAAGTTGAAATCGATATGGAAAACCTAGCGCAGCTTCTTTGAGCTCATTAACGTATGCAAGAGCATCTCTTAGAGACTAACAACCCTAAATTGGAATCGATATGGAAATCCTAGTCATGCTCTTTTAAGCACACTAACCTAGGTAGGAGCATCTCTTGGGGACTAGCAACCCTAAATTGCAATCGATTTGGAAAACCTAGTCATGCTTCTTTGCACTCACCAATCCTAGAAGGTGAGCTAATAGGGGAATAGTAAACCATTGTTGGAATCAATTTGCAAGACTTGGTCTTGCTCCTTTAAGTTAGCTAACCTAAACGATAGTGTCTCTAGAAGACTAACATCCCTATGTTGGAATCAAGTTAGAAAACCTGGTTGTGCTCCATTGAGCTCACTAACCTTAGCGGTTTTCTCTCTAGTAAAATAGCAACCCTAAGTCTAAATTGATTTGGAAAACCTATTAGCGCTCCTTTGAGCTCACTAACTTATGCAGGAGTGTCACTAGGGAACTACTTGTCAGGACCCTAAAGGGGGCCTAGTAGGATTACCTAAAATTTTCATAACATGTGTGCACCCATGGTATGAAAATCGCCTTGCAAGTCAGAGATTGCAAGACTCTAAATAATTAATCACTAAGGTTAATGATTTTCAAGTAATTAATTTATTATAACATGACATAATATATAATTGTAAATAACTATGGATATCCGGTATCCCACAATTCCTCAGAACCACAGAGAATCGGTATCCCCTACCAAATAACAAGACAGGATATACTCGCATTATAGTAAGATTTAATAAATAAATATTTTCTACAAAGAATGTCTATGTATCATCTAAAAAGTACTCAGCTACTTCTAATACTAATGTACATATCTTCATCTCGCACTCAGCACTCGAGACTTATCCCAATCCCATCGTATGTAAACCTGCAAAGAAAACTAAGGGGGAATAAGCTACAAGAGCTTAGTGAGCAATCCCCCATACCATACTGGCAAACAAGTTATCAAACAAATTATTACAACCATATGAATGCATGTACACACAGAATGCCAAACAATATATGCAGTTGACCGGTACTGCATATAATATCGGATTTTAACGCCCTCCGAGATAAGGGTTGGAGATTACACGGCACCAATCACGACCGGGCTCTAGCACCCAGGATTTTACCCATAACTTAGAACTCCGTATTTCACAAAAACACATTTCCATTTCCAAAAATCCAATAATTCACAAAATCCCAAGCCTAGCGGTGAGGTGGCCCCCGCAGTCCACACTCACACCCTACAGCGGTGGTCTTTAGACGCGACCCCCAGCCACCCACGGTTAGCGTCTCCGGCGCCAATAGAACCCGCGAGCCAAGGGTAGGGTCTTGTTGTACCCATGCTCCTGCACGGTACTAATCAAATCATGTGGGAATCCATCCCTCCAAGGCCCTTCATTACCAACCGCGTGAAGTGACGGCCAGAATAAGTAATGCGATGCATGGATAATGCATGACTCTTTTGTTTAAAGATAAGCCAAATATAATTAGGTCAGATTATGAGGCGACCAATCAATATCAACAAACCATCCAAATCCTATAAAATCAATCATACCATCAAATCATCAATTATTGTATTTAGCAATATTTCTCACAACAATCAAGCAATATCAAGCACACGCATATCCCGAAAACCCCATGCATCAAATTATTGATATTCAATTTAAGTGCACTAACTACAAGCACAAACAAGTATAGAGTCATTAGGAGTACTCACTTGACTATGGCGACTCGCTCTAGTCGTAATAACCGATCGGGAGATCCTTGCCCTCGTCGGGATCACCTGATCATTACGAGATAACAGAGATATTAAGTAGTTGACTCAGCTAAGGGTTCTAGATATCTATCTACCTAATTCTACTTAGATTACTATCGGCCCTTATTCGATTAAACCTAATTGCTAATCGCACGTAACTTTTTCATTTTATTTTCAATATTTACGAATTTATAGTCGTTTTTCATCGTTTTCGGATGCACATTCATACGGTAATGTCCGTTTTGGATGTTAAGACCCATGTTTTATGATATGGGTTAAATTTATTGAAATTTTATCTTATTCAAGTTTAATTACTCTTATTATTTATGTTTATGCCCTAGTTTAGGATTTAATGATCGAATTAGCTATTTGATTCTTACACTTAGAAAATTTTACATTAGTGCTACTAATTTACATACTTGATTAAGTTTAATTCAATCTAGGAAGTGTATTAAGGTTTAAGGGATTTTCGACCTCTAAATATATGTATATACCTATGTTATGTGCTTATGTAAATCTTATTATTTCTTTTATTATAAATCTACGCTTACATCATCACTTATGTAATCAATTGATGATGTCATGGCTTATGTAATGTTTTGATGATGTCATAGCTTATGTAATCCATTTATTACATGTAAATATATGTGTTATTAAGTACTTATACATATACGTATGTTATATACCTACCTACACTCATAACATACTAATATGTATACTTATGTACTTATACTTTATACATACATATACTTATACATCTACTTAGGTTTATACCGTATTTATACATGTATACATACTCATATACCTATACGGTCATATACTTATTTTTATACAAAAATTCGTATGCCTAATCTTTTCCTTAAGAAAAGCTTCCTAATTCCATGCTTTTGTGTTTTTATGTATATATTTAGTGTAGTTTAGGTATGTATGGTTAGATATAGTCTTAAGTTAGGTTATGTACATGATAATTACTTATGTATAAAAGTTCACATACTTGTATTCCTTTGGTATTTCTTTATGTACACATACCTAAGAGCACATACACATGTATTTCTTCCATTTTCTTCATGATTCTTCATTTTCTATACTTAAAGATGGAAAATTTGTTTCCTCTTCTTCAAGACATCACTAAACACCTAACTACTTATCTAATCTACCTAATTAACTAACTAATGAATAATATAAAGCAACATAAAACAACTTAAAGACATACCTTTAATTGTGTTGGAATTAAGAAGGCAAAAGGAAGAGTGATGAGAGTGAAATGGGAAGAAGAAGCTTATGGCAATGGGGGGTTGTTTTTGTTTTGTTTCTTTTGTTTGATTTTCATAATGGAAGACAACAAGTGGTGGGGCCTAGAAGAGAGAATTGTGGACGGCAACAATTGTGAGAAAAGGGAAAGAAAAATCAAAAGAAAAGGAAAAGAAAAGCCATCATGAAGAAGAAGATATTTTTCCTTATCTCTTATTGTCTTTTGTTGACTTTTTCAAAGTGTTGACTTGGTCAACTCTCCTTAAGCTTTGGTAATTTTTTTGTACATAATGTAGAGATTAAGGGAAATTAAGGGAAAAAAATGAAGGAAATGAGAGGAAATAAGAAATTTAGTAAATTGATTTGTAAAAATAGACAATGAGGTCTTCCATTAGGTATTTATATCCTATATACATCATTTGGTAAACTACTTAATGTAATTAAGATGAAAAATGTCATTTAGGGTATTAAGGTTTACTACACTACATTTAACCTAATCTCCAACTATACCCTTAACTCTAAGTGAGACTATCCTAATCATATACTTAAGACATAAATGTAATCTATGATTCATTATCTTAGTTTCTAAGGGATCATTTAAGCATTCTAAATGTTTATGCATGATTAAGGGTCATCTCTAACCTTTTACTAATGATTTGGCAAAATATAAGCATTATATTATCAATTAAGGTTTTAGGATACATCATGGTGAATTAGTGCTTTTATATCCTTAAAGTTATGGTTTTAGGGTTCTTATTACTTTAAGGCACCATCTCTAATGTTTTTACACATTTAGGGTTTTATATATTCTTACGTGATTAAATTTTTTATTGTCATCTTAGGGTTTTGATAAGGTTCGAGGTTTTAGGGTCTTCGTATGTAGTTAGGGATTCAATTGATGATTTAAGGTTTTTCGTATCCACTTTAGGTTTTGGATTGAGATTTTTATTGGTTTTAAATCTCACTGGCTCTTTTGAGTTCGGGAATTTATCTACAGTTTAGACGTTTGCTTCTATACTTAGAAAGCTAAATTCGCAGGGTTTACACTACCAATTCAAACTTGGAATAAATTTGGAAACCCCAGTAGTTCCCCTTTGATCTCACTAACATAGGCGACAGGGCCTCTTGGGGACTCGTAACCTTAAATTGCGATCGGTTAGGAAAACCTAGTCATGCTCCTTTAATCTCACTAACTTAGGCAGGTATGTCCATAGGGGACTAACAACCTTAAGTCAAAATCGATTTGGAAAACCTGAAAGTGCTCTTTAGTGGTCACTAACCTAGGTAGTAGTGTCTTTAGGAGACTAGCAACTCGAAGTTGGAATTGATATGGGAATCCTAATGGTGCTCCTTCGAGCTCACTCACATAGGTGAGTACGTACCTTAAGGACTAGCAACCCTAAATTGGAATCAATTTGGAAATCCTTATCATGCTCTTCTAAGTATACTAACCTAAACAGGAGCGTCTCACAAGGACTAGCAACCCTAAATTGCAATCTATTCAGAAAAATTGGTCATGCTCCTTTGAATTCACTAACCTAAGATGGTGAGCCAATAGGGGACTAGCAACCTTGAGTTGGAATCAATTTGCAAAACCTAGTTGTACTCCTTTAAGCAAGCTAACCTAAGTGAGAGCACCTCTAAAGGACTAGCAACCTTAAATTGCAATCAATTTGGAAAACCTGATCATGTTACTTTGAGTTGACTAACCTTGGCAAGTGTGTCTCTAAGGGACTAACAACCTAAAGTTGAAATCAATTTGGAAAACATGGTCATACTCTTATGAGCTCACTAACCTAAGCAAGTGTGCCCTTAAGGACTAGCAATCCTAAGTTGGAATTGATTTGGTAAAACTAATAATACTCCTTTGAGCTATTTAGCTAAAAGGAATGTCTCTAGTAGACGAGCAACTCGAAGTTGGAATCCAATTGGAAAACCCGATGGTACACCTTTATGCTCACTAACCTAGGCGAGAACGTCTTTTAGGGACTAGTAACCCTAATTTTGGAATTGATTTGGAAAATCCACTCATGCTTTTTTGAACATACTAACCAAAGCAAGAGTGTCTCTTAGGGACTAGCATCCTTAAATTGCAATCGATTTGGAAAACTTGGTATTGCTCATTTAAGCTCATTAACTTTGCAAGATGAACCTCTATGGGACTAGCAACATTAAGTTGCAACCAAATTGGAAAACCTGATCGTACTCCTTTGAGCACGCTAATCTAAGTGAGAGCATCAATAGGGGACTAGTAACCTTAAGTTGGAATTGATTTAGAAAACCTAATCGTACTCTTATTTGCTCACTATCCTAGGCAAGAGCATCTCTCGAGGACTTACAACCCTAAATTGCAATCGATTGGGAAAACCTGGTCGTGCTTCTCTGATCTCACTAACTTAGGTAGGTATGTTCATAGGGGACTAGCAACCTTAAGTTGGAATCGATTTGGAAAACCTAGTGGTGCTCCTTTAAGTTCACTAATCTAAGTAGCAGCATCTTTAGGGGACTAGCAACTCGAAGTTGGAATTGATATGGAAAACCTGATGCCGCTCCTTTAAGCTCACTAACGTATGCAAGAGCGTCTCCCAGGGACTACCAACCGTAAATAGCAATCAATATGGAAAACCTAGTTGTGCTCCTTTGAGCCCACTAACCTTGGCGATTATGTCTCTAGGGGACTACCAACCTAAGTCAGAATTGATTTGAAAAACTTGGTAGTACTCCTTTGAGTTCACTAACCTTGGCACGAGCATCTCTAAGGGACTAACAACTCAAAGTTGGAATCGATTTGGAAAACCCAATAATGCTCCTTTAATCTCACTAACCTAGGTAGGTGTATCCATAGGGGACTTATAAACCTTGTAATTTAGCTTTCCAAGCATAGAATTGAATTCATGTACTATAAATGATTTTTTTTTAAGTTAATTGAGCCAATAAGTTTAAAACCAATTAAAATTTTAAATTTAAACTTCAAAACAAGTGAGAAAAACTCTAAATTATTAATTGAAACTTTAATCATGTACAGAAACTTTAATCACGTACGGAAACTGTAAGAGATTAACCCTGAACCTGATAAAAACCTTAATCCCGTATGAAAACCCTAAATCCTATATATGTGTAAATACTAAAGATCGAACTCGACTATGATAAAAACCTTAAGACTTAAACTTTTAGCATATAAATGTACTAATTTGACGTAAAAGCGATAAAACGTTAATTGAGCCTAATAATTAAACAAAACACCAAATCATATGAAATCACTAATGAACGATTAGAGATAACTTCTAAATACTTATAAATATAAAAATATTAGATTAATTCATTAAAAATTATAATATTATTTTATAATTAATATTAACCTTATATTTACATAGATAAGTTAGAATTGTGTTAATTTGATATTATTGGTTATTTAGATAATGTATACTAAATATTAATAACATGATTTATAATTTACCTTGAATTATATTATTTACTATTCTAAATATTATTTATAGGATTAGAAATGTGTAAGGAAATTCTAATATATGTTTATTGATTTATTGTATTTAATTTTCTATTTTCTCTCTTATTTTATTCTTTTTCTCTATTTTCTTTTTATTTCCAAATTATTTATATATAATACATAAAATATTCAAAGAGTTGGCTAAGTCAACCTTTGACTAAGTCAAAGTTTAACCAAGTCAACATGTCTTTGTCAAATGCATTAAATCTCTTTATCCAATGCATTTAATTTTCCTTATCCTTTCTTTTTCTTCTTTTTTTTTTTTTTCCTTTAGTCATAAGCCATGTATCCTACAAGATTCTGCAATTTTCTACCACCTTCTAACTTAATGTATAAATCAAATTAGAGTTTGAAAACCCCATTTCCAAACCGTCGAACCCCCTCCCTCATTTTATATCTTCTTCCTCTTATTTTCTCTCAATCATTCTATTAAACTTTCTACCATAACACATACTATTTACACCTATTTTATCCATACTTAAAGTAAGATTTTACTTCACAAAGGTTCAAGACTAAGAGGCAATTGAATTAATATTTATATAGTATTGTAATATTATTCTATATCTATGTTGTTTTGTTACATATGCAATGTTATATAGTGTCTTGTATATTAGGATAGGTAATAAGATTTTTATGTATTCTAGCATCTTGAAACTAAAACTATTTATATACATGTAATAGACTTTTGTGTACATATTCTAAGCCTTTTAGAAATTATGTGTTTATGTATATATGTGCTATTAAACATATGAGGTTATAGATATATATATATATAATTGCAGAAATATACTATAAGCTTAGTTAGAGTATGTACATATATATGAATTATACTTAGATATATATATATATATATATGCATACCTAATAAGTATATGTACATGAATAAACAAGGAAATAAGATAAGGAATATATATAAATCCTTACATATATACCCTTATGTAGTATAAAATATATACATACAAAAGCTTATACATAGGAAATATTAAGTATATATATATATACATACATACATAAATGAAAACCAAAAATATGTATATATGTGTATAGGTATCACATTGAAACTCTTTTAAAATATTACTTAGAAAATATAGAAATACGTATAAATATACATGTATAAAAGTACGTATAAATTTATGTATAAATCCGTACGATAAAAAGTATAGTACATGTATAAATATGTGTACATACGTATGCCTACATGTATAGATAAACGTATGTAAACATGTATATATGTTTAGGTACATATAATAAAATATCAAGCAAGATAAAATAATTGAGGATATAAGTATGTACATAAACACATAAGTACATAAGCATAATTGTACATATACAAAAATATTTATTTAATGTAATATAATAAATATACATACGCATATATTATAGGCAAAAGCTATAATACATAATTAAGGCTCATGATCTAGTAACTAATTATATATGATAAGATATAAATATACTTAATAATAATATAAAATTTAAGAAATATAAAAATCAAGAAAACTTATTAAAGTTTGTGCTATGTCAACAAATATATCCAAATAAATAATGAAATTGAAAATTTTAAAATAATTAAGTAATAATAATAAAATTAATTAAGTAAATTAATAATAATAAAAAAAATTACAAAAAACTGTAAATCAAGCTTAAAATAAGAAAATAATGAAAATTACATAAAT
>JAMXBB010000006.1:78493478-78598310 GCA_024138015.1 Lumnitzera littorea | reverse complement strand
AAAAAACTGTAAATCAAGCTTAAAATAAGAAAATAATGAAAATTACATAAATTAAATTTAAAAATAAGAAATCACAAAAATATAAAATTTAGAAATTAACTAAGTTGTAAAATAATAAAGAAAACTCGAAAATTAATAAATAAAAGTATTTGAGTCAAAATAATTAAATTGACAAAAATTTAGACTTATCTCAAAAATGCAAGTTTTAAAGTCCAAAACAAATCCCGCTATGCAAACATATACTCAAAAACGATAAAAATCAACTATAAATTTATGAATAATAGAGTTAAAACGAAAAAACTATACATGATTTAGGAAAACCAAAGGATATAACTAAATCGACTATATTATTTAACTAATAAGATCTTACAAATAAATAATTAGAATAAAACCCTAACCAATAAAGAAATATCTAAACACAATTATCTATAAATGTACATATGTAGATTTTTACAGAAAAAAAAATCGATAAACACATATAAAACACAAATAAGACATAATTATAAGACTAGATGATTCTTTCAAATGTCAAAATGTTAAATTTATGCGCGTATACTTAAAAGTCAAAACATTATGAAGACAATATATTTTTATATATAATAGCAATATATGTTTTAATAAGAAATAGTAATAATAACAATAACTAATAATGATGATATTGATGATGATAATAACAATAAGATAAAATCATGCAAATAGAGGAAACAAATTGAATATGAGTACACATACATATACAATATAATCTTAAAATAATATTACAATATCATTGAGTTAAAGTTTTTAATTGTGCAAATATACGATTTCAATATTTCCACCTAACTTTACTACTTCATCTAACTTATCCTACTATACATAGGAATCACAATTAAATTATAATATAACAATGTGCTAATATAAAACTTACGAAAAGTGGAAAGATCCAAACTTGTATAATATTTACTAAATTATATTTTATTACTTATACAAAAAAAAATAATATTTCCTAATCATTACAATAAATAACTTAAAGCATGTTTATACCATACGTAGGCATAGTAGGAAAACAAACAAACTACAATAGGCATATAGTTAACTAAGGAGCTTAGTTTTTTAAAATACTTATGAATCCTATTATTTTTTAGGTACTCAATTGTCAAGTATGAAAAACCTCAAAAGCTTAGAGAATAAGCAATAATCCAGGTGAGGGAGTTCTAATGACCCGCAATCAGCTTGTGTATGTTATTTGCATGATGTTTTGCGAGTTGTTGTTTTCTGTATATCTGAATGACTACTTTGCTTATTTGTTATCATCCTTATGATCACTTTCTTAAACCAGTAAATATAAATATTTGACCAAAATAACCGATTATATTTGCCATACGTCTATAACTCAACTAATGTCTATAACCAAAATAACCAGTTATATTTGAAAAACATTTTTCCAATCTTAAAAATAATTTTTGTATCATTTGTATAAGGGCTCGTAGTGCCCATAAATGATATTTTTATCATTAAAGACAAAGTTAGCATGAGATCTACAATTGATGGTAAGAGGAATCGCTTTATTGTGCTCGTGGGGCCTTGGATAGATTTTGATTACGAGAAGACTTACATATTTGTGCCCGTAAGGCCTTAGATATATGTTGATAATGAGAAGACTTGCTTAGTTGTGCCCGAGGGGCCTTAGATGGTGAATGGCCTTAGTTAGGGTCTACCTATTTGGATTAGTATTTCTTTTTCGACTAGAGTAATAGTCGAGTGTTACTTAAAGGAGTGGTGCCCCTAAACAACCTCATGCAAATAAGGTGAGGTGACATGTGCATATAAGTATAAGGGATAATCGAAGTACAAACGACATAATTCTATACCTTCCATAGTTCTGAACTCCTATGGATGTGATGCTTGTATTCATTTTATAAGTAAATAGCTTGCATGTGTACTAATAATGTTTGATAATTTGCTTAAATGATAGTTGTGAAAAATGAACTCACTGAGCCGTGATTTACTCATTCCCCCATAGTTTCTTTTGCAAGTTCATTTATGTTAAGATTAGGATAAATCTCAAGTGCTAAGTGTGTAAACCTCTAAAATTTTCGATCTAGCTTTTGAAGTAGACTTAAGTATGTTAGATAATCTAGGAGTTGATAAGGCTAATGAAAGTAAAAACCTTAAAATAACTAGTCAATCACGTATAAAATTTTTCTACCTTAAATGTATGTAAACACTAAAGATTTTATTAGAAAGTGATAAAAACCCTAAAACTATAACCTTAAAGTCATACGAGCACTAATTAATCATGATATACCCTAAAACCCTAATTGATAATATAACCTTCATATTTTGCCAAATCATTAGTGAAAATTAGAGATAACTTTCAATCATGCATACATAATTAGAATCCTTAAGTAATCCTTTAGAAACAAAGATATTGCATCATAGATCGCGTTTATCTTCTAAGTATATAATTAGGATAATAATACATAGAGTTAGGGGTTTAGTTAATATTTAAGTTACATGTAATAAACCTTAACATCCTAATTGATACTTTTCATACCAGTGATATTAAGTAGCCTACCAAATGATGTATATAGGATATAAATACCTAAAGTAAGATCTTATCATCTATTTTTACTAATCAATTCACCAAATGCTTCATTTCCTTAATTTTTCTCTTAATTTTCCTTAATTACTATATTATGTATACTAAATGGCATAAAGTTGACCAAGTCAACATGTAGAAAAGTCAACAAAAGACACTTATACTTTAGAAAATATCTAAGCCATCTAATGATTTCTTTTCTTTTAGCTTTTCTTTCCTCTTTTCCCCTTTAATTGCAGTCCACTTCTTTTCCTCCTAGACCCCACCGTCTTCTTCTTTTCAAACACAACACAAGACAAAAAGAAACAGACCCTTACCCCACTCCATTGCCATGACCTTTCCCTTTCCCTTTCACTTTCAAAATTTTCCAAATTTGTCTTCATACTTCAAGAACAAATTAAGGTATGTGATTATGTTATTATGTATTGCTTTATATTACTTATTAGTTAGGTGTTACGTGTTATGTGTATCTATGTTGAAGAAGGCATAAAGTTTCTATCTTTAGGTGTAGAAGGATAAAAATCATGGTGAAGAGGAAGGATATGCATGTGTATATGTCTTTAAGTATATGTACATAAGGATATACTAGACAAATACAAGTATGGAGACCTTTGTACATAAGTATTCATTATGTACATAACCTAAACTAAGACATATACCTATACCATACTAAATACACTCTTAAAACACAAAAATAATGAAATTTGAGAAATTTTCTTAAGAGGAAATTTTGAAATACGAAATTTGTATAAGAACACGTATATGACCGTATATGTATATAGGTATATGTACAAATATAAATAAGGTATAAGTATATGTATGAGTATACTAGTATACATACTAGTAGAGTAATGGTATAAGTATATAGTTAGTTTATGTAAAGTGTACATAAGATACATAAGTATGACATAAGTATGAGGTAAGATATATGTAATTAAATGATGATGTAAGCAATGATGCAATTAAAAGATGACGTAAGCCATGAAATAAGACACAAGTGATGACACAAGCGATTGATGATGTAAGCGATGACATAAGCATAGGTTTATAAAATAAGAAATAAAAAGAGTACATAAGAATTAGATACATAAATTAGTAAACCCTAATACACTTCCTAAATTGGATTAAACTTAATTAAATACATGAATTAGTAATAGCAAGGCAAAATTCTCTAAGTATAAGAATTTAAGGGTTAACTAAATCATTAAGTATAAACAAAGGATATAAATATAAGCAATATGAATAATTAAGTTTCCATAGTTAAAATTTCCATAAATTTAGTCCATATCATAAAACACGGGTCTTAATGTCCAAAACGGACATTACCATGTGAATATACATCCGAAAACGATGGAAAACGATAAAAAACAACTATAAATTCATAAATATCGAAAATAGAACGAAAAAGTTACATTCGATTAATAATAAAGTCTAACCGGATAAAAGTTGATAGTAATTTAAATAGAATTAAGTAAATTGATATTTAGAAATACTAATTAATTCAATTACTTACTAGCGTTATATTATATCATAATGATCAGGTGATCCCAAGGTGGGCGAGGATCTCCTGATCCCAAGGTGGGCGAGGATCTCCCGATTGATTATTACAACTAAAGCGAGTCGTTATGGCTGAGTGAGTATTTACCCTATGATTATATGCTTGTATGTGATTGTAGATAGTGAACATAAATGCTATTGTTAATTGACTACTGTGTAGGGTCGAGAAATGCTTGTATATGTTATTATGTGCCAAGTTATGAACTTACCTTAAGTACAGATAATACTTTGTTTGTTGCATGGTAGTAAGAAAATGATTGTGTATACTATTGGATGGTTACAACATAATTGGACTTAATTATACTCGGCTCATAAAAAGAAACTAATACATACATTAACATGCTTTGCATAGACATGATTCTAGCAGTCATATCACATGGAGGTAAAGAGAGGCCATTCAGGGGTTGATATCATTAATATATTGGTTCTTTATGGTGCACTTGTACAAAATGACCTTACCTTGGCCCATGGGAATACTAGGCATTAGAGGCGCCAACCACCTGGCTAAGGATCGAGTCTAGAGACCTCCATTTATGGGTGAGTGTGAACTGCAGGGGCCCACTCATGATTATACTAAAACTTAGTTTTTATGAAAATAAAAGACTTATTTGATTTAAGTACGGAACGTGGAGTTCCATAGTAAAGTAAGTTCTAATTGGTGCCGTATATACTCCAACCCTCGCTTTAGAGGGCGTTAAATCTGAGTTACGTATATAAACTAGTTAACTATATGTATTGTTTAGCATTCTATTTGATCATTCATTCATATGTGTGAATATAATGTATTTATGACTTGCCTGTGGTGTAGTTGAGGGTTTTGCTCACTAAGCTTAGGCTTACACCCTCTTAGACTTTTGCTGCAGGATAACTTGTTCGTAGAGGTTGGCTAGGAGATGCCACAGGTTAGCTTGGGAACTTGGGCAAAAGCAAGCCATCCTGTATATTGAGAGTAAACAATTTGTGTAGACTCTTGCTTATGTACTTTTGTTTTACTAGTATTATAGATTTAGATATACTAAATTACTATGTATTGTAAACTTTATAGTTTAAATTTTATATAAATATGTTTATGTGATGATATCATGTGGATCTGTATGTTCTTGGCAAACTAGTGGTTGTAGAGCCTTGTATATTGTATGAAGAGTTCATTATTGGAAGGGTAACTAATTAGGGGTTCTTCGTACAATATACAATGTCTGCCATGACTAGGCCGTCCTCAATTCGTGACAAAGTGCAAAGTGAAGATAAGTATGTTATTATTAGAATTAGTTGAGACTTTTATAGGTGATACAGAAACATCCTTTGTAGGAAATGTTTGTATGTTAGAGTTCAATATAATTTAATATTTCCTGTAATTTTATAAAGTTGGTATACACTGTCTTATTATTTGGTAGGAGATACCAATTTTTTGCGGTTCTAAGGAATTATAGAATATCGGATATCCATAGTTATTTATATTTTACAATAAATTAATTAATTAAAAATTAGAAACCTTAGTGATTAATCATTTAGCGTCTTACAATCTCTAACTTGTAAGACGATTTTCGTATCATAGGTACACATATGATATAAAAATTTTAGGCAATCCTACTAAGCCCCCTATACTTCGCTCTTCTAAGGGACCAAAGCCTGCCCTTATTATAGATTCCTATTGCAATGATGTAAAGACTTCATTAGTTGCAAGGTCAAACTTGGCTCTTCTAAGGGACCAAAGCCCGCCCTTACTAATTTAGTCTTTAAACACTTCAATTTACTCTAATTTGAAGAGATTCTCAAGAAGTATCAACAAGTCAACTATCTCATTTGCCCTTCTCACTCAAGATGAAATGAACTCGTAAAAGAAATTGAAAAGTAGATATATTACTTAGAAAATTTAGAAGTACAACCAATTAGCTTTAAACTAAAGACTCTAATTCACTTCTAACCTTTAAATTCATTCATTAAATAGCAAGTAAGTTTTCTTCACTTAGATTTTATCCTATAATATTAATCATGTACACTAAGTCCACAAAAAGTAATTATGCACAAAATTGATTGATGCTATGCCAAATTTACAATCTACTTAGTAAATTCATAACTTAATAACAAACAACTTAAGTGGAAAACTTTTGATAAATAGTTTTGATCCTTCCCCACACTTAATGAGAAACATTGTCCTCAATGTTTAAAGGCAGCAAACATAGAATAGGTAGAGAAAAGTAAGAACTTAAAAGATGAAATTGATAAATAACAAGAACCGAACTTCCCTAAAATATGTAATTTGACCATTTCATTGATTCTTATCTCATCAAAGAGTCTCCATTAATAGTACATCTGTGAGGTTAAGCTCTCAAACATATAATGAGTCTAAAACTAACAAAATGCAACAAAAGAAAGGAAACCCAAGAAAACCAACAAGACAGAAAACAGGGTAATTGTCACGAACTGAGGACGGCCTAGTCGTGGCAGACGCCGTATACTGTACAAAGAACCCCTGATTGGTTACCCTTCCAATCAAGAACTCTTCACACAATATACAAGGCTCTACAACCACTAGTTTCCAAAGAACATCCAGACTCACATGATATCATTACACAAACATATTTATATAAAATTTAAGTTACAAAGCTTACATTATGCAGCGTTTTAGTATGTCTAGGTCTACAATAATAAGATAAACAAAAGTACATGAGTAGAAGTCTATATAAACAGTTCTCTCAGTGCACATAACAGCTCGCTCTTGCCCAAGTCCCCAAGCTAACCTGTGGCATCCCTCGTCCTGTCTCTACGAATAGGCTATCCTGCAACAAAAGTCTATAGGGGTGTAAGCCTAAGCTTAGTGAGCAAAACCCTCAGCCACACCACAAGCAAGTTATAAACACATTATATTCAAGCATATGAATGAATGATCAACCAGAATGCCAAACAATACGTATAATTAACTAGTTCATATACGTAACTCAGATTTAACACCCTCCGAAGTCAGGGTTGGAGTATACACGGCACCAATCAGATCTGGGTATTATACTAGAACTTACTTTACTACGGAACCCCACGTTCCGTACTTATATCAAATAATTCTTTTATTTTCAGAAAACCCAAGTTCTAGTATAATTGTGAGTGGGCCCCCACAGTCCACACTCACCCCTAAACGGAGGCCTCTAGACTCGACCCTTAGCCAGGCGGTTGGCGCCTCCAACGCCTAGTGTTCCCGCGGGCCAGGGTAATGTCATTTTGTACGAGTGCACCGTACAGAACCAAATAAATAAATTATATCAACCCCCGAATGGCCTCTCTTTACCTCCGTGTGATGTGACGGCCGGAATAGTATCCATGCTATGCATGTTAATGCATGTCTCAATTTCTTTTTATAGGCCGAGTATAATTAGGTTCAAATTATGCCATGACCATCCAATTGTGCACACAATCATTTTCTATACTACCATGCAACAAACATAGCATTATCAATAGTTAAGATAGGTTCACAACTCAAGACATACCAACATACACAGGCATTTTTCCCAATCCCCACACAATCATCAATTATCAATAATATTTAGGTCCACTATCTACAATCACAAAACAAGCATGGAATCATTGGGTAAATACTCACTCGGCCATGGTGATTTGCCCTAATTGTAGTAGTCGATTGGGAGGTCCTCACGCTCCTCAGAGTCACCTGATCATTATGATTTGATAAGACTAGTAAGTAACTAATTTAACTAATACTTCTAAACATTTAATTACCTAATCTATTTAGACTATTATCAACTTTTACCCGGTTAGACTTTATTTTCAATCGTATATAACTTTTTCGTTTCATTTCTGATATTTATGAATTTATAGTCGTTTTTCATCGTTTTCGAACGTATATTCATACGGTAATGTTTGTTTTGGACGTTAAGACCCCTATTTTATATTATGAACTAATTTTATAGAAATTTTTAGCTATAATACTTAAGTATTGCTATTACTTATATTTATAACCTTTATTCCTTAAATTCTTATAATTAAGGGATTTACTTTATCATTACTAATTCATGTACTGATTTAGGTATAATCTAGTTTACAAGATGTATTAAGATTTACTAATTTTAGTATCTAATTAGCTACATTTTCTTATTTTTCTCATTTTCTAAACTTATGTTCATGTCATTGCTTACATCATCTTTTCCTTATGCCTTCATATGCTTATGTCATCTTTTCTTTATGTCCTCATATGCTTATGTCATCATCTACCTCATCATTTGATTACATAAGCATTACATCATGCTTATGTCACATGTACATGTCTTATGTACATTTATTTCTTACTTTATACTTATATACATATGCCTTATACTTATACTTATGTACATATACCTTATACATACATATACTTATACACCTACATATACTTATACCATATTTATACATGTATTTCTACTCATATACCTATACGGTTAAATACGTATTTTTATACTAAAATTTCGTATGCCAAATTTTCCCTTAAGAAAATCCTCTCAATTTCATCCCTTTTGTAATTCTATGTATGTATTTAGTATAGTATACACATATATAGTTAGATATGGTCTTAAGTTAGGTTATGTACATGATGCATACTTGTGTATAAAGGTTCACATACTTGTATTCCTTTGGTATTTCTTTATGTACACATATCTAAGAGTACATACACATGTATTTCTTCCATTTCCTTCATGATCCATCACTTTCTACACTTAAAGATGGAGATTTTGTTTTCTTCTCTTCAAGACTTCACTAAACACCTAACTACTTACCTAATCTACTTAATTAACTAACTAATGAATAACATAAAGTAACATAAAACAACTTAAGAACATACCTTTAATTTGTTGAAGTTTAAGGAGACAAAAGAAAAAGGATGAAAGTGAAAGAAGAAGGAGAGTTCACGGCATGAAATGGGGACTTTTGTTTTTGTTTCTTTTGTTTTGTTTTCAATTATGAAGACAACAAATGGAGAAGTCTAGAAGGATGAGAGGTGGACGGCAACAAATAAAAGGGAAGGGAAAAGAAAAATCAAAAGGAAAAGAAAAGAAAACCATCATTAAGTTAATAAGATATTTTCCTTATCTCTTAAGACTTTTGACTTTTCAAAATGTTGACTTTAGTCAACATATGTTGACTTGGTCAACCTCTTTGACTTTGGTCAACATGCCTTACTTTAGTCAACATTCCTTAAGTATGTTTAATTTTGTGCACATAATGTGGTAATTAAGGGAAATTAGAGGAAAAATGAAGGAAATGAGGGGAAATGAGATATTTGATGAATTGATTTGTAAACATTGTTAATGAGATCTTACTTTAGGTCTTTATAGCCTATATATCTCATTTGATAAACTACTTTGAATAACAAATGCAAAAAGTACCAATTTAAGTGTTAAGATTCACTACATAAACCTAATCTTCAACTATTACTCTAACTCTAAGTGAAACTATCTTAATCACTTACTTAAGAAGTGAATATAATCTATGACTCATTATCTTAATTTCTAATGGATTACTTAAGGATTCAAAGCATATAAGTATGATTAAGGGTCATCTCTAACCCTTTACTAGTGAATTGGACAAAAGATGGGCATTATATTATCAATTAGGGTTTTAGGGTATATCATGTCGGATTAGTGCACATGTGTCTTTAAGATAATCATTTTTAGGGTTTCTATCACTTTTGAATAAATCTTTAGCATTTAGAAACATTTAGGGTAGAAAAATTCTTTACACGATTGAGTAATTCTTTTAGGGTTTTCACTTTCATTAGCCTTGTCGACTCCTAAATGGTCTAACATAGTTGAGTCTATTACTAAGGCTAGGTTGATAATTTTAGGGGTTCACAGTAATCAACTTCATCTCCTATCTCTTCATCTGAACCATCTTCATCCTCCCCAAATGACTCCTCCTCACTCTCATCCCCAGCACCTTATCCAGCTAGTGCTTGCTGGGTTTCTTAAGTTTCTTCTTCATCATCACTTTCATCCTCTTCTGACCCTTGTTCTTCATCACCAGAGCCTTCCTCTTTAGATTCTTCATCTCCTTCTTCTTCTTCTTCTTCTTGGGGAGCTCTTGTTTATAGGGGAACCGAAGGTTGACTAGGACCTACGTCCTCTTGGCTTTGAGGACGAGAGAAATAAGAAGGAATAGCTGCTCTTACTTTTGTGGCTATATACTTCAAAAGCTCAACAATCCCCTTCTGAGTCTCCTTAATCTCAGCCACTTCGGTTTCCAAACTCTTTTAATTCCCGATTGAGACACTAGATGTTGATGGTGCAAAATCAAGAGCACCAAGGTCCTCAATGTCCAAATCAAGATCCGAGACTCTTGCAATACCCCATTGATTAAAAGGGGTTCTCTAAAGCGATTCTGGATCGACATAAGAGTCACTTGTCCTATTACTAGTAAGCCACAATCTCAAATTCCTCAAGATCCTAATGATTAGTGCCCCCACAAATATACTCTTACTCTTATCAAAAGTTTGCCAGCAAAGTCCAAATGCAGTTAAGATGCCCACATTTACCGAAAACCCCTTTAATATACTATATAAGAGCAATAGATCACATTCCCTTACTATCCTAGGGCTCTCATGCTTCCCATAAATCATCCTTATTAGAATGTAATGGAAGAATCGAGCACTAGTCTTCTTCAAAGTGGAAGCCTTGGATTTACTTGCCCTGAAAGTGCTCTTATTGGAGATGTCAAGACCCTATAGAGGGCCTAGTAGGATTGCCTAAAATTTTTATAGCACATGTGCACCCATGATATGGAAATCGCCTTACAATTCAGAGATTGCAAGACTCTAAATGATTAATCACTAAGGTTACTGATTTTTAAGTAATTAATTTACTATAGAATACAAATATGAATAACTATGGGTGTCCGATATCCTACAGTTCCTCAGAACCACAGAGAATTGGTATGCCCTACCAAATAATAAGACAGGATATACCAACATTATAAAACTGTAGGAAAAATTAAATTATATTAAATTCTAACATGTGAATATTTTCTACAAAGAATGTTTATGCATCACCTATAAAGATCTCAACTAATTCTAATACTAATGTACATATCTTCATCTCACACCCAACACTTAAAACTTATCCCAATCCCATCGTAAGTAAACCTGCAAAAGATACTATGAGGGAGTGAGCATATAACGACTTAGTGAGTTCGCTCCTCACCACTACCAGTCAAGCAAGTTTTCACACATTATTATCACATATACAGGCAAGTTATCTACATACAACATGAATGCATGCGTGATGAATGCAAGCAACACATCCATAGGAGTCCGGAACCATGGAAGGTGTAGAATTACGTCGTCTATACTTCGATTATCCCCTGTACTTACCCACACAGGGCACCTTGGCTTACCCGCATGAGGCTACCTAGGGGCACCACCCCTCTAGGCAAAACTCGACTACTACCCTAGTCGAGAAAAGAGTTTCAATCCAAATAGGGGGATTCCAAACTAGGACTATCTACCCTCCAAGGCCCCTTGGGCACAAACTTGTGAGTCCTCTCACAACCAAAATTAACCAAGGTCTTACAAGCACAATAAAGTGAGTCCTCTCGCTATCAAGTGGAGGACCCATGCTAGCTTTGCCTTAACGATAAAATATCATTTCTTACACTCTGGCACTGCGACCCTTATCGAGATCATACAAAATACGTTTAAGATTAGGAAAACTTTTTCCAAAAATACCCTTTTCAACATTTTGCAAAGCTAGCACTCTCCATCCATACATTTACTGAGTCATAGACATGCAACGAATAGAACCAGTTATTTGGGTCAAATATTTATATTTATCAATTTAAAAAAATGATCACACAGATTATGGCATACGAGCAGAACAGTCATTCAAACATACAAGCAACCGCAAGCAGCAAAACATCATACAAGTAACACGTACAAGTAAGTAGTAAGTCATTAGAACTCCTTCACCTGGATTATTGCTCATTCTCCAAGCTTTGGGGTTTCCAGAACTCGATATTGAACGCCTAAATCAAAATAGTAAAACTTATAAGTATTTTGAGAAGTCAAACTCCTTAGTTAACTAAAAGTCTATTCTACTTTATCTAGTTCCCCAATATACCCCATGTCTTATATGTATAGGGTTTACCATACTCAATGGAATTAATAGTAACTAGTTTCTCATATTTGTAAGTTATGAGACTTCCTTTATGTATTTTATAACTTTTTCATTCTAATTCCGATAGTTGCAAACTTATAATTGTTTTTATATCATTTTTAGATGCACATTCATACGGTGATATCCGTTTTGGACATTAAGACCCGTGTTTTACGATATGGGCTTAATTAAGTATAATTCAATCTAGGAAGTGTATTAGGGTTTAAAGGATCTTCAACTCCTAAGTACATGTATACATATATAGGTTATATTCTTATGTAATCTTATAATCTATTTTTTTACAAGCTTATGCTTATGTCATCGCTTATATCATCATCTGCTTATATCATAGCTTATGTAATTTTTTAATGATATCATGGCTTATGTAATCCATTCATTACATATAAATATATATATATATATCCTTATGTACTCATACATATACATATGTCATATACCTACCTACACTTATAACATACTAATATGTATACTTATGTACTTATACATATACTAATACATATAGCCATATACACATACGGTGGCATATGTATTTTTATATGTATTTTCGTATGCTTTATTTACCCTCTTAAGAAATCTGCACAATTTCATTCTTTTTGTATTTTAAGGGTATATTTGGCATAACATATGTATGTATAACTAGTATAAACCTCCCTTTAGGTTATGTACATAATGGTTCTTCATGTATAAGAGTTCCCATACATGTATTTGTTAAGTATACTCTTATGTACACAAATTTAAGCCTATGTACAAGTGTTCTTCTTTCCATTTAGCTAAGGATTTATACACTTATACTATGGGTTTCACTAAAACCCCAATATGTTCACTCCATATATACTCACTTGTTGTATGTACATGGATATTTCTATACTCTAAACATAAGTATAAGGATTCCTTTCCTTCCATAACACAAAAGCACAATTTACATAAAGTTCCCATACCAATCATAAATAGATAACTAACTCACTAATTAAGATAATAAATCATATAAAACATACCCTTTTTCTCCCTTATAATTTGAAAAGGAAAGCAAGTAGATATAGTAGATTGGTGTGTGGTGGTATTTAAGATGGTGAAAGTGAAATTTTGGAAAAGTGAAGATGATAAAGCAAAGGGGAGTTCACGGTTTAAAATGGAAGAAGAAAAGGGAGTTGTTCTTATCTCAAATTGTGTTTTATAAATGAGAAAAGCAAAGTCTAGAAGAGGGAGAAGAATGGACAGCAAAGAAGTAGGAAGAAGGAAGAAAAATCTAAAGAGAAGAAAAGAAAAGAAAAGAAATCATTACATGACTTAGATATTTTCTTAAGAGAAAGTGACTTTTGTTGACTTTTCTAAATGTTGACTTTGGTCAACATGTGTTGACTTGGTCAACCTTCCATACATAATGTAGTAATTAAGGAAAATTAAGGGAAAAATTAAGAAAATGAAAGGAAATGAGGTATTTAGTGAATTGATTAGTAAAAATAGATGATGAGGTCTTACTTTAAGTATTTATATCCTATATACATCATTTGGTAAGCTACTTAGTATAACTAGTATGAAAAGTACCAATTAAGGTGTTAAGGTTGACTAAATTTAACCTAAGCTTCAACTATACCCTTAACTCTATGTAATACTATCCTAGTTATATACTTAGAAGATGAATGTGATCTAGAATGCAATATCTTAGTTTCTAAGGGATCACTTAAGTATTCTAACTATTTATGCATGATTGAAAGTTATATTTAGTCGTTTACTAAGGAAATGGCAAAATATGGAGAATATACTATCACTTAAGGTTTTAGGGTAAATTATGGTGGATTAATGCTTTTATATCCTTAAAGTAATAGTTTTAGGGTTTTTATTACTTCCGAGTACAATCTCTAGTGTTTTTACACATTTAGGGTTTAATATATTCATACACGATTAAGTCTTTGATTGTTATCTTAGGGTTTTAATGAGATTCGAGATTAACTTTTGCAGTTACATATACTTGAGGTTATAGGGTCTTTATATGCGATTAGAGGTTCAATTGATAATTTAAGGTTTTTCATATTCAATTTAGGTTTTGAATTGAGATTTTTAATCGGTTTTAAATCTCTCTAACTCTATTGACTTTAGGAAATCATCTTCATTTTGGGCGTTTGATTCTATACTTAGAAAGCTAAATTCGCGGGGTTTACAGGAGATTTCTCTCCAAAACTCATTTATTGAAGATCCCCAAGGAAGACTTACGAGCATATCGACAAACTCCTCATCTTCAAGTTCAACTCAGGTATACAACCCCATCACCTATACAAATGTTAACATATCAAAGGTGTGAGTTTATCCAAATGCAAAGAACTATACCTAATTATCCATCTTGGAGCTGATATAGTCGTAGTTAATCTTAAAAGAGGAGAGAAAAGCCAAAGCTTTTTATTTATAAGTCTTCTCTTAAACTAAAAACAACTTCAGCCATGGTCTATTTCCTAATAACCACCACATAGCTATCTTCAATCTGTACTCCCTAAGCACATCCTAATCTACCACAAAATGTTGCTTGATAATCTTCTTAGCAGCAAATTCCTTGAACCTCTGTTTTTGCTCCTCAGTCATACTAGCTGGTAGAGCAATCGCCCTACTAGAACTTGATACATCAAATTGCTTGGGAGGAAGAGAAGGAGACCTATTAGCCCTCAATCACTTATGCTGAGAGGTGGTTGATTTTTTTAGTGCCATATGCAAATATCAGTGTTAGTTCAAACTCATATACAATTCGAGTGCAATTTAGGCTTAGCAAATCCATTCCAACTTCTTTCCACTTACAAGCATAATGCATCTATTAAATAATCTCGATCAACCCTAACCAACTTCCAAGCACGCATTACATAAGTGAATTCACAATGACTCAACTTGTAACCCAAGAATCAATTAAGGATTAATGTCTTCCCTCAACTATACAACACTCGACCTTAAATTATTACACATAAACATAACACTTCAATCATACATAACAACAAATAGCAATACAATTCTACATAACACTTAAGTACTATGATGATGCTAATTCATCAGCTTAGGCCCAATTTGCAAAAATCCCCAATTCCACCATTATCAATAGAAAATAAGGTTTGATCTTAATAAGCAAACTTCCTTCATGAATTCATGCAAAATCAAAGTCTAAGGATGATACAAATACACTACTATTACTAAAACAACACTTACACAGATCATAGCAAACACACAAATATAAACCCTAAAACAAGAATCAAGTCAAGGAAAATATAGAGAAAACAAAGAAAAAGAGGGAGATCATACCTTAGAAGGTCGTAAGGTTGATAAAAGATGATTGTGCAAGTGTTAGAAGTAAGTAAAATAAGGGTTAAAGTGAAGAAAATAAGGGCATGGTTTTGTAGAAAAACAACATGGTAAGAGTATCACGGGGTAGATTAGCTATGTGCCCAAAATTATTGAACCATCACGGCCTTCACTCTTTGATGGTTACAGGCGTAAACAAAACTATTACTAATACTGGAGTCAAAAATCTCACACATAATTTATTTTGTCACAGCCGTGATTGACTTGAAAAATTCCCAAGGTAGTGATTACGACCATGATGGACAAGTGCATTAACCCTATTAATTTGTTATGGCCATGATTGATACCATAATAGATGCGATGCTTAAAAAATTAAATACTTACCTTTTTATCACAGCCATGATGTGTGTTAGCCTTCCAATCTCTATCCATGTCCCCACACTTTATGAAATTCTTCTCTTCCCTTTGAATTTCCATAACTTCCACTCAATGTTTCCTTTCCTTTTGCATTACACTTAAACAAATACCCTTAAAACAAAGCAAATAAATAACAAGAATGAAAATAATTAATTTAAACCTAACAACATCAAAGTAACAAATCAAACACAAGAAAGTAAATATACTTAAAGGATACATGATTATTTAACATCTCAAGCTCAACGCTTCCAAAGTATTCAACTTCATTCCATGAATTGGAGAAGTCTTAACTCTTCCTTACCTTCTTTCCATTCCACTTCCCCATGGTATATCTTCAACTATTGCCCATTAACCTTGAATGTCCCTTTTTCAAATGCTCAACTTCCACTACTCCAAATGGAAATGCCTTCTTCACTAAAAATGGACCTGACCACCTAGACTTAAGTTTTCCAGGAAATAACTTAAGTCTAGAATTGTACAAAAGTACCAGATCACCTTCCTTGAATTGCTTTGGGTGCTTAATTCTAGAATCATGAAGATGTTTAGCTTGCTCCTTATACATTCAATTGTTCTCGTAAGCTATATAACACCATTCATCCAATTCATTAAGTTGGAAACACCTAAGTTTGCTGGCTGCTTCATAATCCAAATTTGCTATCTTCAAAGCCTAATAAGCCGTATGCTCAATCTCCACTAGTAAATGGCAAGCCTTATCATAAACCAATCGATAAGGTGTAGTACCTAATGGAGTTTTGTAAGCAGTCCGGTATGCTCATAAAGCATCATCTAGCTTGTCAGCTCAATCTTTTCTATTATGTGCTACAATCATCTCTAAAACCCTTTTTAGGTCCCTATTAGGTACTTCCACTTGGCCACTTGTTTGTGGATGGTAAGGAGTGGCCATCTTATTGTGTACCCCATATCTGTTAAGGATTTTTCCAATCTGATTGTTGCAAAAGTGGGTTCCCATATCATTAATCAATGCTCGAGGTGCTTCAAATCTAGAAAATAACTTTCTCAAAAATTTTGCTACCACCTTGGCATCATTTATTGGTAAAGCTTAAGCTTCAACCCACTTTGACACATAATCGACTGCGACTGCAACTCCAATGTACTTGTTACCATAAGAACTCAAGAGTAGTCCCATGAAGTCTATTCCCCAAACATCAAAGACTTTACATTCTACTATATACTTCTATGGCACTTCATCCCTCTTGGAAACATTCTTGATTATTTGAAACCTATCGCATGCTACAACATAATCGTAAGTGTGTCGAAATATACTTGGCTAGTAAAAACTAACCTCCAACACCTTCTAAGCTATTCTATTTGCACTATAGTGACCACCTATTAGTCCACTATGACAATGGAACAAAATCTTTTGTCTTTCTTCATGTGATATACATCGTTGGATAATCTGATCAGCACATACTCTAAAAAGAAAAGGATCCTCCCAGAAATAATGCCTTAGCTCCTAGAAAAACTTCTTTTTCTTATGGTGATCCAAGTCTTAAGGTAAAACCTTTCCTACCAAATAATTTGCTATATCAACAAACCATGGAATGCCATAAGTCACTACTATGCAAAGAGCAAACAAGCTTTCTTCTAGAAATTTATCATTAATGTCATCCTAATCTAATTCTTCCAGATGTGGATTATCTAACTTAGACAAATGGTCTATAGCCAAATTTTCGACCCCCTTCTTGTCCCTTATTTCAAAATCAAATTCTTAAAGCAACAATACCTAACAGACCAACCGAGGTTTTGCATCAGATTTAGATAAAAGGTATCTTAAAGCTGAGTGATCGATGTAAACAATAACTTTTGAGAGAATCAAGTAAGGCCAAAACTTGTCAAAAGCAAAGATGATTGCCAACAATTCCTTCTCAGTTGTGGTGTAGTTTGCTTGAGCTAGAGTGAGTATCTTGCTAGCATAATGTATTGGTTAAAAGTGTCAGTCTTTTCTTTTACCTAATACCACTCCTAATGCTGAGTCACTTGCATCACACATTAATTCAAATGGCATGGTCCAATCTGACACTACCATAATAGGAGTGTTAGTTAATTTTTTCTTCAAAATATTAAAAATCTCTAGACAACTGGCATTAAAATCAAACGGCATACCCTTTTCAAGGAGCTTTGTCAATGGCCTAGCTATCTTAGAGAAGTCCTTAATGAATCGCTAATAAAATCCAACATGTCCCTAAAAGCTTCTCACAGCCTTCATAGATGATGGTGGTGGTAACTTTGATATCACTTCTACCTTAGCCTTATCTACCTCAATGCCCTTGTTTGATATATTATGTCCTAACAGAATGATTTGATGTATCATAAAATGGCACTTCTCCCAATTGATCACAAAATTCATCTCTTCACACCTTTGCAATACCCTTTTTAAATTTGCAAGGCATCCATCAAATGTATCACCAAATATAGAAAAATCATCCATAAAGACTTCCATCACATCTTCTACTAAATCCCCAAAAATAGCCATCATGCAACGTTGGAAAGTAGTTGGTATGTTACAAAGTCCAAATGGTATTTTATGATATGCAAAAGTATCATAGGGGTAAGTAAAGGTAGTCTTCTTTTAGTCTTCCGAAGCTATCAGAATCTAAAAATAACTGGACATCCCATCTAGGAAATGGTAGTATTCATAACCCGCTAATCTTTCTAACATTTAGTCAATGAAAGGTAGTGGAAAGTGGACTTTCCTTATAGCATCATTAAGTTTCCTGTAATCAATGCATACTCTCCAATGAGTCATAGTAAGCATTGGTATCAGTTCATTCCTCTCATTTGGTACTACTATCATGCCGTCCTTCTTTGGAACTACTTGAACCCGACTCTCCCATGGACTATTTGAAATTAGGTAGATGAGTCTTTCATACATCAACTTCACTACCTCTTTCTTAACTACTGCCTTCATGTTGGGATTCAACTTCCTTTGAGGTTGCACTACCAATTTAAATCCATCCTACATCAAAATTTTATGGGGGACTAATTCCCTTGATGTCTAATATCTTCCATGCAGTTGCCCTCTTATGTTCTTTTAGGATTGATTAAAGTTTCTCTTTTTGGTAAGAATATAGCCCTGATGATATGATCACTGGTAGCTTAGAATCTTCAGACAAAAAGGCATATTCTAAATAAGTGGGCAA
Source organism: Lumnitzera littorea (assembly GCA_024138015.1). NCBI lineage: Eukaryota > Viridiplantae > Streptophyta > Magnoliopsida > Myrtales > Combretaceae > Lumnitzera > Lumnitzera littorea. The sequence continues at coordinate 78,579,174 of JAMXBB010000006.1, read as the reverse complement.
TTGTTTCATTTCTAAGTCAAGGGGCTCCTCAACTTATGGCTTTAAATGAGTAATATAACTTTGGTTAATCTCTTTAACCCCAAAAGCCTTCACTTATGTACTGCATACCTCTAATTAAGTGATCACTTCTTTCACCTCTTCGACTTCGTCTACCTCATTTCCTCTTGTTAAGCATGACTGCAAAGGATCCTTACTCAAGACATCGTGCAAAAACTAAAAATTGGTGAAGTCAAAAGAATCAATAGCAAAGCATTTGTCATCGCTGCTCATTGATTTCTTGAAGATGTTGAGCATTCCGATCACCATTTCCTCGCTTCCAACACAAAGGACTAGCTTCCCATCCTTGACATCAATCACAGCACTTATAGTTACCAAGAATAATCTTCCCAAAATGAGTGAAACCTCAATATCCTCATCCATGTCCAACACTACAAAATTTGAAGGAAAAATAAAGTCATGTACCTTTATCAAAACATCTTCCATAACTCCTCTTGAAAACTGCATGGATGCTCATCCGCGTACTTTTTAGCTCTCCCAAATTCAATCTCTTATACAAACTATAGGGCATCAAATTGATGTTGGCTCCAAAATCTACCATTGTCCTCTCTACTGGAAGGTCTCCTATCAAACATAAGATGATGAAGCTACCAGGAACTTTGAGTTTCCTAGGCAACTTGTTCAAAAGTACTGCAGAGCACTCTCTACTCAGGATAGTAGTATAAAGTTCCTCTAATTTCCTCTTGTTGGAAAGAAGCTCCTTCAAGAATTTTGCATACTCAAGCATTTGGCCCAAAGCATCCACCAAAGGAAGGTTGATGTGCAACTATTTGAAGAGCTCCAAAAACTTTTTAGAATGCTCATCATCCTTATCCTTCCTTAGTTTAGAGGGGTATGGCAAAAGTAACTTATACTCCCTTGGTGCTACTGGTAAGACTTCCTCTTCTGGTGGTCCATTATTCATTGGTTGATCCTCAATCGTGGTCTCAACTTCTTTTCTACTGTCCTGGAATGTCTTTGAGGTTTGTAACTCCTTACCACTTCTAAGAGTCATAAGCTTAACATGCTCCTTAGGGTTTATCTCTATATTACCCGGTAGCGATCCAAGAGCTCTTTCAAATAACATCTTAGAAATATGCCCAAGCTGATTCTCTAAGTTATGTATTGATGCTCCTTGATTTCTTAAGGCTACTTCTATGGCTTGGTAGTGGTTCTCAGAGGTCTTGATGTATTGAGCCAACATCTCCTCAATGGACAATGGCTTACCTTGAGGAGGTAGCACTTGTCTCTAAAATCTAGGAGCTCGCATGCTAAACCTCTCACCAGCATTGTTGCCCCATCTAAAATTTGGATGATTTTCCCCACCTGGGTTGTAGGTATTACTGAAAGGATTATTTCTTAGCCTAATTGGGTTTCCCATGTAGTTAACCTCTTCTACTTGATCCATCTCTAAAGGGCTTGCCAACTTTGAATCTGAAAGTGCCAAAGCCTCATTTTGACCCATTGTGAGACTATCAAGCTTCCTTGCTAACACCTCTACCTTATGTACTAGAGTGAAAGTGGTATCCAACTCATGTTTTCCTACTGGCATTCTTTCTCTTCCTCTTACAAATGATCATTGATAATGATTATTGGTCATATCTTCAAATAATTAAATACATTGCTTCGACAACTTATGGTTCAAGCTTCCTCCAACAACTACATCAATGAGCTGCTTGGTGGTGTAGTTCAATCTATTGTAGAAGGTCTTAACTTGGTGCCAATCCGGAAGACCATGATGGGGGCACTTCCTTAACAATTCCTTCCACCTCTCCCATGCTTCATATAGAGTTTTTGAATCTATCTGTCTAAAAGAAGAGATATCTGCCCTTAGCTTAACCGTCCTTGTAGGAGGGAAGTATTTTCTCATAAATATGGCTCTTAAGTGCTCAACATGAGAGTTAAGGTTGATATTATACAGTAAGATATCATCAAAATAAACCACAACACTCTTACTTATCAAAGATCTAAAAACATGATTCATAAGTCACATAAAGGTTGTCAATGCATTAGTAAGTCTAAAGGGCATCATTAACCACTCAGGGAGACCATCCTTCGTTTTGAAAGCTATCTTCCACTCATCTCCTAGCCTCATTTGGATTTGGTGGTTGCCAATTTTCAAATCCACCTTCAAAAAGATCTATGCACCATGTAATTCATCTAACATATCATCCAATCGATGTATTGGATACCTATACTTAATAGTGACTTTACTAATAACTCAATTGTCAATGCCCATCCACTAAGAGCCACCCTTCTTTAGCACAAGTACAGCTAGCACGTCACAAGTGTTTTAACTTTCTCTAATGGAGCCTTAATCAATTAGCTCATGTACTTATTTCTTGAACTTGACTACCTCCTCTAAATTGAGCCTTTAGGCAGATCTATTAGGTAGAGTTACTCTAGGTTGGAGGTCAATGCAATGCTCAATGCCTCTAATAGGGGGTAATCCTTTTGATAGCTCGTCAAGAAATATGTTAACATACTCTTGGAGAAACGCCTACACCTCAGCTGGCAATGCTCCAACCTCTTTTAGCTCAAGTAGTCTTCCGATCAGCAGAAAGATACACTTCCTTAGACTTAATGGCCTTCAAGAATCCATCTCGAGAAATACAGATGATCAGGTGTTCCTTTTTGAATTGATGTTCTCAATGATATCTTCTCTCCAAAAGTTACGATATATTTATACTCTTTCCATCAAAGGACTCAAATCTACCTCTTCAAGGCACCACCTAACATTTCCCATGTACTGGTTTGTGTGAAAAGGTTGAAAAAGAATAGTTATGCCCCTTCCATCACCCCCGTGACTCGAAGGGTAATAGTCTCGGAAAACAAAATTCTATACCAATCACAACAGTAATGAATGTCGTGACCTTCTCATCACTTTATTACATCTCATCACGTCCGTGATTAAGGATGTGATCACCTTCCTACTATGCAATCACATCCGTGATTGACAAGGGAATCATTAATACTTCCTCAATCACGCCCGTGATGAAGGGTATAATCAGGGCTGGCCATTTCATTCCTTCATTATCATGCCCGTAATTAAGTGAATCATAGTACTACTTCAATGTTTTCTTCTACTCACGATCGTAATTGCCCTAAAAGTTATTATTCTTGTGTAAATTTCATCCTCTTGCTTGTGATTTACCAAAAATCAATACATTATTCAATTAAGTACCAAAACTTATGAATTAAATCACAATTATGATCAATTCCATGCTTAAACATGCCTTGAAAGTATAGAATAATTTTCACTTATCAAGGGTCCTGACAAGACTAGGAACCCTAAGTCGAAATAGATTTGGAAAACCTAGTAGTGCTCTTTTGAGCTCACTAACCTAGGTAGCAGTGTCTTTAAGGGACTAGCAACTCAAAGTTAGAATCAATTTGGAAAACCTAGTTGTGCTCCTTTGAGCTCACTAAACTAGGTAAGTGTGCCCTTAGGGGACTAGCAACCCTACAATTGAATCAATTTGGAAAACCTAGTAATGCTCCTTTAAGCTCTCTAATTTAAGTAGGAATGTCTCTGGTAGACTAGCAACTTGAAGTTAGAATCCATTTGGAAAACCTAGTAGTGTGCCTTTGAGCTAACTAACCTAAACGAGAACATCTCTTAGGGACTGGACTAGCATCCTTAAATTGCAATCGATTTGGAAAATTTGGTATTGCTCCTTTGAGCTTACTAACCTTATAAGATGAGCCTCTATGGGACTAGCAACACTAAGTTTGAATCAAATTGGAAAACCCGATTGTACTCCTTTGAGCTCATTAACCTAGGCAAGAGCATCTCTAGGGGGCTAACAACTCTAAGTTGGAATCGATTTGGAAAACCTAGTCATGCTCTTTTGAGCTCAGTATCCTAGGTGGGAATGTTTCTCAAAGACTTGCAACCTTAAATTGCAATCGATTGGGAAAACCTATTTGTGCTCCCTTAATCTCACTAACCTTGGTGGGTATGTCTATAGGGGACTAGCAATCCAAAATAAGAATCCATTTGGAAAATAAGGTAATGCTCCTTTGAGCTCATTAAATAAGGCTACAGTGTCTTTAAGTGACTAGCAACCTGAAGTTCGAATTGATATGGAAAACCTGATGCTGCTCCTTTGAGCTCACTAACATATGTGAGGGTGTTTTTAGGGGACTATTAGCCCTAAATTAGAACCGATTTGGAAATCCTAGCCATGCTCTTCTCAGTACACTAACCTAGGTAGGAGTGTCTATCAAGGACTAATAACCTTAAATTGTAATCGATTTGGAAAACCTGGTCATGCTCCTTTGAACTCACTAACATAGGAAGGTAGGCCAATAGGGGACTAGAAACCCTTAGTAGGAATCAATTTGGAAAACCAGGTCATACTCCTTTGAGCTAGCTAACCTAGGCAAGAGCGTCTCTAGAGGACTAGCAACCCTAAGTTGGAATCATTTTGGAAAACTTGGTCGTACTCTATTGAGCTCACTAACCTAGGTGGAAGCGACTCTTGGGGACTACCAACCCTAAATTGCAATTGATATGGAAAACCTGGTCATGCTCCTTTAAACTCACTATCCTTAGTGGTAATGTTTGTAGGGACTAACAACCCTAAGTTAGAATTGATTTGGAAAACCTGGTAGTGCTCCTTTGAGCATACTAACCTTAGCACGAACGTCTCTATGGAACTAGCAACTCGAAGTTAGAATCAATTTGGAAAACCCAATAGTGCTCCTTTGATCTTACTAACATATGTAGGAGCGTCTCTCGAGAACTAACAACCTTAAATTGCAATTGATTGGGAAATCCTAGTCGTGCACCTTTGATCTCAATTACCTAGGCAAGTGTGTCCATAGAAAACTAGCAACCTTAAGTTGGAATCAATTTGGAAAACTTGCTAGCACTCCTTTGAGCTCACTACCTTAGCCAGTAGTGTCTTTAAGGCATTAGCAACTCAAAATTGGAATTGATATGGAATACTTGGTGGTGCTCCTTTGATCTCACTTGATAGGAATCAATCCCCTGGACTAATCACACGAAGCCGAGCTAGAGGACTTTAAGGGCTCGCACGAAAAATACTAAGCCATAGACAAGACGGGGACTCTTATCCCGATTTGACCTCCTGCAGACCTATTTGTCAAATCCTTACATGTATCCAACATGATCCTGCATAGCTGCGAAGTGTTGATCCAAAAGGTAACCAAAGAAAGGCTAGTCGAACCAAGCTCTCCAACTAACCACTATCGCTTGACTCCAATTCAACTAACTTCCTAACCAAACTGATTAGCTCCTAACCTGATCCAGATTAGGTCAACCCCTGACTACCAGCACCTCCTATTTCTGCCTATGTTGTATCATACTCCTAACGTACAACCATCAAGTAACACATGCCTTCTGACATAACGTTCCAGAATAATTCTTTTTTTTCCATACTGAATATTCTTTATCCCTTTTACCCCTTTTTAGGATGATTCTTGTAACATAATTATAAAATGCCCTTCTTTTTCTTTTCATACATGTAAATTAACCTTCGTAGGCAAGTATATAAACCCCCATTTTCCTTGTACACAGACATCCATCTTTCAATACAAAATTATTCACTTTGAGCAACCTTAGTGTTCTCATTATCATTCAACTTTTATCTATTCCCTTTAGTAAGAAGTAGTGACGAGTGACCCTTCAATTCGAACCAATGTATCATATCCAGTGGATTGTTAGTCGAGTAGGATCAGTTGGTGTGTCATATCCATTCGATAGTTGCCTAGATTTTGCTAGCTTTCTTTTCTTTGTTTCTTTTCGGTTCGCTTCATCGTGGTGCCTCTCCGTATGTTCGACCCCAGAGATGCATTAGCTACATTAATATCATATCAAGGTTCCACAAAGGAGTATATGAAGTTTTGTTCACTTTACTGTTAGTGGCTATTGAGTTCCTTCTGTAGCTACTCCAGTGTATTAGTATGATAACAAGTATGGTTTCATTGTTACTCTATTTTTCATTATGAAAACAAAGCAAGTTTGTTTCTATTCTATTTAGCGACTATTGAGTATTAAGGTTATTAGTAAGTTGTTAATCTATTTAGAAGAGTATTGTAATATGTCAGATTCAAGCGTTCAGGGTGTTATTGGTGACCAGAATAGTAACGCCCAACCTGGTTGTGGTCATAATGCTAGTAACACCCCAAGGTCTGTTGATGACAAACTTAACAAGCTCACAAACCTTGTTGAGAATCTTGTCACAGCAATGTAAGTAAATAAGCAACAACCCCAAGGTATATAGCCACCTAACCCACAAGAAAGTGCCCTGAGAGACCCCATGGCCAAAGTAACCAAACCATTGCTCAGTTCGACCATAGCGAGCTGGAAGAGTAGCGAACCAAGTTGCTAGACAAAGATTGGAGTTGGAGGAGATTGAAGAAGAAGGTGAGGAGTTGGATGTTGAAGGGTTTAGTAAAGATGAAGAAGTTGATTATTACCAAGCATAAGGGCGAGGAGGTTGAGTCCCTCGAGGGCTAAATAATGTCAAGGTGCAAATCCCGCTCTTCGGTGGAAATGGATATGCAGATGAATACTTGAAGTAGGAAGAGAAGGTCGAGAAAGTATTTGAATGTTATGGATATAAGGATGCAGTTAAGGTCTAACTTGCTGCATTGGAGTTTACTGGGTATGCGACAATGTAGTGGAAAAATTTGAATGCAACTCAAGCAAGGGATGGAAGGCAAGGTGTTAGGACTTGGGATGAGATGAAAAGGTTGTTAAGAGGTAGATTTATGCCTAAGACTTATCTATAAGATACGTTTGCAAAGTCACAAGAGCTGTGCCAAGGAAGCTGATCTATTGATGACTATATGAGGGAGTTCCGGTTGTTAATGATTCGAGCCGACGTAGAAGAGCCAAAGGCTCAAACAGTATCAAGGTTCATTTCTAGGCTCAAGTATGAGATTCGCAATAACATAGAAGTACAATAGTTTTACAATTTGGAAGAGGCTATCAAGATAGCGTAAAGGGTCGAAAAGTAAAGGAGAAATGGTCCGAGCCGACCTGGACCAACATTCTCTCGAGCCTCGGTACTACACTGACCTATTCAAGCCAAGCCTAGGAGACCATACCGAGCCGAAGAAAAGAATGACCGACCTGACGATAGCCGAGTAGGTCAGCATGACCGAAAAGGACAACTAGGCCAAGTCAAGGTTAGGCCGCCCCTAAGAATGTATGAGAAAGAACAGACCTCTAGATGGAAGTCTAGTGAGGTGGAATGCTTTAAATGCTTAAGCTTCGGACACATGGCTATTGAGTGTCCAAACCAACGTATCATGGTGCTCCGAGGAAATGTAGTAGATAGCACCAACAAGGGTGCCCTAAAGAGGAGAAGGATGTTTAAAAGGCAAAAGCCGAGGAGGAAGAGGAGACATTTGTCTATGCCAACCAAGGAGAAGTGATGACCCTAATGTTAAGATGAGTCTTGAGTTCCTTACCAAACCTTAAGGAGGACCAAAGGGAGAATTTGTTTCATACCTACTGTATTGTCAAGCCAATTATGCACGATCATAATGGATAGAGGAAGTTGCACTAATGTAGTTGCACAATCCTTTGTGTAGAGGTTAGGTTTGCCAACATCAAGGCATCCTCGCCCTTACAAACTGCATTAGCTTCATGCTAAGGGTGCTTTGCACATGACTAAACAAGTGACTATGCCAATCAGTGTTGGAAATTTATATAGGGATAAAGTGGTGTATGATGTCGTTCCTATGGGAGCTGCATACCTACTACTTGGATGGACTTGGTTGTTCAACCGACGTATTACATACGATGGGTATAAGAACACATATGCCTTTATTAAGGATGGAGGGAGGATAATGTTGCTACCCCTAATGCCGTCCCAAGTAAATGAAACCCATAATCAACTCACTCGAGCTAGTAAGAAGAAAGCCCTAGTGATGAGCCATAGGGAGCTCCAATCTGTTGAGAAAGCTAATGAATCAATGTTCCTATTGGTTAGGAGATTGTTGGAGATAAGGGAGTTATGGAATGTTTCAGAAGAAATCCAAGGCTTGCTAAATGAGTTTTCCAACCTGTTTCATGAGGAACTACTTAAAGGACTACCACCAGTCCGAGGCATAAAGCATTGTGTTGATTTGTAGCTAGGTGCCACCCTTCCGAACCAACCTGAGTACAAGATGAACCCTGAACAGGTTGCCAAGCTGAAAAGACAGGTGGACAAACTCATTGAGTGAGGCTATGTGAAGGAGAGCATGAGCCTTTGTACTGTACCAACTCTACTCATTCTAAAGAAGGATGATTCATGGCGCATGTGCATTGACAATCGAGCAATCAACCAAATTATAGTCAAGTATAGGTACCTAATACTGACACTCGATGACATGTTAGACGAGCATCATAGCGTGAAGATATTTTCGAAGATTGATCTACGAAGTGGCTACCACCAAATTCACATAAGGCCAAACGATGAATGGAAGACTACCTTTAAGACAAAGCATGGACACTACGAGTGGTTAGTTATGCCATTCAGACTTACTAATGTGCCGTGCATATTCATGAGGTTAATGAACCATGTGATGCGCTCTCTTCTTAGAAGATGTGTGGTCGTGTACTTTGATGACAGATTGGTGTATAGTGCCAACTTGAACAACCATGTTCAACATCTTCGTGAAGTATTTGGCATTTTGCGGGTTGAGAAGTTGTATAGGAATGTAAAGAAATGCATGTTTTGCTTGAAGGAGTGATTTTCATAGGGTTTGTAGTGTCAGGGGAAGAAATCTAAGCAGATGAGGAGAAGATCTAAGCTATTCTGGACTGGCCGACGCCGAGGAATGTCACTGAAGTCCGAAATTTCCATGGCCTAGCTTCTTTCTATAGGCATTGATTAAGGACTTCAGCACAATAGCCACCGCATTGACCGAGCTAACAAAGAAGAATGAAGGGTTTAGGTGAAACGATCGAGCTAAGTAAAGTTTTAGGGAGGTCAAGGAGAAGCTCACCTCGGCACCTGTCCTTTCACTACTAGATTTTAACAAGCCTTTCTAACTAAAATGTGATGCATTAAGAGTTGGAATTGTTGCTATCCTGATGCAAGAATGACCGCCCATTGCTTACCACAATGAGAAATTGAGTGGCCCAACCCTGAACTATTTCATGTACAAGAAGGAGATGTACTCCCTTTTCTAAGCCCTTACTGTTTGGCAACATTATTTGTTGCCATAAGAGTTTGTTATTTATATAGACCATGAGTCTCTAAAGCATCTGGGGAGTCAAAACAAGCTTTCAAAGAGGTAAGCCAAGTGGTTAGAGTTCATGGAGAGTTTCTCATATGTCATCTAACATAAGAAGGGAAGTGCAAATGTAGTCGCCGATACTCTATCACATCGGCAAACCTTGCTAACCACTTTACAAATAAAATTATTGTGATTCTCACTTCAACCCTATCATAGAACAATGCAAGGACGGAATTGCTATCGAGGGATATTATCTCAAGGATGGTTATCTATTCAAGGACCGCAAGCTATGTATTCCAAACTGCTCCACATGTGAATTGTTGTTCCAAAAAGCTCGCAACGGTAGACTTTCAAGCCACTTTGGGGTGGTCAAAACAGCTATTCTGTTGAAAGAGAATTTTTACTAGCCAAGGATATCTATAAGGTAATCAGTAACATGCTAAGGGGAAGAGAGAACCCCATGGAGAGAACATGCCTCTACCAACACCTACCTTACCATGGGTCAACCTCGACATGGACTTTGTGAGGGAAAGATTCTATTTTTGTGGTAGTGGACCATTTCAACAAGATGGTGTACTTTATTTCGTACAATCAAACTAACGATGTTTTATGTATTGCTGATTTGTTTTTGCAAGAGGTTATCTAACTACATGGAGTACCAAAGACTATTATCACAGATCAGGACACAAAATTTTTGAACTATTTATGGAAGACTCTTTAGAGGAGACTTGGGACTAAACTAGTGTTCAGCTCTAGTAGCCACGCTCGGACCGATGACTAGATTAAAGTGGTGAACAAGATGCTAGACAATCTACTCAGAGCTATTGTATGGAAGAACTTGAGGGATTGGGATCTATGCCTACCAGTCATGGAGTTCACATACAACCGAATTGTCTACAGCATTATAGGGAAAACCCTATTCAAGGTCGTCTATGGCCTTAACCCAACCATTCCTTTAGACAGGATCTGTACCCCAGCAGCTACTGAAGAAAGTCAATTTGGAGTCAATCACACTAGAGAATTACATGAACTACACCAATCTATAACAGAGAAGATTGCCAAATTCAACCAAAGACAGTAAGAGATTGGTAGCTAAGCCTGCTAAACTGTTTCTTTCCAGCCAGGAGACTTAGTGTGGATTCACTTCAACCGAGAGCGATTCCCACACTTAAGACAAAGCAAACTGTCTACTCAAGCTAACAGCCCATTCAATGTCTTGAAGAAGATCAACTGCAATGCCTACTAGATCGAGTTACCTGATGACTATGGTGTCTCCTCTATCTTCAATGTATCCGAATTAATTCCTCATTAACCAATAGAAGACCCTGCGAGCGCCTTAAAAGAATGAACATAAACCCCTTTAGATTTGAGAACAAATCTTTTTGACCCCCAGGTAGATGATAGGAATCAACCCCTTAGACCGATCACATGAAGTCGAGCTAGAAGACTTCAAGGGCTTGCATGAAAAATACTAAGCCTTAACCAAGACGAGGACTCCCATCCTAATCCGACCTCTTGCTAACCTATCTGTCAGATCCTTACGTATATCCAACATGCTCCTGCCCAACTATGAAGTCTTGATCTAGAAGGTAACCAAGGAAAGGCTAACCAAGTCGAGCTCTCCAACCAACCACTAGCGCTTGACTCTAATTCAACTAACTTCCTAGCTAAACTGATTGGCTCCCAACCTGATCCAGATCAAGTCAGCCCCTGACTACCAGCACCTCCTATTTCTGCCTATGTTGTATCATACTCCTAACGTACAGCCATCAAGTGATACGTGCCTTCTAACACAACGTTCCAAAATGATTCTTTCTTTCTGTACTAAATATTCTTTATCCTTTTTACCCCTTTTTGGGATAATTCTTGTAACATAATTGTAAAATGCCCTTTTTATCTTTTCATACATGTAAATTAACCTTAATGGGCAAGTATATAAACCCCTACTTTCCTTGTACGCAGACGTCTATCTTTCATTACAAAATTATTTACTTTGAGCAACTTTAGTGTTCTCATTATCATTTAATTCTTATATATTCTCTTTAGCAAGGAGTAATAGTGAATGACCCTTCAATTCGAACCGGTGTGTCATATTCGATGGATTGTTAGCCGACTAGGATCAGGTAGTGTATCATATCCATTTAGTAGCTACCCGAATTTGGCTAGCTTTCTTTTCTTTGTTTCTTTTCAGTTCACTTTGGTGCAGTACCTCTCCATGTGTCTAACCCTGGAGACACGTCATCACTAATGTATGCTAGAGCATCTCTTGGGGATTAGCAACGCTAATTTGGAATGGATTTCGAAGTCTTGGCCATGCTCTTCTATGCACATTAACCTAAGCAAGAATTTCTCTCGAGGACTAGCAATCTTAAATTGCAATCAATTTGGAAAACCTAACATACTCTAATTCACTAACTAAGGAAGGTAAGCCAATACGAAATTGGCAACCCTGAAGTGGAATCAATTTTAAAAACCTAGTCATGCTCCTTTGAGCTGACTAACCTAGGTAAAAGCATCTCTAGGGGACTAGCAACCCTCAGTTGGGATCGATTTGGAATACTCGATTGTGCTTTATTGTGCTCGCTAACCTAGGTGGGAGCGTCTCTCGAGGACTAGCAACCAAAAAAAAATGCAATCAATATGGAAAACTTGGTCACACTCCTTTAAGCTCACTAAGCTTAGTCGTTATGTCTCTAGGAGACTAGAAACCCTAAGTTGAAATCGATTCAAAAAGCTTAGTAGTGCTCCTTTTAAGCTCACTAACCTAAAAGGAGTGTCTTTAGGGGACCAACAACTTAAAGTTGGAATTAATTTGGAAAACCCAATAGAGCTTGTTTGATCTCACTAATTGAGGTGGGAGCGTCTCTCGAGGACTAGCTACCATAAATTGTAATTGATTTCGAAAACCAAGTCGTGCTCCTTTGAACTCACAATCCTAGGAAGGTGAGCTACTAAGCAACTAGCAACCCTAAGTTGGAATCAATCAAGAAAACCTAGTCATGCTCCTTTAAGCTCGCGAACCTAGCCAATACCATCTCTAGGGGACTAACAACCTTAAATTGGAATCAATTTGGAAAACCTGGTCGTACTCATTTGAGCTCATTAACCTAGGCGGGAGCATCTCTCGGAGACTAACAACCCTAAAATCCAATCGATTTGGAAATTTGGTCATGCTCTTTTGAGCTCACTAACCTAGGTAGGAGCACTTGTCAAGGATTAGCAACCCTAAGTTGGAATCGATTTAGAAAATTTGACTATGCTCCTTTGAGCTCACTAACCTAAGTGAGAGCATCTGTTAAGGATTAGCATCTGTAAATTCTAATCGATTTGGAAAATCTATCCTGCTCCTTTGAGCTCACTAACCTAAGAAGGTAATCCTCTAGACGACTAGCAACTCAAAGTTAGAATCAATTTGAAAACCTAGTCAAGCTCCTTTGAGCTCACTTAGCTAGGCGAGATTATCTCTAGCGGACTAGTAACCCTAAGTTAGAATCAACTTGGAAAACCTAGTCGTGATCTTCTAATCTCATTAATGTTGATAGGCATTTTAGATAATTGTTATGTAGGCTTATATTACTTGGTCTAATATCTAAGCCCGGTCCAATGACCCGATCTAATGACCCAATCCAAGGACAATCCTCATAGACTTATTATAAATACCAGCTAAGAACCCAAGTAAGGGGTTCTCTTTCATTCTCTCAACACCATAACTACTTGATATCTCTCTCTACATGATGAAGGAACTAACTTAGGCATCGAAGTACCCACATCGGAGCACCCTCCGGCACCCCCCGAAGCCGTCTTCTCGTGTTGCAGGTGTTCATATACCGAAACAAGAATCACCCATCAACAATATGCAGTTACCAATTAGGCTTTATATAATTGTTTGAGTATATGATTATTGCATTCATATGGTTGCCTAATACAACTGTTTGATCTTTGCATGAAAGGTATAGTAGGAGGAATTACTCGCTAAGCACGTTGTAAGCTTACACCCCCTTAGTCTTTTGATGCAGGACGACATTTGGCTTGTACCAAAGCATGCTATGCCTAAGGTTAATGTTGGGGAGCCAGGACATGCGAGTCGAAGAAGAGTGACTAAGAGAACTTACTCATTTTCTTTATTATAAACCTTTTTATTTGATCCTCATATGGGACATACTGCGAAATTCCTTATGATCTATTTTTATTTTGTAAGCAATGTCGTACTTGTAATATTTCTTTTGGTAAGGAAATGTTCCCACTTATAGTTAGGTTATTTTGATGATTGCTTAGTTACTTCATGAAATTGATTTAGTAATTAATCTGAACTGCTTGGGAATACATACCTAGGAAGCTATCCGATATTTGGAAGATACCTTGTATATCATGTCAAGGGTTTTAGATTAGTCATTAGGTGAATCTAAGGAGCTTGAGACGATATACGGCAAGCTGCCATGATAGAGGTATCTCTCAGGGCGTGACAAGCATTGCCATGATTTGTTCAAATGATTGAATGTAGTAATCCACTATATCTTCATTTTATGAAGAAATCCACTTTAGATGTTAAGAGATCACCAAATTCCATGCTTTTAGCATATTAAGCCTCTTTAATCTTTTAATTCTTACATGCATTCCTTATTAAATCTTCATCTTGTTAGCTTAACTTAGAGTAGAGTCAATATAGTCTAATAGTCGCTAGCTTTTCAACATTTTCTTTTCTTCTCCATATTAAATACAACCTTGGTTGCTCACCCTATACTCAAATTTGACCAATACGCTTGTTGTCTTACCATCGATTCTACAAAAATATTTTCTAGAAGATTGCAAGCAAGTTAGTTTCAAGCATAGCAATTCTACATACTTTAAAAAGGAACAATCTTTAATAATTGTACATGACACGTGTGGAAGAGTGAAGTGATGTCAAGTCAACTTTTTAACGCTATTGCTAGAGAAGTGAAGAAGACAAAAGTTATTGATATTAGATTTTTAGCTCTTTTTTAAGACTAGGCCTAACTTAGAATAGTGTAGTCTTAGTTAAATGCATATTCGCTATGTTAGTTGTAGAGTTGCCTTCCTTTCATTTTCTCTAGCCATCTATTATGTATTGCTCCTCATTTTTTAGGCATTGAAAAAACTGACGAGCAATGGCAGATTGGATTGATTGTTGGTGTTTGGTTGAAAATTAGATTATGCTATTGGGAATTCTAAAGTTGAATTGTGTTAAATTTGAAACTTCTTACCATAGGTTATTTGGATCGGGAATTATTTATTAGAGGCAAGTACACTTATCAAATCATAGTATAGTAAAATGGATTTAAATCCAAGTTGTTTCGACCCCTCAAGGAGCCTTATATAACTAAGATAAAGTACCTAAATTACTAGTAATTTTCCCAATTTTCCAATTAACTAACTCAACAATTGAATTCAAATTAATAAAAAAACTCTAATTAAGTAAATAAACCCTAATGAACAAAAACTACAAAACATAATAAAATAAAATAAAAGATTATAAACTAAACTATTAAGAAGAACATATTCCTTAGTAAAATTATTATTTATTACCTAACTCTATATAACTTTTCAATTTCAATTACTTATTAAACTATGGGAATTCCTTATATAAGTTAATCGAAATTGCTTCTACAAATCAACTCATAACAATAAGTATAATCTATCCGAAAAGCTTCTACAATTAAATATCATAAGATTGCATTCAATCAATGAATTCCACTATTAGGTTATTCTAATTTAGAGAAATTAAGTAGCTAATCACTTAGTTTATTTCAATTCCTTCTAATTATTCCAATTTATTCAATAAAGATCTCATAAACTATATAGAAAACTCATAACATTGAATTAACAACCCGAACTTATCAATTAAATACATCAAAGCATAATATAATTAGATTATAGTAGCAAATATCCTCAACTAAATAAGCAAAGAACAATGTTACATAGAGAATTAGGGTCCAATAGTAATTTACTAAGAAGAATAAAACTAAAACATGAAATAAAACCAAAAATGTAAAGGGTGTCGAGCCTGGTTTTTTACCCTCCCAGTTCTTTTTATAAAATAAAGACTTCTTTAAACCGACCAATATTAAACCCTTACCAGTTTAATACTAATCATCGACTAGGTTTAAAGAAAACCACATTTTTAACTTAAAAAGATTTAGAGTCGCCACCCAATCAAAGTCGAGAAAAGGAGTTAAGTTATAACCAATTGAGCGAATTGGTCACAACTTAGCTATCGATCTATCAATTTAAAAAAAGCCAAGTTATAGACCGGCTTTTTAAAAACCAGAGAATCTGGATTCAGGGGTTAGGACTTTTAAACCCGTATAGGTACCATTGACTTTCCAAAATTAACTTTAATCTTTAAAAATCACATTTTTATTTTAGAAGATGGAACTAAATTTAACTATTCTAATTGGACAAATGAAATAATCTAAACTCAAAAAGGAAAATTATGTTTTTTTGTTTTTATTGTCACCTCGTAAATGCCGACATACCCGCTATTCGAAATCAGACGTATGTAGTTTTTTCGTTGTAAAACTTTAGTAGATTGGTTTTGTTTTAATTTGAAAACAATCGAGCTTACGTTTTACTTAGTTTTGATTTGTTTAAGAAAATTCCTAAAATGACATAATCGGTTTTTTATTTTTAGAAACTCTAAAATAGTCATAATTTGGAAAAAGGTCTATTTATTTTCACTTACTTTTAAAAAATCAATTTTTCTAAGTAATTAATCCTATTTTTTTATTTTTATTTTTTATTTATTTATCCCCTTACTTAATTTTTATTATTTATTATGGCTTATTTATTTTTATTTAAACTAGTAAAAAAAGAATAAAGTTCCTTTTCTTTTTTTTCTTTTTCTTTTTCTTTTCTTTTCTTTTCTCTTTTTTAGTTTTCTTTAATTCTCTATTCTCTGTTTGAAGCATGCTATGTCTAGTGCGAGATTGATGCAAGAAACTATGTGCCTATGAGTGGAATTTGTACAAAAATTAAAGCTAAAGTGGAGGGAGTAAGCTGTTCTTGAGAAGGAAAAAGGAAGAAAATCAAGAGAAAATGGGAGAAAACTAAGGGAAAGGAAGAGAAAGTGCTGACATGGCGTAACCAAATCCTAACACATGGCAGTGTGCTAGCCAAAAAATAAGAAAAAGGCCTCCTTACCTTTGCCAAGATTCGAACCCAAGACCTCATGCTTAGTGCTAATGTTATGTCCATATGCTTAACAATCAGGCCGTTGGCCTATGCCTTGTCCATATGTGCAATCATTGCACATATGGACTCGGTTAGCCTGAGCTAGATTCAAATCAAAGCTCAAGTTCAACGGCTCAACTTCTAAACCAAAATTAAAATCTATCCTAATGACATGTTATTTTCTAAAATCTTTTATTTGAATTTAATTTTTCTACTTTTTTGTAATTTTTCAAATTTCTAAATTTTTAAACTTCATTTTCTAATTTTTTTTATCTTTTCTAATTTTTAAACTTCATTTTCTAAAATTTTTCTTATTTTTCTTGTGCTTTTTCTTATTATTGAAATTTTTTGTATTTTTCCATAATCCTTTTTTCTTTTAAATTTCTTGATTTTTTTTTTTTTTTTGGTTTTCTTTAATTCCCTATTTTTTTAATTTTTCTTTCTAATTTAGGGCCTACTGAGAAAAGAAAGAAAAATAATAAAAATGAAATAAATAAAAAACAAATAAAGAGGGGAAAAAATTAGGTGTCTATAACTGCTTCTCTTTGTTGTCAAGTTTAAGCAAAACTTTGCTACAAAAACCAAATAGACACTATTTTTACCCCTAAGATGACTAAATAGCTCTCCTAAAATCGATTTGGATGAAGAAATGAACCTTGGTTATGCCACTCTAGGCTTATTAACCTAGGTGAGAGTGTCTCTAAGGGACAAATGATCTTATGCTAGAATTGATCTAAAATTAGGTTGTGCCTCACTAGGCTCACTAACTCAGATGGGAATGTCTCTTGGGGACTAGCAAACCTAAAATGGGGAGCAATCTAAAACCTAGCTATGCCTCATAAAGCTCACTAACTTAGGCGAGAGCATCTCTCGAGGATTAGCAACCCTAAAATGGGGATCGATCTAAAACCTAGTCATGCCTCACAAGGCTCATTAACCTAGGCGAGAACGTCTCTCAAGAACTAATAACCCTAAAATGGGGATTGATCTAAAACCTAGTTGTGCCTCATAAGGCTTACTAACCTAGGTGAAAGCATCTCTCAGGGACTAACAACCCTAAAATGGGATCGATCTAAAACCTAGTCGTTTCTCATAAGGCTCACTAACCTAGGCGAGGGCATCTCTCAAGGACTAGCAACCCTAGAATGGGATCAATCTAAAACCTAGTCGTGCCTTACAAGGCTCACTAACATAGGCGGAAGCGTCTTTCAAGGACTAGCAACCCTAAAATGGGATCGATCTAAAACCTAGTCGTGCCTCATAAGGCTCACTAACTTAAGCGGGAGCGTCTCTCAAGGACTAGCAACTCTAAAATGGGATGGATCTAAAACTTAGTCGTGCCTCACTAGGCTCACTAACCTAGGCAGGAAGTGTCTCTCAGGGACTAGCAAACCTAAAATGGGGAACGATCTAAAACCTAGCAATGCCTCACAAGGCTTACTAACCTAGGTGAGAGCATCTCTCAGGGACTAGTAACCCTAAAACGGGGATCGATCTAAAACCTAGTCTTGCCTCATAAGGCTTACTTAGGCGGGATCGTCTTTCAGGGACTAGCAACCCTAAAATGGGATCAATCTAAAACCTAATCGTGCTTCACAAGGCTTACTAACCTAGGCGGGAGCATCTTTCAAGGACTAGCAACCCTAAAATGGGATCGATTTAAAACCTAGCCATGCCTCACTAGGCTCACTAACCTAAGTGGGAGCGTCTCTCAAGGACTAGCAACCTTAAAATGGGATCGATCTAAAACCCGGTCGTACCTCACAAGGCTCACTAACCTAGGCGGAAGCGTCTCTCGGGGACTAGCAACCCTAAAATAGGATCGATCTAAAATCTGGTCGTGCCTTACAAGGCTCACTAACCTAAGCAGGAGTGCCTCTCTAGAACTAGCAACCCTAAAATTGGTGGTAATGTTGTGCCAATAGTAAACTATGAGGAGAAGTGCCCTATAGGACTTGGTGAATAGAGGGGAAATGATGTATAGGCTTGCTTGAAAGAAATCTGGTGAACAGAGGGACCCTATGGATTGGAAGGATGAATCGAGCTAGGATCGTATCTTTGTAGGTTGGCTAAACACTAAATGCAAAAAGTGAATGCCTTATGGGTTGGTTAAAAAAGATTGTTGAAGTAAAAATTAGTCTAAATGCAAGTGCAAGAAAAGATTGGTGTGCTAACACTGTGTAGAAATGTTTACCCAGTCTTTGTCGATAGCACCTAAATAGTCAAACCTTTTTTAAAAGCCCCCATCAGAAAATTACTAACTCTTGTTTTAGTCCCTTGTTATCAACCCGAATGTTCTTGACATATAATGTTCGAGACTTTGCTAGTTCTTTTTGGAGAAGTCATGGAAATTAGCCCGATGCAGGAAAACCACCCACTGTTTTTGTCTCTTTAAAACCTTTATGAACTTAAAAGCCTTATTCCCATCACCATAATTGCTTACTTAAGTTTCGCATTCCCCTAAAAAACAGACAATAAAACTCCCCATTGAGGGGGATCAATCCGTAATAAAGTATTTTAAAGAATTTTGTTAATTACCAATGTTCTAGATCTCATTCCTTAACTCCTCTCATGTTTACAGTGTATAGGTTCAATTGAATGGGGTAAAGGGAATTGGACCTTTCCATGGAGAGGGTGATTATTCCAATGATGAAAACAGCTAAGGATACCAAATTTGCTTATAGATAATGAAAATTGGACCACAATGATGTTCAAAATGACTAGCATTTTCTTGTTTTGAGCAAAATTTTCACTGACTTCTTATGGATAGTACAATTTTACGGCATCGGTATTTACGAGGTCTCTCAAATCTGAACCATCCATTTGGGACAAAATCAAAGCCCCTCTTGATAATACTCGCTTCACAACATAAGGACCCCCGTAATTAGGGGCAAATTTCCCTCTGGAGTCTTATGCCTTAAGAAGAGCTTTTCTTAACACCAAATCTCCTTCTTTAACATTACGGGGCCGTACCCTTTTGTTGAAGGCCCAAGCCATTCTTTACTAATAACATTGATTATGACACAAGGCTGTCAATCTCCTTTCATCAATCAGATTGCTGTTCGATGCGTTTCTTTACCCAATCGGCTTCATCCAAAGGAGTTTCTGATAGTACCCTGAGTGACGGGATCCCGACCTCTACTAGTAACACTGCTTCAGTGCCATATACTAAAGAGTGGTATAGCCCCAGTTGACGTTCCAATGGAAGTCCGATAAGCCATTAGTGCGAAGGGTAACATCTCATGCCAGTCCTTATATGTGACAGCCATTTTTTCAATGATTCTTTTGAGGTTTTTATTTGTTGTTTCGACGGCTCCATTCATTTGGGGTCGATAAGGAGTAGAGTTCCTATGAATGATCCGAAACTGCCGGCACAATTCTGTCGTGAGCTTGTTGTTGAAATTGGTGCCATTATCAGTTATGATTGTTTCAGGAGTCTTATACTGAGCCAAGATGTCTCTCTTGATGAATTTAACTATGACCCCTTTAGTAACATTCGAGTATGACGAAGCCTCTACCCATTTGCTGAAGTAGTTGATGGCAACTAATATGAAGTGATGCCCATTGGATGCTTTTGGAGTGATTGGACCAATGATATCTGTGCCCCACATTGAGAAAGGCCATGGTGCTGAGAGGGCATGTAATTCCTAAGGTAGGGCGTTTATCTTATTCGCATAAACTTAGCATAAATAATAGTGCCTAACATGTTTGATGCAATCACTTTCCATTGTTGAGCAATAATACCCTAACCTCATGATTTTCTTTGCTAGCACGTATCCATTCATGTAAGGGCTACATACTCCTTCATGTACCTCTTTCATTAACTTCTCAGCCTCTTTGTTAGCCACACACCTTAAGAGTGTACCATCAAATGAGCGTCGGTATAAGGTAGACTTGCTTACTAAGAATTGAGTAGCTAATCTCCTAATCATCTTTCCATCTCTTTTCTCGGTCTCTTTAAGGTATGTACCTTGTTGTAGGAACGTCTTAATATCATGATACCATGGTTTTTGGTCGTTCATACCCTCAATCGTTAGGTAGAAGGCAGGCTTGTCTTCAATTTCAATAGTAAGGGGCTGAATCTTGACACCACTAAATATCTAGATCATAGATGCTAGCGTAACTAAGGCATCAAAAAATTGATTTTAAGTCATTGGTACGTGATTGAAGGTGACTTCTTTGAAATTTTCTATTAATTCCATAAAATGCCGATGATAAGGTACTAGCTTAGGATCTTTAATTTTGTACTCTCCTCGGGCTTAGCCAATAATGAGCGAAGAGTCCCTATGCACTTCTAATTCTTGAATGTCTTTTTCAAGGGCCATCTTGAGTCCCATGATGCATGCTTCATTCTCAACAATATTATTAGTATATGGGAAAATGAGCCTTATGGCCATAGGATATTAAGTACCTTCAAGGGATATTAGTATTGCCCAAATTCCACACCTAGACACGTTGGCTGGACCATTGAAGAACATTTTCCATTTTGGTGGCTTGTCATCTTCTCCTTTATCAAAGTTTCCCTCAACCGCTAAGACACCATCATCGGGGAAATTGACTTATATTTCTTGAGGAGTGCTATTAGAGGGATTTTCTACTAATTGATCTACCAAAACTTGCCCTTTGACCAAATTCCGGTTCATGTATGTAACGTTGAACTCTAATAGCAACATTTGCCATTTTAAGATTCTGCCAATTAGGATCGATTTGTTTGCCAAGTACTTCAGGGGATCATGTTAAGTCAGTAATTCAACCTGGTAATAGAGTGTATATTATCTAAGCCGATGCATTACCCAAACTAAAGCACAACAGGTTCTCTCAATTTCTGAATACCTCTACTCCCCTTCAGTGAATTTCTTGCTCAAGTAGTATATAGCCCGTTCCTTCCCTTCCTCATCTTTCTGGCCAAGCATGTACCCTATAGACTCTGGTAATATTGTTAAGTATAGGAATAAAGGCTTCTCGAGTTTTGGAGTTACTAGAATTTAAGGGTTCGTGAAGTATTCTTTGATTATTGTAAAGGCTTGCTCACACTCTTCGTCCCAATTGATCTTGGCATTCTTTTTTAACAACTTAAACAAAGGACGACATTTGTCTGTGAGTTAGGATATGAACCAAGCTATATAGTTTAAACGGCCCAACAAACCTCTAATTTCTTTAAGTGTGTGCAACGAGGGCGAGTTAACTATCACTTTGACTTTATCAAGGTCTACTTTGATACCCCTTTGGCTGATTATGAAACACAATAATTTCCCTAAAGTCACTCTGAAAGTACACTTCTCTAGGTTGAGTTTCAATTGGAATTTTCTCAACCTATTAAACAATCTCTTTAGATTTTCCACATGATTTTCTCCTTCCTTGGACTTGGCAATCATATCATCGACATATACTTCAACTTCTTTATGCATCATGTTGTGAAAGATTGCCACCATAACCCTTTGGTAAGTTATCCTGGCATTTTTTAGTCCGAAAGGCATCACTTTGTAGCAAAATGTGCCCCAAGTCATAATGAACGTTGTCTTGGCTTTATTTCTTCAGCCATTCAAATTTGGTTATACCTAGAAAATCTATCCATGAAAGAGAAAATATGGTTTCCGGCTATGTTATCGACTAATACATCGATATGGGGCAAAGGAAAATTATCTTTAGAAGTTGCTTAATTAAGCTCTCGAAAGTCCACACACACTCTGACTTTTCCATTCTTCTTCATAACTGGTACTATGTTGGCTACCCACTCAGGATAATCAGACACCTCAATGAAGATGACTTCCAATAGTTTTCTAAGTTCTTCCTTGATTTTCAACAGGATATCTAGTCGGAACCTTCTCAACTTTTGTT
Organism: Lumnitzera littorea; assembly: GCA_024138015.1. Taxonomy (NCBI): domain Eukaryota; kingdom Viridiplantae; phylum Streptophyta; class Magnoliopsida; order Myrtales; family Combretaceae; genus Lumnitzera; species Lumnitzera littorea. Next base: position 78,556,908 of record JAMXBB010000006.1, on the reverse strand, counting down.
TCTTAAGCTTGATATCCTCTTGTGTAAGTAAGTGATGGACCACGATCGACGGGTCTAATCCGAGCATGTCACCATAAGACCATGCGAATACGTCTTGGTATTTGGATAATAATGTGGTCATCTCTATCTTTCAATTTTCTTCCAAATTTCCCCTAATCTTCAACAACTTAGGGTTTTCGTTGGTACCAACATTAATTATCTCTATTAACTGGTCAATGGAAATTCTACTCACTTCATGTTTTTGCCAACTTCTTGCACATCATTATAGTCATTGACATCACTCCCGATGACTAACCCAGTAGGGCCGAAAGTGATATCAATATTTTCAACACCTATCTGAGCAAGGTATCTAATATGAGGCAAGTGCACCTATCAATTTTAATATAGCAGATGTGAGTCCGAGTCGATCTCTCAGAGATTTCGAGTACTAATATTAACCTTAGCTTTATTATCTAACTGGAAAATTGTGATGAGTTGAATGAATTAAAAATACTAAAATTAACAAACTAAACTAATTATAAGACTTGATTAAGCAATTTAGAAAGCAATAAAACTAAGAACGACTTCAAGTATGCAATAACGTATTTAGGAATTATTTCCCCTAGTGTTTAACATGCGACCGCTTAAAATACATTCAATTCAATTTTTATTATTCTTGACCAGAGGAATTCACAATTAAAGTTAACACCTTTCTCAAGCATATTAACCCTAATCCTAAATTATTTACCGGAATCTCTTCTCTTAGTAATATAATTCAGAATTGCATTAATGTATAATGAATTCCCACACAAATAATTAACTTTCCAGAAGACATGTATCTTATCTCTAAGTATACATGTAATTCTCTCCAATTATGCCGAGATCTAATTACACATGTAATTTCTCAATCATCATGCATAATATCATAAATTGATACTCTATAATTATCAATCAATAATTAAACAACATAATTGAATCAAGAAAAGATAGAAACTTTATTGAAAATTATAAATCAACCCAGAATCACATGAAACCCTAGGTTCCATAATCCTAAATACACGAATTCTAAGCTATCATAATGAATCTAAAAACGAGTTCCATCAAAAACATAAAACAAAACATGAAAACCCCTTTGATTGATGAAAAATCTCTCCAATCTTGAAGTTGGTGTTGCTTTCGCCTTTTTCTTCTCCTTCTCCTCAAGTCTCTTCTCTTCTCTTGTGTCTCGTTTGTCTTCTCTAATGTCTCTTTTTTATATATGTATTATAAGGATTTTGTTTTCGTCACCAGACACGGCTTGGGACCTAGCAAATTTTTCTAGATGAACACAATCTGGGGACATAGCCGTGTCCCAGACTGTGTAACTTCAAAACTTCATAACTTCTTCAATTGAACTCCGAATTGAGTGAAACTTGATTCCTTTTCTTCATTTTCGATCCTAGAACGCGTTCAAACCTTGAAATCAAAATTTTACTCAATTAAGTATCAATTTCTTTAAAGAAAACTAAAAATGTAAGGAAAATACTATAAAATCACCATGTGAAATATGTTTAAAATCAAAGTTATCAGTATCCATGGCCTTTGTTCGGATCATGGCATCTGGAGAAAAAGAAAAGTATGCAAAAGGAAAAGTGTAAGTAAGGCAGGAGTAAAGGGAAAAGAAGCTAATTTTATTTTGGGGAACTCTCTTTCGAGTACAAGCATTTGAAGAACAAAGGTAATTTGTTACAAAATTCTATAAAATACTGGATCATAATTCATCCTTTACCCTAAAGAAGACTTATTGTTATTCACAAGGATGGAGAACCAATTATCCAAGCATTGGGATTTGTTGAATAGGCTAGCCCCTTCATTTCTATTGGAAGTGCCTTCTTTAGTAGGCTTTGAGTTTTGGGTTTCAACCTTAATGAAAGTTTCTGACAATGGAGGAAAGGCCATTGGAGCATGATACAACCTGTCACCCTTTCAACCCTTAGCTTGCATTCTTTGCAATTCTTCCATCGGGTTTGGAATGTAGCCTAACCCATAGGTCTCAAACTAGCCTTCTTTGAATTTCAGCCTCTCTTCCTTCTGCTGATTGGTAATCATGCATACCTCATTAAACATTTGGAGTCCAAAGTCCTCTTGTTCTTCTATACCAATATAGGGTGTAGCCATCTCTTTATAGATTTCATAATCTTGGTCACCCAGAATTGTGATGACCCGGCCATTGGAGATGAACTTAACTTTCCGGTGAAGAGTTGACAGTATGGCCTCTACTAAATGTATCCAAAGCCTTCCCAATAATAGATTAAAGGTCCTTAGAATGTCCAAAACCTGGAATGAGATGTTGAACGTTTGTGGGCCGATATCAACTCGTAAGTCGACCTCCCCTATTATCTCTCTCCTAGATCTGTCAAAAGCTCTTACCATTGTTAAACTTAGTTTGATAGCAGTTGTAACGATGCCCAATAGATCCAAGGTGGCCAAAGGACAAACATTTAGAGATGACCCGTTGTAGATGAAGACTCTTGTCGTGATGATGTTATTTATCCTCACTATTATGAATAGAGGCTTTGTGTGCTGGGTACCTTCTTTGCCCAGTTCCTCGGTAGAGAAGAAAATTTGATCTATGGTGAGGATGGAATTGGTAACAAAGCCAATCCTTTCAACCATGATTTCACGAAGGACCTTAACATCCCTTAGTGTTCTGAATAAGGCTTCTTGACGTGGGTCTAATACCATCAATAGACTCATGAAGGATATTTATGCTGGAGTCTTAGTGAGCTAGTCCATTATTTTATGCTCGCTAGACTAAATCATCTTAGTAAAGGCAATTAATCCTTCTTCATGTTCAACTTGTTTGGTGCTTAGCATTTCCAGCACAACCTTCTTTTTCAAGTCTTCCTTTGAATCATAGATTCTACTAAAGCGAGTGATCCCCCCTACAGGCGAGCTTGATTACCCTCGGTTTATTGCCTGGTGTAGACACCTAATTTTTGCCCTTCTGTAGTCCTAATTTTTATTTTACAAAAAGGGTCCTAATTCAAAAATAAAATAATAATAATAAAAATAAAAATAATTTAATAAAAGATAAAATAAGTAAAAATTGACAAATGATGAACATAAAAAAAAAATGAAAATGATGAGAAAAAGAAAAATTAAAAAGATTTTTTAGATTTTTTTTAGGAAGTAAATTATTTTAGAGTCAATTGTTTTAATTTAGCTTAGTTCAAAAAATTATTTTAGGCAGTCACATGTTTTAAGTACAATTTAATTGAACTGAATGCCAAGGCACAGGCCAATGGCCTAACAGATAAGCATTAGAGTATTAGATTAGATTTAATTTGAAGTCTTGGGTTCAAGTCTCGTTAAGTACCTATGTCTTTTATTTTTCTATCTTTTATAAAAGCGAGATGAATGCACGAAATTCATATCTAATCAAAATTATTTGAATCTTGTTTGATTAGATTTGGATTGATATAAAGGAGTCAGATTTAGTTTAATTAGATATAATAGATATGATTTGATTTGGACTTTATAAATACACGCACACGTACATTCGAAAAAAGCAACAGCAAGCCAAACCGAATTCCTATGCAATCAACACAGACGCCACTATACCACATATGTGAATAGTCCAACCGCAATAAGCACAACAGTCATGACATACACGACGTCCACCGTGATTCTTGGCCGAACACAAGCTCCTCGCTAACACAATTCACGGACGACAATCTACCGAATCCTTGCATAACAATTAATCAGTAATAGCAGGCGAAGCTACGACACAACTCCAGCAGCCTAACTCTAACATAGCGCATTGCACCAGATTCACACACTACAGCCGCTACGTGCAGCACCAACGATAACCTCCATTGTAGCACCATAACTCTCTCCTAAGCCATGTTCGACCCTGCTGAGGACAACCAACACGCACGCATTCAATTCCCCACGGCACATCTCCTACAGGAATTGCAAACACAACACGATAATCTCCAGCGAGCAACAGAACACTTAACCAAGTTTTCGATCAGCCACACGACAGTCCATGCTTGCAGCAGTTACATATACGAGACACCACAAGCAACACAGCACACACTTCGAACACTCACTCACTATACTATCGTTGCAATACGGCTGCTGTCCAGCAGTGTACATACGTCCCTTGATCCTTCAACAACAATTAGGTTTGGTTCAACTTATTTTATTTTATTATTATATTATATTGTATTGTATTATATTATATTCTTATATGGTATATATAGATATGTGGATAGAACAAGATATGTTTTTAGTATTAGTTTTCTAATATTATTTTGATTAGGTAAAGATTTAAGTAAAAGGGTTATTTAATCACAGGTATCTAAATAGGGACATGAACATTAGATTAGGAATCGTTAAGATTGGTTTTTATTATATATGGATCATTATATTTTGTTAGTTAATATAATATATGGACATGTCAATATAGGTTTTTCCTTATATAAGTATATTATATGGAATTATTTTGGTTTTGGTAAGTAGTTATATGCATTAGCTTAGGGATTGTTAAGATTAGGTTTTTTTTCATTTAAGTATTCATCATATAGAAAATTTTTAAAATAAAAAAATCCTTTTCAAAAAATTTTAAGACTTCTAGAGAGTTTTTAAATAAAATCACTCAAGAGTTAGGACCTCTATTAGACTTTTTAAAATAAACCAAATCAATTAAAAATGTAAACTCGGACGATTTTCAAAATTAAAATCATTTAACACATTAAAGGTTTTTTTTTTTTTTTAGAGAACTACAATCGTCCGATCCCGGCTAGTGGGTATGTAGACACCTTCGGGGTGATGATAAAATATGTAAAAACTTAGGTTCTTTTTTATTTTATTTATTTATTTTTTAATATTATAATTAAAAGAATAATCCTAATTTTGGTAAATAGATAATGGTACCTGTTAGGGTTTAATAGGTTAGCCCCCGAATTTAGAACTCTCTAGGTTCTTCATTCAAATTGAAATCAAAGACCAATAGCCAAATCGTAATCAATCTACCCAATTGGTTACGGTTGCTTTTCTTTTCCCAACCTCAGTCTGGTGGCTACTCTAAAAATTATTTTCAATAAAAAACCGAAATTTCTCAATTTCTTTAGTCGAGAATTAATATTAAATGGGTTAGGGTTTAGTATTAATAGGAAATGGGGGAATTAATTTTAAATAAGAGAAACCGAAAAATCAGGCTCGATACCTGGTAGTTAAGGAGGGCAGCTTTATCATTTTTGGGGGCTACAGGTACGTGGAAGGTATACCTTTTAGCTTGTGGGACCTCTTTTTTGTAAAATCTATAAACCTTTGGTTCTTGGTTTGGACCAATCATGTTGATGGCAGATTTTGAGTGGTCAGATATCATATTGATGATGGGTCCATAGTTTGGCAGTAGGTTGTTGTTGACTTGTGGGGTAAGAGCCTCTATAAAATCCAATTGTACTGTACCTTCATCAATCAAATCTTGGATTTTGTTTTTCAACCTCCAGCATGAATCAATTAAATGGCCCACTTGCTCGAGATGATACTGACATCTTGCATTGGGATCAAAGAACCTCGACTTGTACCTTTCACTGGGAGCCTCAAAATGGAGCAAATTATCTCTTCTTAACTTCTCAAGCACCTGATTGAGTGGAACAGGTCTTCTGGTGAACTGTCTTGGGGCTCTGCTAGCTTATGGTTGGCTTCTGTACTATGGTTGAGCTGGTGGGGGATTCATCCTAAAAGAAACTCGGGAGTTAGGTCTTGCATTCGAGTTGACCATGCTGACAATAGCTTCTCTAGGCGTACTGGTGGTGGGTTTAGTAGAAGGTAGTCTTCTATCTGCTATCTCTTACAGCTTGCCAAAGGAAGCGGCACTCTCAATTCAACACCCCGCTGCCACTACTTCTGCAAAGCTAGAAGAGGCTTATCCAATCAGGTGAGCGAAGTAGGGCCTCTCAAGAGTGTTAATGAAGTTGCAATCAGCTCTTTTTCAATCATAGGGGTAGATACCCTTGTAGCTAGGGACCTCCACCTTCAGGCATATTCTTTTAAGGATTCATTGTACCTCTTCCTTAAGGCAACCAAATCCATCATTGTTGGTGCCACTTCGACATTAAATCTATATTACTCATAGAATGCACTAGCCAGCTTCTCTCAAGTATTCACCTGATTCAAGTCCAACTGAGCATACCAAGTTAAGGTAGGGCCAGTCAAGCTGTCCTGAAAGGTTTAGACCATAAGTTATTCGTACTATACATACTTGCCCATCTTGCGTACATACAATTGGGTGTATAGCTTGGGGCATCCAGTCCCATTGTATTTTTCAAAGTTAGGTACTTTGAACCTTTCTGGAAAGCTTTTGTAATCATAGGCAAAGAAGTTCGTTATGTCAACATGCTTGAATCCATCATACCCTTCGAGCATTTTCATTTTTTCTGTAATTTGTTGAGTTCGCCACTTCTCAAGCTCTTTAAGTTTGTCTTGGTCAACTTCAAGCTTTAGGTTAATCGGGAATGAGTAAGTATTTGATTCAAAGGTCGGGTTAGCCTTCAAAAATACCCCTTCTATTCAAAGGATTTGAAGCCCTAATTGACTTTACGGTAGGCTTCTTCTGTTTTGAAGGGTGAGGCTTCAATATTCTTTCCATATCAGGCTTTGGAATTTTCTTCATTTAATGGAGCCGTGGACCTAAGCAGAGAGATGTTGTCAGCAAGAAAGCTCAGTCGATCTGTAATCTTTCCCACTGTTCGTTCCAAAGATTAGAACCTCAACTCAGTGGGGTCAATAACCTTGGGGTTACCATTACTAGTATTGTTGTTGTTGTTTCCTTGGTTGGCCATTCTGGTTTGAGAACAAGTTTTGATGGGGCTTCTCTAGAAAGTTTGATGTTTGGGAGCTATCTTGGTGACCTGGGTCAAAATCACTTCTCAACAAGTTAGCACACGAACATTTTGAAAGAAATGCAAATGAATGAAATGCAAGTGAATCACACGAATGAAAAGGAGAGGATCGACAAATGATTAACAGAACAGCAAGTTATTTATTATTTTTGGATTCCTGGAGTTTTATTACATGAAAGAAAGAAAAAGGTACAAATTCATCTATACTAATTTTCTTTTATTTTTTTTTTTGCCAAATGACATTTTCTTCTTCTTTTAGTCACACTTAACCACTTCTTCAAACTCTTGAATTTTCTTTTGGGCCATCTTCAGCTATTGTTCCAAGGCATGCGACCTTTGTCTAGATTCTCAGCATAGGTTTTCCCATTTATCTTTCTCATCATGGAGGATCTCCATACGAGCTTTCATTTGGTCCATATAGGTCACCATTTTAGAATTAGGATACACAGGGGAGGTTTGAAGGACTTCTGGTGTCCAATATCGCATTGCACCTACCTTATGAAGTTGATTGTACAAATATTCTTTGGTCACCCAGTGTTTGTCCACTTCTCCTATGAACTCACTCAAATTGATGTTTAGGCTTACAGTCTGGGTATCCCACCAAGCTTTAATCTTGTGAAGTTTGGATGTCTTTTCCTTAGAGTGAGGCCCTTCAAAATTAAGAGTGAATGGCTCTAATGAAGGTTTGTGAACTATGTCTTAGATTCCTCCAAATTGTCTTACCATGTTGTTTAGGTAGTAGCCTGTACACCAACTCATTCCGATCAATGGCACAACATGGTAATTCTTGCAAATCAGTATGACCCTAGTGTAATTGCTCCACCTGGTGGTCCACAGTATGTCTTTTACTCAAAAATCTTGTAGAACCTGTATCCAGAGAAGGGTGGGGATATCTTCTAGTAATTTGATCTTATTGACGAAAGAATCAATAAGGTCAATCTTATTCATGAATGCTGCCCTTATTCAATCCAACCCAAAGCATTTGATGTGACTGATGAACCACACCATTAATAATGCCATGCTTAACCTGAGATCTCTACAGCCTTTTTTCTTAAGGAAATTAAGGTTCTTTATCTGCTCAACAAGTAAGGTAGGAATGTAAGACTCACCTTCCCAAAATTGAGCCACTAACTTTATTACACTAAAGTGTATAAGAAGAGACCCACTTGGAAACAAGATAGTAGTGCACACTGCTAGCACATAGGCCTTAATTCAGTTTTCTTTCCAATTCCCAAGAAACAATGCTTGTTTGTTAGAGCTGGGCTCATTCTGGAACCAATGGACTAGATCCCATATCTTGATGGCGTGTTTGTTGTGGTCGTCTAGGGCCTCATTTATCTCAGTCTTACGGATTCCTTAGAATCTTGAGAAAATATAGGTTGGGTCGAAGCTAAGTTCCAAGATGTATATTTCATCCAAAGGAGGAGCTTGAAGCAGTTGGGTGTAATCCTCTAAAGTTGGGCTGATTAGATGTGGTCCAAATTGAAAAGCCACTCCTTTAGGCTCCCAAAAATGGACTAAGGCCCTTACTAGCATGATGTTAACCTTCACTTTAGCTAGTGAGAGTATGGGTCTAATTTTGTTGGTAATGAACCGTTGCTCTCTTAGGTTAAAGGACTGAAACCACTGGCTGAGTATGGGCTTTGGGTTTGTAGGTTTGTGAACGTAAATTTCCTTAGCGAAAACCCTGGCGTTAGATGAGCTGGCCCTTTCTGAAACATTACAAAGAAAGCATAAATTACAAGGGAAAGACTAATTACAAGAAGAGAAAATATACAAGACTTCTTATGTACATCAATTCTAGGAAGAATATAGGGAAAAGCTCCAAATCTTGTCTTTGTTCCTTTTTTTTTTCTTTTATATAACGTTGTCGCTTTGTTAGTTATTCATTGACCCCATGAAATGTAATTCAAGAAAGGTGAGTTCTAATGGCCCTTAAACTCTATAACCTCATACGTTTACGAAGAAACAGTTCCTTGGTCACATCGAAGTTTAAGTGGGGTAGCCTAATCAACCCCGAACGGTAGTTACCCCACTATACCCAAGACTTTATACAATGGCTCCCCATCTTAAGGTCTTAGGATAGCTTGGGTTCGACCGTATCTATTATGCATTCATGATGCAGTTAAATAAATCCCTCCCCTCAAAAATACATAAAACCAAACTAGGAAATGATATTAGCACAATTTGTAATTCAAAACGAGTAAATAAATTGCCTTTAAGGTGATTTTAAAGATTAATTTTAATTTTGGAAAATTGAATGGCTAACCTTCTTGACGGTCTCTAGTAGAGTCACCAAGCTATCGAGCCTGGTTTTTCACCCTCCCAGTTCTTTTTATAAAATTAAGGCTTTTTTAAACTAACCAATATTAAACCCTTACCAGTTTAATACTAGCCTTCGACTAGGGTTTAAAGAAAATCATATTTTTAACTTGAAAAGATTTGGAGTCGCTACCTAATCGAAGTCAAGAAAAGGATTAAGTTATAACCAATTGAGCAAATTAGTCACAACTTAGCTATCAATCTATCAATTTAAAAAAAGCCAAGTTATAAAACGGCTTTTTGAAAACCAGAGAATCTGGATTCAGGAGTTAGGACTTTTAAACCCATACGGGTACCATTAACTTTCCAAAATTAACTTTAATCTTTAAAAATCACCTTTTTATTTTATAAGATGGAACTCAATTTTACTATTCTAATTGGACAAATGAAATAATCTAAACTCAAAAAGGAAAATTAGGTTTTTTCGTTTTTATCGTCGCCTCATAAATGCCTACGTACCCGCTATTCAGGATCAGATGCATGTAGTTCTTTTGTTGTAAAACTTTAGTAGATTGGTTTTGTTTTAATTTGAAAACAATCGAGTTTACGTTTTACTCAGTTTTGACTTGTTTAAGAAAATTCCTAAAACGTTATAATTGGTTTTTTATTTTTGGAAACTCTAAAATAGTCCTAATTTAGAAAGAGGTCTATTTATTTTCACTTACTTTTAGAAAATCAATTTTTCTAAGTAATTAATCCTATTTTATTTATTTTTATTTTTTATTTATTTATCCCCTTACTTAATTTTTTATTATTTATTATAGCTTATTTATTTTTATTTAAACTAGTAAAAAAAAGAATAAAGTACCTTTTCTTTTTCTTTTCTTTTTTTTTATTTTTTTTATTTCTTTATTATTACATTTACATAAATAAAAAATAATTAAATAAATAAACAAACAAAACAACCAAGAAAAAAAAAGAAAAAAAAGAAAAAGAAAAAGAACTTTAGATGGACACAATTGGATACGCAGGTCAAACCTGGTCGGTCGGGTTAGGTCAGGTGTAGGTCATCGAGTCGGGCTCTACTGGCTTCAACAACAGCGGCAGCTAGTAAGAGCGATTCAAGTCAATTCGAATAGATTTTCTTGGGGGTGAGGGCGGATTTGTGAATTTTGGATTGGACTTAGGGGGGGCAGGCCGAGTGCCATAGTGTTTGGTGGTGGTTTAGAAGGTAGTCGGAGGTGGTGGTTAGCATTGGAGCTTAGGTAGTGTTAGAAGGAGTTTCTGGTTATGAGTAGTCAATTGGGGTATGGGTTTCAGAGTGTGAGGAGTTTGGCTATAGGATTAGCTTTCGCTGAAGGTGGCTAAAAGTGGTGGTTTAAGGGGGATAAGCTTCGGCGATTAGGGTTCGAGGGTGGTGGTTTGGTTGAGCGGCTAGGGGCTACGGTGGCGACAAAGGGTCATCGGGTAGGTAGCTGATCAAGTGAGGGTCACAGTTGTAGTAGTGGTTGGGCTCAAGTTTAGTTAGAGAGAGGAACCCAAAGAGAGAGAGATTGATAGAGAGCAAAAGAGAATAGAGAGAGAGAGAGAGAGCTAGCTTGGGAGTTGAATCTGAAGCTCGAGAATGGTTATGTATCCTTATGTGAGCTCCCTCGACACCATTTTATACTCGAATCAATCCTAGAAACAAAGGAAAGTTAGAATCAAATTTAATGAAAAATGCCCGAAAACCTAGTTTTTTTTTTTTCCGATTTTTGAAAGCCAATTTGAATGTGCTTTTGAATGAATCTAGACTTATTCTTAACACTAATTCGAAGCATGCTATGTCTAGTGCGAGATTGATGCAAGAAACTATGTGCCTATGAGTGGAATTTGTACAGAAATTGAAGCTAAATTGGAGGGAGTAGGCTGTTCTTGAGAAAGAAAAAGGAGGAAAATCAAGAGAAAATGGGGGAAAACTGAGGGAAAGGAAGGGAAAGTACTTACGTGGTGCCACGTCAGCCAACTCAACAAACCCCAACCCGCCACGTGTCATTGCGTAACACATGATAGCTGATGTAGCATGCCATGTGGCGCCACGTCAACAAGGTCGTCCAATCCAATAATGCCACGTGTCAAGATTTGAACCCAAGACCTCATACTCAATGCTAATGTTATGTCCATATGCTTAACCGTTAGGCCATTAGCCTATATCTTGTCCATATGTACAATCAAATTGCACATATGGACTTAGTCAACCTGAGCTAGATTCAAATCAAAGCTCAAGTTCAACGACCCAACTTCTAAACCAAAATTAAAATCTATCCTAATAACATGTTATTTTCTAAAATCTTTTATTTAAATTTAATTTTTCTACTTTTTTGTAATTTTTCAAATTTCTAAATTTTTAAACTTCATTTTCTAATTTTTTTATCTTTTTATGGTTTCTTTCTAAAATTTCTTATTTTTTTGTGCTTTCTCTTATTATTGAAATTTTGTGTATATTTCCATGATCCTTATTTCTTCTAAATTTCTTGATTTTTTTTTGGGGGGTTTTCTTCAATTCCCTATTTTTTGAATTTTTTTTCTAATTTAGGGCCTATTGAGAAAAGAAAGAAAATTAACAAAAATAAAATAAATAAAAAAACAAATAAAGGGAGGCAAAAATTAGATATCTACAAAGGAAAAGAGAAAACAACCCTAGCCTCTAACTTTACCCTTATTGCACTTTTACAAAAGAGTTTTATCTATAATTTAAGCTTAAACTCCTATTTATAAGACTTAAAACCTAGGTTTACAAGGAAGTTTCTAAAAATAAGGAATTCTTTTATCAGTAACATGTTTGCGCCCTAGAAGTACGGCCATAAACCCAGGCATGAATCTCCTTAACACTTACAACTCTTAAAATTCTTCAAAATTCTTGAACAAAAGGATTACGGGTAGGAAGTATAGGTGTGATCTAGGCCATGAACCCTTGTTCTCATATGAATCTCCAAGACCATAGAGAATTGGAGTCCCCTACCAAATGGTAAAATAGGTAGTAAAAACAATTCTAAAGTTTACTTCCTCCATAATAACCCATATTCACATCCTAGCATAGGTTTTCCAGTTAAGTTTGCAGGAACTCTCATGCACTCAAAATCCTATCCCACCCTATGCCTTAGCTTCGTTAACCTATAGAAAAATATAAGGGAATAAGCCAAAGAACCAAGGGCTCAATAAGGGGCAAGAGGCACAAAGCATATATAAGCTAAGTAAAACAATAAGGTTATCAATTTATTATTAAATGAAATGTATGAACATGCAAATGCCATCCACATGATGTTATTCTCTAGCCTCCGATTCTCAACAAGATCTTGCTTCCATGCTAATATCTTCAAGCATATTTTTCATAAATGCATCAAAACATCATCGAGTTCTTCCAAAAATCATCAGAAACTTCATCAATACTTCAGTTGAAGCCTATAAATCAAATAATTCTAAAATAAGCCTCAAATACTTAAAAATCAAAACAAAATAAACTCCAAAATCACAATAAAACTACCCTAAATTAATGTACAAAATGAGTGTTATAAAATTCCTCTACACTTAAGCTTTTGCTTGTCCTTAAGTAAAACAATTAAAACCAAGAAAATCATCTTACAAAGATCAAATGATTCAAAAATTTACATCTTCCAATCATCCTTAAAACTCAACTTCTTAAGAATTCACCAAGCTTTTCTTACAAAACAATGCCCTTACAACACTAAATGAACTCCCAAACATTATATCAAAATTCAACAATTAATCTAGATAATCCAAAGTTAACCATATCATTTATGGAAAGAATAAACTAAACATTAAAACAAACAATAACAAACCAAGAAAAAGATCGATACGTTTCACCATTATGACTAAAGAGTATAAAGATCTCTCTATATATATTTCAAAATTCAAACTGGATGCATATTATACCAACTCATCTTCTAATCATCTCCTTATTAATATTTTCATTAAAGGAAAAAAAATATTTCTCTTTAATTTTTTTTTTTTTTTTATTGAACTGGAGATGTTTCATCAGTTAGTCATTCCCAAGCTAGATGACCATAGCCTACTAAGCATTTAAGCTCCCTTTCAAACCATCCACAAACTTCATTCTTTTCACTTTCACATGAATCTTGCCTTCACTCTCTTGACCCTTATAGCGAGCTTTCAACTAATAATCCTGAGCTCATTACCTAAGTTGATAAGTTTTATTCCATAATAAGGAGGTAACTCAAAATGCTTAATTACTCAAGTCAATAAGGCTTATAGCTAGATTCTTTACCATTTTAACACATTCATTTATTTTCTTCTCTTTCTCTTCTCAATAGAGTCAATTTCAAACCCTTTTTGCTTGTTGGCAAAAAAAAAAACTTTTTTCTTATTTCAATTACTCTTCAATTACTTTGATTTTTTAAGAAACTTTCAAAGGATAAATCTCATTTGTTCATCTAATCTAAAATATTTTAGTAAATTCAAAAAAAAAAGTGATAACCATACTATCAAATCAATGTTTGAAACACATATAACTAGTTCTTCACCTGTCAATATTTATCCTAATCCTAAGTCTTGATCCCAATTGAAATAACAAGGAACTCTACTCCGTAAAGATTTCATTATTTAATTCTTGCAAAGTGTACTAAGTTCATTAACAATTCAACTCAACAATGGGTAATACTTCAAAAAACAAATCTCAAAAGTTGCTTCAATTCATTAAGATGTAAACTTTTTATGAATTATCCTTAGCAACAAAAACTTAAATAAGTGTGAAGTACACAACAAAGCATACTCATCATATGCATGAGAAAAATTAGTATCACTACCCATACTTAAGTTGTGCGTTGCTCTCAATGTATCAATAATCTGTAAAGTGCATAAATAAGATAAAGAAGGAAAAAAGACAAGAGAAAGATAAAGTAAACTAGAACTTCCTCAAATAAGTGCATTGATACTAAGTCATCCAACAAAACTTTTCCAAGAATTCTTATCTCAACAAATTTATTTGGACTCCTTGCAACACAAACACAAAAAATAAAAACAAAATGAAAAAAAAAAACTAAAATAGAATAGTAACTAGTAAACTACCATTATTCAGCTATTACTGGCAAAAACTAAAATGGTCCTAATAAAAGGAAAGCAATTAAAAGGAAAACTAGTCTCAAGGTACAATAATCTATAAAAAGAAAAGAAAAGTAATCTAATAAAAAAAGAAATAAGATTACTCTTCCTCACTCTCCCCTTCAATCTCCTCTACTTGAAGATCGTCATCGTCATCTTTGTCATTGGAGTTGGAAATAGCTAGTGATGGTGGCATCTCTCTCCTCTAGGCCTGAAGAAGTGTCTCGACTGCTATCCTTATGTGCTTGACCTCCTTTGACAGCTTCTTTTACACTTAAATATCTTTCCCATTATCTCTTTCAACTTTTCTTATAGTGAAAGTTGTGGTCTCTGGGAAGATATAATAGGTGCCTCTCTAGGTAACTCAAGGAGCTCAAGGTGGTTGTAGTAGCTTAAGGGTTCTAATGGAGCCAATGGACATAGATTCTATCCTCTTTACTATCTCCATTTCAAGCAAATCTCTAAACAGTCCTAAATTCTGCACTAGCCAAGTGATAAAGGTCGTAACAAAATTTTACCTTGCTCTACCATCAATAGCCTAGCTTTTAAAGAATAAGAGCTTACCTAACTCCCAAATTGATCTGTTTGTGCTTAGCCAAATTGTGAAGATACACAATATCAATTAGATTCACTACAGTTAAACTCCCTATCAGTCAAACTTCGTGCTAGCACCTAATGAATAATACTCAGGGTAGGATCCCTCAAATTAGAAGCCTTAGACTTCTTGATGCTATACATAAAATCTCCCTTACTTAGTCTATTCTAAACTTCCACATGAGTGACTTCAGTTGGTAACCCAACTGGTATTTGAGCATATTTAGAAGTGTATACAAACTCTTCAAGATAAATACCCACAAGCAAATAAGAAAATGGCATGGGCACATCCTTACCATTTACTTGAAAGTGCATAGTATTTCTTACCCCATTGGCTATGTGATCAAATTCCAAACAGAATATGGAAAGAAACTCTAATGGAAACTCCTTACATGTTGTTTCATCAATGGAGAGAAACCTATCTCAGCCACCATTCTCTAGGTATCCTCTCACTGTTTCATCATAAACCAAATGTGACAAGTTATCCCAACCAATACATATAGCTTCTTTTGGGCTTGTACAGTAAAGTGTAGCACACCATTATGTGATTGACAAGGTGCACTACTTAAGGCACATTTCCTGACTACATGCTTTATTCGAGTCATTTTCCTGAAAATCACAAGGCACGATTATCATAAGATCATGAGTTCTCAACTAACTCCTCATGTATATCTTTTACAAATACATGTTATCAATCTAAATCAATTCAACGCATTGAGAAGGACTTCCGTTGCTCTATTCAACAAAATTCAGCCCGTAAACTAGCTTCATGAGAATAGAGAACAAAATCCTTCTAGTTCACAGTATTTCAGAAAGTAATTCAGAATAGGCAATATCATCAATCAATCTTTCTATAAAAGAAGCATGAGTATAATGAACCTCGTTTAGGAGCACTTATCATTCCCTTTTCACAAAGATTCAAGAATTGTTGTTGAATCGGTTCCACTAGACAAAACATTATCAACATGGCTTCATGTTCGATGAAGCACATCAAAATAGCTCAAATCAACCAAAATCTTCAACAATATCGACTACATGCATGCATTTCAACAAGAGCCATTCTAAATCCTAGTTTATGATCTTCAACCAAAACATCTCAAAAGAGCATCTTTAGGAGTATTCAACCACTAATATCAACAAAAGTTTGATTTTTGTTACATAATCTACTAAGAATCACCCTAGAACTATAGATTTCTACTCAACATGCATACATCTTTCTACTCATCAATTTACAAAAATCAGCAAAATCTAGACATCAAACTGTAATGTAACAAGAATTTATGTCGTTGATCAAAGAAAACATACCATGATTGTTTGAGAAATCAAAAGAAATGCACTAAGATCGAAAAGAAAAATGAGTTCGATATAGACAAATTACTTGAATGAGGGTTTGTAGAGAGAGTGTGTGTAAATATGAAAAGTAACGATGAAATGAATGGGAATCATATTTAAAATAAAGGAGGATCATTGCCGTGTTCCAAACCTTGCATGTACCAATTATCTATTCGTGATCGTGGGTGTGATCATTGGGCGTGATTCTCTTTGGCCTCTTTACCTAATTTCTTAGAAAAAGATTAAGCCTAAGTTCACAAGCATGAACCTTGGTCATGATTCTCATTGATTTTTTAAGCTCAAAAATTTCTTGAAATTTATGCTCTTTTCGCCTAAAAAATCTCATGAAAAATTATATGCACTATTAAACGGATTACTGATGACTATACTTCTTCCAAAACTATATTTCATTAGTGAGAACAAATTTTCTAAAAGCACATTCATTGCAATTTAGCCATAATTAGCCACTAAAAAAAAAGACGAAATTAAACAATGCAAATGGTTGACAATGTCTCAAAAATTGAAAATCATCGTAACTAAGAAAATTGAAACTAGTAAACATCAAAAGAAAATACAGGAACTTGGGCTGCCTCCTAAGGAATGTTGTTGGTTAACATTGTTATGGACTCATCCTTCTTGCTTTATTTTTGCTCTAATCCTATAGGTTTAGGATTCGATTCAATTTTGCATGGTAAACTGCCCTATTGCCTTTCTACAATTGTTCATACCAATTAAACCTATTAATTTCCCAAATTACGGGGTAATGTCTCCATTTTTCTTAACATAGCCTCAATAGCTTAAATTCTTGTATTAGAATTACTCATATACCAATTCAAAATCTCATCCAAATTAGTATTACTATTCTATTGCTAAGCTTAATATGAACTTGATAGAACGTTTCTACTCTGCTGTTAAACTCCCCAAGAGAAATTATGCTAGTTTCTCCATCCTAATGTGACAAGAAGCCAATAACACGCACAACAACACAAATGAGAGCCCCTGACGAGGTCTTACCACAGCGTAGGTAGGTCCTTTGAGAATTATTGAAGAAAAGGAAAATGGGGTTTAGGTAGAAATGAAGGTATTGAGGTAAGCTAATTCGTAAGTAACTCAATAGATGTGATGCACCACGCAAGCTCAACATAACCTACAATTCGCCAGATGTGACTCACTAGTCTAGGTTGAAGGATCGCTTGTCACACAACCTTACTTAAGGGTTAATATAAGTCAGGGTTAAGGTTCTCAACCTAGAGAAGGAAGGAAACTTGGTAATTCCATTAATCAATAAGGAAATCTCATTACAACAAATGTTATAACAGGGTATTTATACACAAGTGTATAGAGTTCCACCTTAATACACAAAATTACTAAAAAGGGTAGAAAAAATATAGAAATGTACAAAAAGAGAAAGGACATTTTTGTAATTCTTCTAAAAAGAGAATATCCATTATTAGTTGGTACTATTGCACTTTGCGGAACATATCGTAAGGAGAGAGGATGAAAGATTCTACATGTAATGGTTTTTAGATAAGGTCGACTACAACAAGGCTCATGGGTAGCTCGACATCGTTACCTCGACAAGTCTGGACTTATAGTAGAGGGTGGTCTGTAAAGAGGATTCTAAACTCATGATAACTCAAATCCATGGCCAGATCGACCTAACATAACAAGATTGTATCCTTTAGAGTTGGGTAATGGGTAAGGATTCTGTAGACCATGTAAGCCAAGCCCTTAGCTCAAAAGCCGGTGAGCAGGCCTGAAGGCCGATTCCTATCATTCCCTCTAGTTGATTTAAGATTTAGGATTAAATCCATAGAGTTCTCTACTGAAGTGTCTTCCTTGGATACATATAGGCTCAAGTCGGCAACATTTAAAGACATAAGAAACCTCATACCCTTTGGGGAGTTTGAGCTTATAAGTGTTATCGTTGATCTTTTAAAGTACTCAGAAAGGTCCTTCAACTCGAGCTAAGAGCTTGCTCTTCCTCTTGCTAGGAAACCTTTCCTTACTAAGATGTAGCCATATAAGATCCCTTGGTTGAAACAACTTCCTTTCTCTTCATCCTTGGTTTCCTCATGTTGATTTATCAATAGCTTGGGTCAACTACTTACAAACCTTTTAGTAGATATATTGCATAGCCTTAGTTCTTTTTTCTACTTCTAGATTACCTTATTCTTTTCTTGGTACTAGTATCTTATTAAGCAGTAGCTTTGGGTTAAATCCATAAACAACTTTGAATAGGGTCTTGCTAATCATGCCAAATAGATCCGCTGTCAACAAATTCCATAATAGGTTGTGATGACATGATGCGTTGAATAGCATCTTGGTCTTTAGTTAACTCCATAAGGTCTTCCAAAAAAGACTCAAAAACTTTAGGTCTCTATCAAACACAATACTCCACTATTTGAATCACTTCTATAACAAACTAAAGATCACATAAAGATCTTGAATCCTTATAGATGTTGCCCTAATCCAGAGAAATTAAATACCTATTTACTTAACCTATTTAATTGTTTCTAATTATACCAATCCATATATTATAGCATCTTGCAAACCATGTAATTGATTCAAACATTAATTCAATAACCAGCTATATTGAACTAAGGATAATAAAAACAATGCAATTAGATCACAGAAGACTATAAATTGAAAATGTAACAAAACAGCCATCACATTGAAATAAGTTTCAATAAAAGATTCACTAAGATAATTTAATTATGACTTGAAAATAAAGAAAAAGCTAAGAAACATGAAAGACCCCCTATACTTTACCCTATAATGTTCCTCTTCGGGTGATACAGCAACAAGTCTTGAACCGAAATGAGTAGTTAGGGTTCATGTGGGAATAAAGAACTAAGAAGTAAAATGGGGGGTTTGACGGTGAATGTATATGGATATCACGTACCAAGACATAAACATAATCAGGGATTGAGCTCAAAATAAGGTTTGATACAACTCACAAACACTAAATATCACTCCAACTTCAAATGAGAGGTTAGATGTGACTCACTAACTCACTCAAATGAAAGGGTTCGACACACTCTTAAGGACAAGATTGATAAAAACATGAGAAAGATTAAAGAGTGAATCAACACTCAATAATCCAGCAAATGCAAGCTCTAAGAGCTTAAGAATGGCCTTACTCAAAAGAGGAAAGTTCCAAGTGTGTGTATATTATTCACTATCCGATGATCTGTCTACTAATTACAAATGTTGCTATTTATAGCAAGTCCTAAAACCCTAATGATAAAATTGAAAATAATGTACAAGGCCTTAAACCCTGAAAAACAGACCCATAATTAAAAATAAGGAAAATATTCACAAGAATACAAAACTGTGTGTTTAATAGAAGAAGTCAACATGCAGTCATTCGTCTTATCCTGAAAGGAGCAGGATCCGAACTGGACGAGGTCAACAGTTGGATGTCTAGGTTTGAGGAAGAGTCCCTGAAGTCTCACAGTGCTTGGCTAAGATACTTGAAAAGTCAGTCCACAATTACTGAATACTAGAACTAGTTGGCACTAGTCTCTCCATGCTATGTCGAGTGGATCTTTGACCTTGAATCCTTAGCTACGTGGTCTCTCAACCTCTCGGCAAGTGACAAACTTGATACCGAGTGGCTCCTTTTTTTCTTTTAGGTCTTCTAGTATTAACTCAGCCTCGGCTGCCTCGACAAAAGCTATCCAACCTCGGCTTTGAACTATTCAACCATAGGTTAGAACAGGTTGGCTTAGACTTCAAGTTGGTTGACCTCAGCTTAGAGAAAGTTGCAGGCTAATTCTTATCACTAGGGTTCCTCTTTTAAACTAAGCCTAAGGCTCTATATTTATAGGACTTTGACTCAAGGTTATAAAAGAAGCCTTCAAAAATTATGCCAAGTATATACCTTAGAAATACGACTATAGTCTGGGGTATGTTTTTCTTCTTCACATGTAACTTGTATATTTTCAATGAAAATTTTTTACGAAAGTGACACAGCTAGAGTACACGGCCATATACATGCACATGTTCTTCCCTAGACATCAATTCTTAGTTAGGCTTTACTCCTTTAAATGGCTAGACCAATGCAATTCCTTGATAAAGCTTCAAAACTCTCCAAAATTGCTCAAAAAGTTATCAAAATCTTCAAAAGCACTTATAAATAAAATAATAACTAATTAAGCTCAAACTCATCGATAATTAACATGATTAATTCATAGAATCATGTAAAATTACCCTAAAATAATAGTGGGATTTAAGAGTTTCATGCGATTTTGTGATACTTTACTCCAAAAGCGATTCGAGTAGAGTAGTCTCAAGATTAGGAGTTAGCTAGAGATATCAGTCCAATTAGTTCATAATATGAATCCTCACAGTCTAATATCGCAATCGAGATAGAATAAGTCACTTAAAGTTAGGTAGTAAATAACATGAAGATTTACTAAGGAACATGTTTCCTCCTTTATTTTAATTGTTCTCATTTCTACTCATTTCCCATTTACATTTATATTTTTATTATTTTGTTATTACGATCTTTATTTTATTATCTTTAATTATTCAATTACATTTGTTATTATAATAGTTAGGTAATTGGAATATTTTGGGGACAATATTGTTAATTAATTAGATATTGCTCCCATATATAGTTCCTCATGAGATCAACATTCAGACATAATGTAATACCCCAAAATTTCAAGCCCATATGATTATCCTAGAATGAACCCCTAAATTTAGAGCATTGAGCTATGATATTCATTTAATTTCAAACATCACAATAAGGTTAGAAAAGTTAGTTGAAGTAATTCAAGTAAAGTCAATTTGTCAAAATAAACTATATAAAAATATTAATTTAAGAAAATGTCAATTTATTACTAAAGTCAATAAATATCGAAAACATGAAATTCGGACATTTAAATATAACGAGATATTAAAAATAAGTTATTTAACTTATAAAAATAATAAATTATATGTAATATACATGTATTTATATAGAATATACATTATTTGTATTAAATACACAAATATAATATAAATTATTATTAAAATGAGGTAAATTAACATTAAAAAATAGAAAATTAATAAAAAAAATTGAAAGGATGAGTCATCCCATGATGTAGTAGCCAAAGGTCAATTTGAATTGATGAGTCAAAAGGCAAATAATAAAAAAATGACACCTCATGTATTGAAAAATTAAGAAAATGGCATGTATAGTCCACATGTCAAATTTTTATTAATCCTAATCCATTTGGAAAATATAAATAAGCCATGCGCACTTCAAAAACAACATTTTGGAAGTCTGAAAATAAAAGAAAAACATTCAAGAAAATTTCGAAAGAAATTAGAAAAAAAATAAGAAAATTAGAGTAAAAACAAAGCACAAAATATAATCAAGCCGTTTCAAAGGGTTATAGGAGTCCTATTGTGGTGACCATTTGGGGTTAAGGAAAGCACCACTAGAGGAGGTGTTCCAATAAGATTGAGTGGGCAAAGGCGGCCGGTTCAAGTGAAGCAAATTTCCAGCCAAAACTTTGTAAATTTTGTAAAAATAGCAAATGATGTTATTTAACTATGAAACTTAGTTTTCTAGAGTTATTGTATGTGCATATTAATGTAATAATTTTATTTTAGTGAAATAATTATTGGAAATATAAGGTCTTTAAGAAATGGTTCTATTTGGATGAAAATTGAATTAAATTTTAGAAATATTAAATAATGTTCTTTCAAGTTGAAAATTTGTACGTAACATACCTAATATAGGTATTTAATTGTAGTAACAAGAATTTTTGAAAATAATCATGTTTACTATTTATTCTAATTATTTTGAATAAAACTAGCAATTATGCTATTTTATTGTAAGCCCTATGTATTATGATTTCTAGAAGTTCATAATGATGTTTGGGATACTTGAATTTTATCTTGTGATTAAATTCACCTATTTATTTGATTTTTACCAATTTTAAGTTAAAACCACTATTTCGTAAAAATAGATAATAGCTAATTTAGTGTAATTCATAGTCAATAATTAAACTAAATATTTTTTGTGAGTCTATAGGATTTTTTTTTTTTATTTAATTGGACTCTTATACTATTTATTATGTATTTTCATAATATAAACCTATATATTAGCCTAATATATGATATAGTAATTAGTACTAATGTGATATTTGTTAAATATGCAAAGGATTAGTATTTTTGAGTACCTAATGAATGCTAACAAACTCGAGAAATGAGTAATTCTAGGATTTTTAATTTAGATTTAGGATTTATTTGAGTTAATTACGAAGTTATAATAACGTACAGTCGAATCGGTCATAAAAAAGTGTATTTTTAAACATTTGACAATATTGATTAGTCATGATTCTTAAGATATCTTAATAGTACTCAAAATAACAATTGTAACGATATAAAGTTTATTAAAATCAGATAAGAAATGAATAAGATACAATTGAAATAAGCTTAGAAACGCAATAGTGAAAACGCATAAGAACTTAGTATCAATCCGTAATTGACTTAAGGTCTATGTGTATTTTCCTAAGTGTGATAGATGAGGAAGGACCATATCATGAAGCTTAAGATTTTACACCACTATCAAGCTCAAGTAAGTGGAAATTTCTATTTTCGTGCAAGTAGACCTATGTCTACTTAACTTAGAGTCAATTGCGATGTGAATTGTAATGACGTACTAGATTGATTGGATACCTGATTCTGTTGAATGTGTGTTGAAAAAGTGAAATGTTTCCTTATGTATGACTAATTCATCGATATGTAATTCTATTTGGAAAACTTAGAAACTAAACTACTTTTTAGGGTATTCACCTAAGTGAACCGTATGTAAAGGAATTTAATATAAAACTAAGAAACGAAGTTGAAGTTGAGATAGTTGAATTGTATAAAATGTGGAACTTGAGATTCATGCTTGATACCGGGCTATTGTACTATTCACTACATTCATGGCATGGCATGAAAGGACTTATGGGTCGAGTTTCTAAAAGCTTCAAAACTACTGAGTTGGCTTTTGATCATATATAACTACATTACTCAACTTATTCTGGCCATGATGTGTGACCGACTAAGTATTGGATTTTCAAACCACAGTAGGTAGTTTTTATTGGGGGTCCTACTCCTTATTACCCCAAATTCCTGGACGTAGTATCCAGATGCCCAAGTATGTCGACTAACCGAATGAAGAATTAGAAAAGTATAGGATATTAGTATCGATGCATGTCACGTGCATAAGCATAGCACTAACTTCTTGCATAAACAATTTGTATTGATAACTTAGATTATGAAATTAAATATCTTATGGTATGGATTGTGCTTTTTCTGTGTTTTGTTTTATCCACTCTCACTTAGCTCACAGAGAGCTGGGGGGATATTGCTGTATCCTCAGGTTGTCAAGAGAATTTACAGGGCAACTTCAGTTGGGGAGAAAAGTATTTTGAGAGCACTTAAGACGAAGTCAGCCGCTTTTGAAGGAGTGTTGTAGTATTTTGTTCTTATTTCTATAAAGGATTTGTACATATGAAAAAAAAAAAAAGTATATTGTATTTTAGGTTTCGATAAGTTTAACGGATGTACTTTTTATATAAATAAGTATAAAGCTAAACTCCGTGGTAATACTTCGTTGTTATAAATAGAACTTTTGTTAAGTATAAACAGGTATTCCTATATGACAGTACATCCTATGCTCTGCTAGGATGTCACACATAAATTTGAATATATACTATAACTTGATTAAGTGCACTTGCCTATGCTATAAGTTGGAATCGTTGTGCTACTTTTATAGAGCTAATAACCATCGGGTGTCCCATTACCGAAAGAGAACTACT
Source organism: Lumnitzera littorea (assembly GCA_024138015.1). Classification (NCBI taxonomy): domain Eukaryota; kingdom Viridiplantae; phylum Streptophyta; class Magnoliopsida; order Myrtales; family Combretaceae; genus Lumnitzera; species Lumnitzera littorea. The sequence goes on along the minus strand of JAMXBB010000006.1, from coordinate 78,532,922 downwards.
ACTACTTGCTTTATATGTAAGCAAGTTAGACATCTTTGCCCTCGATGTCCAAAGAGACTAAATGCACCAACCCCCAACTCAACCTTTGTAACTCACAAGACCAACTAATCAATCCATTAATCATCTTACCAAACAAGCAGCTTCAGCAATAGCATATAATATGGAAGGAATTTAGAAGGATGATTATATGGTAGATTATGAGCTAGTTGCATGGGATGATGTTGATACTGGGAATACTAATTTTAGTTGTAGGTATGTTTTCTATTCTTACTTGTAAGTCCTTCTAAAGATAAGGATAGTTAGTTTAATAAATCTACTAGTCAGTCAAAGAGAAATAGTGGAAAATTAGGACAAAACTGACACCTTAAACTGGATGATATTAAACAAGAAATATATTGATTCATGATTCCCCTACTTACACCTTGTTTGATATGGGAGTAGTCACTCTCTTATCTTTCCTTAAACTGTTAAGCATATGGGAATCGATGTTACTTGTTCAACTTCAAACATTAGACTCAAGGTTCCTACTAGCACTACCGTTGTAAACAATAAGGTAGTAAAGGCTTATCCTCTTAAACTTTCTAATCAGGTGATGAAAGTAGATTTGATAATTTTGCCAATAAGTAAGTATGAAGTGATATTGAATATAGATTAGATGTCTAATGTGTAGGTAGTAGTGGATTGTCAAAGGAAGGAAGTTAAATGGTGACTTTCACCAAGGAAATTGCCTTATCGTGTTTTAAAGAGTTAAATGCAACAAAGATAATTGCAAGTTGTAAGTGTCAGGACCCTAAATGGGCCCTAGTAGGATTACCTAAAATTTCCATAATATGTATGCACCCATGATATGAAAACCGCCTTGTAAATCAAATATTGCAAGACCCTAAATAATAAATCACTAAGATTACTAATTTTCAAATAATTAATTTATTGTAACATAACATGACATATAAATATAAATAACTTTAGATATCCAATATCCCACAGTTCCTCAGCACCATAGAGAATCAGTATCCCCTACCAAATAATAAGACAGGATATACCAACATTAGAAAACTACAAGAAAAATTAAATTATATTAAATTCTAACATATAAATATTTTCTACAAAGAATGTTTATATATTACCTATAAAGATCTCAGCTATTTCTAACACTAATATACATATCTTCATCTCACACTCGGCACTTAAGATTTATCCTAATCCCATCGTAAGTAAACTGTAAGAGAAACTAAGGGGGAATGAGCATAAAACAGCCCAGTGAGTTCGTCCCTTACCACTACCGTTCAAGCAAATTATCACCCATTATTATCACACATGCAAGCAAGCTATCCACATACAAAATGAATTCAAGCGTAATGAATGTAAGCAACACATCCATAAGAGTCCGAAACTATGAACAGTGTAAATTTACGTCGTCTACACTTCAATTATCTCCTGTACTTATCTACATAAGGCACCTCAGCTTATCCGCATGAGGCTGCCTAAGGGCACCACCCCTCTAGGCAATACTCAACTATTACCCTAGTCAAGAAAAGAGTTCCAAACCAAATAGGTGGATCCCAAATTACGACTATCCACCATCTAAGGCACCTCAGGCACAAATATGTAAGTCCTCTCGTAACCAAAATTATCCAAGGCCTTACAAGCACAATAAAGCGAGTCCTCTTGCTATCAATTAGAGAACCCATACTAACTTTGCCTTAACGCTAAAATATTATTTATGGCTCCACAAACCCTTATAGAGATCATACAAAAATATGTTTAAGAGTAGAAAAGCTTTTTCCAAAAACACTTTTCTCAAGATTTTTACAAAGCTAGTACTCTCCCTTCATACCTTTACCGGGTCAAAGACATGCGATGAGTATAATTGGTTTTTTTGGTCCAATACTTATATTTATCAATTTAAAAAGGTGATCACACAGATGATAGCAAACAAGCAAAGCAGTCATTCAGACATGCAAGCAACAACAAGCAGCAAAACCTCATATGAGTAATACGCACAAGCAAGTAGTAGGTCATTAGAACTCCCTCACTTGGATTATTGCTCATTCTCCAAGCTTTGGGGTTTCCAAAACTCGATATTGAACCCCTAAAAAAATAGTAACACTTATAAGTATTCTAAGAAGTCAAACTCCTTAGTTAACTAAAAGTTTATTGTAATTTGTCTAGTTTCCCCCAATATAACCCAAGTATAATATATATAGGGTTTACCATACTCAATGGGATTAATAGTAACTATTTTCTTATATTTGTAAATTATGAGACTTCCTTTATGTATTTAGTAACTTTTCATTCTAATTCTAATATTTGTGAACTTATAGTCGTTTTTCATCGTTTTCGGACGCACGTGCACACGGTGAAGTTCGTTTTAGACATTAAGACCTGTGTTTTACGATATAGGCTAAACTTATTGAAATTTTAACTTATTGAAGCTTAATTATTCTTATTGCTTAAGTTTATATCTTATTTTAGCATTTAATGATTTAATTAGACTTTAGATTCTTACACTTAGGGAATTTTACATTGGTATTACTAATTTACATACTTGATTAAGTTTAATTCAATTCAGGAAGTGTATTAGGGTTTAAAGGATCTTTGACTCCTAAGTACATGTATACATATATATGTTATATTCTTATGTAACCTTATAATTTATTATTTTACATGCTTATGCTTATGTCATCGCGTAGGTCATCATTTGCTTATGTCATGACTTATGTAATCATTCATTACATATAAATATATACATATCCTTATGTATGTATATCCTTATGTACTCATACATACACTTTATACATATGTTATATACATCCCTATACTTCTAACATACTAATATGTATACTTGTGTACTTATACGTATACTAATACACATACCCATATATACATATGGTGACATACGTATTTTTATGTGTATTTTCGTATACCAAAAATTCCTCTTAAGAAAGCTTCTCAAATTTCATCTTTTTGTATTTTAAGGGTATATTTAACATGGTATATGTATGTATAGTTGGTATATGCCTTATTTTGGGTTATGTACATATTAGATTCTTATGTACAAAGGTCTTTATACATGTATTTATCCAGTATACTCTTATATACACATACTTAAGCATACGTACATGTGTTCTTCTTCTAGTTATCTAAGGATTCCTACACTTCTAAGCATAAAAATTGAAACTTTATTACTTCAACAACATATATGTACATAACACGTAAACTTCCTATACTAACCTAACCTATACATCTAACTACTAAATAAGATAAAAAAAATTACATAACATCATACCTTTTACTCCTTGTAATATGTAAGAGAGGTATTAATTTATCTAGTGGATGAAAAGTAGTTGAGATATGCAAGTGAAATTCAAATGTTTAAGAGAATGGGGGACAAGAAGGTCACGGTTTGGAAATGAGAGAAGAAAAGGGGTTTTATGTTGTGTATTTTGTGTTTTATAAATGATAACAAGTAGGGTCCTTAATGGGAAAGTAATGGACGGCATGAAGGAAGAGAAAAGGGAAAAAAATCTAAAGAAAAGAAAAGAAAAGAAATCATTAGAAAGAAAGAGATAATTCTAGATTGAAAAGGACAATTTGTTGACTTTTCCATGTGTTGACTTGGTCAACTTTTCAAAATTACATGTCATTTAGTGTACATAATGAAATATTTAAGGAAAATTAGGAGAAAAATTAAGGAAATGAAAGGAAATAAGGAGTTTAGTGAAATGATTAATAAAAATAGGTAATGAAATCTTCCTTTTGGTATTTATATCTTATACACATCATTTAGTAGGCTAATTATTGTAATTGTCATAAAAAGTATCATTTAGGGTACTAATACCTACTAAATGTAATATAAGCATCAACTAAACTCTTAACTTTGTAATACTAACTTAGTTATATACTTAGAAGATGAATGTAATCTATGATGCAATATCTTAGTTTCTAAAGGATTACTTCAGTATTATAAATATTTGTAAATGATTGAAGGTTATCTTTAAATCTTTTACTAATGATTTAATATAATACTAAGGTTATATTATCAATTAGGGTTTTAGGGTAAATTATGATGAATTAGTGGTTTTATATCCTTAAAGTTATAGTTTTAAGGTTTTTATTACTTCCGGATACAATCTCTAGTATCTTTACACATTTAGGATTTAATATATTCATACATAATTAAGTCTTCGATTGTTATCTTAAGGTTTTGATGAGGTTCGAGGTTAACTTTTGCAGTTACATATACTTGAGGTTTTAGGGCCTTCATATGCGATTAGAGGTTCAATTGATAATTTAAGGTTTTTCATATTCACTTTAGGTTTTGAATTGAGATTTTAATCAATTTTAAATCTCACTAGCTCTATTGACTTCGGGAAATCATCTATAGTTTGGGCATTTGATTCTATACTTAGAAAGTTAGATTTGCGAGGTTTACAATAAATACCTATCTTAGAACCAGTGTTTTATGTATTCCATAGAAGGTGAGAAAGAGAAGTTAGACATCGCAGATATCAAGGTGGTAAGCTAGTTTTAGGATGTATTTCCAGAAGATTTACCCAATCTTCCACCTAAACGAGAAATCGATTTTGTGATTGATCTTTTGCCTATAATGGAACCAATTTCCAAAGCACCTTACCAAATGGCCCCTATTGAGTAAAAAGAGTTAAAATAACAACTACAAGTGCTCTTGGATTGTGAGTTCATTAAGCCTAGTGTATCTACATAGGGAGCTTCGATGTTGTTTGTTAAAATGAAAGATAGCTTAATAGGAATCTGCCAACTGGACCCCTCACCCAAGCAAGAGTTGGAGGTTTACTCAACCTAGTCTCTCAAGCCTCCATTGCTAAGCAAGTTCCTCAAACCTTGACCTAAAAGTTGAAGACGCAAACTTATATGACCTCTTCGATTTCCAAGCCATTTGTTATGTTACCATAACAAGCTCGGATGCGGTAGAGCTATTTAGAGCTTTTGTATCCAGCATTTGAACCTTTCAAGAAGGTTGTCCTTTATCTTAAGTCCCCTCTTTCGAGCTACCCAAGGAGTCCACTAATGCCAACTTTAACCAGATATGTCAGAAACTGATAATAGCAGGCGCTTTAACCTCTCTTGTGGAGACATGTGTCAAATACCCCCATGCACATACACATGACAAAAGAAATTTTTCTTTCCATAAGGATTGCTTAATTGTCCTTTTCCTTTTGTATTGTTGTTGGCAGGTATCCTTTACCCTTTTTTTGTAAATTAGCACATTTGTAACCCTAAGAAGCATCGAGTATAAATACCCATTTATGGACAATAGCTATAATCAGACTTCTCTTTAATATTAATGAAATTTCCCCTTTTGAGTTCTTCCATGTAAAGTTCTTTTCTTGCTAGTTCATAGTAACACTTGAGCAAGGTTGTGCCAGCAAGCAACCCAGCATTTCAAACTACGTCAAATCTGGTGAGGTGTTAGTTCTTGAGTGCTTGAGCGATGAATCACATCCACAAGTAGCTTACGAGGCTTAATCTTTTCCTTTTATACATTTATCCATCCAAACACATACTTTTCCTTTCTCCAATAGCTATTCCTGAGAGACCCATCCACATGTAGTTAAGACCTCTTCTGAAGCATATCATCTTGGTATCAAAGTTCGAGGTTTTGAATAGAGCCAAGAGTTCAAGCTGTGTGTAGGGGGGGTGTTAGTTGTGGTGTATGGTTTTGCATGTTGGTTGTATTGGTCATTGGCTATAATGACTATGTTGGATTATATGACTGGATAAGGTGTTTTAGAGTAGTGATGGTTGAAGTTTTCGGTATTTTGATTAAATACAGGTAAGGTGTGTTTGAAGAGAATATGTTATGTTCTGTTTTTAATTTGTAACATAGGGTAATAAGTGGAGTTGAAGTTTATGATCCGAGTTAGCTATTTTATTGTCGAATAGTGATTACTAGTCATTAAGTAGTGCAATGGTGCAATAGTTATTGAGGGTAAACGAATGAAAAATCCAAGCATGAAGGCAATTGTTAGCAATAATGAGAGTAATGCTCTTGGAAGAGGTCGATGTGTGGAGCCAACATCAAGTACCATTGATGAGCGAATCAACTATCTTACGGGACTAATAGAGAATATGATGATTTTAATGCAAGGCATGGTAGTCAACCATATAGGTAAAGCTCAATGAGCCAAAGGGCAAGCTGATGAGATCACTCCAACTGAAAACCAAGCTAACTATGGGGTTAACCAAGCTCATGATGCTCCACATAGAAGAGAAATCAACCTAACTTGTCATGCACAATTCATTGGAGATGAACATATGGTTAATCGTAGATTGGAACTAGCCTAAGAAGATGAAAGTAAAGAAGAAGAAGGGCTCTATGAAGATGAGGAAAGAATAGAGCTTGAACCTAAGGATGAACAGTACCATGGCTAACCTAATCGAGTGTATTTCCCTATTTAACAACTATAAAGGAGAATTGATCAACAAGCTCGTCGAAGGATTGACCTAGATGATGTTGGTGAGGTTAATGAGGAATTTGATGAGGACTATTATGATAAGAGATGCATTGTCGAAGCTCATAGAAGTATTGATAACATGAAAATCCAAATACTGAGCTTCTCAAGAAGTGGTAATGTTGATAAATACCTAGAATGAGAAGAATGCATTGAGAAGTTATTTAAATGTTATCATTATGTTAAAAGAGACAAGGTTAAGATTGTTGTGCTAGAGTTCACTGTGAACATACATATGTGGTAGAAGAAGATGCATACCATGAGAAGGGGGGAAAGGGGACGAGGACACCATGATGCGAGGTCATAGGAAGTAATGAAGAGGGTTACATGAAATAGATTCATACTGAATCTTACTATTGGTACACTTTTGCAAACTTGCAAGAACTAAGGCAAGGTAACCAAACTATTAATAAATATGTACAAGAATTCCATATGCTAATGATTCGCTGTAAAGTAGAAGAGTCTGAAGCCTAAACTGTTTAATTCATTATAAGTTAGAAATATGAACCTCGAGATATTACAGAAGTATTGTCAAGCCTGTTTTTTTCGATTTCTTTTATTTAAAATTGATTTCCCCATTTCCTAATTAATACTAAACCCTAACCCATTTAATATTAATCATCGATTAAGGAAATTGAGAAATTCCGGTTTTTTTATTGAAAATAATTTTTTGGAGTCATCACCCGATCGAAGTTGGGAAAAGAAAAAGAAACCGTAACCAATTGGGTGGATTGATTACGATTTGACTACCGGTTTTTTACATCAATTTTAATGAAGAACCAAAGGATTTCGAGTTCGGAGGCTAACCTATTAAACCCTTAACGGGAACCACTATCTATTTACCGAAATTAGGATTATTCTTCTAATTATAATATTTAAAATAAATAGATAAATAAAAAAAAATCAAAAGAAAAAGAACCTAAGTTTAACATATTTTATTGTCGCCCTGAAGGTGCCTACATACCCGCTAGCCGGGATCAAACGATCGTAGCTCTTTCCGAAAAATTTAGTATGTTGATTTATTTTAAATTTGAAAACAATCTAAGTTTACGTTTTAATTTATTCGATTTATTTAAAAAAATCTAAAGGGTCCTAACACTTGAGTGTTGTTATTTTATAAAAAAATATTCTACCAATCCTATTTTTTGAAAGGGCCTTTTATGTTATTAATTTTTATTTTGCAAATGATTTTCTATGTGAGAAATGCTAATAAAAAATAAATAAATGAATAAATAAAAAACAATTAGTTTTCTATATGATGACTACTAAAAAATCTAATCCTAAAAATCCTACATTAATATATATATATATATATATATATATATACACATCTATATTTCTACTATTAAAGAATTATCTACCTAAATAAAATCATATCTTAAAATATACTTGATAAAAAAAAACTAACCTCCTAATATATGATTATAATAATAAGATATATAAATAAAATAATAATAATAAATAAATAAATAATCAAAAGAATAAAACCTGAATTGTTGTTCGGCTGTAGCACGGATGGAGTTCAGGCGTGGATGGAGTTCAGGTACGAACAGTAGCGTTTGTGAGATCAAGTCGTAAGCATCATCGAAGATCCGTTGCCATGCTGCATGAAGTGACATGCCTAGCGTTTATGTGAGCGTATGTAGATCGTGGACTATAGTGTTGGATGGACGACGGAGCGACGTATCGACTGCAGCGTACAATTGATCGAAAGTGTATGTGTGTTGGCGTGGACTGTTCGGCAATATGCTGATTTTCTGGTCAGCGTGGAGACGTGACGGTCGATGCTGAATCGTATGCTGTGATATTGTTGTACAGAACGTACTGCTATTCACCTGGCGTTGCTGTCCGCCTGGTGTTTCTGCTGCCCGTCTGGTGTCGTTCATGTCCGTTTAGTGTCACTGTTCTATTCGCTAATGTCCACTGTACTGCTGTTTTGTTCGCTGATATCCGCTGTGTTGCTGTTCTATTCGCTGCTATCTGCTGTGCTGCTATTTTTTTCGCTGTTGTCCACTATACTGCTGTTTTAGCTACCGTCTGCTCCACTACACTGCTCTTCTGTTCGCTGCTATCCGCTGTACTACTGTCTTCGCTGCCGTCCGCTGCGCTACTATCTTCGCTGCCGTCCGCTGCACTGCTGTATTCGCTGCTTTCTGGATCAGGAGTATGCAGGACTGTGCTTGCTGCTGCTGTTCACTGTGTTAGAGGGTCAACTTAGCATGGGCGATATGTTGCTAGTTTCTGTAGGGGCTCCTGTTCTTTTCTGTTCTCTTCTTTTTTCTGACTGCGTGAAGTGCTTATATAGTCTAACCAAATCATATCATATCATATGTAATTATATCTGATTCGTTAATTAAATTATATTCAAATTTAATTCAAATTTCAAATTTAATTCAAATCTGATTCAACTAATATTCATATGATTTGATTAGATATGAATCCAATTTTAAATCTTGCTTCTGTAAAAACAGAAAAATAAAGACATAAGTGCCTGCTAAGACTCGAACCCGTGACCTCCAACTAAATCCACCCAAATACTCCGTTGCTTATCTATTAGGCCGTTGACCTATGCCTTGACATTCATTACAATTAAATTACATTTAAACTATCTGATTCCCTAAAATAAACTTTTTAACTAAACTAAAACTAAAACTAACACTAAAACTAATTATTCCTAATATAAATTACTTCATAAAAATCTACGAAATCTTTATGATTTTTCCTTTTCTTATTTTTTTGGTATTTTCATTATTTGTTAATTTTTATTATCTTTTTATCTTTTTTATTATTATTTTGAATTAGGATCTTTTTTGTAAAAGTAAAAATAAAAATTAAGACTATGGAGGGGCAAAAATTAGGTGTCTACAGCTGCCCCTCTTTGTGGTGAAGTTTGAGCAAAACTTTACCACAAAGACAAAAGAGATACCGTTCTTACCTTAGGACAACTCTATCTTAAGGAACGTTAAGATACTTGACAAAGGTTAGAATAGCAAGGGGTAGCGCCTTTGTAAGTTAGCAAAAATCCCTAAAAAGAATAATGAGAACTTGGTCGTGCCCTGATGAGCTGACTAACCAAGGTGATCAAAGCGCCCTTTGAGCTGGCTAAGACCTAAAAATATGAAGGAAAAACTTAGTCGTGCCCTTAATGAGCTGACTAACCAAGGCGGTCAAAGCGCCCCTTGAGCTGACTAAGACCTAAAAATAAAGAAAACTTGGTCATGCCCTAATGAGCTGACTAACCAAGGCGGTCAAAGTTCCTCTTGAGCTGGCTAAAACCTAAAAATATGAAGAAAACTTAGTCGTACCCTTAATGAGCTGACTAACCAAAGCGGTCAAAGCGCCTCTTGAGCTGGCTAAGACCTAAAAATATGAAGAAAACTTGAATTAGGATAGCGCTCCATGAGCTTGCTAAATCCCTGAAAGATTATAAGTTGAGCAACATTTTGTGAGTTGGGTGACTGAGAGCTTGTGAAACTCCGAATTGGGACTATACTCACAAGCTGGCTAGCTCCTTAAATGAGAATAAATTGGGACTGTTTTAGGAGTCAACCAGAAAGTTAAGAAACTTTAGATTGGGACTGCGTTCTATGAGTTGGCTAAGTCCCTAAATGAGAATATGAATCTGGATAGCGCTCCATAAGCTGACTGAAGCGCTAAAGAAGATATGGATAGGAACAGTACTCTTATGAGTTAGCTATATCCTTGAGAAAACGGATAAAGGGTAAGCACCCTTTGGACTCGCTTAAACTCTATTGACAATTGAAAGTAAAACTAAGGAACATAGCCGTCTCAAAAAAAAAAAAAAACTCTTGATTTGAGAAATTTACAAACGAAGAATTTGGTGAAAACTGTTTATAACATGAATTGAAAATTTGGCTACTATGGATGAAATGGACTGGAAAATGAATGGAAAAACTTGTAACAAGCCTCCACTTTCTCTCTCTCCTTTTCATGTCTTTTCATTTTCTTTTTTCATTCTTTTTTTCTTAAAAGTTTGCTAAAGGATACAAATTCCTATTTAAAAGGCAAATGCTATAATCATGTAAGGTATCTCATATCCACCCTAGTTTGTAACCTAGACAATGAGGTTCTTGGATAGGCCTTAAACATTCATTTCGTAAGGAAAAGGTAACTCACGATTAGTCTAGTCGAAAAGGACTTCCTTACGTAGTCTCGGTTTGGATTTCACTCTTGATTACTATTCCAGAAATTATAATCCAATTTGTAAATGATACGTTCTGATCGATCTGTTAGGTCTTTTTGGGTTTAGTATTGTAAATTGGGCTTTTGGTCAAATGGTTTCAAAAGAAGTTAATTGAGAGGGCCTATTTTGAAAGAAGCGCTTTCGTCTAACCCAGGGAGTACAAGTCAAAAACCCTTAGGAATGAACTAGATGTGCGCTTGCCCCAGTTTCAAAAATAATTTTTATCTTAGATAAATTATTCTTCAAAATGAGAAGGGAGGTATTGTGGGTGGGAAGGTCTTGTGTTTGAGAATCGAGTGGATAGAAAGGGTTTATGTTTGTGATTTGGAGTGTGATTTTGAACTGAATATAGAGTTTTTGGTTTATGGTTGAGAACATGATTTTGAATGAATATGAGGTTTTGTGCTTTTGGTTGGGAACGCGATTCAAGGCCTTTTGTGTTTTTTATTTTATTTTTTGAGCAACTTAAACCTTTTTTAATTGGGGATTTTCTCAAGCAAAATATTTGGGTATTTCTTCATTTTTCTTTTTCTTAGTTTTTCTTTTTCTTTTTCTTTTTCTTTTTTTTTGGTTTCATTTCTTTGTTTTCTCTCCCCAAAAATAACTATCTCTTTTGTCAAGTTTTTGTCTTTGGATGAATCAAGGCTCTAAATCCATAGGTATAGGTTCAGAATGCATTGGATTAGGTAAGGTATGTGTGGCCTTTGGGGTATTTGGAAAAATGTTAGCTCTTCTTCAAAGAGAACAATTTATCAAAAACAAAAATTATCCTTGAATTGTTATTACTAGGGTAAGTATAAATCAATTTTATCCTTTTCTCCTAATCAATGACCCTAACCTCCGAATTGCCCCACTGTGGGGTGGTTCTTGACAAGGTTTACATTTGAAGTGACTCCAGATCAGTCTAACGAGGTTATTAAAGGATAATTGTGTTTAGGATTTGAAAATGAATGCCTAACTTCATTTCAATCTGCGTATCAAATTCAAAATGGACCTCCTTTAAGGAATGAGTCCAAAATATCCTCACCATGATGTCTCTTAACTCTCAAAGTGTTTAAGGGTTAGTGTATAGGATATAGCTCACCTCTTTTCATTCAAAACTTTTTAAAAGTGAGTTACCAATTCCTTACATAAGGATGGATTGACCTTAGGGTATTGACCTTACTCCCCAATTCCTTGGAACATGTCCCAGTTGTAAAATTTCAAAGACTAAATGCCTCATGCCCCAAACTTATAGGTCTTAACGCCCTTGAGCTTCCATATGTGATTTTGGGTTAGGTTCTTTAGAGTTCGAATGGGCTGACACTGACAACCTTTGAAGTGGAAGGGACTAATGAATTGCCCTTTTTGTTTATACCGGGGATTAAGCTTAGGATAGTGTTTCATGGCTTTATGTTTTGGTTCGGTTCATGGTTGGACTTGATGGCTCAAGCCTTAAGTTTGTTCAACTATCTTGATGGGCTAGGGCTCGGGTTTGGTTGGTTATTTTCTCGGGCCAAGTGGGTCTTGTTTAGGTTAGCTGCCTTAATGGGCCAAGTGATTGTGTTTGTCCCAAACCCTATAAAGATTTGTAACCATTCGCAAATTTCTTTCTTTTTCTTTTCTTTTCTTTCCTTTTTTTTTTTTTTTAAAGAGAGAGAGGAAAAGTTAAGGCTTTTGTGTTACAAAGACCAAGTGATGGAATTGTGAATGGATGATTACAGAAGATTGCTTTCATGGAAATATATACAAGCCGAGAACAACATTACTGAGAGTCTATTTACAAGAGAGGAATTCTGAAGAATAAAAGACTAAACAAAGAAAATATTTAAATCTTATTTATTCCAAACGAAGAAGGCTATTTGCAAAATATTGAACTTACCTAAAAGAATGAATATTTCTGGTGGGTAAAATACTAGGCACAATGATAATTACCATTTATCTTACAGGTTTGATTCTTTTGCTTTGTTTCTTTTTTTTTTGTTTTTATTTTTTTTATTTATTTACTCTATAAAGGTTGGGCTCAACTGATATGGGCTTAGGACTTTAACCTCACCACGTTAAAGTACACTCAAAAACGATGAAGATTGACTATAAGATCATAAAAATCGGGTTTAAAACAAGAAAGTTATACGCGATTAAACTTCTAAGTAAAACCGGGAAAAATTATGAAACTAAGTTAAAAATATAACTTAAAGGGTTTTAGCTTAGTTTTCTAGGTTTTATTTCAAATCCTTATAGTATCGTATTTACGATGTCCAGGGGACCCGGCTTTTGAGAGACGACCTATCCCGAATTATTTTGATTGATCCGCATGGCTAAGTAAGTAAATCCCCAATAACTCTTTACTTGATTTTGCTTGTAGAATATGTCGAGACCCTAAAAGGGGCCTAGCAAGATTACCTAAAATTTTCATATCATGTATACACCTATGATTTGAAAATCACCCTGCAATTCAGAGATTGCAAGATTCTAAACAATTAGTCACTAAAGTTTTTATTTATTTTTCTTAATTTAATTAACTTACGACCACATATATGTGACTATAAATATCCGATAAGCCACAATCTATTAAAACCACAAAAAATCAGTATCCCCTACCAAACAATAAGATTAGGTAGTAAAGTTCTAAAACTCAAACTTACTAAAGTCACAAAATTTAAATGTAGTATTAATAATTATATATATAATAATTCAAATGAACTATATAGTTTGTCCTCAGAATCTAACTTCTATGCATCCCGATGTTGACACTCAACTCTCAGTTCTTAACCCATGCTCGATCATCTAGCAACCTGCAAGAGAAATTGAAGAGCAAGCTAGAAGAGCTTAGTGAGTTATCTCTCGTACTATATCAGCAAACAAGTTATCAAATAGTTTATTACCAAACATATGAATACATGAATAAGCAGTATGCCAAATAATATATATGCAATTAACTGGTGCTGCATATAACATCAGATTTAACACCCTCCGAAGTAAGGATTGGAGATACATCGACACCAATTACAACCGAGCTCTAGCACCTAGGTTTTTAACCTTATATCATTATATATATATGAATTCCCTGTTTCATAAAATAAGTTTCTATTTCCAACAGTCAATAGTATACAAATATCCAGGTCTAACAGTGAGGTAGCCCCCGCAATCCACGCTCACACCCTACAGCAATGGTCTCTAAATGCGACCCCTAGCCACCCAAGGTTAGTGTCTTCAGCACCAGTAGAACCCACGAGCTAAGGGTAGGGTCTTATTATACCAATGCTCATACACTGTACTAATCAAATCATGTGGAAATCCATCCCTCTAAGGCCCTTCATTACCAACTGCGTGAGGTGACAGCTGAAACATTATATGCAATGTTCGTTCCCTATGCATGATCCATTTAATTTTAGTTGAATTGAATATGATTAAGTTAATTTATGAGGTGGTCAACCATTATCAACAAATCATTCAAATTATGCAACAAACAATTATATAACCAAATCTTCAACTATCACATTTAACAGTATTTTGCACAGTAATCAATCAATATCAGTCGAATGCATAACCCGAACCCCCATGCATCAAGTTATTAATATTTAATTCATGTGCATTAACTACAAACATAAAACAAGCATAAAACAAGCATAGAGTCATTGGGAGTACTCACTTAGTCATAAATAATGTCAAGGATTGTAATAGTTCAAAGGTAAGTCGATCTCGATCTCAAGATTACCTAACATTAGAGGAATATAAAAAGTAGTAAGTTTGGGAATTAAATAACTAAACTAGTATGCTAAATCGTACTGTTTACTTAAATCAGTTATTGATTTACATGAAATCATCGATTCGAGCTTTTTATCAAATTGTGTATAACTTTTTCATTTTAGCTCGGATCGTTATGAACTTATAATCCATTTTGATCATTTTCGAGCGTATTTTCTCGTAACAAAGTCCATTTTAGACATTGTAAATCACAATTTGAATTGTGATATAAAAATATCATAAAATTTATTATTTTAATTTAAAAATTATAAAATATTAATTTTAGCTTTTTCTTAATATATTTATGATTTAATAATTATTTAAATCATATAAGTGATATTTTTATTATTTTAAGCATATTTTTCCTATTTTTGAGATTTTAGTCTTATTACAATTATTATTATTATTATTGCTATTATTTTTATTATTTATTATTTTCTTATTATTCAATTGTATTTTATGATTCATAAATATACATATTTATGTACTTATACTATATTTAATTAATTTTATAATTTACTTTAATTTGTAATCCCTAATTTATGATAATACACATATATATATTTATATACCTACTTCTTACATATTTATAAATTTATTTTATTTAGTAACTGTTATATTATATATATACCACTTAATATTCGATATACTATATATATACTATATGTTGTACATATACTATATATACATTCACGCCACATACATGTATACCTATATGTATATAAAATATAACTTACATGTATATATATATATCTACAAAATACTTATACATACTATATGAATACATATTCATATATATATATACACACACATACATATATTCATGTATTTTTATTTATACACTTATGTATACTCATATACCGTATATTATACTTATATACATACATGTCTACATACATATCTTTATACATACATATATATCTTAATTTAATTACTTATGCATACATACATGTATTGGGAATGTAATATTTACTAAAATACAATACAAAACTACTTATATACATGTACGTACCATATAATATACATATATACTACTAAAATAATTTTACTTACCTATTATATTTGATTTTTCTTCTTCTTTTTTTCCTTCTTCTTCTTCCTTTCTTCCTATTCTTCACAATTTTGTTTTGGGTTTCTACTTTACTTTTCTTTTCTTTTGTTTTTCACTTTGTATTTGCGATTTTGTAAATTTCCAAGATTTTGGGGTGTAAATGCTGCTGATTTTGCAGCATATAATATAAAAAAATAGAGAGGCTTATCCTCTTCATTTAGGTATTAATTACGATTAGATATTTACATTATTATTTTTTCCTTTCTCTCTTAAATTATGACACAAGTACATCTCTTTTATGCACATGGGTTGCTGATTTTTTTTTTTTTTTTTTTTTTTTTGCAACTGTAATTTATGTGTAAGGTAAGGAAAATAGGAGAAAAGAAGAAAAGAAAGGAAAAGAGAAAAAGAAGGAAAGAAAAAGCAAGAAAATGGAAATTAAAAATAATTATATGTAATCAATTTAATTGATACCTGTTACAATTATAATTTTTACAAGTTATTATAGCGATTTCGTTAAAATTTTACACAATTATGCGATTTAGTCAATAATTGCAATTTACTACAATTATATCACTATTGAGTGATATTTAATTATTTTATAGACTTAAAATTATAATTTTAGGGTTTCGATCAAATTCGGATTCAATTTTGGTTAATGATGCATAAATCAGATTTAAGATTTTAGTATGCGATTTAGGGTTTTAATCAATTTCTAAGGTTTTTACGACTTATAATATATTTAAATTTATAAATTATTCAATTTTTATCTTGCATAACTTTAACGACTTATCAAGTCATCTATAGTATTAGGGTTCAATTCTACTCTCAAATAGCTAAATTTGCGGGGTTTACAAAATAAATATACCTAAACATATATATATAAATTTGGATGCTTGTAGGATATGAGAAATGTATGTGTATGAATTTATGGATGAATGTGATGGCCTGTTAATTATATATAATAATGGGAATTGTTTGTACTAATTTATACATGCAAATTGTATGGAATGAAATTGTTTGATCACCTTGAAAATTGAGTTAATCACTTATACGATTAAAAAATTAAAATGAATCATGCATTCCCCATATTGCATATGGATAACACCGACTACCGCTTCACGCAAAAGATGGGAAGGGACTCACAGGAGGACAAGCCTCCTGCAGGATTGGGCACTAGCTATATCATCATATATATTAAGTCTCTGTCCTAAGCTGATAGGATTACTAGGCGCTAGGAGATGCCAACCGTCGGCGAGGGGCCGGGTCTTGTGGCTTCTACTTAGGGTGTATGTTTGTGGATTACGGAGGCCACCACACCGTTAGACTTGGGATTTTAAAAATATAATTTGTTATTTGGTAAAGAAAGTATATACATATATATATAGTTTTGTTTTGGCTTAACCACACTAGTGTAAATGAAATAAAACCCAAGGTCTAGAACTTGGATTTTGGTTTAAGTCGGTTAATTATCTTCAAACCCCGACTATAGGGGGCATAATTCTGAGTCGTAGATAGTTCCTAGGTCACTGCACGCGTTGTTTGACATACTGATTATTCATGCATTCATATGATTGTGCATCTAATAAATTTATGCCATGTGGTACTGACGAAGGTATTTATCTTACTAAGCGTAAGCTTACATCCCAATGGTTCTTTTCCTTGTAGGTTGATCGATAGTTGGGACTGGGATAGGAATCGAGTGCAAAGTGTTACCATTGAATCAGTATGATGAAAAGGCTTGTGTAGTTAATTCGGAATGCTCTGAAAAATAACTAATATCTCAATTAAGTTTAGTATCTTTAGTAAGTTTAGAATTGTCTATCTTATTTCACTATTTTGGTAAGGGATACTGATTCTCTACGGTTTTAAGGAATTGTGGAAAAATGGATATCCATAATTATTTATATTATATAATGAGTCAATGAACTAAAATTAAAGACCCTAGTGAATAACTATTTAGAGTCTTGCAATCTCTGACTTGCAAGGTGATTTTTTTATCATGAGTACAAACATGATATAAAAATTTTAGACAATACTACTAGGCCCCTCCTTGGGTCATTATAATGATCAAGTACAGGCAAGGGAATGCTAATGTAGTTGCATATTCCCTATCAAGACGACATATACTACTCTCCAAGCTACAAACAAGATTGCTTAGATTTATGAGCATCAAACAGCAGTATTTCCGAGACCCTCATTTTAGATCAATTTTTGCTTAATGTAAGGACGAGAGGACATTGGATGATTACTTTGTGGAAGGAGGATATCTTTTCCAAGCAAGAAAACTTTATGTGCTGAGCTGCCCAGTATAAGACTTACTTATCCAAGAAGTACACGAAGGAGGATTGTTTAGTCATTTCAGAGAAAAGAAGACGTATAAGCTATTGAAATCAAGGTTTTATTGGCCCCAAAATGATAGGGGATATCCATTGAATAGTTGAAAGATGTGCAACTTACAAAGGCCAAGAGCAAAGCTAAGCATGCGAAAGCTATGCCCTTTCCGATACCGACTAAATCATAGGAGAACTTAAGTGTGGATTTTATTCTTAGATTGCCAAAGACAACACGAGGAAAGGATTCTATTATGGTCATAGTCAACAAATTCAGCGAGAGGGCACATTTTGTGCCGCACAACAAAACTAACGATACTTCAACTATCTCCTTTCTATTTTTACAAGAGATCATGATGCTGCATGGAGTTCCTAGAAGTGTTGCGTCTAATAGAGATCCTAAGTTTTTAAGCCAATTTTGTAAGACCTTATTGCATTGAATAAAGACCAAGTTACCGTTTAGTTCATCTTGCCACTCGCAAACCTTAGTCAAACAAAGGTCATCAACCAAACACTAGGATCTCTTCTTCAAGTTGTTATTAGATGAAATTAGGCTGATTAGGATTCTTGCCTACCCATAGTGGAATTTGCCTAAAACTAAACCGTTCATAGTGTGACTGGCAAAACACCATTTGAATTAGTGTACGATTTTAATCCTAAGCTACCACTTGATCAAATACTAGCACTAAGGACCGAACAAAGTAAGAGCCAAGGAATGAGCTAAAGCCTTACAGCAAATCTACCAAAAAGTTACCAAGTAACTTACCTAAGCTACTAAGAAACTAAGGTAAGGAAACCAAGGACAAAGGAAGAAGAAGCAATTCCAACTAAGAGAACTTATGCGACTTCACCTCAATAGGGAAAGGTTCCCCAACAAAAGGAAAGTAAACTCTCACTCGAAGAAGAAGGACTTTACCAAGTACTTCAAAATGTCAACAACAACAACACCTACAAGCTTAAGCTCCTAGAAGGGTACAAAAGCTCAAACATCTTCAACAATGCAAACCTGAGCCCATATGTCCCAAACAAAGACCCCATAGACAAGCATCTTAAGGATTTGATCCTTAATCCTAACCTACTCAGAAGGGATGATAGGAATCTATCAACTAAACCCCTCACCTAAGTAAGAGCTAGAGGTTTACTCAACCTAATCTCCCAAACCCTCCATTGCCAAGCAAGTTCCTCAGACTGCCACTTGAAAGTTGAAGACACCGACCTGTATGACCTCTCCCATTTCCGAGCCATTTCGTATGTCACCTTAACAAGCCCACATGTGGTTGAGATATCAAGAGCTCTCGTATCTAACATTTGGACCTTTCTAGAAGGTCATCTCTTATCCTAAGTCCCTTGTTTCGAGCTGCCCAAGAAATCCAATGATCCAACCTTATCCAAACATGTTAGAAACCATTACTGGCAAGCACTCCAACCTCTCCTATAGAGACACGTGTCTTATTCCCCCATGAGCATATACTTGATAGAAGAAGTTTCTTTTTTATAAGTACTACTTAATCGTTCTTTTCCTTTTATATTATTACTGGCATGTAGTCTTTACCCTTTTTGGTAAATTAGCACATTTGCAACCCTAGGAAGCTTCGAGTATAAATACCCATTTATGGACAGTAGCTATAATCAGACTTCTCTTTAACATTAATGGAATTTCCCCTTTTGAGTTCTTTTAAGTAAAGTTCTTCTCTTCCCATATCATAGTAACCCTCGAGCAAGCAACCCAACATTTGGGACCAGTGTGTCACATCCAGCGAGGTATTGGTTCGTAAGTGCTTAAGCTATAAGTCACAACTACGAGTAGCTTACAAGGCTTAATTTTTCCTTTTTCTTACATTTATCCATCCGAACCCGTACTTTTCCTTTCTCCAGTAGCTGTTCTCCAAGGGACCCATCTATACATAGGTAAGACCTCTTTCAAGTCACATCATAAGTTAATGTATTTGTGTGTTGATTATAGAGAGTTAAATAAAGTTACAATTAAGAACAAGTATCCACTTTGGCAAATTGATGATCTTTTTTGTCAACTCTAAGGAGCAAGTATGTTTTGCAAAATTGATCTTAGATTTAGTTATCATCAACTCCATATTAAGCCTAAGGATGTACCCAAAAAGGCAATCAAGACTCAATATGGTCATTACGATTATTTAATGATAAACTTTGAGTTAACAAATACTCTTACGGCTTTTATGGATCTAAGGAATCGAGTGTTCTAGGATTTGCTTCACAAATATGTGATTGGTAGTATAGAGGGAAGGGATTTCAATTGATCCTAAAAAGTTTAAGGCCATTATGGAATAGAAAAGACCAAATATGGTTATAGAAGTCAGGAGTTTCTTAGGTTTAACTGGCTAATATCGTAAATTTTTAAAAGATTTTTCAAAAATAACAAGGCCATTAACTCAATTAACTTAAAAGATGAGATATATATTTGGACCAAGAAACAAAAAGAATCTTCCAAACTTGAAACAACACTTGTGTAAACGTTGCAAATTTAATCTTTTAGACATAATGTCGAACTCGAGTATCGTAAATATTTCCTTAAGTCGACAAAATCACATAAAATGAAAACTAATTAAAATTTTAAATTTGAAACTTAAAACAAACATGAAAGACCCTATTATACTATTTGAAAACCCTAATCATGTATGAAAACCCCAATCCCTACATGCGTGTTACAAATGTAAGCCTAAACTTAATAAAAGTCGTGAATATCAAATCTTAAAATTTTTAAACTTTATAAGTTATCTTAATGCTTAAAAAGCCATAAATTAATAAAATTATCATTAATTTTGTGAAATCATATAAAACTAATAACAAACGAATCAAAGATAATTTCAATAATAATAATAAACAACAAAACTAAGAATAAATTAATAAATTTACAAAATTAATTTTACTTGTATACATAAGTAGCCCCACAATATCCACATATATACATATATATTACTAAGCAATTTCTTCTCTTTTCTTAAACATATCATATGATATCTTAAAGTCAATTACTCCTGAATTGGTGAAAAACCCTTAAACGTACTTAAACTCACTATAACCCTAAATCCTAAGATAATCAAGGACTTATGACCTTAAATAAATAATTAAAAATATAACTTGAATAAATTTTATTCAACTCTAGAAAATTATAAAATTTCTTAAGAAACAAATCATAATCCACAAATTAATTTGAGAACCAAATCCTAAAAGAATTACATATAAGACAATTTTTTTATCTCCACTTATAAGCCATGTTACATATGGACAAGTAAGCCAAGCAATCACATTAAACAACTTATTAATTAAGAGTTAGAATCAACCATCATCTCATCATTTATCAAAAGTTAGCAATAAGACTATTTCCTTATCATACCGTAACTTATACTACATAAGAACAAGTTATCATATTATTTTATCAATTCAATTTTCAAACAAGTGATAAGACAACACAATACCCAAAAAGGACATCCTATGGCTAGTTAGGAGGAGAGCCTAAGGTAGGTCATGCCTTGTCATTCATCCATCAATCAAATTATCTTACACATCTACTATCACCCCTTATTACTTACATCATCACATCATTACAAAGTAAGGCTTTTATACATGATAAAAGACAATCAAGTAAAGCTTCTTAGACACACTTCTCACCCTTTTCAAACCGGCACTCTCTCTCTCCATTTACTGATATTTCACTTCCTCTTTCTCGCTTTAAACTTACAAACCAAAAGAAGAAATCCAACCCCATAACCCTTACACTTGCCACCACCTTTTTGCTTCCATATTCACGACATAAAAGCTTGATTTTGTGTCTTCTTTTGTCAACTTCTAAAGCCACTTTTAGGAACTTTAGAATATCCTCAAAACCCACTTTAAAGATCAAGACAATGGCTTCCAAAAAGAGCTTGCAAGAAAAAGAAGGAAAACAAGGAATGTAAGAAGATACTTAGTTGCACAATCACCATTTTTTTCACTCTTGGGACAAGTTTGTTTTCTTGTTAAGTGCTCTAGTATGACATGTTATGAAACCATGTTTTCATAAAGATATTAGCATGAACATAAGATGATAAATCGACTAGACCACCTTAAGAAGTAAGCTTATAAACCCCTTACATGAAAGTTGAAATATGAGCATGCTTAGTTGGTGTTATGTAAAGATATTGTCTAATACTTAGAATAGAAAAATTTTAAGTTAAGAAAACCATGAAATGTGTACATAAATGAAGGGACATCATGATGGACATATAGTATATGTGGGTCATTTAGGTGTTATTTTTACTTCTATTAAGTTAAACATATTCAAATCTAATTTTAGGTTAAAAAAAAAAAAATCCATTACATGAAGTTTCTATAAAGAGTTAACTTTTTGAGATGAAAACTATGGCAAAAAGTTTATGATGAGTATGAGATATATCATTTTTATATGGTACATAAACTATGTAATCATCTTATGGAAGAGGAGTTAAGTTGAAGATTGGAGTATAAGTAATATAAGTTCATGATATAACACCTAAACTTAAGGAAATAATGAAACAAGTTGAAAAACTAAGTTAAAAGCCTCCACACTAAACCGGCTAGACCTGGAACAATAATAAAAATCACTTAAAAATATGATAAAACTAAGTAAACAAAGTGAAAAAACCAACAGAGATAAATACAATAAATATATAAAGCCAAAAATTCAAAACCGAGCCTAAAACATCAAACTCTAAGTTAGGCCTTCATTTAATTTCTGACCAGCAACTTAACCTACTAATAAAAGTTGTTTTGAGACTTTTAAGAAGTCCACAAAACACCCCCTAAGCCTAACAAAGCAACTATCCTTAGTTTAAATCAAAAACAAGCCCATTCAACCACTTAAACCCACACAAGAGTCTAAGAAAACGTTGTTAAGACTAAGGCCATAAGACAAGGATGGAAATTTGATCTTAAAGAGTGTTTTAAGATTAGAATAAAATCCTAAGCCCAAGCCCAAAAGATTTCTTAAGATATTAAAAAGCTTAACAATCAAACAAAGCCTAAAAGCACACCAAATCATGAGGATCGCTACTGTTTAACCTATAGACAAATTTTTGTGTCTTATCTTGAAAATCTAACCTCACTATATTAAAGTACACTCGAAAACAATGAAAATTAACTATAAGATCATAAAAATCGGATTTAAAATGAGAAAGTAATATGTGATTGAAGTTTTAAGTAAAACTAGGGAAAAATACAAAACTAAGTTAGAAGTGTAAATTAAAAGATTTTAGCTTAGCCTTCCAAATTTTATTTCAAATTCTAATAATATCATAATTGCAATGTCCAGGGGACCCAACTGTTGGAGACGACCTACCCCTAAACTATTACGATTGAACTATGGCTTTGTGAGTAATTCTCGATGACTTTGTGAGTAATTCTCGATGACTTCGTGTTTGGTTTTGCTTGTAATGTAGATGCACTTAAATTTATATAATGAACTTGGATGCTTGTGGGTTATGGGAAAAGGAAAATCCATGTGTGTGATATTATGATTGAATACTATGATTCGTTAATCAAATAATAATGGAATTGTTTGTGATGATATCTATGTATGGCTGTGTCAAATGAAATTGTCTAATCCTCATAAAAACCGAATTAAGTAATTATCCGACTAAGGAATACAACGAATCATGCATTTCTCATGATCACACCATACTATATCGACTGCCACCTCACGCAAAAAATGGGAAGGGACTTACAGGAAGAAAGCCTCCTGCAGGATTAGGTATTAGCTAAGCCATATTATTGAGTCTCTGTCCTGAGTTAATAGACCTATTAGGCGTTAAGGGATGCTAACCGTTAGCGAAGGGTCGTGTCTTATGGCTTCTGCTTATAACGTATGATTGTAGATTGCGAAGGCCACCACACCACTAGACTTGAAAATTTTGGTTTAAAGTAAGAGATGTAAAAGATAAAGTACTTTTTGTATAAAAGTGGTATATGTTATATATATATGATTTGGCTTAAGCATAATAGTGCCATTGGTATAGAAACCTAGGTGCTAAGACCCAGTTGTGATTTGTATCAATTAATCATCTCCAACCCTAATTATAAGGGGCATAATTCTGAGTTGTATGCAGTTCCTAAGCTGCTGCATGTATTGTTTGGCATTCTGAATATTCATGCATTCATATGTTTGTGTATTAAGTAAAATTATTATGCAATATTAACGATAAAATTATCTCGCTAAGCGTAAGCTTACATCCCAACAAATCTTTTCCTTACAAGTTAATCGATGGTTAGGACAAGAACAAGAATCGAGTATGGAGTGCTACTATTGAATAAGTATGATAAAAAGCTTATGTAGTTAATTTGGAATGCTCTAAGAAATAACTAATATCTCAATTAAGTTTAGTATTTTTAGTAAGTTTAAAATTTTCTAGAATTA
This sequence comes from Lumnitzera littorea, assembly GCA_024138015.1. NCBI lineage: Eukaryota > Viridiplantae > Streptophyta > Magnoliopsida > Myrtales > Combretaceae > Lumnitzera > Lumnitzera littorea. The sequence goes on along the minus strand of JAMXBB010000006.1, from coordinate 78,508,711 downwards.
TCTATCTTATTTCACTATTTTGGTAGAGAATACTGATTCTCTGCAATTCTAAGGAACTGTAAAATATTGAATATCTATAGTTATATACATTATACAATGAGTTAATAAATTAAAATCTAAAACCCTAACAATTAACTATTTAGAATTTTGTAATCTTTTACTTATAAAACAGTTTTCTTATCATGAGTGCACACATAATATTAAAATTTTAGGTAATATTACTAAGCCCCTTATAGGGTCCTTACAACTTGGTCTCTATGCTTATACTTTATGTTCTAAATACAAAAGAGCCATTCACTATTTATAATGATGCGTCACATTACGATCTAATTTGCATTTTGATGCAAAATAGGCAAGGTTTTTTCATATGCATATCAGTAATTAAGGCAACATGTGCATAATTACCATACTCATGACTTAAAGCTTATTGGCAACTATATTTGCATTAAAGATTTGGTGACACTACTTGTATTATCAAAGATGTAAGTTGTACACCAACCACAAAAGTTTGAAGTACTTTTTTACTCAGAAAACACTCAACATGAGACAACTTTAGTGGTTAAAGTTAATTAATGATTCTAATCTTAAAATCAATTATTGTCCTAGTAAAGTAGATGTTGTAGTGGATACCTTAAGTAGATAGAATTATGCAAGAGTTCTTTCTTATTGAACTGAAAGAATTGATAAAAAATTTGAATGGTTAAATTTAAAGTTTACATGGCATAGCCTTAGTGTAGGAGGCAACATTTGATGAAGATAAAATTGTAGTTTTTCAATTAAGATCGTGTAAAGCTCTAAGGCTGAATGGATTCGATGGCCTCTTCTAGCAATTGCACTAGGATGTCATTAGGACCCTCCTTACAAACATGATCAAGCACTTCTTCAATATAAGTGCTTTTCCTAGTTGTATTAATACTTCTAACATTGCATTAATTCTTGAAATGCCATATTAGCCTTGTAACTTCTCATATAAGGTTTCCAAAAACCATCAAATACAATCCAACCCAGCTTAACTTGATTATTTGCTCATTTCAAAATGCTTTTGTACCCAATTGTCCCATTCAAGACAACTCACAGCACAATTCAAACTTATTACCCTTGTAACTTCTCATATAAGGTTTCCAAAAACTGTCAAATACAATCCAACCCAGCTTAACTTGATTATTTGCTCGTTTCAAAATGCTTTTGTACCCAATTGTCCCATTCAAGACAACTCATAGCACATGAGGTCTTCCATTACCTTAAGATTAAAGGGTTATCTAAACGCTTGTCATGGAGTTAAGATTGATATCGAAAAAAACATATGATAGAGTATAATGGAGTTTTTTAGAAAACATCTTACTGAAAATCTAGTTTCATGAGAATTAGATTAAATGGGTGATGACTTGCATTAATATAATATTCTATAATCTTATGGTAAATGGCAAAAGAGTTAGGCCTTTTAAATAGCCTAAAGATATTAAATAGAGTGATCCTATTTGACCTTACTTATTTATTTTGGTTATTGAGGTTTTATCAAACCTATTTGTTAAGGAAAAGGATTTAAGACATTTAAAGGGAATTAAAATTAAAAATAAGACAACTGACTTGACACACTTAGTCTTTACTAATGACTATTTTTTGTTGAGGATAAACCCTCTAATCTTATGTCTTGAAAGAAGATTATTGATCTCTATTATAAAGCTACAAGAGAGATGGTTAATGTTTAGAAACCTTCAATCTTTTTTAGTAAATGTGTGAGGAGAAGATAGGTTAAATTGTCCAAATATTGTGAATATTAATTTAAATAACAAATCAAAAGAATATTTAGGTCTTGTTTTTAATTAAGGAAGATCAAAGAGAGAAGCTTTATCTTCTATTTAGTCTAAAATTATATCCAAGTTATATGGTTAGAAGAACTTGTTATTATCTCCATGAGGAAAAGAAATTTTAATTCAATCGATTACTTTTGCCATCCTAAATTATAGGATGAGTGTGTTCAATTTTTCAATAAGTTAATGCAAGTATCTAGCATGATCTTGGTAGGAAGGTGATGTTTGAGAAGGAGAATCCATTGGAAGAATTGGCCTTCGCTTACCAAACCAAAATGCTTAGGTAGATTTGGCTTTCATGATTTAATTGATTTTAATAAATCTCTTTTGAGCAAATTAGCATGGCAAATCATTGAGACCTAATGACTTATAGGTAAGAGTCCATAGGAGTGTTTATTTTCCTAGATCTAGTTTTCTTGAAGCTAATCGTGATTGTAAAGCCTCTTGGGCCAGGAAAAGACTTGATAAAGAATAATTTCATGTGGCAAATCGGAAATAGGAGACAACTTGCAAGCTACAAAGATTTGGTTTGGATAATAAATTGTCTGATCTTTGTATTAGATATGAAGATAACAATGAAAGGATTTTGGCTAGAAATGAGGGTTGTATTAATAATGATGAAAGAACAGCTATTTTGAGAATAGCTTTCGTTAATCCGGATAGAGTTGATCGGCCTTTTAATACGGATGGGAGATACCCACTCCATCAAGATGTGCAATCGTGTAAAACGGAGTTGAAGGAGAAATTTAAATCCATCATCTTCTGCTTGCATTTCTACTATTGATTGGAACCTGTTGCAAAACTTGAGTGTGCTTCACCTCTCAAGTTTTTATTATAATTACCCAATATTTCCATTCATTTCATTTCCTTTCATTGCTTCTTTTGATATCCATCTCTTGGATAGAAACATACCCGCCCAATGTTAAATTCATCAAGGACCTATTTTTCTTCCATTTTCACCGATTTCGTCCATAGTTGTAAAACCCAAACAGGACTATATATCTTGCAAAAATACCAACAAACATAAAGAGCCTACGCATAATGGAAAACGAGGAGTTTCCTTCATTCTTAGCAAATATTGGTACACCAGGTAGAGAGAAAACAAACACTAAAGCTAACGCCTAACCCAAATTACATACAAAACAGCCGATCCTTCCCTTGCTAAAACACTCATGCTTTCTTAGGCGACTTGGTGGCTTTGGAAGGAGACTTCGGTTCCTTGCCAGCTTTCTCACTCTTCTTGGGCAAAAGCACTGGGTTAATGTTAGGCAAAACACCACCATGAGCAATGGTAACTCCCTGAAGAAGCTTCCCTAGTTCTTCATCGTTCCTTACAGCCAAAAGGACATGCCTTGGTATTATTCTGTTCTTCTTGTTATCACGTGCTGCATTTCCAGCCAATTCCAACACCTATCACCAATTCATAACAAGAAAATACTTAACTTGGACCTCCACAGAAAATTAAACGCAAGATCCGAACCCCAGAATCAATATCTATTTACAAAATGTTCAGTCAATTCTGGAATAATAAAGACAGAAAACAACTAAAAGCGTAGGCCTTTTAGACCTATTGCTAATTTAAATAGCTGCAATCAAGTAAAATCCACATTTCCCCGGTTATAACAAGCCCTAGGGCACTAGTTTAGCTTTATATATTCCATTTCAACATCTAAGCTTCACAGTTCAAGAACAATTCATGCCTTAACAGATTTAGTTTGCACAAAAACTAGCTACTAAACTGGCTGCTAATCGACCATGAAACAAACCCTAGGGCACATGTCCAATTCGCACAATACAATTTCAATAACAAAATGACCACAGCCACCGCCTTGAAAGAGTGACTCGTGCATCTCAACATGACTAATATTAAGCAATTAGCTACTGGTTCATCTAAAAGAAAATCCTAGGGCACAAATTCAATCGAACGAGAATATGATAGATTGGATTCTTACTTCAGCAGCCAAGTACTCAAGCACGGCGGCAAGATAGACCGGAGCTCCAGTGCCAACACGTTGAGCATACCTTCCCTTTTTCAAATACCTCCCAATACGACCGACGGGAAACTGCAAACCAGCCCTAACTGATCTTGTGACAGGCTTCTTCTTCGGGCCGCCACCTTTTCTCCCACCCGCACCTTTTTTACCCTTAGCTGGAGTATCCATGGTTCAAATCTGACCGAAAATTTGGGTTCGCGAAATTGAAATAGAAAGTGAAACTGATTTCTGAGCTTGAGACTGAGTTGAGTTGAATTTATGGTAGATTCTGGGTTGTGTTTATATAGTAACAGTAACGTGTGTGTGAGCTATGCAGTGCTTGGTCTTGGAAGACCGTGTGCGTTGGATTGGACGTGGAATCGACGGCTGCAGTGAGATCTTGTGGTAATCCGTTGTTTTTGAAATGGACCAATAGGAAATGAGCAGCTTAGGTGAAGAAAGGAGTCATGTCTTTTTTAAAATTTTGACACCTTGCTCACTGCTAAGGCGCCCAAGTTAATTTTTGGAATCTGCCGCCCTTACAAAATAGTAGTAAACAACGTTTGGTAGCCATTGATTAATTGGAAAATATTCTTGCTTTAGACTTACTGTCCGAAGTCTATTAATATTAAGCCAATCGGCTTTTATCTAACTTCATTTATTTTAGAATATAGAGGCATAGTTATTTTTTATCTATCTATTAATGTTAAGTCAATAAATTTTTATTCAACTCCATTTATTTTAGAATATAGAGGGGTAGTTATTTTTTATTATTAAAATCTTGTCTCTCTCTCTCCTTACTCTTCGTATTTTTATAAGAAAACTAAATGATTATTCTCCTAAGGTTTTGATACACATTTCTTGCACTTCTACAATGTAATTGCTACACTTTCGTTAGAAGGGACAATTTTAAATAATTCTACACTCATCTCTCTCTCTCTCTGTTTCTCCATGACATAACCCATATGAGCATGACCCATTATTTCTTTTCATTTCAATCATTAAAATTACATTTTCTTCAATTTCTAAAGCTCATCAAATTCAACTTATTAACACAATTTAAGTGACCTTGAGTGTCAATACTTCATTTCACTAAAGTGTATGTATTTATTATGTTCTAAGTTCTTTTTAACAAGTAAAGTTTCAAAATACGAATAAGTAAAAGCAACCCAACTACTTGATTTATCAAAATTGTGGTTTTTGTGAATTCGATAGTGATAAAAGGTTTATATCTACCATTACAAAAGAAAGGTTTTGCTATGGAGCCACAATCATTACTAAGTGAAGAAGAAATTATGTAAAGAGAAAAAGTGAGAGAATGAGTAAAGGAGCAAAAGTATTATGATATAATTGTGTTGATGGATTTGTGTTTTATGATAAAGTATCTATATTACATGTGGTTAATAAGAGGATAGTTTGTAAAAGGAATATATTATGTCATATTTGGGATTATATATCCAATTTTGCTTCTGAGAAATCAAAAGAAATTTAAGCAACCTTGAGTTTTCATACTTCATTTCACTAAAGTCCATGTATTTATTATGTTTCGAGTTCTTTTCAACCAGCAAAGCTTCAAAATATGAACTGGTGAAAACAACCCAACTAATGAATTTATTAAAGTTGTGGTTTTTATGAATTCGATAGTTATAAAAGGTTTTGTTTCTATAATTACAAAAGAAGGGTTTTGCTATAGAGCCACAATTAATGCTAAGTAAGGTTGTTAAACTCACAATTTTATGTAGAATTGCAAGATAGTTAGTAAAATTAAAATATAAAATCGAAAATGTAGAAACGTAAGCTTTTACAAATTATGTAAAATAGCTTCAAAAAATTATGAAGATACTTATAATAGTTATTCAAAACTTGAAATATATGATGAAAATACAGAATGAATAAATTAAGTTCTTTTTTCATAAAAATTCTTAATAATATATAATTAAACATGTATGGAAGAAGAACAAATAAAGTCAAAACTAAATTTTTTTCCATTATTTTCTTTTGAAAAAAAAAACATTAAACTAAAGAGAATCAAATATTTCAACTTATTTCAAATTGCTGATGATATAAACTTAATTATATAATTTTTATTATAATCTTTGCTATTAGATCTGAAACCTAGATGAAGTGTATGGACATAAAATAAGGGATTAAAGGAGAAAAAATAAAATAAAATAGGATAGAAAAGATGATGTAATGCCGTAATAGTTGATAGCTTATAAAAGTTTAGTTGTATTTTTTTTATTTTTTAGCTCATTCAACTTAAATATGTAAAATCAGAAAACTCGATAAAAAAGAGTAAATTTCTATCAAATTTTCATGTAAACTTGATTAAAAAGATAAGTTTTTACATGAAAAAGAATTTATATACGAATTAACTCAAAAGGACTTCCTAAAATCATAAACTCATAAAATCACATGAGTAGAATTGCAATTTTGACAACTATGTTTCTAAGCAAAGAGAAGATCTTGCAAAGAGAATAAAGTAAGAGGATGAGTGAAGGAGAAAACAATTATGATGTAATTGTGTTAATAAGTTTGTGTTTTATGGTGAAGTGTATATTATACATGGTTAGTAAGAGAATATTTTATAAAGGGAATATATTATGTTATATTTGGAATTATGTATCTAATTGTGCCTCTAAAAAATCAAGAGAAATTAAAGAAATTTAAGCGACATTAAGTTTTGATACTTCATTTCACTAAGGTACATATATTTATTATGTTCTAGGTTCTTTTCAACAAGCAAAGCTTCAAACTATGAATGGGTAAGAGTAACCCCACTACTTAGTTTATCAAAGTTGTGGTTTTTGTGAATTCGATAGTAATAAAAGGTTTTGTTTCTACAACTGCAAAAGAAGGGTTTTGTCGTGGGGCCATAATTAGTGTTAAGGGAAGAAAAGATTTTGTAAAGAGAATAAAGCAAGAGAACAAGTGAAGGAGAAAATAATTATGATGTAATTGTGTTAACGGGTTTATGTTTTATAGTGAAGTGTCTATATTACATGTAGTTAGTAAGAGAATATTTTATAAAGAGAATATATTATGTTATATTTGGGATTATATATCCAATTTTTCCTCTAAAAAATCAAGAGAAGTTAAAAAACAAAAAGTTGCCTCATAGTTGCTCAACAACTCTTAGCTTTGTTTTTGGAGCTAATTTTCCTTATTTTACTACATTAGTTTGCTTCATTTTCACCATTTCTTATGAAACTTCATTTGAATCATTGCAATCTTTCATGCATCTTACATTTCATCTCAAATACTATTATACTTTTCACTCAAATTTTACACTCAAATCCATCATGTTCTAAATTCCAATTTGGTGACCAAAATAAAAAATTAAGATGATGTAATTCTTTATGCCTTCACAATTGTTATGTTTACTATTTGTTTTTTAACTGCTTGCAGTCATCTTTAATCATCATTAAGAACATAGTAAATGAACCATGGTTGCGGTGGTAATGGTTGAAGAGGAGATAGAGAAGAATTAGATTAAGAGACATCATCTCTAAGGTTTTTAATTTTGGACATGATGTTAATGATGATGAAAAAGATAAAGAAGATTAAACTTGCCTAAGGTCTTAGAAACAATAGGTACCAAAGAATCTAGGCCGTTATTTGCTATGGGGGAAAATCATCTCAAGCATAGTTCCTTCATGTCAATAATGAGTTGAAAGTATTTCTTTTTGGTTTTTTGTTATACATACACTTTTCATATAATATGTGTAATTTTTTTAATGTTTTTCAAATGAGCGGTCATGGTATTGATATGTTTAGCAATTTAATATATCTCAAATTCTCTTGTACTTCCTCTTCACTTGCTTAAGAATTTCAGGGTTCTTCGTGACGTGGAGTTTGATATTAAATCTTAACTTTTAACAAATAAGGGTGACAATAAAGAGAGGAATAACGGAGATGGTAATTATCCTTCATTAAATGACTTAAAGGATGAGACAAGACTGGTTTAAACTAACATAGGATGTATGCTTATGTTGATTGGAAAGTAGGGGAAAATGATGTCTTAAATGTAGGCTTAGATAATGGGAATAGTTCTACCGAAGTAACTACGGAGGCATCCACAACTCCGAATGATGTGTAACACCAGAAATAAAGGAAAACAAAGGATAAAAAATGTAAAAAGAAAAAAATTTAAGTAATACAAAGTATTTTATGTTAAGGGCTTAAGTGGTATTATAAGATTTAAGCAAAAGTGTTGATGGTTGGTTTTCACCTTATGATATTATTCGTTTATTCGGCTGACGATAGGCCGAGTGACTTGATTTTCAGATGATGCTGACTAAGGCTTAACCCGTTTGATGGCCTTTAAGCGTAGCTTATTAATACATCCAATTTGAACTTAGGAAAGTGGTGCGAGCGATAATAATCCGACATAATCTCATTACATAACCACCCATTATTCATATATTTTGAGCATGTGTTTGATTACAAGATCTCTACGTATACCATTACCAATGATCAACTACTGTTTTGAACACCTAACATTCACCTATAAATACGAAGAGAAAGTATTGTAAGAACTCTCTTGAAACCATTAACTCAATACCTAATCACTTTACTTTTGTTTAAAACACTTACAAACTTAGGCATTAGAGTGGTTACACCAGACTAACTCTAGTACCACTTAGTTCTTTTATCATTTTAGGAACAAACTCCAACCCTAAAATCTTCTAACAATATTTAGCACCGTCTATTTTTCATTTTTCACCCATATGGCAAAGACTCGAATGACGAAAAGTATTAGTACTGGCTTTTCACCTTATCACCAAGCAAGAGAAAGTAGGCATACTGACAAATAGCACTTGGCTAAGTTTTGGCTAAGTTGAAGCAACTTGGCCTTGACTTAGTTAAAGAGAACCAAGAACTCAACAAAAAAAAATGATGAGATCCTTAACCTTCTCCATAGAAATGTCTACCCAAGTTAAAACCAAGAACATGGTAACAACAATGCCAAGAATAATGGTGATTCAATCTATTCTCCTGAATTACTAAGAAAGTAGGTCGAAGTTACACTTGGACCTTTGACCCCTATTCTAAAGAAAAGTGACAAAGGAAAACAACTATAATAGGTACACCATGTAGGACCTTAGCATGTTAACACTCCTGTTACAATAAGTAAACAATTCCAAATAAAGAAGAGTCCTTTCATTCCTAAAATATAAGATGAGGTAATACAATGGCACATCAAGTTGCCATAATTTGAGACTTATGATAAAACAAGAGACCCTAAAGATCATCTTGAGTATTACTGCACTGTGGCTAAGTTACACAGCTTAAGTGATGTCATGGCTTGCCAAGCTTTTTCCTCAATATTCAGGAACACAACTAGTATATGGTTTAAACATTTGAAGCCAAATATAATCTATGTTTTGAAGATTTGGCAAAAGTGTTCCCACCACACTTCCTTGCAAGTAAGCTTCTGATTAAGGATTCTTCTATCCTTAACATTATTGAGAAAAAATCAACCAAGTTTATTAAAGACTACTTGTATCATGACCCGAATAGTATCATTGTCGTAGTAAATCGCTATGTACCATACGAAAATCTATAATCAACCCCCCCATTGATGATAGGCCTTCCATACAACACAAAAGACTCTTTCTACTCTACATTACCATTAGGTATATAGATGAGTAATATCAGGCATATTATCTGAAACTACTAACTAACTTTATATATTAGCAAAAATAAAGCGTAGGACTTAGAATTCCGCAACACAATATTTACAATACATCAAAAGTCCATCAAAGTATGTTATCAATCTATCTATTTACAAAAATTTAACTATCTAAAAGGAATAAACAACTATTGGCCATACTGAAAACTTCTCTCTTCACTCTCCTAATCACATAGCCCCATCTTGTACGAGACTCATCTCGAGTATTCTTTGGCCCGGATGGATGAAAAGATGTCCTACAGCAAAAGAAATCTATCGAGGTATAAGCGTATGCTTAGTAAGTTAATCGCTGCATAAACATATGAATGCATGAACATTCAAAATGCCAAACAATACATACAACGACCTAGGAACTGTATACAACTTAGAATTATGCCCTCTGTAGTCGTGGTTAAAGATAATTAATCAACATAAACCATCAATCAGGTTCTAGCATCTGGGTTTTTATTCCACTTACATCGATGTGCCTAAAACAACTCAAACTTATACATAACATGAATAACTTTACTCTTCATATAAAAGTACATTATTTTTCCTTTTCAAAAAAACCAAACTCTAAGTCAAAATTTCCAAGTCTAGTAGTATCGCAGCCTTCGCAATCCACATCATACACCCTAAGCGAAAGTCACAAGACATGGCTCTTTGTTAATAATTAGCATCCCTTGGAGCCTAGTATACCCGATAGGTAAGACAGAGACTTAAATATATAATAATGGCATAACCGTTGCCTAATCTTGACAGGAGTCCTTGCTCTTGTGAGTTCCTTCCCACCTTCCACGTGAGGTGGCAATTAGTATAATTATGATGCAATTATGAGAAATACATGACTCATTGAATTTCCTAATCGAATACATAATTAATTCAATTTTTATTGTAATTAGACAGATTTCATTTCATACAACTATGCATAATTATCATCATAAACAATTCCTATTATTATCTGATTAGTAAGTCATGGTATTCAATCATAATATTATACGCATGCATTTCTCATATCCTACAAGCATTCAAGTTCATTTTATAAATTTAAGTGCATCTACACTATAAACAAAATCAAGTATGAGGTCATCAAGAATCACTCATTCGCCTATAACTGATTAATCATACTGGTTTGACGGTAGGTCATCTTCAACGGTAAGGTCCCCTGAACATCACAAATATGATATTATAAGAATTTGAAATAAACTTAGAAGTTTATCCTAAAATCTTTTAAGTTACACTTTTAATTTAGTATTCATATTCTTCCCTATTATACTTAAAACTTTAATTGCATAGAACTTTCTTGTTTAACGTCCAATTTTTATGACCTTAGAGTCGATTTCCATCATTTTTAAGTATACTTTAACATTGTAGGGTTAGATTTTTGAGATAAGACCTACAATTTGTCCACTAGTCAAAACAATAGGGTTCCTCAAGGTGTGGTATTCTTTTGGACTTAGTTTGGTTGTTGAGTTTTTTGTTATTTTAGGAAATCTTTTGGGCTTAAGCTTAAGGCTTTATTCTAAGTTTAAAACATTCTTTAAGGTTAGATTTCCATCCTTCTAGCATGACCTTGGTGCTATCAAAATTTTATTGGACTCTTAAGTGGACTTATGTGATTAAACGAGCTTGTTTTTTGTGTAAATTAAAGTTAGTGACTTTATTGGGCTTATGAAGTTTTATGTAGACTTATTATGGGCCTTAAAACAACTTTTCTTGATTAATTAAAGTGTTGGTCAGAATTTCTATAAAGGTCTAACTAGAAGTTCTAAGCTCTTTTTGAATGTTTTTAAGCTCGGTTTTGAGTTCTAGTCTTTTAATACTTTTTATACATGCTTTAATTGGTCATTTCACTTTGTCTATTTTCTTTTATTGTATTTTTAAGTAGGTTTTCTTTGTGGTTCCAAATCTAGTTAGTTAGGTTTATGGCTCTCCAACTTGGTTTTTCAAATTGTTTCATCATTTTCTTAAATTTATGTGATAAATCAAGAACCTACAATACTTATATTCTAACTCCAACTTAACTTCTCTTTCATAAGAAGATAATTTAGCTTAAGTACTAAGTAAAAATTATAGATCACACACTTATCGTAAGTTCTATTGTTAGGACCTTATAAGGGGCCTAATTAAGATCACCTAAAATTTTCATATCATGTATACACCAATGATACGATATTCGTCTTATAAGTTAGAGGTTGCAAGATTTTAAATAATTTATCATTAGGATTTCCAATTTTTAATTAATTAACATATTGTAAAATATAAATAACTATGGATATTCAATATTCCACAATTCCTCAAAACCGTGGAGAATCGATATCCTTTATCAAAAGCTAAGATTAGGTAGTAAAGATCTAAAATATATAAACTTACTAATGTTATAAAATCTAAGTATAAAAACATCAACTACAAGTAATGTTTTGAACCAGCTATACAAACTATCTTTAAATTATAACTCCTAAGGTATCATAATACCTACACTCAACGCTCAGCTCTTAACCCATGCCTAATTATTCATCAACCTGTAAAAGAAAAATTGTTAGGGAGCTAAAAGAGTTCAATGAGTTATCCCTCATAATATACTGTCATGCAGATTATCAAACAAATTATTACAACCATATGAATACATGTACATGCAGTATGTCAAACAATATATGTAGTTGACTGGTACTGCATATAACATCATATTTAATGCCCTCCAATGTAAGGGTTGAAGATACATCGGCACCAATCACAATCGAGTCCTAACACTTAAGTCTTAGCCATATATTGAAAATTTATATTTCATAAAATATAATTTCTATTTCCAAAATCCAGTAATACACAAATTTCCAAGTCTAGCAATGAGGTGCCCCCCATAGTCTAAGCTTACACCCTACAATAGAGGTCTCTAGACTCAACTTTCAACCAAACGATTGACGTCTTCAACACCTAGTAAGCCCGTAGGTTAGAGTAAGGTTATGTTGTACGAGTGCACTGTACTAAAATACTTTAATTCAATATATAGAAACAAACCCCACCAGACTTCTCTTTACCTCCACGTGAAGTGACGATTGGAATAAGTAATGCAATGCATGGTTGATGCATGATTCTTTTAATTTAAGATAAGCCAAATATAATTAAGTCAAATTATTGAGAAATTAATCGATATTAGCAAACCATTCAAATCATGCAATAATCAATTATACAACCAAATCTTCTTTAACACTTCACACAATAATCAACCAATATCAAGCATATACATAACTTGAACTCCCATTATCAAGTTATTAATATTTAATTTAGGTGTACTAACTACAAATACAAAACAAATATAGAGTAATTGGGAGTACTTACTTGACCAAAGCTAATACGACTCTTAGTAATCAATAAGCAAGGCCTTCCTAATCGATATCTCCTAATAAATATAAATGAAAGTAACCTAATGAGTATCTAGACGTTGTATTAACTGGTCTAACCAGCTCATTATCTATTTTATGATTCTCGTTTCCACTTAGGGTTTGAATTTCATATAACTTTTTAGTTTACTTTAAATCTTTACATTTTCATAGTTAGTTCTTAACAAGTTTGCATTACTTTATTTTATGGGTAATAACATATAGTTTATTTAAGAGTATATAAGTTCAAATTATCCAACTATTTACAAGTTTTGTATCGATATTTTACTATAACTTGATTTAGTTATAGTATTTGTATATAGTAGAATAAATATTAATATAACGTTATGTCACAACTCGAGGGGGCTAGTCGTGGCAGTCGTCGTATACCGTATAAAGGATTGCAGATTGAATTCCCTGATAATTGACGACCTTTTTATACGATATACAAGGCTACAGCTACTACTAACTATCAAGAGTGCGCAAGCTTAAGCAATATCATTTCATGATAAACAATAATATTATGAAAACATAACACATAGTCTATTTGTATAAAAGTTTACAGATACAGAGTCTGAAATGTATCTTAAGTTAGACTAATATAAAAATTACATATTCAGATCTATAATTTATCAAAAGTACTCTCCGTCCTCATCCAGCTCCTACACTAACCCCGTGTAGAAAACTAACCTCGGGTATATGATGGCCCAACTCTGCAAAAAGGTCGGCCTGCAAAAGAAGACTACAAGGGTATAAGCCTACTAGCTTAGTGAGATAATTTTCCTCAACCATACAGCAATCAAGTTATACAATAGTTAAGTTCAACCGAATGAATGCATGACAAACAGTATGCTAAACAAGTACATGCAGGTGACCAGGTACTGCATGCAACTCAGATTTAACGCCCTCCGAAGTCAGGGTTAGAGATTCATCGGTACAGTCAGATCCCGGTATCATATTAGAACTAATTTCATAACGAAACTCCGTGTTTCATATTTACAATGTCATACATTCATTATCAGCTTTATCAAAATGAGTTCTACATATGATTGTGAGTAAGTTCACGCAGCCCTTACTCACCCCTAAACAAAGGCCTCTAGATTCAACCCTTAGCTAGGCGGTTGGTGCCTCCAATGCCTAGTCATCCTGCGAGCCAGGGTAAGGTCATATCGCACGTGTGCATCGTACGAAATTTATCATAATCAATAATCAACCCACGTATGGCCTTTCGCTACCTCTGTATAATGTGACTGCCGGAATTAGTTATACAGTGCATGATTTATGCATAATCCAAGTTAACTTTTTCTAGTCGAATAAAATTAAGTCTTATTTATTCAATGATCGTTCTAAGTCACAAACAATCAATTCTAGTGAATCTACTATGCAATAATTATTATATTATTGAAATTTAAAGTAAATTTACCATCAACAACAATTATCATGCACAAGCATAACCTAACCCCATACATATTCATTTATAAATCATAACTTATATTCACCAACTACAAATACAAACAAGTATAGAATTATTAGGAAAAACTCACTCGGTTACGATTAATTCAGGGGTTGTAGTAGTCTGGTGGCAGCTCAGGGTCTATATCGAAATCACCTAAGAATAATGGAAATTTGTAAGTTTAAGAATTTAAAGCTAACTAGTATCATAATTTGTAAGGTCTATTTCACTTAGTTACATAAAATTGTTGATTCGAGCTTTTTATCGAATCGCGTGTAGTTTTTTCGTTTTAGCTTAGATCGTTATGAACTTATAATCTATTTTGATCATTTTTTAGCGTATTTTCTCGTAACGAGATCCGTTTTAGACGTTATGACTCGTAGTTTAAATTGTGATATAAAAATATCACAAAATTTACTATTTAAGTTTAAAAATTATAAAATATTAATTTTCGCCTTTTCTTAATGTATTTACGATGTAATAATTATTTAAACCATATATTTGATATTTTTATTATTTTGAGCATACTTTTCCTATTTTTGAGATTTTAGCTTTATTATTATTAGTATTATTATTATTGCCATTATTATTTTTATTATTTCTTATTTTCTTATTATTTATATATTTCACGATTTATACATATATATATATACTTATAATATATTTTATAATTTTATCTTTATTGAAAAATCCTTAATTATGGTAATATATATATATATGTACTTACACATAATTATAAATTTATTTTAGTTTATAGATATTATTATATTACATATATATTTTCGGTATTCTACATATATATACTATATGTTATACGCTATATGTATGTATATACTTATTTTATGAAAACAAACATATTCTTATATATATATATATATATATATATTCATGTATTTGTATTTATACGTATACATATACTCATATAATTCTGAATACATAATATAT
>JAMXBB010000006.1:78381113-78486279 GCA_024138015.1 Lumnitzera littorea | reverse complement strand
CTTTCAATTTAAATATTTAATTAGAATTACATTACTGATGTGGCACTATCTTAGTGGTCCCGTGGTACTTTATTAAGTTTTCTTGATTTTTATATTTCTTAAATTTTATATTATTATTAGGTATATTTATATGTATTATTATATTTAATTAATTCATAACCCATGGCCTTAATTGTGTATTATAGTTTCTACCCATTATATATGTATGTATATTTGATTATATTATATTAAATAATTGTATTTTGTATATGTGTAATTATACTTATGTACTCATGTGTTTATGTACATACATATAACTCTTAGTTATTTTATTATATCTAATATTTTGTCGTATGTATTTATATTTAATATTCCATTATATATACTCATACATATACATATGTACATATGTATTCTTGAGCATGTATGTATATTTAATATATTAGTATACATATTTATTCATATACTTGTATATATACATACATACATACTTATACTATACTGTCATCATATGTATATATGCATATTTATACTTTTAATATACTTATAATTATATGTATTTTTATACATGTACACATATTTATACTTAATTTTATACACATTTTTATACACGTATATTTATATGTGTATTTATATTTTCTTTATGTATTTTTGGGGCATTTCAATATATCACATATATATACATATATACGTATTTTCGGTTCTATGTATGTGTGTGTATATATATATACCTAATATTCTCTATATATTTACTTATATACATATTATATTGTGTTCATACAAAGATGTATATATGTATATATATATATATTTATATATTTCTCTCATTTTTCCACTTGTGTGTACATATAGGTTATGTATTCATAAGTTTGTGTATATGAACCATATATAGATATTTATCCATACGTTTACATGACATGTAAACATATGGATAAATATCTACTTGACCTGACATGTACTTATGCTTATATGCATATATTTCAATACATACTTATATATGTACTTAAATACTACAGGATAAACTTATACATATCATTAGGTATATACACATAATATTTCATTACAAATGATAATAATACATGTACTCCCTAGTGGATACTGTATTTACACACATCTAAAAAATAAAAGAGGAAAATAGACTAAAATATAAAGAAAATACACAAACTTAATACAAGGGAAATCTATTTACTTGCTATTGATGGAGTTTGAAGAAGAGATCCGCTTTTCCTCCTTTTTAATGGTTGTTTATGGAGTTGGTAGTTGAGTTTTGTTTTATGAAATATCAAGTAAAGTTGGGTGAAGGAAAAAAAATGAAGGGAAATTGAAGTAAATGGAAAGAAAATTGAAGAAAAAGATGAGAGAGTAAGAGAGGAAGTATGTCAGTCTAAATGGGAAGAAAAAGTGAGCTGATCATGTGTGTAATTTGAAAACAAAGTAAGAAAGTTAGAGAAGAATCTAAGGGAACACTTGTTTCATGGAAAAAGAAAAAAAAAATGGGAAGGAAAAAGAAAAGAAAGAGGAAAGGAAAAAGAAAAGTCAAGGGAATTAAATGCATTTGAAAATGACCTGTTGACTTGGTCAACTCTTAATATATTATATGCATTATGTATAATTAATTTGAAAATATAAAGGAAATAGAGAAAGAAAAAAAATGAAGTAAGAGGGAAAATAGAAAATCAAATGTAATAAATAAATAAATCATATATTAAATTTTCCTTACACATTTCTAATCTTATAAATAAGATTTAGAATAATAAATAATATAATTATAAGGTAAATTATAAATTACATTATTAACATTTAATACATGTTGTCTAAATAACAATTAAATGTCTACATTAACATAATACTAATTTATCTATATAAATATAAGGTTAATATTAATTATAAAATAATATTATGATTTTTATGAATTAATTTAATACTTTTACGTTTATAAGTATTTAAAAATTATCTCTAATCGTTTGTTAGTAATTTTATACAATTTGGCATATAGTGTAGTTATTTGGCTCAATTAGGGTTTTATCGCCTTCATAGCAAATTGGTACATTTATAAGCTTAAAATTTTGATTTTACAGTTTTGATTAGATTCAGCTTCGATTTTTCATATGCATATGCGTATAGAACTTAAGGTTTTGATATGCGATTAAGGTTTCTATCAGGTTTGGGGTCAATCTCTTACAGTTACACATATTTAAGGTTTGAGGTATTTTGTACGCAATTAGAGTTTTGATTAATAAGTTAGGGCTTTTTATATTCATTTTAAGTTTAGAATCAAAATTTTAATAGGTTTTAAATTTGTTTGCTTTGTTAATTTAAGGAAATCATCTATAGTACACAAGTTTAACTCTATGCTTAGAAAGCTAGATTTTTTGTGTTTACATCTCAAAGAGTGGATTTCTTCATAAAAAATCATGTAGTAGTTTTTCCTTTTACCTAAAGTTAGATTTGAATATATGTAACCAAATAAGAATAAAAATAACTTCTCAATACCCTACAAATACTTTACATCCAATATGTTATTCCACCACCCATGTACATATTTCATGATTTTCTCAAGTCACAAGGTTCCATTCTAAGTGTTAGATATGTATCCTACATAATACTAAACCTAGCATACTCATAGTCCAACTTCTACGTAAAAGATTCATAAGCTTAACACCTGAAGTAAACTGATTATGATATCACTTTATATTTATGTCAATATCCTCATGAAAAAATATATATAAGCTCCTAAGCATGGCATACTAAGGTACTCAACAAAAGCAAAACTTACTCATCCTAGATGAGTATAAAGGGTGGTTGTGTACTGAGTCCTCCTTTGGTCCTTATTTTCCTTCTCCTTTTCCTTTTGCAAGCTCCTTGTATTGCCAAAGTTTTTGTGTTTAAGGTTGGTTTTGGGTGTCATAAGGTTTCCTAAAATGTTTCTTGATGTGGACAAAGTGAAGGTAACAAAAGTATGTGTTTTTGTGTCGCGAGGGTGTGTATAAGTGGTGACAATTGTAAGGGTGAGTGAGGCTTGGTTTTCCCTTGTTTTTGTAAGTGAAATGTGTTTGGAATGTGAGTGAAAGTGAGAGTGTTTTAGAAGATAGTGGCCAGTTGAAATGTGTGTGTGTGTGAGTTCCAAATAAGGCCCTTTTGTTATCTTTAGCTTAGTGCATAAGCTTTACCTTGTAATGATTGGATGAGATAAGCAATAAGGGGCAAATAGTAGATGTAAAAGACAAATGAATTGATTGTTAAATGACATGGTATGGGCTCCCACTCCTCTTTTCCAAACCGGCCATAGAGTTGCCTTTTAAGGTATGGGTTTGTCACATCGCATGTCTTTTAGGGTATGGGTTCGTTATTCTTATGTTCGAGTTTTTATCGATAATAAATCTTTTGAATTGAAAAACTAAATTTGATTTCTAAATGTAGACTTTAGTTTTTAGTTTAGTTGATCATTGGGAATGATCAAGAAGTATCTTAGTTAATTATATGTCCCTTAAGTAGCAAGGTTTACAACTTAGCCAGGTTTATGGCTAAGATGGTCCAAATCCCAGAGCTAGACATGAGTATCTCCCTTAACGCAGTCATTGACTGTATTAAACCCTATGGAGACTTGTTCAAGTCAGGCAAAAAATAAGATGAAAATTTTTGTTGAGTTTAAAGCCAATGCCACGTCATACATCCACTAAGAGGACAACATCAAAGCTTGTCGAGAGGTTTATCAAAGTAGAGGAGACTGGAAAGGCAACAAAAAGAAGAGTGCAAAAGATCGACTCAGAACAAATGATGACTAGTGTTTTGAAGATATAATGCCCACAATAAAAAAGAGGCTATGCATCCTAGCATATTCTATTCGTACAACACTTAATTGTCCAATCGCAAACATATTGATGGAAGTATGCGATCAAAGAGGCATGTCACAATGGCTGAAAAGGATAAGAAGAAGTCCTTTAAGATGGAATTCTGATAAATATTGTGATTTTCGTCATGATAGAGGCCATAATATGGACGAGTGTATCTAACTTAAAAATATAATTGAGGATACAATCTAGCAAGGGTATCTAAGCAAGTTTCTCGCACATGATGCTGAGAATATTGAGCGACTAACTTAAAGGAGACAAGATGAGTAGGAGAATATCATGCATCCTTCTTAAGCTGGAAAAGATACAAGATATGGAAGTAATAGTAGAGTATTGAATGGTATAATAAATACTATTGTTGGTGGACCTTCCACCTTAGGCTGGTCTAACTCTTCAGGCTCAACTAATGCCATACATTATGTTCGTAATATGTAGGGCAAGAAGGTCAAAATCAACAATTCTATTTCTTTCATGAAAGTGGATTTTGAGGTTATTCAAAGACCTTATGACAATGCATTCATAATTAGTACAAGAATTGCCAACTTTGAGGTCAAAAAGATTCTTTTTGATACCAAAAGTTCGGTAGATATCATTTTTCAACATGCTTTTGATTAGATGAAGCCCAAAACCAAAGCATAATTGAGATCGTATGATTACAATTTATATGCTTTCAATAATCAACCCATTCAGGTTAGTAAAGTAATCTCTCTCCTTATCCAGATTGGAGATGATGAATATATTGCAAAAGATAAGGTAGATTTCATCGTTGTCAAGTGTTGGTCCCCATATAATATGATCATAGGTTAGCCATGTTAGCATTTATTTGGTATGGTCTCTTCCACTACGCATCTCAAGACCAAATTTCCCACTCCTACTAGAGTTAGTGTATGTAAAGGAGACCAATAGTTAGCAAGATCCTTATATATAAGGGCGCTACACCAAGAAGACAATTTTCATGATGAAACTTGTCCAGAACAAAATTCAATCAGCATAGAAAATGCTGAGGAAGAGACAGAAGATATTCTATTAGGAAACAATTTAGGGAAGATAACTAAGATAGGGAAAATATTGTCGGCAAACATCCACCAAAGTTTGATTAACTTTTTATAGGATAAAACCGATGTTTATGCATGGCCCCCTTCGGACATGGCGGGTATCCCTAGAGATGTTATGATGTACAAACTTCAAATTGATCCTAATGCAAAGGTTATTCAATAAAGGAAGAGGTATTTCACTCCCAAACGGCAAGCAGCCATAGAAGAAGAAGTCTAAAAGCTACGCAAGGCGGGGCTTATTAAGGAAGAGCCTTATCCGACTTGGCTAGCTAATTGTGTACTAGTCAATAAGTCTAATGGCAAGTTGCATAAGTGCATAAGCTTCATGAATTTGAATAGGGCCTATCCCAAATATTGCTTCCCCTTATTGAGAATTGATCAAATGGTTAACTCAATAATCAAACATGCCTTATTATCCCTTATGGATGCATTTTCCAGCTACAATCAAATCAAAATGGATGAGGAAGATGAAGTTCACATGTCATTTGTCACCAACTTTGGGATGTATTGTTATACGATGATACCCTTCGAGTTAAAAAATGCCAACACGACCTAGCAATGACTTGTCACCAAGATGTTCAAGCCTTAGATTCACTGTAACATTGAAGTATATGTCAATTATATGATAATGAAAAGCATGATAGAAAGTCGGCATCTTGCGGATCTTGAGGAGACAGTCAGCACTGTAAGGAGATACAATATGAAGTTGAATTTGCAGAAATAAGGAAAGTACGCTAACATGCTAATAGCTTCGAATGTTTTTGGTGCTATTTTAGGAAAATTTTTAGGTTATCTGATCACTCAGTGTGGCATTGAAGTAAACCCAAGAAAGATTGATGCAATTCGGAACATGAAGTCTCCTTACATTGTCAAGGAAGTTCAGGAGCTAACTGTGCAATAGCTACCCTAAACAAATTTGTGTCAAAAAGTGTCGATAGATGTACTAAATTCTTTAAAATTTTAAAAAATTTAAAAGATTTTAAGTGGACAAATGAACGTGAAAGAGCATTAAGTGAACTAAAGGAGTTTCTTGCATCACCATCAATACCCTCGACACCATATTTAGAAGAAAATTTTTATTTATATTTATCAATTAGCAACCGAGTACTTTCCTTTGTCTTGGTTCGTATTGAAGGCAAAAAGCATTGGTCGATTTATTATGTGAGCCATGTTCTATAAGGTTTAGAAAACTAATATACAAAAATTGAGAAATTTGTATTGGCGATGGTTCTCTTGGCAAAAAAGTATACTTCGAAGCACATCAAATTATTGTCCTTACTGATTAGCCTTTGCAGCAAGCCTTGCAATGATCGAACTCTCCAAGGAGAATGATAAAGTATGCTATAGAGTTAAGTGCCTATAGTGTATAATATAATCCTAGGATGACATTAAAGGCTTGGGTATTGGCAAATTTTGTGGCCAAGTTCACTGATGAAGAGGATAGCATGGAGATGGCAGAGAAACTGATATGGAATCTATATGTCGATGGCTCCTTTACTAAAGAAGGATGTAATACGGGGTCTCATATTGCAAGGCCCCTATAATGTGAAAGTTAACTATGCTTTGAAATTTAGGTTTTCAACTAGTAACAACAAAACTGAGTATGAAGCCTTAATTGCTAGACTTAAGTTGGCCAAAGAAGTTGGTGTCGATAAAGTTAAAGTATTTTTTGACTCACAACTCATGGTGAATCAAGTCAAAGGGAGTTATGCGATAAAAGGAGAAGTAACAAGCAAGTACTTGTTGATAGTACGAATGCTTATGAAAGATTTTCAATCCTTTTCAATTGAAAAAATATCGAGAAGCGAAAACATTACCGTTGACAAATTGTCGAAGTTGGCCAGTATGGCATTCCCCAATTGAAGTGACAAGCTCTTTATTGAATATCTTCCCAATAAGAGCTTATAAACTATTGGGTAAAGCTACGAATTAGCTCCTTGCCCAAAGGAGAAGTCTTAGATGGACCAAATCATAGAGTATTTGAAGGATGGTGTTCTTCCGGATGATAGAAAGGGGGCTCAAAGGTTGATATATCAGGCTACAAACTACATGTTGATAAACAAGCGATTGTACAAGCGCAGCATTTCTCAACCTTATATTTGTTGCCTTCCTCCGAAGGATGCATAACGAATATTATCCGAATTACACAACAGTATTTACAACAACCATGTAAAGGGTTAAACCTTATGTATCAATGTATTACGACTCAGCTATTATTAGCCAACTATGAAAGAAGATGCGAGATTCTCTATTTGGCCGACAATGAGATGTTCTTTTCAAGATTGTGTTTTTATTTCTCATCATCTCCATACTTGATCATTTTATGGTTAATGGATTAATAAAGTTCTAGCTACATAGCAAATAAACTAGAATTTAATGAGTTTAGTCCTATAATGGTTAGCAAACTTTATAATTATTGGCTTATAACGTCAATTCTTATGTAAAACAAGCAAAGAAGCTAAAAAACGAGCTATGTTATTTCTGATAACAGGTAATTTCATTACTCAAGGAGAGATACACTAGTTCATGTCATATGTGACCAATAAATATTGTCTTTGAAAAGACACCTAGCAATTTGCACGTGAAATAAAACGTGCCAAAAACTAACAATTTGTGTGTGAAATAAAACGTGCTGAAGATTAGTAATTTATGTGTGAAATGAAACATACTAAAAGCAAAATACTTGAAGGTCGAACATTACATTACAATAAATGATTGATATCCCGACCATATTTGGTCCATACAAAATAAATAGAGTACAAATTAACAAAATTTCAAGGATCTGAAACATTCTTTTTCTTTGACTAGGCTGAAGTATTGTCTTGATTAGAAGAAGATGGGACCCTCTAGGAGCTTGTTTCTTTTCCTGCATTAGGGCTTTTGGAGCAGGTGGATGTTTTCTTGTAAACATAAGGGGTCTCCTTAGATGATCTTTCTTCATCCTTGGTAGGAGCTTCAACATCTGCTTCATCATTGTCACTTTGGCAGTGACCCTTAGTTTTTGCCTCTTTGCTGACTTCTTCGTCACTATTGTTGACATCATTGTCATCAATGTCAGCAAAATCTAAACATGAAAGGTCATAATCAGGATGAAATTTCAAAATCTCTTCTCTCGCTTGTTAAACCCCTTATTAAAGCTTCTTTCTAAGCAATTTCTTATATTGTCGACTGGGAGTCACAATTTCTAGTACCTCATCGACTGAGGGTCTCTTCTTCGTTGCCTCCTTTAATTCGACAGTACGACATTACAGTTTAGAGCCACTTATCTCCAACTCTTTTATTTGCATCCTCAACCTGTCCTCTTTGTCACTCATTGAGTTAATTGTATGGCCTATTCCCAACACTCTTCTTGTTTCTTACGAAGCTCCTCCTTCAAGTCCTCGATCTTCTTATACAACTCTTCGCTCTTGGCCTTCAGGATTGAGACTTCATCGACCACCAAAGAATGTGCCAACCTTTCGGCTAACAGCTCTTCTTATGTGATCTTTTTTGGTGCAACTGGTTGAGTGATAGGTGCTTTAGTGTTTGTACATCTATCGAGCTTCAATTTTTTAGCCTTTGCTTGAGCTAATAGCTTGGCAAGATTAACATCACCTATATCCATATCTGCAATAAATGATAGCAATATTAAAAATGGAAGAGAGGAAAATCAATGACTTATGAGATTTGTGTTGAGCGAAGCTTATAGGTGACTATTCTTCCCCCGAAGTCACAAGAATGACTTTCCTCTTGTAACTTTACTTGGCATGACAATCACTCTAGCACCTACCTTCTTTCTCAGAAAAGATTGGTTCCTCACTTTCGTATCGCTATATTATCCTCTCAACATCCTAGAAGAATATTTTGTTCTTCTTTCTTTCTTATATCTTTTTAGCGGCAACAACATCATTTGGCATTAGCTCGATATCTTTGGTGTGAATAGGCTTGGTCCATTGGGTCTAAAAATCTAGATCTTCATTTGATACAATTGAAACAAACTTGTCATGCTACTTATGGATTTTAGACTCCAACCTATCCATAAATTTGTGACCATGCCAAGCAATTACAAAATACCACTCATCGGGTTGCCTTCTTATCATGAAAAAATACTTGAACAACTGGGGCATAGCCTTAACCTCAACTTACTCATAGGTTTTCTCAAATGTTATGAGAAGTCGATAAGTGTTTGGTGAAAACGTACTTGGTGTAATAGGGAAGTAATTAAAGAACTGTTTGATGAAAGCAAAAAATGGGAAGTGAAGTCCAAAATCAAGGTATTTCAGGTATATGTGAAACTTATGCTCTCTTGGAAAACATACCCTCTCCTCTTCCCTTGGCTTGCGCAAATTCCATGCCTCAGGAAGATCTTGCCAATATTTGTTATACTTTGAAACTATTATTTTAATGGCACCACTCGCTACTCCATCTAGAGAATCGGTGAACTAAGCTACGTTGTTATACAAGTACTTGGCGACAAACCTTCCTTCCTTATCATTTGGATAATTATCCACTAGAAGAGCATTAATGCAAGCAAATTTTTCCTATCACTCGTGCTATTACCAAGCTACTTGAAGAATACGTTGAATCTTGTTGGGGTAAGGGGAGAAGTAGCTTCGGTCTTAGTTGCCTCAGAATCTAAAAGTACAAATCAACGAATGACGCTTTGAACCATACTTAATTGAAGCTATATGACAAAATCACAAACTTATGAAAATTTGGAAGAAGAAGATGACATGTTGAAAGTAAACAAAAACTTGTGAATATGAATAAAAATTAGAGTGAAGAAATCTTCTATCCATATGAAAAATCCTTTATATATGAATGATTTCCCTTCGTAACCCTAACACACTTTTAATGGGAATGATGAATTGACTAAATGGTTGAGTGTGGATTAAGACATGTGTTATGAATCAAAGATTTGATGGTTATCACGACACTAACAATTATTAGCTTTTGTAGCGTAATGATGGTTAAGATGATAGCTGTTGCGCGTGCTACCACAAAAGAGTGAATAGGTGGGAAAATTAAAAGGTTGTGACCTTTCACTTAAGATACGATCCGTCATGTTTCAAAATGAAAATCAAAACTTCCTACATCACTCGGCATTTGGAAAACTCATGTCAATCTTTACATTCCAACCTCACGAATTCAGCATTGAGCTTTATTTACTCCTATAGTCGAGTTCTTGACCACAAGAGTTAGGGGGAAAATGTTAATGGTTGGTTTTCACCTTATAATATTATTCATCTATTTAGCTGACAATAGGCCAAGTGACTCGGTTTTTAGCTAATGCCAACTAAGGCTTAACCCATTTAATGGACCTTCAAGCCTAGCCTGTTAATATGCCCAGTTTGAATCTAGGAAAGTGGTGTGAATAGTTATGATCTGGTATGATCTCATTACATAATTACTCACTATTCCTATATTTCAGGTATGTATTTGATTACGAGATCTCGAAGTGTCCCATTACCAAGGATCAACTGTTATTTCAAACACCCAACATTTGCTTATAAATATAAACATAAAGCATTGTAAAAACTCTTTTGACACCCTTAACTCAATACCTAATCTACTGACTTAGGTATCAGAGTAGCTATATCGGACTAGCTTCGGTACCACTTAATTTTTTTATCATTGCAGGAACAAACTCTAACCCCAAAATCTTTCAACAACAGGGGGCATTTTGAGTATGGTAAAAGTTCTATGAACCTTGGTACAAAAGCCACATGTAAGGTTTAGAAAACCCATTTTTGCAAAACTCTTTCTCATGCACTACTTTATGTGTTAGGGTTTCCGTGCGCCTATTGAACTAAAAGAGGAGATTAGCACGTTTCAACAAGATTTGTATAGAAAACAAGTTGAAGTAAGTCATAGGATCCTTCTTTTATTGAGTTTTTGATCCAAAGTTAATAAAA
Source organism: Lumnitzera littorea (assembly GCA_024138015.1). Taxonomy (NCBI): domain Eukaryota; kingdom Viridiplantae; phylum Streptophyta; class Magnoliopsida; order Myrtales; family Combretaceae; genus Lumnitzera; species Lumnitzera littorea. Next base: position 78,475,500 of record JAMXBB010000006.1, on the reverse strand, counting down.
AATTGTTTTTCTAGCTAGGGAAGCGAGAAAAACGAATTTGAGAAGGTTTAACAAGAATTCTACAGCAAATCCTTATTGGTGCATTTGAAATTAAGATAAGACGATTCAAGGTAAGATTATTGTGTTGAATTCTAAAAAGAATTCGTTTTTCTCCATAGGGTACCATGAAAAACAAATTTAGGGTGTTGTTTTAAGGAGTCTACAATAGATCATAGGTGGTGGAAACGAGGCCTATGGATCTCTAAAGGTAAGATTTGTTGTTAGATTATGTGCTTTTGTTTTTGAGAATTGTTGATGTATTTTGAGAAGGTTGATTTGAGTATTAGAAGTAGATATGTGTTTAAGTATTGCTTGAAGTGGTGTAGAGGTATGTTGTTGATGGGTTTACATATTGAGAGTAGTAGTTTGCGAAATCGGTGAAAGGTGGTGAAGTTACAGGGATGAAACATCGTTGCAGCTTGCAAAAATTTGCAAACTATAGCCTAGTGTCTAGATACGGTCCCCTTAATGTTCGAATGCCAGGGGGCAGTTGTAGCTTCCGGACGCCATGACCCTTGTTACTTGCAATGATGTTTCTCTTGGTTTTTCTAAGTTTTCCGAGCATATTTTTCTATCCTAAATCTTTTCTAAAGCTTTTTTAAACGTGAATCAACATCCTAATTATATCTTAAATCAGTCTATCCTCTTAGCTATCCTAGGTTCCTCAAGTGATTAAAAAAGTAAGTATGTGATGGTTGATTTGCTATGTTAGAGAGTGGGATTAGATGAGTTTAGAAGCTAAGTACTTGTATTATTCTCTTGTGAATAGGTTGTGAAGTGCGTATTTCAGATTCTGACCAAACTCTTCAATCAAGTATGGGGTTTGTATGCTGCTTATGTGTATATAGGATTAGTAACTATTGATGAACTTAATCAATACTTGGCCTAAATAAGCATGCTGCATATGCTTGGCTAGGTTCAAGGGATTAGGAAGACCAAACCTAAGGGTAACACCTCAATGATCTTAATGTGATGTTGTCCTAATTGAAGTCTCACTTTGAAATGTTCTGGGTAAATTAAGTGATCCTTGATTTCTAGGGTATTAGGGAGGACTCAATATCATTATTTATGTATGTATGTGTATATATATATATTGCGTATGTCTGAGGTACGAGTTACTCCAAGTTTTGAGACGCTGAAACTGTGTTGCTCGATGGACCTAATAAAAGATAATAAACTGTGGTTGTTACATATAGTTATGTTGAGTTAGATAATGTGTATGATTGTATAATCATTATATGTTACATGCGCATGTGCTTTGTTCACTTTGTATTTGGCTTTTGCTTACCCCCTTGGAGATCTTTATTTTTAGATATAAGGATAGGTTATGAGGATTACAAGAATTACTATAGTGAGTTTGATTATTATGGCAATGTTGCATACTACTATGATTATTATTTTGATGATGGAAATGGATCTGTATAGTTTGAGTAGAGTTATGAAAATTGTTGAAAAGATTTTTTAGATTTGCTTTTATTTTCATGTTGTTACTTAGGTCACGAGAAGTCATTTGCAACTTCTCTAGTCAGTGTCATTGGTAGTAAGTTATTTATTAAGTTTGGCTGATTTGAGACGTTGAGTTCTATTAAACTGGGTTATTAAGAGAATTGTTAGAGAATTATGTTGAACTTATTTTTCCTTAATAAAATAAAGTGAGAAGTTGATCTTTCTAAATTGTTTGTAGATTAAGGATGTTTTAAACATTCATGTTATTTTGTGGAGACGCTATAAATTTGATGATTGATATTTATGAGAAGATGTTAGCAAGTTGAACTTAGATGCCCGATGTGTTAGTAGATTGTAAAGACATATGGTAGGCTGTAATTTTCTAAGTTCTGGGGTGTTATATGATGTTTTAAGGGTCGGAGGATTTGGAGTAGCTTTCTTTTAGTTACAAGTAACTTGTTAATAAAAGAACTCTTAGAATAGTTTAGCCTCTTATCTCTTTAGTCATAGCTTCTCAATTTTGTTTCTACAATTTGAATGCATCAAAATATCTTTTTTCTAAGAAAATATGTGTTTAAAAGTCATGTTAATTTTAGTTGAGTAGTGTTGCGAATATCAACTACTATAAAATCATTCAAGCTATAAATGTGGTTATTGATAGGGCCTTTCTAATGAACAAGCCATAGGTTTATTTTAGTTGGCCCATGACTTAAACTCAACAACATAAGTCTAATATGGATATAATTCTTCTCACCCATTATAAATATGAAATAAGACTGCTAAGTAAAAAGATCCCTTTCTATTCTTCCCCTCATGTATTAATTTACAATTTTACTTTTATTACAAGAGAGCAACACACCAAAGTACCCTTTCACGTGCTCCCCTCATCCTATGTTTTTTGTTTTGCAGGCATCGACGTATAAGAGCAAAGATTGGCAACGTCTGTCGGAACGAAAAAGGAAAAACAAATGCAATTTATTGTCATAATCTAGAACGATTTTTCAAAATTATACGGTGAAATGTCCCTTCCTTTTATGTATTCTTCCGAGTATGATTCATGAGTCTATTTTCTCTATTTTTGTCCAAGATTGAAAAGCCCGCTCATGGTCTGTAAATTTATCTCGATTTCTTGGACTTTTCTTTTCCTTTTGGTTGCAAATTAGGGCATTGGTGCTCTTTGCAATTATATCTTTACGGTTGTTAATAGCTGGGTTTTGGAGTGGGCGGTTTCCACAATTTTTGGGACTCGTGTACATTAAGAAGAACTGAAAACCGTCATAGTAACCGCCACGCCTCCGCTCTCAAGATTCTTGGACTCTACGATCCCCAATTACAAACCTGATACAGGCAAAAATTTGGTTTTCATGTCAGTCGGCACATCAGATCCTATCACGAATTTGTAGTGACCCACAAACGATTAGTTGTACAAATTGAGCATCCTGAATTTCTTCTACCTATAAGCTACTCCGTGCAAAAAGCTTCATTAACCGAGGTTAATGTAGTAAAAATTACAAAATCTTTTATCTGTGGTAGCACGGCAACAACTACCAACTTAATCTCTAAGTTCTGCACTTTCTGTTAATTCTGGGCTGATCAGCGGCAATAATTCAGTTGACGTTGGAAACGAACATCTTCCATTCGATCAAGTACTCCAGCGAAGATACTCATGATACTAAAGTCGAGCTCCTTATGGATATGTCAAGATACTCCAAGCGGACTCGCCAAATTATTCCCTAGACAGCGACGGTCCTAAGCCCATCGCCGAGCTTATCATGCAAGTGTCGAATTTTGTTATTGATTTGTTGTAAATTGCAACTTCTAAAGTATCGAGCTGCCGTTGATCGAATTGCAGAATTGAGCCATGGTTTTGTATCCGATCTACTGTAATTGGAATTGCTGAATAGTGCGTGTGCCGTACTAGTTGCATGTTAGTCTTGATTTTGGTGCTACTCCCGAGCTATAGTGTTTGTGCTGAACTGAAAGTTGTCGAGCTATTTACACTTGAAGACCGAGCTGTCTACTCCACCAATCCGAGCTCTGCTCTAAGTTCAATAATGCGAGGTCATCTGAGTAAACAACAGTGATGTCCGAGCTAAATCTTCACGCAGTCGAGCTGTCCATTACCGAGCCGACCAGCTGCATACATAAGTATGAGATCTGAGCTCCATACAATGATAGACGTTGTAACATGGTTGAGCTACTCCAAGTATATATGCCGAGCTGTCGCGAATAGTTGCCGAGCTACTGGGGTAAAGCTGTGGACAACAGGCTGTCGACTTCCCAGAACCGAGCCATGAAGTCTTTGCCGAGCTTCAATTGAGCCATAACGAGTTGCTGATCTATGTTGGGCCGAGCTGTCCATGACCGAACTACTTGTAGACAAGCACTTGAAGGGTAATAGCGACCTCTATAAAATATAATCAAACTGAGCACCTGAGCAAGGAAATTTGCAGCAGAGCCAATGCCGAATTATCTAATACTAATCTTGAGCAAGATCACAGCAGCCACAGTTCATATCCGAATCGATCCGCATAATGACAAGCTTCAAAGCAGACCTATGAGCTTCTTTTGATCGAGATGAGACAAAACTACAGAATTCAAAGCATATTATGCCAAGCTATTTTATTCAGAAGATCACCGAGCTGCATATCGGCTAATATGCTGAACTCTAAGCTCCTTTAATGGATTTGTTTCATAGAGCCGAGTTCTTCATTCACAGCAGCACCATCATATGCACAGCAAGTAAAAAGCTAACTCGAATAGATCTGACCAGAGCGAGGGAAGGTGAGGATAACAACAATTTATGAAAGCAAGCTGTGGATGCCCAATCATGCCAAATACTGAGCTGCCAAAATCACACGAGCAGTTATTTTATCTTTCTTGTACTGAGCGAGATGGTCGAGTAAGGACCAACAATGAGACCAGCAGTGGACAAGCTAAGTCCACTTTCCAACTACATGGATGTAGATCCGAGCTCCATGCACGGCCAGAGGACGTCCTAGTCGAGCTGTTCACATGACAGACCCGAGCCTCTCCCTACTAAGCTCTGCAAGATAGAGCGCCAATTCACCCAACAAGACACCCGAGTGCCCCCTTTTATATCTTAAATGCACGTCGTGGTCAACAACAGACCCGGACACTGACCTAATTTAAAGGCCACGACGATCGAAACTAAGCCTATCGAACTCCCACAACAGAACAGCCCTAAATGCCTGATCATGGAAGACCCGAGCAGGCTTAGTTTATCCATACAACAGCAGCACTGCGTTGAGCATATAAAGCGGCAAGACAGCCGAAAACAGCTAGTAGCTTAAGCTCCAAGTTGCTGGGAAATAATAGTACCCGTGAACTAAGCTCCTCCAATTTGCGCTCTCACTGAGCTTATGGTACCACACTCATCGAGCTCGCACCAACCGAGTTCACAGCAACTACATACGCCTTGCTGAGCTCATACCCAACTTTTCTAATCTCCAACTGCTGGGTCTAAGAAGATAGTCCAAAAATGAGTTCGACCCCACAATAAAACACATGCCGAGCTGCTTTCTTTTCCTAGGCATTCCATCTCAAACGCTAGCTGATAAATGTTTATCCCACTTAAAACACACACTTATACATGTAAATTGTACTTTTATGGTAAATTTTGCTTAAAAATTGATTAATACATGTTTTAGATCAATTGTATACATATTGAGAAAAAGGATCAATGATTTAGGCTTTAATTGGTTAATGCATCTCTACAATACTGAGCTCCATCTCAACTGCAGAAGCAATTGGCATTCCAACGCAAGAAGTTGCTGATTTGGATGCAAAGATAACAGCCAGACTATTCTTTCTTGTCAAGGGTAGCAATCTGACTTGGTTCTTAGAAGCTCAATACTTGTTGGAATTAAGAGGCATAGCTGATGATATAGAAAGAAGATGTTGAGTTCAGTTGTTGGATAGTTCCTTATGTTCTTAGCTAGCCCACACGTGCGAGCTCTAGCTACTTCATCTGACTTGAAGGGCAACACAGCAACAGATACAATTAGATAAAAGTTGAGTCAAACAGCCCGTACCTCAAATGAATAAAGCAACTGCAAACCACACTTTGGGCAGCAACTAATTCATCCAGAGTCCAATTAACCAATAAATTCTTCCACACACAGCAGCTCCTTGGATACATGCAACACAACTTGCATCAGCTGTGCATTAAACCAAACAATAGTTTCATTCAACTAGAGCAGCTGTGAATACTTGGTGTTCTCCAAACTCTACCAAGGAACCAAGAACAGCTACAATCAAACACTTCACAATCAGGCCAAATTACAACAGCTTACGCTCTTTTATTTTGAGCTAAACTTGTGTAATCTTATTATCCTCAATTTGATTGCAGGCCGAGAGCAGCAGCAGCTCATTTGAAGAGTTACACTCTAGCTGAAACAACCAGCAAGTTGTGTACCTTGATTCTTCAGCATCTGAACTCAGTTGCTTCAATTACTGAGTTTGAAAGCCAAATACCAACCGGATAGCAAAATGTATGGACTAGTCAGCTGAAACCAAAATCAAAACCGAGCAGCAGCTGTTAGTTTGGAAGTTCTATACTTCGATCAAGCCGAGCTCCTTCTCCAAGACAAGAACCTAGTGCTCCAAGCAACCAAGTCACTCATTGAGCTTCACACGGACAGCAATCAATCCAAGATGCAACTGGCCAACAAATTATTCATTCATGAGCAGCTGTTTATTTATTCAATTTTTCTTGGTTTGATCTTATTCCTTAAGGAAAGCAAGTGGTTCTTATTTCAAATTTCACATCAGCTTATTACTCTCTTTTGTTTTGTTTAACAGGTGATATATGGAGCAACCAAATCAAACAAGGCCGAGAAGAGTAGCTACACTTTATATCTACAGCACACGAATTTGGACAACAGCCGAGATGATTTTTGACTTCAATTCTTGACAGCTGAAACAGAGCAACTCTGATGCAGTAGCACTCCAAATTCCGACCTGTGACAGCAGCTGCAACATTGAACAGCAGAATAGTAAGCACAAGTCACAGCAGAGCAACTCCATTGTGCTGGACAGCAACTACTCCACCAGCAAGTCGTGCTTCATTTCCGAACGGCAACGATGGGCCAAGCAACTTCCAGCCGAACCAACAAACAGCTGCAACAACTCCACCAATCAGCAACAGCCTAGAATTAAGTTCCACAGCAGCATGGCATCACGACAGCTGCAGCTACTTCAACTTCAGTTGCAGCAGCTCCTCACAACTGAGCAGCTCCCAATTTGCGTGACAGCAGCTGCAGCAAACAACAACTTCAGTCGAGCTCAATTTGTAGCGCACGTGCGCCAACCAACCAAGCAGCTCTCCACGTGAACAGAAGTAGAGGACTTCAATTGCAACAGCCCCTAACCCGTGACAACAACTGCAACAACTCCAATGCCGAGACAAGACCAACGCAGCAGCTTTCCACTTCAAACAGCAGCAGCCTGGAAACTCCCAATTTGCGAACATCTGTAGCTTCAACCCGTATAGCTGCAGCAGCTCAACTCAACCAAGGCAACAGCTACTCCTTCTCCAAATTGGTCCAAGCTTCGGCGCAACTCCAAGTGACAGCAGCAACTGGCTTCATATCTAGCATCACATGACAGCTGAGTGGCTGTCCGCGTAGCAATTGCAACAAACCACGACAGTAGCTCGTAACCAACCCCCTAACCGATCAGCAGCCGATCAACAAGACAAGATGCAACTCTCCGAACAGTAGCAGCGAGCAATGCAATCTGTCATTGTCGAACATTTCTTTCCATTAAGACCACCTGCACAAAATACCATGAGTTGAGAAATTAAGCACCAAGCCGATTTGCTCTCTCGAGTAGACACGAGCTGCCCATATTCTGTCCTATTGCAATAAGAAGTTGACAAGAGCCTTACCATTTCTATTTGGAGAACACGCGTGGGCTCTTTTGGTTTTTGCATGAGATAGCAGCCGCTGTTACAGTTTAGGAAAAGGGTGGGGCTGAGAAACACAAGTCTAAGGGGCCCATTTGAATTAAAATTGAGGCTCTTTTTCAACAAAGAACTAAATGACGTGGGGCCTTTTTGTTTGCACATGAGAAGCCTTATCCGGAAAGGAGACGCAACGAAAAGAAATATAGGGCAGCAGTCCAAAAAAAGAGACATAAAACAGTAGCAGAGAAAAGGAGATTTGAGAGCTTACGAAAATTCTAGAAGAAGACAGTAGCGTTAGTTTTCCAATTTCTTTTTGAAATAGCATTGTACAGAGATTTATTATGTTATCTTTAATTTTAGAATACCAAATCTTTTTATTTTAGCTTACTAGAGGTCATCTTGAGTTTTGAGTTATTTCAAGATAAATCGATTTAACGTCGGAAAATAGAATCGAAAATATCCATAAAGTCGATTATAGGTGTTTTCTATTCCTTTATGATTTTATTTATTTTGTATCTTGATATGTTCATGTTATAAATGTGATTGAGTTTATATTTGTCAGGTTTTACATTGATAGATTTAATTGATTAATGTGTTTTATGATTTATTTCAATATTATTGTTGAGTAATTAAGTATTTTGCTATTATGTTCATCGTTTAGTTATTTAGTATTTGGCCATCACTTTTCAGCTAGATAAAATTATAGGATATTCGGGAGGATTTCGTTAACTCGTGATGAACATAACTTAAATATTTGAAAAAGCTTATCATAGCGATATGTGAGTTTTAATTAAATTCATGAACTTAAGTACTCAATGCAGTTGAAAATATGGTTTAGGTTATGGGGATATACTCAAACCATATTTTTAACTAGAATAATAACTCTAATATAAGTAGATTATTATTTACCCGATAATTATAGATAAATTACTTTGATGAATAGATTTAAGCTATAATTAGAATTCCACTATTTTGGGAAGTAAGCGAGTTCTAGTGAGTTTAGTTAAATCTCGTTTAGTCAATTTCGAATATCGATTTAAATGAGAATAGATTTGTAAATCCCAATTTGATTCATTTTTATCTCCGAGAATCGAGACTCTTATAGTATATCTAAGACATTCGGTTTAGTAGTCACTTTATTAATTAGTTTTTATCTTTTTTTAGTTTAATTATCAATAGCTTAGCTTAGGGAAAAACTCGAATGTTTAATACTTAGCACCTACCTCCCTGTGGAATACGACCTTGACTCACATTTATACTACTTCTACAATCCAATTTACTTGTTGGTTCACACTCACACTTTTAGTGAGTCACTAGCCAAACATCCTATATAAGCATCCAATCCAAGCGCTCATTGTAGAAGTTGAATGTAGCAGCTAACTAGACCAAGTTAAGACCCATTCGAGCACTCTTATTCAAGTTTCGACCTAAACTTTGAGGGCATTTGAGTCAAGCTCCATAATAGTTAATCTAAGCTAAGCATGAGCTTAGCTACTTATAGCCATGCTAAGTCATGAGATGAGCCTCGAACATTCTTCAAGCTATATACCAACTTGAATTTCTCATAAACATACAGAACCGAGCTCATAACAGTGATGTACTTGTAAAACCTAAGTTAAAAATAAAAAGAATAAATAAATTAATTTAAGGGAAATTAAAGAAATAAATTATTTTTATATCTAAGCATTGATATGGCATGTAAATTGATATTAAGTACTAGGGGCAAAAGTGTTATAGGAAAAGATTTAGACATTGGTATAGCATGTATTTAAGTATCAAGTGCTAGGGGCAAAACTGTTATAGGAAAAAATCCAGACATCGGTATGACTTGTGATTACACATTAATGCCAATGGTATTTTAGTCCAGAAAAAAGTTATATTCTCCACTAAATCATCTAAATGTATATTATAGTTATCAAAACTCCCTCTTACAAAAACTTATGATACTCTCCAGGAAACCTACAATACTGATCTAAACCCTAATTCTCGAATCAGGATTTGTGTAATTGAAAGAGGAATTCATCAAGAATCAATCTTTCCTCCTTAATCAAGTAAGTTATCCTTCTATCTTTATTCTACATTTTTCCAATTTATGCTTTTAGGTTTCCTTTAAGTTTTAGGAATGGAGGTGTTGATATTGTTAGTGTGGTGATGGTGATGTGGTTGTGATGTAAAGTATATCCAGTTGGTGCTGCAAAGTGGTGTGGGGATATGTAGTATGCATGTATCGTATCTTGCTTGTAAGTATGTTAAGTGTGGTGTGTGTTATGTGTAGGTGTGGACATCATAAAGTGTGTGATTGGTTGAGTAATAGTTGTGGTTACGCAGTGGCATGCAGTATGTATATGCGCATGAAAATGAAGTGTCAATGTGTACGGTATTTGTACTTATGAGACGACATGTTGGGAGTTGTGTGAGTATTGGTGTCGTGTGTATATATATTAAGGGTAACATTGGAAAGAATATATGGAATATGGTTTGGAAGCTTAAAGTATGGAGTTGAGGATGGAGTTAAGGAGAAAGAAGTATTGAGTTGTGAAATTATTTTATTCTAAACTAGCTTTATATCTTAAAAAAGTACTAAAGAATACATGGAGTTAGATAAATTTGAGATAGGAACTCTAGGTACGGGATACGTGTTTGTTGAACGTGTGTGTTAGGTTAGCGAATATAAACCGAACTATATTGATATTTAGACTTAACAGTGTTGCTGATTGTGCTTAGCTTCAACTACTTATTGTTCAGGTCCAGTAGTGTTGGTGAGGCATCTGGTGATCTTTATGTGATGTTATCCCCTGTAGAGTCTTGTACTAAAGTGACCCAAGTAGATCTAAATTGATTTTTGGCACTCAAGTGTTAGGGAGTACCCAACATTAATACTTATGTAGTATCTATATATTTATTACTTGTTAGGGGTCATGAGTAAGCTCAAGTCTCAAGATACTGAGATTGTGATGGTTGTGGACCTAAAAAAAAACATTAAATCTATTACTTGTTACATTTAATAGCTGTATTTGTGTGCATGTGTGTTTGACTGATACTTGTGTTACATGTACATGTGTATAGTATTTTATACTGGGTTTTGGCTTACCCTATGGGGATTACTATTTTTCAGTTGTAGGGACAAGTTATGAGGTAGATGATGGGGTTTATGCTGAGGATTATGGATTTAATTATCTTTATTATGATGAGTAAGGAGATTATTACTATTATGAGGATGGAGCCGAATCATCGTAGTTTAGTTGTAGAGGAAGACAAGAGGTTTTGTGTTTATTTTCATTATAATTATTTGTTTAGGAGACTTATGTGGTTTTGGAGTCACCTATGACTCCTGTTATGAGATTTAGTGGTTTAATCGTTGTTGGAGCTATGAAACTCCTGTTAATGGTCTAGAGTCCTTTTGTGTTTTATAGAGTTGAGTGGATGATATTTCATTCTTATTTAAATTTGATAGTTATTAAATGGTGAATTAGCAGATTTTATGTTATTATCTTGTGGATTTTAGATAAATTGTAGGTTCCTAAACGCTTGACGCGTGTTAGGGACACACGACAGGATTATGGTATCTTGAGTTTCGAAGTGTTACAGTACTACAAGCCAATAGAGTTTGATAGCAACCCTACTTTCCAATTCGAATGGTTCTCCATTACCAATCCGAGAGCTAATTGAATAGCACCTCCTTTACATCGATCTAAACACATCCACATGCTAAAGCTAGTAAGTCTAACTAAGTTACTAATTAGAGCATACAATATCTGTTGTTGATATTTATGTTTATGTCAATATCTAGATAATGCAATAAAATTTCTAGAGTGGTATTATACTATAATAGTCAATAGTGATTGGTACTAATAATATGTTTTGTTTTGTAGATGTTTAAACAATATAATCTCGAGAATTGGGAAGAAGAAGCAAAAGTCTTAGCATATTTGTTTGATGCCATTACTTGGCTAGAACACTATCATAAATATTTTATTTGGCTTGTTGGACGTGTACTTTTTGTTTTAGACAATTAATAAATAATATTCGTTTACTTCATTTATATCCCTCTATTTTTTCCTATATACAATCAATAATAATTTTTAATTAAGAAAAAAGTTGTTTAGTATATTGGTTAGAAACTAGGACTGTCTAGAAGAAAAGGCGAAGATTTCGTAGGTCTCCTGTTGACCTAGCAAGATAACACCATGTACTAAGAACAATAATATAATGATAAATGTCTCAAAAAACTAAAGATAATAACAGTAATGATCTCATTGAATATAACCAATATTTGGAAGATGCAATAGAATTTTTATTTTACATCATTTGGGCCTATTCTCTTTTCGAAGAACGATTTTATCTAGCTAACATATATTTTTGAAGAAACTAATAAATATACTCTCTAGTCATCTGTTAAACTTATCTGTTCATATATATATATCCTTGCTATCATTTAGGGTAGCTCCTCCTGGGTGCTTGCTTTATATATATATATATATATACATACAGTAAATTAAATGCGCTAATAACAACATAGCTGATCTAAAGCGCATATACTGTAGGTAGCGTTCTGGTTACCTGAAAGGCTTATTCGATGCCCAAACCCCTTGACTCTGATTAAAGGACTTTGGTCAGGGGGTAAAATGTAGAGGGCTAAATTTAATTCATGGGTCTTGAGCTTAATAAGTAACATGGAATTGACTCTTTAGGCTAAAGTGATAGGGCCCAAAGAGTTGAGCTCGTATACAATTGAGATTATTAAGGGAGATTTGGCATTGTAGGCTCAGAATAGGGTCCGTTGAATCGATTTATCCGATCCAATCTTTCTTAACTTAGCTTGCACTAATAGAATAAGGCCATTTAGGCCCAAGCTCATGAAGGAGGCCCATCTTAAGTCCATTAAAAGGAAGGGATTAATTCTAGCCCTTGATCGTCATCAAGATCCGACAAATGAGATCAAGGGCCAATTTCTATAAATACCCCTCTCCCTCCTTCATATGGATGAGAGAGAATTGGTATTAACGCTATTACCCTATTGAATTCTCATCGTAAAAGATCAAACACTCAAATTCCTCCAGAAACACAACCTCGTTCTTCATCATTAGTGGGGTTTAATGCCCTTCGAGTTCCTCCGCTTATCATTAAAGTGTTAAACTCTTATCAAGGTTGCCTACTCCTCCTCCTTACACTTCTCTCTTGGTCACTTAGTATGAGTCACTCGAGTCATTTCCTTAATCACGTATAGTACGATTAACACGTGGCATACACGTGACCTTTACGCCCACAGTTATTTAATGTGATTGGTTGGTATGCCTATCCATATATAACATAACTTACAAGGGAAATAAGGAAGTTATCTTATGTGTGATTCTTTTTAAGTTTGGTTCCAAATTTAATTCGTAGGTTATGATTTCTTGTTATGGAATTTCATAAATTTATAGAGTTGAATAAAATTATTCAAATTAGATTCTCAATCATTCGCTTAGGGTCACAAGTCTTTAATTATCCTAGGGTTTAAGGTTTTGGGTGACTTAGGGTCCGTTATTCTTGTGTTTGAGTTTTTATCGATAATGAACCTTTAAATTAAAAAACTGCGTAGATTTTCTAAAGGTAAACTTTAATTCTTAATTTAGTTAATCCTTAAGAATGATCAAGAAGAACTCTTAGTTAATTACATGTCCCTTAAGAAGTAGGGTTTATAGTAACTTCTAAAGTATCCTTAGATTAGGAACTTTAGATGTCTTTAATTGTGAAACCAAGCAATCCCTCGGTCAAAGAACTTAGGTTAATTGATAGGACCCTCTGTTAACCTTGAAAGAAGCTTTAGCTATTTAATAGTCTTAGTTATCCTTAGGTCAAGGACTTAAGTTATTCGGAATCGTGGAATCAAGCATTTAATCGCCCTAGCAGCTAAGGTTATTGCAAAAGTTTCTAAGAATCCTTACATTAAGAATTGCGGCTAGCCATAATCGTTAAACTAAGTAATCCTTTTGTTAAGGAACTTAGGTTATTGCATAAGAGCACTAGTTATTCCTAAGAGAAGTTTTAGCTATTTTGGAGACTTGATTATCCTTTGGTTAGGAACATTGGTTGCTCTAAATTGTGAAATCAAGTGATTCACCTCATTGAGAACTAAGGCTATTTCACAAGTTCATAAGAGGCCTTAGATTACAGACCTTGGCTATTCTCAATCATGAAATCAACTAATCTTTCTTTTTAGGAACTTAGTTTGTTCTACAAGAACCTTAGTCATTCTTGAAATTAGCTTTAGTTACTTAGGAGTCTTAGTTATCCTCAGATTAGGAACACTGGGTATCCTTGTTAGTGGAATCAACTAATTTATATTTTCATAATCTTACGTTGTTCCACATGTACCATACAATACTTAGCAAGTAATCCACCTTACTAGGAACTATTGGCATTTTAGAAGTTCTTATGACTCATCGTACTACAAGCCACAACTATTCTTATTTGTGAAACTAAGTAATCCTTCTTTTTATGAGCTTTATTTGTTTAACAAGAAACCTCGGTTGTTCTCAAAAGGAGGTTTACCTTTTTTGGTGTCGTTGTTATCTTTCGATTAGGAAGTCTAGTTATCCTTAGTTGCAGATCAAGTAATTCATCCTTTCATGATCTAATTCTTTTCCACAAGTTCCTAAGAATATTTAGATTACAAACCTTAGCTATCCCAATTGTGAAACCAAATCATCCTTCTTATTGGGAACTCAGGTTATCCAACAAGCACATTTGTTATTCTTTGAAAGAAGCTTTGGTAGTTTGGGAGACTTAGATATTCTTAGGCTAGGAACTTTGGTTATTCCAAATAATTAAATCAAGTAATCTAACATCCAAGGAACTAGAGTTATTCCAAAACTTCTTAGATTTCTTATATTATGGATCTTGGCAATTCTCAATAGTAAAACCAAATAATCCTTATTTTTAGGAACTTAGTTTATTTCAAGAGACGTTATTCATTCTTGAAGATCCTTCGACTATTAAGGAGCCTTGTTTATCATTTGAGCTAGAGCTTTGCTCATCCTCCATCGTGAAATCAAGCAATTTAACATTTTTGGAACTAAGATTACTCTGCAACTTCCAAAACTTTGGCCGTCTTCAATCGTGAAACCAAGCAATCCTTCGATTAAGGAACTTAGGTTACTAGATAGGAATCTTTGTTATCCTTGAAAGAAGCTTTGGCTACTTAGGAGTTTTAGTTATTTTCATATTAGAAACAATAGGTATTCTCGTTAGTGGAATCAACTAATCCATATTTTCATGATCTTACATCATTCCACATGTACCATACAATACTTGGATTAGGATCTTTGCTTGTCCTCAATCGTAAATTCCAGTAGTTCATCTTGTTTGGAACTAAGATTACTGCACAAGTTCTTAAGAACCCTTAGGTAAGGAACCTTAGCTATTCTCAATCGTACAACGTACTCTTTCTATTTATGAATGTAGGTCGTTCAATTATTTTTGAAAGAAGCTTTGCTTAGGAGTTTTCGTTATCCTTAGGTTAGGAAGTTTGGTTATTCTCGATCGTGAGATCAAATAATCCATCATACTAAGAATTAATGGTATTCCAAAACTTCTTAGGAATCCTTAGATTACGGATCTTGGTAATTTTCAATAGTGAAATCAAGTAATCCTTATTTCTAAGAACTTAGTTTAATTCATGAGAACCTTATTCATTTTTGAAAGACCCTTCGACTATTAAGGAGCCTCAATTATCATCCGAATAGGAGTTTGGTCATCCTCCATCGTGAAATCAAGTAATTTAACATTTTCGGAACTAGGATTACTCCGTACCTTCCAAAGTATCCTTGGATTAGGAACTTTAGCTGTCTTCAATTGTGAAACAAAGCAATCCTTTAGTCAAGGAACTTAGGTTACTCGATAGGAACCTCCGCTATCCTTAAAGAAGTTTTGGCTATTTAGGATTCTCAATTATCCTTAGGTCAAGAATTTAAGTTATTCAGAATCATGGAATTAAGCATTTGATCGCCTTGGAAACTAAGGTTAATGTAAGAGTTTCTAAGAATCCTTACATTACAAATCACAGCTAGCCGTAATCGTGAAACCAAGTAATTCTTATGTCAAGGAAGTTAGGTTATTGCATAAGAAACCTAGTTATTCTTAAGACGAGTTTTGGCTATTTTGGAGCCTTGATTATCCTTAAGTTAAGAATATTAGTTGTTGTAAATCATGAAATCCAGTAATCCGCCTCATTGGGAGCTAAAGTTATTTCGCAAGTTTGTAAGAGTCCTAAAGATTACGAACCTTGGCTATTCTCAATCATGAAATCGAGTAATCCTTCGTGTTAAGAACTTAGTTTGTTCTACAAGAACCTTAATCGTTCTTGAAATTAAATTAGCTTTAGTTAGTTATGAATCTTAGTTAACCTTAGATTGGGAACACCGGGTATCCTCCTTAATGGAATCAACTCATCCATATTTTCATGATCTTACATCATTCTACATGTACCATACAATACTTAGATTAGGATCTTTGCTTGTCCTCAATCTTGAATTCCAGTAGTCCATCTTGTTTGGAACTAAGATTATTACATAAGTTCTTAAGAACCCTTAGGTTAGGAACCTTAACTATCCTCAATCGTTCAACATACTCTTTCTATTTATGAATATAGGTCATTCGACAAGAACCTTCATTATTCTTAAAAGAAGCTTTGCTTATTTATGTGTTTTTGTTATCCTTAGGTTAGGAAGTCTGGTTATTCTTGATCGTGAAATCAAATAATCCATCTTACTAGGAACAAATGGTATTCCAAAAGTTCTTATGAATCCTCAGACTACAGGCCCCAACTATTCTTAATCATGAAACCAAGTAATTCTTTTTTTTTAAGAGCTTTGTTTGTTCAACAAGAAACCTCAGCTGTTCTTGAAATATGCTTTGCCTATTTTGGCGTCGTCATTATCTTAAGATTAGGAAGTTTGGTTATCCTCAATCATAAGATCAAGTAATTCATCTTTTTATGATCTAATTCTTTTCAACAAGTTCCCTAGAATACTTAGATTACAAACCTTGGTTATCCTGATTGCTAAACCAAGTCATCCTTCCTATTAGAAACTCAAGTTATCCGACAAGAGCATTTATTATTCCTTGGAAGAAGCTTTGGCTATTTGGGAGTTTTAGTTATCCTTAGGCTAAGAACCTTAGTTATTTTGAATCGTTAAATTGAGTAATCTGATGTTCGGGGAATTGGGGTTATTTTAAAACTTCTTAAAAATCCTTAGATTACAGATCTTGGTAATTCTCAATAGTGAAACCAAGTAATCCTTGTTTTTAGGAACTTAATTTATTTCGTGAGAACCTTATTGTTCTTGAAAGATCCTTCAACTGTTAAAGAGCCTCGATTATATTCTAGCGGGAGCTTTAGTCATCCTCCATCGCAAAATCAAGTAACTTACCATTTTCTAAACTAGGATTACTCCACAACTTCCAAAGTACCCTTGGATTTGGAACTTTGGCCGTCTTCGATTGTGAAGGCAAGCAATCCTTTTGTCAAGAAACTTAGGTTATTTGATAGAAACCTCTGTTATCCTTAAAAGAAACTTTGGTTATTTAGGAGTCTTAGTTATCCTTAGGTCAGGAACTTAAGTTATTTGGAATCATGGAATCAAGCATTCGATTACCCTAGGAGACTGCAAGAGTTTCTAAAAATCCTTACATTACAAACCGTAGCTAGCCATAATCATAAAACCAAGTAATTCTTTTGTTAAGGAACATAGGTTATTGCATAAAAACCTTAGTTATTCTTCAGAGAAGTTTCGGCTATTTTGGATCCTTGGTTGTCCTTAGGTTAGGAACTATGGTTGTTTTAAATCGTAAAATCAAGTAATCTGTCTTATTGGGAACTAGTGTTATTTTGCAAGTCCGTAAGAGTTCTAAGATTATAGACCTTGGTTATGAATCAATCATGAAATTAAGTAACCCTTCTTTTTAAGAACTTATTTGTTCTACAACAACCTTGGTTGTTCTTGAAATTAGCTTTGGTTACTTAGGGGTCTTACTTGTCCTCAAATTGGGAACACTAGATATCTTCGTTAGTAGAATCAACTAATCCATCTTTTCATGATCTTACGTCGTGTTACATGTACCATATAATCCTTGAATTAGGATCTTTGCTTGTCATCAATTGCGAAATCCTGTAGTCCATTTTGTTTGGAACTAAGATTATTACACAAGTTCTTAAGAACCCTTATGTTAAGAACCTTACCTATCCTCAATCGTGCAACATACTCTTTCTATTTAGGAACATTGGTCATTTGCCGAAAATCTTCATTATTCTTAAAAGAAGCTTTTGCTATTCAAGAGTTTTCGTTATCCTTAGGTTAGGAAGTCTAGTTACCTTTGATCGTGAATTCAAGTGATCCATCTTACTGGGAACTAATGGTATTCTAGAAGTTCTTATGAATCCTCATACTACAAGCCTCGGCTATTCTTAATCATAAAACCAAGTAATCCTTCTTTTTTGGAGCTTTGTTTGTTCAACAAGAAACCTCGGTTGTTCACGAAAGAAGCTCTACCTATCTTAGCATTGTCGTTATCTTCTTATTAGGAAGTTTGGTTATCCTTAATCACGAGATCAAGTAATTCATCTTTTCATGATTTTATTCTTTTTCACAAGTTCCCTATAATACTTAGATTATGAACCTTAGCGATCTTGATTGTGAAACTAAGTTATCCTTCTTATTGAGAACTCAGGTAATCCAACAAGCGCATTAGTTATTTTTTCAAAGAAGCTTTAGCTGTTTAGGAGTCTCAATTATCCTTAGACTAGAAACTTTGCTTATTCCAAATTGTTATATCCAGTAATCCGACGCCTGGTGAACTGGGGTTATTCCAAAACTTCTTAGGAATCCTTAGATTACGGATCTTAGTGATTTTTAATAGTGAAACCAAGTAATTCTTGTTTTTATAAACTTAGTTTATTTTACGAGAACCTTATTCGTTCTTGAAAGATCCTTCAACTATTAAGGAGACTCGATTATCATTTGAGCAGGAGGTTTGGTCATCCTCCATCTTGAAATCAAGTAATTTAACATTTTCAAAACTAAGATTACTCCGCAACTTCCAAAGTATCTTTGGATTTGGAACTTTGGCTGTCTTCAGTCATGAAACTAAGCAATCCTTCAGTTAAGGAATTTAGGTTATTAGATAGGAACCTCCGTTATCTTTGAAAGAAGCTTTTGCTATTGAGGAATCTCACTTATCCTTAGATTAGGAACTTAAGTTATTCGGAATCGTGGAATCCATCATTTGATTACCTTAGGAGCTAAGGTTATTGCAAGAGATTCTAAAAATCCTTACATTACGAACCATGACTAGCCGTAATCGCGAAACAAAGTAATCTTACTGTTAAGGAACTTAGGTTATTGCATAAGAACCTTAGTTATTTTTAAGAGCAGTTTCGGCTATTTTAGATCCTTGATTATCCTTATGTTAGGAATATTGGTTGTTCTAAATCGTGAAATCAAGTAATCCGCTTTATTGGGAACTAAGGTTATTCTACAAGTTTGAAAGAGTCCTCAGATTATGGACCTTGGTTATTCTTAATTATGAAATCAAGTAATCCTTCTTATTAAGAACTTAGTTTGTTCTACAAGAACCTTAGTCGTTCTTGAAATTAGCTTTGGCTGCTTAGGAGTCTTAGTTAACCTTAGATTAGGAACACCGAGTATCCTCCTTAGTGGAATCAACTAATCCATCTCATAATGATCTTACGTTGTTCCACATGTTTCACACAATCTTTAGGATTAGGAACTTTGCTTGTCCTTAATCATGAAATCTAATATTTCATCTTGTTTGGAACCAAGATTACCACACAAGTTCTTAAGAAACTGTATGTTAGGAACCTTAGCTATCCTTAATTTTGAAACTTACTCTTTTTATTAAGGAACATATTTTTTTCTACAAGAACCTTCCTTATTCTTGAAAGAAGCTTTTGCTACTCAAGAGTTTTCGTTTTCCTTAGGTTAGGAAGTCTGGTTATTCTTGACTGTGAAATCAAGTAATCTATTTTACTGGGAACCAATGGTTTTCCAGAAGTTCTTATGAATCTTCATACTATTGGCCCTGGCTATTCTCAATTGTGAAACTAATTAATCCTTCTTTTTAGGAACTTTGTTTGTTCAATAAAAAACCTTGATTGTTCTTGAAAGAAGCTCTGCCTATTTTGGCGTCATCGTTATCTTCTGATTAGGAAGTTTGGTTATCCTCAGTCTCGAGATCAAGTAGTTCATCCTTTTACGATCTAATTCTTTTCCACAAGTTCCCTCTAATACTTAGATTACGAACCTTGGCTATCCCTATCATGAAACCAAGTCATCTTTCTTATTGGGAACTCAGGTTATCCGACAACTCGTGACAAATTCAAATGGGTCCTTCTCAAATAGGTTTTCTTCAATAAAGAAAACATATTTGGACCTTTGAATTGCAGGCAATATTGTGGAAGGTACTGAAGATAGTACTTTAGTAATTTGAATATTCTAATTTTTCCTTTGAGTTTTTATTTGTTGAGGAATTTCGGATAACATTAGGGGTTTATTTTTTGGTTGTAATGCTATCGAAATTGCTTTAGCAATTTTGGAGTGAGAACCATGTCGGCCAATTGGGACAAATTTTCATTAGATTGTGTTTAGGTATTAGAAAGTGATTGAATATTTGAAGAAATTGGTTTAGAGGTCTTAGAAGAGAATTTCTCTTTTATTGTTAGTGGACTGTTAGATGACTTACAAACATTCAACCATGATTTGATATTGGTCAGCCCCTTACTAGAGGTTCAAGAAGAAACCTTTTCTTTTCCTTTATCCTTGTCCCTTTTGAGAGGTATCTCCCTGTAAAAATTCACTAGTAAGGAAATTAGGAAAGAATTGGAAGATCCATTAATATGCTCTATTTCGAAATCAAATACAGAAAGAATTGATTGCCATCTGGCAAAAATTTGTTTAGATGCAATATTCTAGATATCTTTAATTAAAACATTTTTTACAGCTTTGCAATCAATACGTAAAAGAAATTTTTTATTTAACAAATCTCCTTGAAATTTGGAAATTGTTAAAATAATTGCTAAAATTTCTTTCTTTATTGTAGAATAATTGCGTTGACAATCATTCCAATTTCTTGACACATATTGAACAACATATTCTTTATTATTTTGTTTCTGTTTTAGTATTCTTCCGAATCCTAAATTAGAAGCATTAGTTTCTACTACTTTTGGCAGAAGAGGATCAGTAATGTGTAGATAAGGAATTTCCTTAATTTTTTGTTTTACTAATTTGACAGCCTTGGTATGTTTTATTGACTACTACGGCGGATTCTTTTTTAACCTTTGATATAAAGGTTTTCAAATAATATTAAGATTGGGAAAGAAATCAACAACATAATTTAAACTTTCTAAAAATCTTTAGAGTTGATTTTTCTCCTTAATTTCATCAGGAAATTTAGTTGCAAATTCAATCGATCTTTGGATAAGAATTATTGTCCCATTATAAATATTGAAGCTTAGAAATCTAATTCTAGCCTAGAAAAGACTAATTTTGGATGGTGAGACAACTAGGTCATTTTTCTTAACTATATTAATGAAAATTTTTATATGCTTGAAATGTTGGTCTATATTGGATGAAAAGATTAAAACATCATCGATATATATATTATTTTGAAATTGGTAAAATCATTAAAAATTTCATTCATTATTCTTTGGAATTTAGAGGGGGTATTCTTCAATCCAAATGGCATTACATTCCATTCGTATTGACCAAAAGAAATTGTGAAGGTTGTTTTGTACTTGTCATTATCATTAATTTGTATTTGCCAGAATCCAAATTTTATATCGAATTTTGAAAATATTTTAACATTGTGCAATCTATTAAGTAAATCTCTTTTATTAGGTATTGGATACATAATCCATTTTGGAGCAATATTCAAAGGTTTGTAATTAATTATTAACCTTGAAACACTTCTTTCTATTTCTGCATTTTTATTCACATAAAAAGCAAAATAACTCTATAGAGATTTACTTTTTCGGATCAATTTTTTATTATGTAAAACATTTATTTCATTTCTACAATGATTCAGGACTTCATTATTTATTTAGGATGGTTTGACTTTAGTTAGAATATTTTTTTCATTGAAATCATTCTCATATGGTAAATTAACAATGTCTGATTTACAATTCCAAAAGGCATTTGAAAGCGTTGAACAAACTGAATTTTTTATTTCTGTTTCTAAATTAGAAATTTTTATTTTCAAATTTTTATTATTGAGTTGAGTTTCAATTTTTTTAAACTCAAGATTATTTTTCAAATGCATCAAATGGTTTTCTTTGCATTGAATCAAACAATTTAATTGAGAAATTGAATTGTTTTTTAATTCATTTATGTATTTGGTTTGTAGTTTTATGATAAAATTGAATACAATTTTCTTTTTGAAATATTGTATTTCAATTCCATCTTTATTAACAGAGAATTGTTGAATTTGATTGATAAATGGAGTTCCTAAAATGACATTTTCATTTAAATTTTTTACAAGTATGAAAGAAGTTTTATATGAAGCATCGTCTTTTATTACTTCAGCATTGGATAATTTATATTTGATGCATAATTTGCTATCAGATGCAGAACTTAGAGATTGGGTAGTTTTCTCAAAATATTTTGTAAGAACTAACTTTTCTCTAATACAATTTAAATCTACGTCAATATCAAATAATGCAGTTGTTTAAAAAACAAATTTATTATTAATCCTGATTATAATATTAATTATCCATTTTCTTGTTATAACCTGAATAAAATGCATCAGATAATCATTATTATCAAATGTTAGCAAAATATTTCAATTTTCATTATTTGAAGTGTCTTCATTGATTATTTTAGGATTGTTTTCTTGAACCATTTTATGTTTAAGCTCAAGAAAGTCCTTTCGAAGTTTTATCTGTATTAATTTCAAATCTTTTATTTCTTGCTTTTGAATATTAATTTCATTATGCAGATCATCAATTTGTTATTGACTTTTTCTGTTTCCTTTTATCTCTTTTGAGGATTTCATTAAGATTATAAGATAAATTTGGTATGAAAGTCAAATTGGGTTTATTAAAATAGTTTTTGAAAATATTTCTTGCAAATTCAAATGGGTCCTTTTCAAATAGGTTTTCTTCAACAGAGAAAACATATATGGAAATAGGTTTTAAAAAGAATTTGGACCTTTGAATTGCAAGTGATAATGGATGAAATTTTTAATGATTTAATCAATTTTATAATAATATATATAGATGATGTTTTAATCTTTTGCAACCCTTAACTCAAAACATGATTTATGCCAAGTTTTAGTAGGTTTATCACAATACTAGGATACTTCACAAAGGATTTATCTTAAGTGATTAGTAAATATAAGATATAGATTTTCACTAAGAAAATCGTCTCACTTAAAATGTACAAATTAACTTATCAAACTATATACTCTTCCCTTGGTTTTGATACCAGTAAGCACTTAGGAGGAGCTACCCTAAATGATAGTAAGGATATATATATGAATTATAGAGATAAGTTTAACAGATGATTGGAGAGAATATTTATTAGTTTCTTCATAAATATATGCCAGCTATATAAAATCGTTCTCCGAGAGGAGAATAGGCCTAAATGATGTAAAATAAAGCATCTTCCAAATATTAATTATATTCAATAAGTTCATTACCATTATATTTTTAGCTTTTTGAGACATTTATCATTATATTATTGTTCTTCGTACGTGGCATTGTCTTGCTGGGTTAATGGGAGACCTGCGAAATCTTTGCCTTTTCTTTTGGACAGTCTCAATTTCCAACCAATATACTAAACAACTTTTGTCTTAATTAAAATTAGTTTTTGATTGTATATAGGAAAAAAAAGAGAGATATAAACAAAGTAAACGAATATTATTTATTAATTGTCTAAAATAAAAAGTATACATCCAACAAACCAAATAAAATATTTATGATAGTGTTCTAACTAAGTAATGGCATCAAACAAATATGCTAAGACTTTTGCTTCTTCTTCCCCATTCTTGAGATTATATTGTTTAAACATTTATAGAACAAAACATATTATTAGTATCAATCTTTATTGATTATTATAGTATAATACCACTCTAGAAATTCTATTGCATTATCCAGATATTTATAAACATAAATATCAACAACGGATATTGGCATAAACAGATATATAAACAGAATATTATTGAAACCATCATAGGTAGTAAAGCCAAGGCTAGTAAGGCTTTATGGAATTATGCAAAATATAAATATGAAATCTCTAAAGATAGTAATACTAACCGATTCTGGGGTTTTGCAATAGTAAACAATGTTAAATTGACAAATCTCATGGAATTATACCAAAATCAATTAGAGATTCTCTACACGAGATATAATATAAAAGAGTGATAATAAAACGGATAAAAATATTGAAATTTTATTTATTTAAAACAATTTGTTCAAAATATAAGAGCATATATAGATCGAAGAAAATATTTGAAAGATCTGAGAATATTGAGAGTTAATGATGTTTTACCTCAGAATTGAAGCAAACGATATGCTTTAGGGAGAAAAGTGTTTATATGAAATATTTGAAGTAAGATCGGAAGGTGTATGCATGTGTATGAAAGAGAAGGTTAGAAAGAAATGTGTGAAATGAGAGAAAGAAGAGAAAATTAGAAAAGTTTGGTAGGAGGTAGTGTCCGATTTTAGAGGGAGAGAGAGAGAGATCCCAATTTTAATATTATTCACAAACTTTTATATTGAAGGTTAAAAAAGAATTCACTCTAGTGGTCAATATAACATACCAATGCCGTCAAATTAATAAAACAAAAGATTAAGGAAGTTCACAAGATAGAGGCCTAGCATAGCGTCATATGACATTTCGAGAACTTTTCTTAGTGTGCAATTTTGCAGCACTATTCAATTCCCCTGTCACTCAAGTTATTCAAAGTTGTATTGCCTCTAAGATCGGAATGGGGTTGTAGCATTCACTAAGAATTTATTGAAACTTTGAATCTTCAATAATAGATCTTGTGAGCTAAATTGCCTTCATTTGATTTATGTGAAGGGTTTGAGTTATATTTGAAGCACCTTCCAGTGTTGACAATGGTGTTCTGATGATGAAAGCCTTTATCATTGCCTCAATTATTTTTGAGATTCAATAATGTCCATGCATGGCTTCTTCTTGTTACTACTTGTTGATTTACTGCTCGAAGTCATGCTTTAAGATATTACTCATGGAATTAACTTTAAATCCTTGTTGCCTAATCCAATTGCTTTGTTGAAGGTTACATTGCTATTGACATAGACTAGTTTGTCCCTTTTTCAATTTGAGCTATTTGATTTGTTTCTTGCAATCCAATCCAAACGAGTTGAGGTGGCATGCCGTTATTGCATTGCATATACTCATTCATTTATATATATATATATCCTACGTATATTACTATCATAAAGGAATCCAAGCTTCCATTTAAGAAGAATTGGATCAAGCCTTAATCTTGCTGGCTCCGAAAACTTATATATATATATATATATATATATATATATATATGTATATACCGCCTAACACATCTCATCCTAGGATATGGATAGAGCATCCTTGTGCCAATGTTCTTCTCATATCGTTATATAGATTGATGAGGCATCGTAACTTAGTAAATCCTAGTACAACAATGGGACATTCCTTTTTCCACCAGTACATGAGGAAAAGCGTCTTCCAGCAACGTACCTTGCAACTTTTGCATAAGCCGAAAAGGAGTATTCCCCATAGAAAATCACAAGTAGTATATTCATTAGGAAAAGGACAAAAGATGAGATACCGTATTATTTTCCTATCCTAATTGTCTCTATTGAAAACTCGACAGGTGTCTCACTTTTTCTTTCTTGCTATCCTTAAATCAGATAGTCCCACAATTGTAGTAGATGCAATCGACAACAATCCTTTGCAAAGCATAGCTGTTTCTCTTTTTTTTTTTGACTAAAGTGAGTGAGGCAAATAGCCAAAACTTTTTTCCTTCGTTTTCGTGTTCTTCATTTTATTTATATCGTTGGTGTTTTCATTACTGTGCATAGACCCTTGCTTCGAGCTCATATTTGATAGGAAAGCAAGGAAGGGGAATTGAAAGGCATAGGGGCAGCGAGCGGCAACGTTGGTGAAATGAGTGGTGTAAGTAGCAGCCATTGAAGGCAAACGGAATCACTCGAAGTCCCAAATGTGGTGCCGGCAGTGTTTTGTCTGTTGTGAAGGTAGGTAGGTAGTTGTTGAAGGCAATTGAGATCATTTAAAGTTCCAAACACTTTCATTTGTTGTGAAGGTTGGAGAAACTACTTGGAGCCTCAAAAGCGGTGCCAGTAGTGAGTTTCGTCCAGTATAAGGCTCGAAGACCGGTCAAGTTAAGAGCCATGATGGATCTGTAGTTGGGCTTGGAGAAGGAGGAGGTAGATTGAAGCCACTTCTATAGTAGTATTGAAGAGTTAAAACCTTCGGAAGCCTTGGTTTGAGTTCTTAAAAAAAACGGTACGTATCACTGCTTCATCCTTCGGTTGTGGTCGAGACTTTGTCTTACATAATTGGAATGTTTAATACTAAAGTAGTTGTCTCATTGGTAACTGTGTGTTACTTCCTTTAGAGGGTCATGGATTCTCAATAGACAAACTTTGTGCATTCTGGAGGTTGTGCCCCTTATTACCCCGCGTTTTGGCAAAGTGCATCGGGTTCAGAAGCTTGAGTAGCTGCAGGCCAGTGACCTTCACTTTCCTTCATTCTAAGTTGTTAACATTCTTCCTTTATCTTGATGTCGACCTCTGTTATGTTATTCCTCAATAGGTGTGAAAAAGGTTGATGAAAGCTTGGTGAAACGACCCAAAACACATAGCCGACGACGGAGGAGAAAGAGCCAGAAGCTGTTGAGAAAACAAAAGTAAGACCAGAAATTTCCCCATTTTTATCTCTTTCTTGTGGTTGTCCCTGAGTTTGCCCTCTTTGGTATCGATTTGTAGGCTTTCTGTTGTCATTCAACATTTGTCATCATTGAACCACTTGTAGCAAGCCAAAGAAAGAGTTTATGGCATTTTCTCCCTTGCACAGTACCACTATCTTCAGTCCATAAACCTTCAAAAGACAAAACAATTGTTCTTCATCGTTCGGGTTCAATTCATTTGCCACGCACCACCGCCACCCCCCACCACCCCCCAAACTTTTTATATATCTTGCCTTCACTGTTCGCAGGTTGAATTTTTGATCATGACTAAGTTTTATTCTTCAAGTATCGGCCGTTAACGCGTCCTCATCTCGAAGGCTCATTTCACTTGATAGCTGGGTGTCATCGTGGTGAACATAATTGAAAGTAGCCAGTATGTCGCAAACTCCCCTATGTATTTTCTCTCTTTTTACCCTTCATCTATCAGCGTGTATGATGGCAAGCTATAGCTCTTCAAGCAATCTTCTAGTAAATTCTTATTTAGCAGCATAACCCAAATGATGGACAAGGACTCATTTTATCGCCAAACCTGAAATCATGAGCAAATAACTCACTAAAATATCGCTATTAAATTTACGACCTTATCTTGATATCACGTGAAACATATTCGCGGCTGGGCTTCCCTTTCAAGTAAGGCCCTCCTTTGATTTTCTCTTGTTCATTCTTCTCCATAGGCTCTTGAGTACATTGCCAATGCTTTGACAACGTTGTTATTATGGGAATCCTATAAGTAAGAGCCATTCTTCTAAGTTGTCGCCTGCATGAGGACGCCCTTCCTTCAGACGGTATCCCAGATACACCCTAAGTGCGCTAACCTTTTGTCTCGAACCAGACTATAGTATTGAGCACTCTACACCTTTCGTGCAAAATAGCCTATTTCAATCCTAAGTTAGAATGTAACTTTTACAGCCAACAATCACTAGGCTCATACTGTTGTAGCCATCTTGTCTTTTATAAATGGCAACCTATATTTACTTGAGCAACTGGATTTTTGTATAGAAAGTTACCCGTTCATTTGTCTCTTATTCGCATCTTTCGCAATTCTGCTCTTTATCACATGGGATGCTTGGTAAAGAATGTATCTAAATCCTCTATTGCTAGAGGTGCTCCTTTGTCTTCACTTTCACACCTACAACATCAGCAGCTCAGATTCGGCCCTTTTATCAAATACACTTGTTGCCCTCCAAAATTGCATATGCTCAGAATAACCTGAAATTGTAGCCATATTCCTCTGGGGAATTTCATCGAACATCTTTGATGTTCTACCATTACCACTTACTCTCTTGAATACCTTATGCTTAAACAACAGCCCAAACAGCATATTTAAGTTCCCCACAATTGACACAACTGATATAATTGCATTCTATAAGAATGAATCGTTCGCAGTCATTTGAATTCTAAAAAAATTTCAAGTTTTATGAAATTATAAAAGAGAGTCTTCAGCATGAGGGAAATTCCCCAACTAAAATCAAACATTTTAGTTTATGGAAAAGAGGGCAGGGTAGTGTTTATTTTGGGCGGATCCACCTAGGAGGCGGATTATCAAGGCCACTGAGAGAGAGAGATGCCATTTTATGTTATTACAAGGTTGGGAGAGAGGAGCCAGATCAATGACACGAGAGATCGACAAGGATGGGCTTCAGATTTTTTGAGCAAAGGATAAAAGCAATGAGGGTCCGAGAGTTCCACATGCTAATGCTTGGAAAAGTAAAAAAAGAAAATGATTCATGAGGTGTCGCCTGTATGTAACTGTACAAATGGAGTGGAGCTCGGACACGTATAAATTAAGATGGCCTACACATGTTAAGTGGCTTAAGACCATGACAATTATCTAGCTGAGGAGGGTCGACAAACGTGAAATGGGGTGTCAGTAGTTGAGAATAAGATGAAGGGTCATGGTCTTTAGTTTGGTATTGAAATCATGTGCAAGCATAATACTCTCTTTTCCGGCCAGTAACTTTAGCAAAACGTTGAATTCACTATGAGCTGATTATAAAAAGTATAACTACGATCTAGAACGTGGACTTTGAATTTGATAAGGTGGGTTGCAATTTGCAATTGGATTGTGGATTCAACTTGTTGGAAAACACTACTTTAACTTCATCCGAGACATGGCCTCCAATTGTCTTTACATTGGACATGTATGTGTGGGCTTCTAATTGCGAATTTGGAAGGAGATGAATTATTTCAATTCACGTGATTGTCCAGGCCACATCTCTAATTTCAAAAGCAGGCCAATGTTGATCGCATGTCCAGCAATTGATTTTTGATCCAATGTCTAGTAGTCGAGCGCTTGAAGGCCATGTTCCGGATTTGAAGAATTCCCCAAACCAATTGAAAAGAAGTAGCCAATCGGGAAAGTTCAAGCCATTATTTATTGAATGCAATAAATAATGGGCCAAGAGCTGGACTCTTTTATTACTTGTTCCCATTTTCTTTTGTTGTATTAGAGCAAGTTGCTAATATACTTCTTCGTGTCTCCGGCATTGTTGCTTTCATGACATGAATCTTTAGAATTCTGTGTATTTTCCTAACTAATGGAATTCTTCAATAAGGTACTATTTTTATGAAACTAACTTATCTTAATTTACCATGTGCTGCAGGTAGTAGAACCATCTAGATACTTCATTTCTCTTCTCCTCCCCTTAGTGGTAGAAAGCATATTTAGTGTTGCTATCACTTTAAAAGCCAAGTAAAGGATGGGTAGAGACTTCGAGAAGAGTAAGTCATGTAGCGAAAAGACCAAGAAGAAGAAGGAGAGTGATGAGCTTTCATTTTTAGGTGATCAAGTGCCTAATATTTCTCTTCCTCAAGACAAGTGGATAGATATGACCATTTCAAGAGATAATTTCTAGATTGAAATGAGGAAACGAAATACATGTACTCAGCTACGTATAGATGATCCATTACACTTTATTAAGCAGGAACCAAAGCTAAGTGAAAGGAAGCTCTTGGAGGGAAGCTTTATATTTTGATTAAGGAATAAAAAAAAAGAACTTGTGTTATATGAGAATCAATTTCTATACCCCCGGTAGCCTATAAAAGGATGGGTGCAATGGGTAAACTACATCCTAAATGATTTAAGGTATGCAAGCAAATTGTTTAAAGCTAATGTCTTTCTTCCAATATTTATTTCCTCAAAGTTGATTGGCAAGACAAATGATGTGAGCTTATGGAGGGCCTTCGTTGCTCGTTGAAGTATTCATTCCCATACTTTCATAACCTCATGGGGCAAGATCACCCTAAACCTAGAAGACATAGTTATATTGTTGTAACTTTGTGACTTAGGATTGACTGATATTGTCAAAGCTTCTATATCTAAAGACGATCAAGAAACATTAGTAGCTTTAGAGGATGACTTAAAAAGTGGCCATTAATATTAAGAAGGAGGCTACATACTCTTAATGGCTTAAGCACTTTTTTCAGGGAAAATGGGACAGGGAAGGAAGGTCCTCGCTTTTAGTGCAAGTAAGCACCCACATATTTCGCGACCTTATCATTGTTCATGCCCAAATTGTTGTTCATACTCAACTCATGTATTCTCTTATTTCCTTGTAGGTATGAGCTTAAGGCATTTTTAGCTCGCTGGATTTCTCTATACATATTTCCTGGCGGTCCAGAAGATGGAGTTAGCTCGCAGTTCTTCTATCTAGCTATTCGTATCACTCGTAGAGAGCGATTTGCTTTGGATCTTTTCTATTTAGGTTCTTTATACCGATGTTTGGATTTTTATTATGAAGCCCTGCTGCTCTCAAAAGGACGTCATGTAGTAGTATCTTATGTGGGCTTGGTATTCTTGGAATTGTTCCTTTGTGAGCACTATAGAAGATATTTTAATAGACCTGTGAAGAAATTGAATCCTCCAGAGCCTTGGGCTTAGGCGTAGGTTAATAGGAAGCCAGACTCAAAGTTGTTCGAGATCATCGATAATTTTGTCCTTTTACTAAAAGAATAAGTGGGTTCTAATGGTTTGAAGGGTTCTACCCTTCAAGATCACAAAGATTCGTGACTGTAGTGGATGCTTGTGATAAAATTATTGCTACTGATGTTGGATTCTACTATGGTGTACGCTTGGGGGCATCCCCTCATTGTATGATTGGGAAGGGCCATCTGGCTATTTTTTGGAGAAGAAAGTCATGTTTTATCCCCCTCATCGAGTTAGGCTCTAATTGGGGTATGATTAGGGTGTTCCTCATCAAATAAAGATTAGTGAAGACTTCAACAAATGTTGTAAAAACTTACATCCTAGTTGCTTCAAGAATATCCAATCATAGGTGAGACAGTTGTATTTCCATTCTAGAGTCACTTCTATTAGGTGGCCAACATATTAGGGCGATGGCTTAGAGCATTTTAAGAAGTATGTGTTTGCAACCATAAAGAATGACATTCCTAAAATAGTCCCTTACAAGTATAATTTTTATTTGTGTCTTCTGAAGGATGAAGAAAAGTCTTTTAAGAGCGGATAAGGGAAAAAGAAAGGTAGTGACCTTCTCTTACTTATCATAAGGCAAGTAAAACACACTCGCACCTTTGAGGTATAACATTTTTTCCTTAAGGACCTCTCCTTTATTTCATTTTTTTTAAATTATAACTTTGTACTCTCTATTATTATTATTATTATTATTATTTTGTGTGCATGTATCCTTTACACATTCTCTTTTTTTGTGTTCTTTTATGCAAGTAGTAGAAGATTGCGATAATGTGTCGATTAAGTAAACACCGGGTAAACTGGGCTATGATTGAAGGACTTCTGATGTATTGAATGATGTTGACTCATCAAAATTTGCTCTTGCCATGATTCACCTATCACGAACTGAGGACGGTCTAATCGTGGCAGACACTGTATATTACACGAAGAACCCTTGATTGGTTATCCTTCCAATCATGAACTTTTCACACAATATACAAGGCTCTATAACTACTAACTTCCCAAGAACATACAGATCCTCATGATATCATCATATAAACATATTTATATAAAATTTAAATTACAAAGTTTACAGTAAGCAGTAATTTAGTACATCTAAGTCTATATTACTAATAAAACAAAAGTACATAAGTAAGCATCTACATAATTAGTTCTCTCTACACATTGAATGGCCCACTTTTGCCCAAGTCTCCAAGCTAACCTCTGGTATCCTTCGATTAGCTTCAATAAATAAGCCATTTTGTAGCAAAAGTCTAAAGAGGTGTAAGCCTAAGCTTAA
The DNA here is from genome assembly GCA_024138015.1 of Lumnitzera littorea. Taxonomy (NCBI): domain Eukaryota; kingdom Viridiplantae; phylum Streptophyta; class Magnoliopsida; order Myrtales; family Combretaceae; genus Lumnitzera; species Lumnitzera littorea. The sequence goes on along the minus strand of JAMXBB010000006.1, from coordinate 78,443,889 downwards.
TGAGCAAAACCTTTAGCCACACCACAAGTAAGTTATCAGTACATTATATTCACACATATGAATGAATGATCAAATAGAATGTCAAACAATATGTATAGTTAACTAGTCAATATACGCAACTCAGATTTAATACCCTTTGAATTCAGAGTTGGAGTATACATAGTACAAGTCAGATCTGGGTATTATACTAGAACTTACTTTACTACGAAACTCTATGTTCCATATTTAAATCAAACAAGTCCTTTATTTTCATAAAAACTAAATTCTAGTATAATTGTGAGTAAGCCCTCGCAGTCTACACTCATCCCTAAACGGAGGCCTTTAGACTCAACCTTTAGCTACGCGGTTGGCACCGTAGGCTAGGGTAAAGTCATTTTGTACAAGTGCATCGTACAGAACCAATAAATTTATAATAATAACCTCCGAATGGCTTCTCTCTTTACCTCCGTATGATGTTATAGCCGAAATTATGTTTATGTAATGCATGTACCGGTTTCTTCTTATGAGCCTAGTATAGTTAAGTTCAATTATGATGTGACCATCTAATAGCACACACAATCATTATCTATACTACCTGCAACAAACAAATTATTATTCATACTTAAGGTAAATTTACAATTCAGTATATAATAACATATACAAGCATTTCTCGACCCTACACAACAATCAATTTAACAATATCATTTAAGTCTACTATCTACAATCACATACAAGCATGGAATCATAAGATAAATACTCACTTGGTCATGATAACTTGCTCTATTGTAGTAATCAATTGGAAGATCTTCACCCACATCGGGATCACCTGATCATTACGATATAACAAGGATAGTAAGCAATCAATTCAACTAATGGTTCCGGATATTTATTTATCTAATTTTACTTAGATTACTATCAATTTTTATTCGATTAGACTTTATTGCTAATTGTATGTAACTTTTTTATTCTATTTCCGATATTTACGAACTTACAATCGTTTTTTATCGTTTTCGAACGCACATTCACACGATGATGTCTGTTTTGGACGTTAAAATCCGTGTTTTACGATATGAGCTCAATTTATTGAAATGTTATCTATTAAAGCTTAAATATTCTTATTGGTTAGTTTTTTGTTCTATTTTAGTAGTTAATGATTTCATTAGCCATTAATTCTTACACTTAGATGATCTTATGGTTTATTATTTTAGAGGAGGCTTATGTCACCGCTTTTGTCATCAATTGCTTATGTCATCAATTGCTTATGTCATGGCTTATGTCATCATTTGCTTATGTCATGACTTATGTCATCATTTGCTTATGTCATGACTTATGTTATCATTTGCTTATATCATCCATTACATATGTATACTTATCCTTATGTATTCATATACTTTACACATGTTATGTATATACTTATACTTCTAATATACTAATATGTATACTTGTGTACTTATACATGTACTAGTACATATACTCATATATACATATGGTTATATATGTATTTTCATATGCCTAATGTTCCCTCTTAAGAAAGTTTCACAAATTTCATATTTTTATACTTCAAGAGCTTATTTAGCAAGGTATATGTATGTATAGTTAGTATATATTTCTTTTTAGGTTATGTACAAAAACGATACTTATGAATAAGGGTCTTAATACATGTGTTCATCAAGTGTATTCCTATGTTCACATGCTTAATGTAGACTTTGTAAATTTAACCTTCTAAACATAGTATCGGATTCGAGTGTCGTAGACATTTCCCTAAGTCAATAAAACTATATAAAATGAAAACCAACTAAAATTTTGAACTTGGAACTTAAAACGAACTTGAAAGACCCAATGATATAATTTGGAAACCCTTATCATGCAAGAAAACCCCAATCCCTACATACGTGTACTTTTAAAAAAAAAATGTAAACCTAAACTTAATAGAAACCGTAAATGTCAAATAAAAAATTTTTTTTTTTAAAACTCTATAAAATTATCTTAACGCTTGAAAAGCCATAAATTAATGAAATTATCAATAATTTTGGGAAATCATATAAAATTGATAACAAACAAATCAAGGATTATTTCAAGTAATAATAAACAATAAGACTAAGCTAGTTAAAGGAATAAATTAATAAATTTACAAAAAATTATTTTAATTGCATATATAAGTAGCCCCACAATATGTATATATATAAATATATTATTAAGCAATCTCCTTTTATATATATATATATATATATATGTTGCATAATAAAGCAGTGTTCCTAAATAATTAAGCCAATTGATCCTTAAGCTCCTAAGTGTAAGAAAATTATTCCCGAGTTGGTGAAAAACCCTAAAACATACATAAACTCACTCGAACCCTAAAACCTAGGATGATCAAGGACTTACGAGCCTGAATAAATAATTAAAAATATAATTTCAATAAGTTTTATTTAACTCTAGAAAACTCAAAAATTTCTTAAGAGGTAAATCACAACCTACAAATTAATTTGAGAACCAAACTCCAAAAGAATTTCATATCAGACAATCTCCTTATCTTTATACATAAGATTTGTGCACATGAATAAGTAAACTTACCAATTATCCTAAATAACTTATCAATTGATAAATATAAACCCTACTTTTAGTGGGCTCATGATTCAATTAAAAGTACTGTCCGAACGTTCTCAAAGATCAACTAAACTAAACACTTATGTTTACATTTAGAAACAAATTAAAATTTTCCAATTCAAAAAAACCAATTATTGAGAAAACCTGAGCTTGAAGAACTACGAGCTCTAAACTCACCTAAGACCCTAAACCCTAAAACAATTAGGGAATTTTGACCATAAGTGACTAATCAATAATTTAATTTGAATAATTTCATTCAACTTTAGAAAATTTCACAATTTTATAAAAATCAAATCATAAATTACAAAACAATACGAGATGAAAACCCTAAAACAATTTCATATAAGGCCATGCCCTTGTCTTCATGTATAAGCTTTACACATAAATAAGTAGATCAACCAATCAACTTAGATAACTTATCAATTGAGAGTTGGAATCATTTATCAATTGATAACTTGTCAAAATCTAGTGATAAGACAATTTCCTTATCACCCCTTCACTTATACTACATATGGACAATTTTTCACAAGATTTTATAAGCTTAACTTTAATAAATGAGACAAGACCATTCCATGGACAAAAAGGACTTGAAATGGAAGATCTAAACAAGGAAGAAAGGGGGGCCATACTCTTGTCTTTCAACCATCAATCACTTTCTTTTACACACCACTATTCACCCCTTAATGCTTACATTATCAATAGTTGCAATTGTTGACTTTTGTGTAAGCTACAAGACAATCAAATAAAGCTTCTTGCACACACTTCTTTTCTTATTTAAAATCTGCCACTCTCTCCCTCTTTCACTCCCATTTTCACTTCCTTTTCTCTCACTTTAAAAACAAATCAAAAGAAAAAATCTAACTTTACAAATTCCCAACATTTCCACCACCATTTTTGCTTCCATACTCACGGCAATTTCTCCTCTTATTCTTGTGTCATTTTCTTTCACCATCTAAGACCTTTTAGAACCATTAGAACATTCCACAAACCCCATTCCAAAAGACCAAACGATTCGGGTTCTAAAAGGTGGCAAAAAGGAGGAAGCAAAGTTAAGAGCTTAAGTGAAACCTTTGTGCACAACCACCATATTTTTCTTTAAGGACGAGTAAGTGTTTCTTGTGATTTGTGGGTTAGTGTTTATGATTAGGAGACTTTGATTTCTTGAAGATATAAGTAAGGTTTAAGTTGTTATAACACCAAAAATCGTTTTAAGAAACAAACCATGAAGCCCTTACATGAAGTTGAAACATGAGCATATAAAGTTGGTGTTGTGTAAAGACATTTGTTTAGTGCTTTGAATGGAAGATTTTAAGCTGAGAAAATATTGAAATAAGAACTTTAATGGAGGATGAGCATGCTGGACGTGAGGGTTCCATAGTCATTTGGATGTTGATTTTGTTTCCATTAAGTTAAACATGCTCAAATCTAGACTTAACTTACGGAAAAATCTATCACATGAGGTTTTATGAAGAAACCAAATTTGTATGACATGAGCTATGATATGGGAGTTGTATTAAATATAAGATCTTCTATTTCTTTGTGTGGAACATAAGTTAAAGAATTATCTTGTGAAAGAAAAGTTAAGTTAAGATTTGGACACAAGTAGTTAAGTGCATAATCTATCACCTAAACTTAAGGAAACGATGAAACAAGTTGAAAAACCAAGTGAGGACCCCTTGGAACCATCGTGAACAGATCTGGAACGTGGGAAAAAGAAGCTCAAAAATATGATAAAAGTGAATGAACAAAGTGAAAAGGTCAACCAAAGCAAGTATGGTAAGCATACAAAGCCTAAAACTCTCAAAACGAGCCTAAAACTCTCAAAACAGGCCTAGAACTCTAAGTTAGGCCTTCAATGAAATTCTGACCAGCACCTTAAAGTATCAAGAGAGGTTGTTTTGAAGCCTATAAGAAATCCACCTAAGGCCCCATAAGCCCACTAAAGTCACTAACTTTAGTTTGAACAAAAAACAAGCCAATTTGACAACTTAAGCCCACTAAAGGGCCCAAAAAGTGGTTGTTAGCCTTAGGAATATAAATCAAAGTCATAAATCTGATCTCAAGGAGTATTTTAAGCTTAGAACAAAATCTTAAGACTAAGCCCAAAGGATTCCTCAAGTTATTAAAAGGCTCATTTACCAAACAAGGCCTAAAAGCACTCCAACACATGAGCAATGCTACTGTTTTGACCCATGGACAGAATTGTATACCTCATCTAACCTTACCACGTTAAAGTACACTCGAAAACGATGAAGATTGACTATAAGATCATAAAAATCGGATTTAAAACGAAAAAGTTATATGCGATTGAACTTTAGGTAAAAACTGGGAAAAATTACGAAAAATAGTCAAGAATATAACTTAAAGAAAATTTATTTAGTTTCTTAAGTTTGTTTCAATTCCTTATAAAAATTATTATAATGACCAAGGGACACTGTTTACAGAGACGACTTGCCTCCGGATTACTTTGATTGACCCACATGGCAGAGTGAGTAAATTCTCGATGACTCTTTACTTGATTGTGCTTGTAGAATAAATATACCTAAACTTATATATATAAATTTGGATGCTTGTGGGATATGGGAGATGCATGTGTATGAATTTGTGGATGAATGTGATGACTTGTTAATTATATATAATAATGGGAATTGTTTGCATTATATATACATGTGAATTGTATGGAATGAAATTGTTTGATCACCTTGAAAATTGAGTTAATCACTTATATAATTAAGAAATCGAAATGAATCACGCATTCCCCATATTGCATACGGATAACACCGACTACTGCTTCACGCAAAAGATGGGAAGGGATTCACAGGAATACGAGTTTCCTGTAGGATTGGGCACTAGCTATGCCATCATATATATTGAGTCTCTGTCTTAAGCTGATGGGCTTACTAGGCACCGGGAGATACCAATCATCGGCAAGGGGCCGAGTCTTGTGGCTTCTGCTTAGGGCATGTGTTTGTGGACTGCGGGGGCCACCACACCATTAGACTTAGGATTTTAAAAGATATGATTTGATTTTGGTAAAGGAAATACATACATATATATAGAGAGTTTTGTTTTGGCATGAGCATGATAGTGCAAATGAAATAAAACCCAAGGTTTAGAACCTGGATTTTGGTTGGGGTCGATTAATTATCTCCAAACCCCGACTTTAGGAGGCGTAATTCTGAGTCGTATGCAATTCCTAGGTCACTGCATGCGTTGTTTAGCATACTAATTGTTCATGTATTTATATGATTGTGCATTTAATAAATTTCTGTCATGTGGTATTGATGAGGGTAATTATCTCACTAAGCGTAAGCTTATACCCCAACAGTTCTTTTCCTTGCAGGTTGATCGATAGTTGGGAATGGGATAGGAATCGAGTGCAGAGTGCTACCATTGAATCAGTATGATGAAAAGCTTGTGTAGTTAATTCGGAATGCTCTGAAAAACGACTAATGTCTCAATTAAGTTTAGTATCTTTAGTAAGTTTAGAATTTTCTAAAATTGTCTATCTTATTTCATTATTTTGGTAGGGGATACCGATTCTCTGTGGTTCTGAGGAATTGTGGAAAAATTGGATATCCATAATTATATATATTATATAATGAGTCAATGAACTAAAATTGAAGACCCTAGCGAATAACTATTTAAAGTCTTGCAATCTCTGACTTGCAAGGCGATTTTCTTATCATGGGTGCACACGTGATATGGAAATTCTAGGCAAATCTACTAGGCCCCTCTTAGGGTCGCTACAACGAAAAAGTTCCAAAATACATAAAGGAAGTCTTGTAACTTACAAATATGAGAAAATAGTTACTATTAACCGCATTGAGTATGATAAACCCTAGACATATTATACTTGGGTTATATTGGGGGAAACTAAATAAACTACAATAGACTTTTAGTTAACTAAGGAGTCTGACTTTACAGAATACTTATAAGTGTTATTATATTTTAGGTGTTTAATATCAAGTTCTGGAAACCTCAAAGGTTTGGAGAATGAGCAATAATCCAGGTGAGGGAGTTCTAATGACTTGCTACTTGCTTGTGCATGTTACTTGTATGATGTTTTGCTACTTGCTGTTGCTTGTATGTTTGAATGACTGTTCTACTCATATGCCATCATCTGTGTGATCATTTTTTTTAAAATTGATAAATATAAATATCTGACCCAAATAACTGGTTCTATTCGTTGCATGTCTATGACCTAGTAAATATATGGATGGAGAGTACTAGCTTTGCAAAATGTTGAAAAGGGTATTTTTGGAAAAAGTTTTCCTAATCTTAAACGTATTTTGTACGATTTTGATAAGGGCCGTAGTGCCAGAAATGATATTTTATCATTAAGGCAAAGTTAGTATGGGTTCTCCACTTGATAGCGAGAGGACTTGCTTTATTGTGCCTGTAAAGCCTTAATTAATTTTGGCTTGCGAGATGGACTCGCAAGTTATGCTCGAGGGGCCTTGGAGGGTGGATAGTCGTAGAATGGAATCCCCCTATTTGAATTGAAATCTTTTCTCGGCTAGGGTAATAGTTGAGTGCAGCCTAGGGGGTGAGGCCCTTAGGTAGCCTCATGCGGGTAAGCTGAGGTGCCCTGTGCGGGTAAGTACAGGGGATAATTGAAGTGTAGACGATGTAATTGTACACCTTCCATAGTTCTGGACTCTTATGGATGTGTTGCTTGCATTCATCACGCTTGCATTCATCTTGTATGTAGATAGTTTACTTACATGTGTGATAACTTGCTTGAACGGTGGTGGTGAGGAACAAACTCACTGAGCTGTTATATGCTCACTTCTTCATAGTTTCTTTTGCAGGTTTACTTACATTGGGATTGGGATAAGTCTTGAGTGCCAAGTTTGAGATGAAGATATGCATCTTAGTATTAGCAATAGCTGAGTACTCTTTAGATGATACATAAGCAACCTTTGTTGATAATTTAATTTTTTTTTTTGTATTTCTTTTGTAATATTGGTATATCTTATCTTATTATTTGGTAGGGGATATCGATTCTCTGCGGTTCTGAGGAACTGTGAGATATCGGATACCCATAGTTATTTATATTTGTATTTTATAGTAAATTATTTACTTAAAAATCAGTAACCTTAGTGATTAATCATTTAGAGTCTTGTAATCTTTGACTTGCAAGGCGATTTTCATATCATGGGTACATACATGTTATGAAAATTTTAGGTAATTCTATTAGGCCCCCGTTAGGGTCATGACACGTGCTTTTAAGTTTAAGCTCAATAAGATGGAGATTATTGCAGCAGAGGCTTAAAAGGTGTTGGGTTGTTGAGACATTGAGGAAAGATGTGAGGTACTCAAAGTTGAACTTACAAAGGCAAAACTTGAGAGAGAGGAGCATCTTAGAGGCACAAATCTTGATTCTACTATAGCATCTAATGTTGAGTCTTGATAGTGTTTCTCTTACTTTCTTTGCATTTTTTTTTACACAGGGCGTATGGCCTTGTTTAACCTCATATGTATTATCTAGCTTCTCACTTATTTGAGATCCCCTAGTTGTCGGCATGTACTTGCCTTTATGTGGGACATCATGTGTTAACATGCATTATCTATTCACTTAGCCAACTCTTAAGAATTCACATTATCATGCACTTAGAAAAATATTGTGTTTCTTTAACAGCACTTTATAAGATAGAAGATGATAATGAAACATTACTCATAGCTTGCTAAATTTTTGAGAAAAACCCTATGTGTTGGAAGTGAATTCTCATTTGTAAACAAGGATTCAAATATATGATCCAATAATATGGAGATATTGATTGCAACCAGGAATTTTAGTTCCATTGGACAATCATGTCATGAGTTAAGGGCGTATTACCCATTGCTTAACTATTTTGACATACTCCAAAAATGCATACTCACATAATGCGAGCCATTGTCTTCTTTGATAGAGCATCATATAGTGCGCCTAGGAGTCAAAGCTTCAACCGGTCAGCAACTTATAGGATAAATGTATATAATGCACTTGGGAGATAGATCTCTTACTAAGTAACAGCATTATAAATATCAATACTTTGTTTTCTAGTTTCTTCTGAGATATAGTGCATAAAAGGGATAATAGAAGAAATAAATATGCAAAAGAGGCTCGTGACTCGAGTTGTAAGTTTCATTCTTTTAACTTTATTAAAGTTTCCCTTTTACAAATAGAACTTTTGATATATGGAAAGTTGATAGGAGCAGTAATAGCATCCGTCCTGGGATTCCTAAGTTTGCAATATCCACTTTCGTGCACTTCCTTAGCTATGAAAGGTCCTTCCCACTTAGGTGTAAACTTAGGCGTTGAAGTACCTTAGTGCACATGCTTAGCTAGAAGAAGTACGACGTCACCCTGCTGGAATGATCTCTCTCACTAGACGATTATACACCACTTTAAGTCTATGCTAATAGTTGATAAGATTGTGTCTAGTGATATCACATCTTTCATCTAACACTTCCAAATCCATCATTTGTAACGTGTTAGCTTTAAGTTCTACTTTTATGACCAACTTAGCAGATGGGATCAATACTTCTATAAGAACTACTACCTCAGTCCTATATACCAAAGTGAAAGGAGTTGCTTGTGTCAGCCTTTGTTTAGATGTCTTATAGGCCTAGAGCATTAACGGTAGCTTATCATGCCATTTCTTATGATTATCATAAACCATACGACTAAGTATCTTCAATAAGCTCTTGTTGGTGGCCTTAGCTTGTCCATTCCCTTTCGGGTAGTAAAGCATGGACTCATGATCAATATCATAGGAAGCCAGTAGTTGATGAACATATGAATTGATGAGAAGAGTACCATTGTCCGATAAGATACACTTAAGGACTCCGAACCTACATATGATATTCTCCTTCATGAAACCTACAATTGCTAGTCCCGTAGCCTTCTTTAAAGGAGTCACCTTTACCTACTTTGTAAAGCATTCAGTTCCTACCAATATCCAAATGCATCCCCTTGATGATGGATGTATAGGTCCAATAAAATCAAATGCCCACATGTGAAAAGGCCAAGGAGTTGTAATATTATGTAGTATAATTGTAGGAGCATGAATGGCATCGCCATGCTATTGATAGACAACACACTTCTTGGTGAAGTTAGAAGCATCCACTTCCATTGTTGGCCAATAGTATCTTCTATTAAGCAGGTAATAATATAGCTTCCTTCCTCCTTGGTGTTCCTTGCATTCTCCAATATGTACCTTAGTCAAAATTGTTTATGTTTCAAGAGGAGCAATGTACTTTAGAGGCTTTCCCATAAATGATACTTTGTAAAGATCATCTTCATGCATAAGATATTTCCTGGCCTTTTGCTTTACGAGTTTGGCATCTGTATTATTTGTTAGTAGCATATTGTTTCTTAAGTAATTAATGTATGGGCACCTCTAGTCTCCAGCACTATATACGAAATTGCACTTACTCTGGTGAGGGAGCTCAAAACATTTAGGACAATGTAATTGCACTTAAAGCACATCTTTAGCCATTGATGGCTAATAATAGCTTCTACGTTGAATATGCTGATACAATGGTGGTCCTTCCTCCCTACACCAAATGTGGTGATACTTGTTTGACTTAAGATGAGCTTCCTTAGAACCAACACATTGAGATAAAACACCTTTTGGACCCTTATAATATAATGTCCCATTAATTTTGATAAAATTCTTTAAGGTCGAAATAGAAGCTGCACTAGGGTACGCTAATTGTTCCATAAGTGGGATGTGCCAATTGTCCTGCAGGTCCTCATCCTCATCTACAAAATTCAAAGCAGTACACGGCATGGATATTTTGACTACTCGAACATTCGCTTTATCACTTGTATCTTAAATTGGAATTTTGGATGCTAATGTGGCCAATGCATCGGCATATCTATTCGTTGATCGAGTCGTAAGCTCGTATCGTACAGAGTTAAATTTTCTAACCATAGCCTGTACTGTAGCCTTATAAGGTGCAAGTGTAGGTTCCTTTAACCCAAATTCACTTGTGGCCTATTTAATGATTAAATTTGAATCACCTCGAATACATAAATGACATGCTCCAAGTTCTTGTATAGATAATAAACCAAGTATAATGCCTTGTATTCAGCTTCATTATTGGTGCATTGAAAATCAAGTTTAAATGTTAATGGTATCTCTTAACTCTTAGGTGAGGTTAACATGATTCTTGCTCCTTAACCTTGATTTCCTGTAGGACCATCAAATTGAAGCATTCATTCACCATCCGCTTTGACCATAAAAGAATCTTCATGAAACTCAGCTGATATTATATCTATAATTGAGCCTTCTTGGGCATTCAAGAAGTGTGCTAACAAATCGGGTAAGGCTTGTGACTTGATGGTTTTAAGGGATTGCACCGAAATGTCAAATTCTCTAAGAAGGAGTAGCCACTTAGCAACTCGTACTAATAAAGTTGGTTGTGATAATAAATACTTGATTAGATTCGAATAAGTTACCAATTTGATCCTTTGTGCAAGGAAGTCGTGCTGTAATTTCTGCATAGCAAATATCGACACAAAACAATGCTTCTTGCAAGCTGGGTAATTGACCTCGCTCGCTGGGTAATTGACCTTGCTCATTTGAAGGGTTTGGGTACATAGGTCGCTCTTGACCATTTACCTCTTGCGTAAGTAAAGCTCTAATGGACTTGTTGGTAGAAGTAAGATACAAGATCAATGGCAATTCTTTGATGGGCATGGTCATCATTTGAAGGGAGGTTAGGATTGTCTTGATCTTTTGAATTGCCTCCTCATGGACATGTTCCCATTCAAATGAATTTCCTTTTTTAAAAAAAGTTAGTGCAATGGGTATGAGATCTCAGCAAGTGTAGGTATAAACCTTTTAATATAAGAGACCTTTCCCATAAAAATTTTTAGTTCCTTTAGAGTGACAAGGGATGACATTGATTTTATAGCTTGTACTTTTGCAAGATCAACATCAATTCCTTTTCAATGAACGACAAACCTTAAGAACTTCCCTAAAGACACTCTAAAGACACATTTGAGAGGGTTCATGCGAAGCTTATACAACCGACATCATTCAAAAACCCTTTGCAAATGAACCAGGTAATCAGGTGCCCTTCTAGACTTAATGACTATTTTATCAACATAATCCTTCATAAAATCATGCATCATGTCATGAAACAAAGTGATCATTGCTCTTTGATATGTGGTACCTGCATTCTTTAGTCCGAATGGCATGATAGTGTAATAAAAGTTACCACTTAGTGTACGAAAAGCTGTACACTCTACATCCCCAACCACTATCTTGATCTGATTGTACTTACTGAAGCCATCTATAAATGAGAACAACTCATGACTTATGGTTGCATCTATTAAGGTATCAATATTTAGCAAGGGAAAATCATCCTCAGGATAAGCCTTATTCAAATCCCAGAAATCTACACATGCTCTTATTTGTCAGTTCTTCTCTCTTACAGTAACAATATTAGTGAGCCCAGTAGGATGTTTAATTGGCCTTATGAACTGGCTCATAACAATTTCTTTACCTCTTGCTTAATTTGCATTTCAATCTTAGGATGAAAAACTCTTTGTCCTTGCTTTATGGGTGTAAATCTTAGAGCAATATTTAGTCTGTATACTATAAGGCTAGGATTCAATCCCGGCATTTCTTCATAGGTCCATGCGAACACGTCTCTATATTCTTTCAGCAACTTAATAATATGAACCTTTATTTCTTGTAGAAGGCTCTTGCTTACGAAGACTGGTTGTCGTAACTTCCTTAGTTGCACTGGATGTAATTCTTCTATCTCCTTAGCTTGAGGCTTCATTTGGTCTTGTAACTATTGTGGGGCAAGCTGGACTTCTTGCACTGGTATGGGATCTGAAGAGGAAAGATATACCTCCTTAGACCCCTTATATTATCCTAAGTGATACACCTTTGTTTCGTCTTCTCGGATGAAGCTTTCAATTCTCTTAGCTTGCTTGTTCTTCTTCCTTCCCTTACAATATCTATGCATCCTTCTTTTCCTTTGCTAGCTCTCTTGAACTTCTTCCCATGTAGGTAATGGAGCGCCAAATGGCTTGGCTATCGCGGTTTCACCTTCCTTAACAAATTCATCAAAGTAAGCCAACTCAGTAAAGTATGATTCATGTTGCTCAAAAGGATTCTTGGTAGTTGGAAATAACACATCCTTTCCTTTCCAATGACCCTTGATACACTAGTGCAATGTCGATGGGATCAAGTTGTGATTGTGTAGCCATTTCCTATTGATGAGTAGATGGTATTGAATCGGCACATTGATTACATTAAAGGTAATAGTACCATGATAGGCCCAACCTTGAGATCAACATTAACATGCCCGAGAGAATTCGTAGGGGCATGGCTAAATCCATTTATTGAGATAGGCTACTTTACTAGCTGTCAGGTGTCAATTCTAGCAGCCTTAAAAGTACTCATTGGCATGATATTTAGCGTAGAACCTTATTAATGCATGTTCTCTTAACCGGGCACCCGTTAAACACACCTTCCGCATATAAGGGACGATTGTGATTGAAATTCTTCACACACATGTTTGCATCAGTAAATAAAATTGCATTTTCATGTGCCATGATCATCCTCTTTATAGGCTGTACTACACTACACTTCGCATATTAACTCTTAGAGATCTGTGTGAGTGCAGTTGCTGTCGCAAGCCAAGCTTTCTCGTTGAACCCCAAAAGATCAAAGAAATTCCTAAACTTAGCTGCCTTTAACAATGTTGCAATGACAAGTAGGCATTCATCATCTTAAGCTTCAATCGACTTTCCTTTATTACTTCAATTGTGATGGGATCATGGCTAATGGTATTGACAACACCCCTTCGGTTGTTGTGGGCAAGAAGTGGATCATTTCTAACATCATTATTATCAATGATTAACTAACCATGTGCAACTCAATCATTGAATATCTTTTTCAAAGTGAAACAATCTTTAGTTGTGTGACTAGTACTTCGATGAAATCTACAATACTTGGAATAGTTCTTTTCTTCATTTGTGGGGAGGTGCTTGACCCTTGGGAGCTTGATATTTCCATCATAGAGCTACTAGTCAAGCATTTGATGCACTTTGGCCATGGGACAAGGATATGTCAAAGATGGCCTAGAGTTAGTAGACTTATCCTTTCTTTGTTTTTTGCACCCCCTGGTGACTCGCTTTGAGTTACATTTACAGATGAAGCGCGCTTGTTGAATCTTCCAATTTCACTTCTTTGTTGTGCCATTAAGTTATTGGTCCTTTATGCGTTTTCAACTAGTGCAGCAAAGGAAGTCAACGAAAGATTCTTAAGGTAAACCATGTACTTAGGAAACATTCCTTGGATTAAGATCTTAACTAACTCCCTTTCAACACAAATGTCCAGTATATCTAGTGAACACTCCCTGAAGTGTTCGATATAATCCATGAGATCTTTGTTGGATTTTTTACGGATCCTTCCAATGTTAGTAAGAATGACTCTTTCTTGGGTAGAGAAAAACTTCTCTAAGAACATCTTACACATACTACCCTACAAATCTACTAACCCTAGAGGGAGATTAACATATCAAGTATATGCTTTTTCAATGAGTGACTTAGAAAATTCTTTCGATTTCAGATCGTCATCTATACCATATACTTCTAGCATCTTAATGAATTTCAACAAATGTTCCTTGGTACTTCCTTTCTTGTCATTAAATAACATGAACTTCGGACTAACATAATCCTTGGGGTACAGCTTTGCGGCAATGCGTTGGTGATATGGAAGCTTTAGCTTTGGTATCTTAATTGTAGATTTTGCTTGTATCTCCTTTAAATACATGTCCAAATCTTCTTTGGTCACAAATGGACCTCTCTAAGTGGATGCTTTTACCTTCATTGACATTGTAAGAGCAAGGTATATGGGCGTGAGATTCACAAGTGTAGATCTTGTAGACATGGGATTCATTAGTGTTGGTTGCACAGAGTCAACAATCGTGACCCGTAGTATAGAACATAAGGATGACGAGCCTCTAATATGAACTTCTTGGTTCTTTACTTTAGGTAATGAATCTTGTGTAGCTATAGGTTCTCTAGTAGGAAGCCATTCCTCAACCCTAGGAGTGACATGATCATTGACAACAAGAGGGTTGGGTGCAGTGTGTTGTTGCACTACGTTAGAAGGATTTGAGGAAGTTGCTCGTCGTGGTGTAGTAGCAAAGGCAGCCAAAGTAGGTACGCATTGGGCGAACATTATCATGAGTTCACCTAGGGTTTGATTAGTCTCCTATAGCTCACATGTCAATTGCGCATTATCAAGGACACCTTCCTATGTACCATCCCCTCGATTAGTGTTTCTAGATGGAGGTAGATTTTGGTCATGGGTTATAATAGTATGATCTTACTCTTAATTAATTCCACCAATAGGATCGAGTTGTCTTCACCTTGGAGGTACCATGATGTGAGTACCAAGTCTTCCCTCTCTAGTAGAGTTACTAGAAAATGTGGGTGTAAGGGTTCGAATGTGAAGGTCACGTGTGTGTCGTGTGTTAATCACACTACGTGTGACTAAAGAAATGACTTGAGTGACTTATTCCAGGTGACCAAGAGAGAAGTGTAAGAAGGAGGAGTAGGCAATCTCAATAAGTGAGTAAGGAGTAGACTTTCGAATAACTAAAGTTCCTAGCCTAAGGATAATCGAGACTCCCAAACAACCAAAGCTTCTTTCAAAGAATAATGAATGCTCTTATCAGATAACTTGAGTTCCCAATAAGAAGGATAACTTAATTTCACGATTGAGATAGCCAAAGTTTGTAATCTAAGTATTCAAAGGAACTTGTGGAAAAGAATTAGATCATCAAGAGAAGAATTACTTGATCTCGCGATTGAGTCGATGCCAAAATAGGTAGAGCTTTTTTCGAGAATAACCGAGGTTTCTTGTTGAACAAACAAAGCTACTAAAAAAAAGGATTACTTAGTTTCACAATTGAGAATAGCCGGGGCCCGTAGTATGAGGATTCATAAGAACTTTTGGAAAACCATTAGTTCCTAGTAAAATGGATTATTTGATTTCACAATCAAGAATAACTAGACTTCCTAACTAAAGGATAATGAGAACTCCTAAATAGGCAAAGCTTCTTTCAAGAATAATGAAAGTTCTCGTTGAACGAGATACATTCTCAAATAGAAAGAGTACGTTGTATGATTGAGGATAGGTAAGGTTCCTAACCCAAGGGTTATTAAGAACTTGCGTAGTAATCTTAGTTCCAAACAAGATGAACAACTGGATTTCGTGATTAAGGACGAGCAAATATCCTAATTTAAGGATTGTATGGTACATGTGGAATGATGTAAGATCATGAAAATATGTATTAGTTGATTCCACTAACAAGGATACCCAGTGTTCCCAATCTAAGGATAACTAAGACGCCTAAGTAATCAAAGCTAATTTCAAGAACGACTAAGGTTCTTGTAGAACAAACAAAGTTCCTAAAAAGAGGGATTACTTGATTTCATGATTAAGAATAGCTAAGGTTCGTAATTTGAGGAGTCTTACAAACTTGCGAAGTGACCCTAGTTCCTAATGAGGAAATTACTTGATTTCACAATTTAGAACAACTAAAGTTCCTAACCTAAGGATAATCAAGGCTCCAAAATAGCCGAAACTTCTTTGAAGAATAACTAGGGTTCTTATGCAATAACCTAAGTTCCTTAATATAAATATTATTTGGTTTCATGATTGCGGCTAACCGCAGTTCCTAATGTAAAGATTCTTAGAAACTCTTGCAATAACCTTAGCTCCTAGGGTGATCAAATGCTTGATTCCACGATTTCGAATAACTTAAGTTCCTGATCTAAGGATAATTGAGACTTTTAAATAGCTAAAGCTTCTTTTAAGGATAGTGGAGGTTCTTATCAAGTAACCTAAATTCCTTGAACAAAGAATTGCTTGGTTTCATGATCAATGACAACCAAAGTTCCTAATCTAAGGATACTTTGGACATTGCAGAGTAACCTTAGTTCTAAAAATGTTAAATTACTTGATTTCGTAGTAGAAGATGACCAAAGCTCTCGCTCAAATGATAAACGAGGCTTTTTAACAGTTGAAGGATCTTTTAAGAAGGAATAAGGTTCATGTAAAATAAACTAAGTTCTTAAAAACAAGGATTACTTGGTTTCACTATTAAGAATCGCCAAGATTCATAATTTAAGGATTCTTCAGAAGCTTTGGAATTATCCCTGTTCCCCGGATGTTGGATTACTTGATTTAACAATTTGGAATAACCAAAGTTCTTAACCTAAGGATAACTAAGACTCCTAGATAGCAAAAGCTTTTTTCAAAGAATAATGAATGCACTTGTTGGATAAGCTAAGTTCCTAATAAGAAGGATGACTTGGTTTCATGATCGGGATAGCCAAGGTTCGTAATCTAAGGGAACTTGTGGCAAAGAATTGGATCATGAAAAGATGAATTACTTGATTTTGCGACTGAGGATAACCATACTTCCTAATTAGAAGACAATGACAATGCCTAAAGAGGTAGAGCTTCATTCAAGAATAACTGAGGTTTCTTGTTGAACAAACAAAGCTCCTAAAAGAAAATGATTACTTGGTTTCACGATTGAGAATAGCTAAGGCCCGTAGTATGAGGATTCTTAAGAACTTCTAGAATACTAATAGTTTCCAATAAGATGGATTACTTGATTTCATGGTCAAGAATAACCAAACTTTCTAAACTAAGGATAACAAAAACTCCTGAATAGGCAAAGCTTCTTTCAAGAATAACGAAGGTTCTCATCAAATGACCTACGTGCCTAAATAAAAAGAGTAAGTTTCCCAATTGAGGATAGCTAAGGTTCCTAACATATGGTTTCTTAAGAACTTGTGTTGTAATCTTAGTTCCAAACAAGATGGACTACAGGATTTCGCGATTAAGGACAAGCAAAGATCCTAATGGAAGGATTGTATGGTAGTGGAATGATGTAAGATCATGAAAAGATGGATTAGTTGATTTCACTAATGAGGATACCCAGTGTTCTCAATCTGAAGATAATTAAGACTCCTAAGTAGCCGAAGCTAATTTCAAGAACGACTAAGATTCTTATAGAACAAACTAAGTTCCTAAAAAGAAATATTACTTGATTTCACGATTGACAATAGCTAAGGTCTGTAATCTAAGGACTCTTATAAACTTGTGGAATAACCCTAGTTCCTAATGAGGTGGATTACTTGATTTTGGGATTTAAAACAACCAAAGTCCTTAACCTAAGGATAATCGAGGCCCCAAAATAGTCGAAACTTCTGTGAAGAATAACTAGGGTTCTTATGCAATAACCTAAGTTCCTTAATAAAAAGATTACTTGGCTTCATGATTATGGCTAGCTGCAATTCCTAATGTAAGGATCCTTAGAAACTTGTGTAATAACCTTAGCTTAAAAGGCGATTGAATGCTTGATTCCACAATTTCAAATAACTTAAGTTCCTAACTTAAGGATAATTGAGACTACTAAATAGCGAAATCTTCCTTTAAGGATAACGGAGATTCCTCTTGAGTAACCTAAGTTTCTTGACTAAAGGATTGCTTAGTTTCACAATCAAAGACAACCAAAGTTCCTAATCCAATGATACTTTGAAAGTTATGGAGTAATCTTAATTTCGAAAATATTAAATTACTTGATTTTATGATGGAGGATGACTAAAGCTCCC
Organism: Lumnitzera littorea; assembly: GCA_024138015.1. Classification (NCBI taxonomy): domain Eukaryota; kingdom Viridiplantae; phylum Streptophyta; class Magnoliopsida; order Myrtales; family Combretaceae; genus Lumnitzera; species Lumnitzera littorea. The sequence goes on along the minus strand of JAMXBB010000006.1, from coordinate 78,425,654 downwards.
ATTCGAATGATAACTGAGGCTCTTTAACAGTCGAAGGATCTTTTAAGAATGAATAAGGTTCTTACGAATTAAACTAAGTTCTTAAAAACAAGGATTACTTGGTTTCACTAATGAGAATCGTCAAGATCCATAATCTAAGGATTCCTAAGAAGTTATGGAATAACCCTAGTTCCCTAGACATTGGATTACTTGATTTAACAATTTGGAACAACCAAAGTTCCTAGCTTAATGATTACTGAGACTCCCAAACAACCAAAGGTTCTTTCAAAGAATAACGAATGCTCTTGTTGGATAACCTGAGTTCCCAATAAGAAGGATAACTTGGTTTTACGATTGGGATTGCCAAGGTTCATAATCTAAGTATTCTAGGGAACTTATGGAAAAGAATTAGATCATGAAGAGAAGAATTACTTGATCTCGCAACTGAGGATAACCAAACTTCCAAATCGGAAGATAACAACGATGCCAAAATAGGTAAAGCTTCTTTCAAGAATAACTAAGGTTTCTTGTTAAACAAATAAAGCTCCTAAAAAGAAGGATTACTTGGTTTCACGAATGAGAATGGCTAGGGCTCATAGTATGAGGAGTCATAAGAACTTTTGGAAAACCAATAGTTCTCAGTAAGATGGAATACTTGATTTTACGGTTGAGAATAACCAGACTTCCTAAACTAAGAATAATAAAAACTCCCGAATAGGTAAAGCTTCTTTCAAGAATAACGAAGGTTCTCGTTAAACAACCTATGTTCCTAAATAGAAAGTACATTTGCTTGATTGAGGATAGGTAAGGTTCCTAACCTAAGGGTTCTTAAGAATTTGTGCATTATCTTAATTCCAAACAAGATGGACTATTGAATTTCACAATTAAGGATAAGCAAAGATCCTAATCTAAGGATTGCATGTACGACGTAAGATCATTATAATATGGATTATTTGATTCAACTAATGAGGATACTCGGTGTTCCCAATCTAAGGATAACTAAGACTCCTAAGTACCTAAAGCTAATTTCAAGAACGACTAAGGTTATTGTAGAATAAACAAAGTTCCTATAAAGAAGGATTACTTGATTTCATGATTGATAATAGCTAAGGTCCATAATTTGAGGACTCTTATGAACTTAAAGAATAACCCTAATTCCTAATGAGGCGGATTACATGATATCACAATTTAGAACAACTAAAGTTCCTAACCTATGGATAATCAAGGGTCCAAAATAGCCGAAACTTCTCTCAAGAAAAACTAAGGTTCTTATGCAATAACCTAAGTTTCTTGATAGAAGGATTACTTGATTTCACAATTATGGCTAGTTGTGGTGCTTAATGTAAAGATTCTTAGAAACTCTTGCAATAACCTTAACTCTTGGGGAGATTGAATGCTTGATTCCACGATTCTAAATAACCTAAGTTCGTGACCTAGGGATAACTAAGACTCCTAAATAGCCAAAGCTTCTTTCAAGGATAACGTAGGTTCCTATTAAGTAACCTAAGTTCCTTGATTGAAGGATTGCTTAGTTTCATGATCGAGGACAGCTAAAGTTCCTAATCCAAGAATAATTTTGAAGTTATAGAGTAAACTTAGTTTTAAAAATGTTGGATTATATGATTTCGCGATAGAGGATAACCAAAGCTCTTGATCCAATGAAAACTGAGGCTCCTTAACAGTCGAAGGATCTCTTAAGAATGAATAAAGTTCTCGCAAAATAAACTGAGTTCCTAAAAACCAGGATTACTCAGTTTTATGATTGAGAATTGCCAAGATCTGTAATTGTCACATCTTGGCTTAGCACAGAATACACCATCATACAGGAATATCTATTGAAAACCTAACTAAACCTACTCATTCATTAAAACACAATTTTGTTTATATGATAAAGGGGTTATTATATCGGAGTTCAACTGGATATTCAGTTACAACTTATATGTACAACATAATATTTATATCAAAACATGAACCAGCTTTTTCTTTTGTTATCTTTACAATAGTAGGATTCCAAACTTAGTACAGGTTCTATATAAAAGTTACCGACTCTGACTCACAGTATACATTTCCCTCTAGTGTTAAGCCCTTCACAACAATGTTAACTTGAGGATAAAATATTTTATCCCCTAAGCTACTGAAGCTGAATGAGAGTGGATAACAAACGATATAATATAGACAAGATCACAAATCACCATTGAAAGATTTCAATCATAATTCGTAGGTTCAACTACACATATGCATTCGCTTAACTAGGCATTTATTGCTAGTAATGCAACATGCTATGTTCATGCACGTGGTATGCATCGATATTGATATCCAATGCCCTCCAATTTTCATCCGGTTAGTTGACATAGCCGGGTGTTTGGATACAATGTCTAGTAACCTATGGGTAATAAGGAGCTGCTTGGGAGTAGGATCCCACCAAATTGGACTACACACTATAGTCTACCAATTAAAAAGGGCAATAAGGAGCTGCTTGGGAGTAGGACTCCTAACTTTGTTTTACAAAATTAGATTACATATTGTAGTTCACCAAATCAAAGAGGTAATAATGTTAAATTAAACCACACACTGTGACCTACCAAGTTTGATCATCAAAATTGTCACAATATTCAAGCAATGCAATCTATATGCTTCTAAAAATTGAGTTCTATAGTCATGCCTTTTTTATGATCACTTGGAAGTTTGATTCTGAAAGTTCTAACTTGTAGGTCCTTTTTATGCCATGTTATACCATGATATGTAATAATAACTCAAGTATATCACTCAGCACAACAATCTTTTAGTTTTATTCAATTTAGTGATCTGATTTTAGTTTTCGATCTCTCCTTAGTGGAATTCTAGTATCTCACTTGGGTGAATACCTAGAAGATTGAGTTAGCAATCACTCAACTTCCCTGGTTAGCACAATTATTTGTAAGCACAAATCATCACCTAACATAATAGCAAAACAGTTTAATCAAGATACAGTTACTGTCATTCATAATCACTACATCAGCATTCACCATAGTAGCGTATCAGTTCACCCAAGATATAGCCCTATCCAATTGACACAACAACGAATAGCACACAATGTTATGAGTAGCAATATATCTACTCCAAGCATATGATAAATCCATTTACTTAGGCTTAGTAATAGCGCAAAATCCTAAACTTCACGATGTAGTCCTTCCTTAATTATCACAAAAATATAACACAATTTTCAAATTAAGTATGAGTCGAACCCGAACTGTTATAAGCTTTCATTTCTGCATTTTTAAACTCCATTTGACCGTATCTTACTCATTTCTTGTCTAATTTTAGTAAACTTTATATCGTCATGATCGTTATTTTAATTACTATTAATATATCTTAAGAATAAAAACTAATCGATATTGTCAAAAACCCAAATCCCTTTTGTATTATTGATTCGATTGTACGTTATTGTAACTCTATAATTAACTCGAATAAGCTTTAATATTGATCTCGTGATTAAGGATAACTAAACTTCCAAACCTAAAGATAAAAATGATGCCTAAATAGGCAAAGCTTCTTTCGAGAGCAACCGAGGTTTCTTGTTGAACAAACAAAGCTCCTAAAAAGATGACCACTATTAAGAATAGCTAAAGCCCGTAGTAAGAAGATTCATAGGAACTTCTAGAATAGCATTAGTTCTCAGTAAGATGGATTATTTGATTTCACGATCAAGAATAACCATCCTTCTTAACTTAACAATAACGAAAACTCTCGAATAACCGAAGCTTCTTTCAAGAATAACGAAGGTTTTTGTCGAACAACCTACATTCCTAAATAGAATGAGTAGGTTGTATGATTGAGGATAGCTAACGTTCATAACCTAAGGGTTCTTAAGAACTTACGCAGTAATCTTAATTCCAAACAAGATGGACTACTTGATTTTGCGATTGAGGACAAGCAAAGTTCCAAATCTAAGGATTGTATGGAATATGTAGAACGACCTAGGATCATGAAAAGATGGATTAGTTGATTTAAGTAATGAGAATACCCAATATTCCTAATTTAAGGATAACTAAGACTCCTAAGTAACAAAAGCTAATTTCAAGAATGACTAAGGTTTTCACAAAACAAACTAAGTTCCTAAAAAGAAGCATTACTTGATTTCATAATTGAAAATAGCCAAGGTTTGTAATCTAAAGACTCTTATGAACTTACGGAATAACCTTAATTCTCAATGAGGTGGATTACTTGATGTCACGATTTAAAATAACCAAAGTTCCTAACCTAAGAATAATCAAGACTCCAAAACAACCAAAACTTCCCTCAATAATAACTAGGGTTCTTATGTAATAACCTAAGTTTTTTAACAAGATGATTACTTGGTTTCACAATTACTACTAGCTACAATTCCTAATGGAAGGATTCTTAGAAACTTTTGCAATAACCATAGCTCTTAAGGCGATTGAATGCTTGATTCAACGATTCCGAATAACCTAAGGATAACCAAGACTCCTAAATAGCTAAAGCTGTTTTCAAGGATAATGGAGGTTCCTGTCAAGTAATTTTAAGTTCCTTGACAGAAGGATTGATTAGTTTCATAATTGAGAATAGCCAAAGTTCCCAATCCATGGATACTTTGGAAGTTGTGGTGTAACCTTAGTTCCGGAAATGTTGGATTACTTGATTTTGTCATGGAGGATGACCAAAACTCTCGCTCCAATGACAACTAAGGCTCCTTAATAGCCGAAAGATCTTTCAAGAATGAATAAGGTTTTTGGGAAATAAACTAAGTTCCTAAAAACAAGAATTACTTGGTTTCACGATTGAGAATTGCTAAGATCCAAAATCTAAGGATTCTTAAGAAGTTTTGGAATAACCCTAGCTCCCTAAATGACGGATTACATGATTTAAAGATTTAGAATAACCAAGGTTTCTAGCCTAAGGATAGTTGTGGCTCCCAAATTGCCAAAACTTCTTTCAAAGAATAGCGAATGCTCTTGTTAGATAATCTGAGTTCCTAATAAGAAGGATAATTTAGTTTTACGATCGAGATAGCCAAGGCTCATAATTTAAGAATTCTAGGGAACTTGTGGAAAGGAATTAGATTATGAAAAGATGAATTTCTTGATGTTACGACTGAGGATAAACTTCCTAATCTGAAGATAACGATAATGCCTAAATAGGAAGAGCTTCTTTTGAGAACAATCGAGGTTTCTTATTTAATAAACAAAGCTCCTAAAAAGGACACAATTGAGAATAGCTAGGGCCCATAGTTTGAGGATTCATTAGCAGTTTTAGAATGACATTAGTCCCCAATAAGATGGATTATTTGACTTCATAATCAAGAAAAATTAGACTTCCTAACCTAACTGTAATGAGAACTCCTAAATAGCAAATGCTTTTTTCTAGAATAATGAAAGTTCTCATCGAACAACCAATGTTGCTAAATAGTAAGAGTAGGTTGTACGATTGAGGATAGCTAAGGTCCTAACCTAAGAGTTCTTAAGAATTAGCACAATAATCTTAGTTCTAAACAAGATGGACTACTAGATTTCGCGATTGAGGACAAGCAAAGTACCTAATCTAAGGATTGTATGGAACATATTAAATTATCAAAGATCAAGAAAAGATGGATTAATTGATTCTACTAATGAGGATACCTAGTGTTCCTAATCTGAGGATAACTAAGACTCTTAAGTAGCCGAAGCTAATTTCAAGAACGACTAGGGTTTATGTAAAATAAACTAAGTTCCTAAAAAGATGGATTACTTGATTTCATGATTGAGAATAACTAAGGTTTGTAATCGGAGGACTCTTATGAACATATGGAATAGCCCTAATTCCTAATGAAGCAGATTACTTGGTTTCACGATTTAGAACAACCAAAGTTCATAACCTAAGGATAATCAAGGATTTAAAATAGTTGAAACTTCTCTCAAGAATAACATAGGTTCCAATGCAACAACCTAAGTTTCTTAATAGATGGATTTCTTAGTTTCATGATTATAGCTAACTACGGTTCCCAATGTACGAATTCTTAGAAACTCTTGCAATAAAATTAGCTCCTAGGGTGATCAAATGATTAATTCTACGATTTAGAATAACCTAAGCTCCTGACCTATGGATGATTAAGACTCCTAAATAGCTAAAGCTTCTTTCAAGGATAACGAAGGTTCTTATTGAGTAACCTAAGTTCCTTGACAGAAGAATTGCTTGGTTTCACAATTGAAGGTAGCCATTTCTCCTAATCCAAGGATACTTTGGAAGTTGTAGAGTAACCTTCATTCTAAAAAAGTTGGAATACTTTATTTCGTGTTGGAGGATAAACAAAGCTCTTGATCTAATAGTGGAAGCATCTTTCAAGAACGAATAAGGTTCTCATAAAATAAACTAAATTCCAAAAAATAAGGATTACTTGGTTTCCCGATTGTGAATCGCTAAGATCCGTAATCTAGGGATTCCTAAAAAGTTTTATAGTAACCCCATCTCCCTGGATGATGGATTACTTGATTTAATGATTTGGAATTACTCTAGTTCCTAGCCTCTAAGGATAATTAAGGCTCCTAAATAGCCAAAGCTTTTTTCAAAGAATAACAAATACTCTTGTCAGATTACCTAAGTTCCTAATAAGAAGGATAACTTGGTTCACAATTAGGATAGTCAAGTTTCGCAATCTAAGGATTCTAGAGAGCTTGTGTAAAAGAATTAGATTGTGAAACTATGAATTACTCAATCTCGCGACTAAGGATAACCAAACTTCCTAATTTGAAGATAACAACAATCCGTAAATAGGTAAAGCTTCTTTCGAGAACAACCAAGGTTTCTTGTTGAACAAATAAAGCTCCTAAAAAGAAGGATTACCTAGTTTTACGATTGAGAACAACCAGGGCCTATAGTTTGAGGATTTATAAGAACATCCAGTATAACATTAGTTCCCAATAAGATTGACTATTTGATTTCACGATCAAGAATTGCTAAACTTCCTAACCTAAGGATAACAAAAACTACAAAATGGCTAAAACTTCTTTTAAGAATAATGAAGGTCCTTGTCAAACAACCTACGCTCTTAGATAGAAAGATTAGGTTGCACGATTGAGGATAGCTAAGGTTTCTTAAAACTTGCACAATAATTTAGTTCCAAACAAGATGAATTATTGGATTTTGTGATTGAAGACAAGCAAAGTACTTAATCCAAGGATTGTATGGGACATGTAGAACGACCTAAGATCATGAAAAGATAGATTAGTTGATTTTAATAACAAAGATAACCGATGTTCCTAATCTGAGGATAATTGAGACCCTTAAGTAGCCAAAGCTAATCTTAAGAACGACTAAGGTTCATGTAGAACAAACTAAGTTACTAAAAAGAAGGATTACTTGATTTCACGATTGATAATAGTCAAGGTTCGTAATTTAAGGATTCTTATGAACTTGTGAAATAATTCTAGTTTCTAATGAGGTGGATTACTTGATTTCACGATTTATAATAACCAATGTTCTTAACCTAAAGATAATCAAGGCTCCAAAATAGCCAGAACTTTTCTCAAGAATAACTAAGGTACTTATGCAATAACCTAAGTTCCTGAATAAAAGGATTACTTGGTTTCATGATTAAGGCTAGCCGCGATTCCTAATGAAAGGATTCTTAGAAACTTTTACATTAACCTTAGCTAATAGGGCGATCGAATGCTTGATTCCACGATTTCGAATAATGTAAGTTCCTGACCTAAGTATAATCGAGATTGTCAAGACCTTATAGGTGACCTAGTAGGATTGTCTAAAATTTTCATATCATGTGTGCACTCATTAAATGAAAACTGCTTTGCAAGTTAGAGATTAGAAGACTCTAAATAATTGATCACTAAGATTTCTAATTTTTAATTAACTTATTAAAATATAATAACTATTAATATCTAATATTTCACAGTTTCTCAGAATCGCAAAGAATTAGTATCCCCTATAAAAAATAAGACAGGGTAAACCAACTTTATAAAATTACTAAAAAAACTAAATTATACTTAACTCTAGTATACAAACATTTTCTACAAAGGTGTTTCTGTACCACTTATAAAATTCTTAACTAATTCTAACATTAACATACTTATCTTCACTTTGTACTTGGTGTTGATAGTCAATTTTTGCTCATATGGTATACTTGTTCATTTGGCTGCCAATGTGCCAAATAGATTGAATCTCTTGGCATGCCTTTAGAAAAATGACACATAGCATTTGTGTCGAGTATCCTAAATTCGTTCGTGGTTTAAATTCAAGCCCATGGTGCGAACAGTTATCATAAGTACTGTTATATTACATGACCGCCTGCTTTCCCTACATATCAAGAAAAATGTCAAATCAAGAAGCCTCCTTGTGTCTTAACAGTTATTCTAACAATTACCTTAGACATTACAACCAGCTATAAATATGGGAAAGAAAACTCTGTAAGATCTCTTTCTAACACTTTACTTACATACTTTTTATATAAGGTCGCCTTACTAACTTAGGCATTGGAGTGGCCTCGATACCAAGCATCTCATTCTCTTTTACAGGATTTTCCTTGATCCCAAAATTCACCAACAACATTTGGCACCATCTGTTTTTTCCAAAACACATCCACATGGCTAGGACAAGAGTATCTAAGAGTGTAGTTGCCGACATTACCTCCCAACACCCTAAAGGGGGAGTAGGCATACTAATGAACAGCGGTTGGCTAGGCTTGAGCAACTCTGCCTCGACTTAGCTAAGGAAAACCAAGAATTAAACAAAACACATGAGCAAATCCTTAACCTCCTCCATAGTAATATTCACCTAAATCCGACCTAAAATAAAGACCAAGGTGATCATGATGCTAAAAAAAGTGATGATTTCATTTATTCACCCGAGTTGCAAAAAAAAGCAAGTTAAGAATATGATAGGACCTTCGGCTCCTACTTTCAAAAGGAACAACAAAGGCAAACAACCATAGTAGGTGCACCATACGGGTCCTTCGCATGTAAGCACCCTTGGTGCCCCAAGCAAACAGTTCCCAATTAAAAAGAGTCTCTTTGTTTCAGAAATTTTGGAGGAAGTAATATCTCGGCACATAAAGTTATCATAGTTTGAGACTTACGATGGAACAAAGGACCTTGAAGACCACTTGGAGTACTACCATACATTGGCCAAGTTGCATGGCTTGAGTGATGCAGTTGCTTGTTCCGCTTTTCCTTCAACATTGAGCAATGCAGCCAGTACATGGTTCAAACATTTGAAACCAAATACCATTTCTTGTTTCAATGAACTAGCAAAAGTGTTTATTCAACACTTCCTTGCAAGTAAACTTCTTATTAAAGACTTCTCAATCCTTAACACCATTAAACAAAAGTCCAATGAGTCAATCAGGGACTATTTAGCCAGATTTATGGCCGAGATGGTCCAAATCCCAAAGCTAGACATGAATGTAGCCCTCAACACCATAATCGACAAAGTCAAGTCTCATGGAGACTTTTTCAAGTCTCTCACAAAGAACAAGCTAAAAACTTTCGTTGAGTTTAAGGCTAAAGTCACCTTATACATTCGACAGGAAGACAATATAAAGGCATGATGAGAGGTCGATCAGAGTAGAAGAGATGGAAAGAATGACAAACAGAAAAATGCGAAGGATAGACTTAGTACGAACAACGACTATAGTTCAGATGCCGAGAGGAAGAGACTAAGGATCTTGACATTCTCATTCTACACGCCTGTCAATAGTCTAAACTTGGATATTTTGATGGAGGTACGTGGGGAGAGAGGTATCCTCCAATGGCTAGAAAGAATGTGAAGGAATCCCTCAAGAAGAAATTCGAACAAGTACTATGATTTCCACTGTGACAAGGGTCACAATACAGATGAGTGCATTTAACTTAAGAATGCAATTGAAGATGCAGTATAACGTGGGCACCTGTGAGAATTTCTAGCGCATGATGTCAAAAGAATAGAAAGACCGTCTCAAAGGAGAAGAGAGAAACAAGAGGATGACACTTAGCCAGCAATAGCTGTGAGAGATGCAAGGGATGTTAATCCCAATAAAGCACCCAACGGAGTAATTAATACCATTGTCGGCGGACCTAGTATAGGTCGAACTCGATTAATGCCAAGAATTATGTTTGCAATATTCATGGAAAGAAAGTCAGGATTGACAATACAATGTCTTTTGGAGAAGAAAATTTTGAAGGTATCCAAAGGCCGTACGATGATGCACTTGTCATCAATGCGAGAGTCGCCAAATTTGAAGTCAAGAAGATTATTGTTGACATAGGAAGTTCGGCCGATATCATTTCTCAGTATGCTTTCGATCAAATAAGGCCCAAGATCAAAGGGCAGCTGCGGTCTTATAAGTATGACCTTTATGCCTTCAATAATCAACCCGTCTAAGTAGTCGGAGTTATCTCTTTACTGATACAGATCGATGATGACGAGCATGTTGCAAAGGACAAAGTGGATTTTCTCGTCGACAAATGTTGGTCCCCTTATAACATGATAATGGGACGGCCATGCCAACATTTATTCGGCGTTATCCCTTCAATTGCACATCTTAAGGCTAAGTTTCCTACTCCCACGAGGGTCAGTGTATGTAGAGGGGATCGGCAATTGGCACGGTCCTTATATACAATAGCCTTGAGACGAGAGGAAGTATTTCAAGTTGAAACTTATCTAGAAGGTAAGTTAGTTAGCATAGAGAATGCCAAGAATGATACAGAGGAAGTTTCTTTAGGAAATGATCCCGGGAAGATAATAAGGATAGGAAAACCCATGTCAGCGGATGTTTGGCAAAGTTTGATTGACTTCTTGTAAGCCAATGCTGACGTGTTTATGGTTACCTTTGAACATGCTGGGTATTCTAAGAGATGTTATGGTACACAAGCTCCAAATTGACTTGAATATAAAGGTGGTCCAACAGAAAAGGAGCTTGAATATAGAAGAAGAGGTTTAGAAATTATTGAAGGTAGGATTCATCCAGGAAGAGCCTTATTTGACTTGGCTAGCAAATTGTATACTAGTTAAGAAGTCTAACAACAAGTGGTGAATGTGCATAGACTTCATAGATCTCAACAAGGCTTGTCCCAAGGATTGTTTCCCATTGCCAAAAATCCATTACATGATAGACGCAGCCGTAGGACATGCATTGCTTTCTTTTATGGATGCTTTTTCTGGTTACAATCAAATCAAGATGGACAATACAAATGAAGTCCATACATCTTTCGTTACCAAATTTGGAATGTACTGTTATACGGTGATGCCCTTTGGGTTGAAGAACGCTGGTGCCACATATCAGAGATTAGTAACGAAGATGGAAAGAACGGGGGGAACTAATAATATGTTGTTTGTTTACTTAATATGTTATTTTTAGTTGTTTGGCTGCTTTGTCTATGTGTGCGTAAGTTTCCTTTTTTATGTACTTCCCATGTAACAGCTATTAATGAATAAAAAGTGCTGGTTTGCTTTATGCAGAAAGCTTCCATGCTTTGCTATCCTATCTTTAAAATAGCCACTCCTGATATCCTATTCCTTAAAGGTCATTAAAGCGCATTAACGAGAGTTAGATAACAAGCGAGACTAATGATTTCAAGTAGCATACCCATGCCTTGCAGCGGCGAAGTACCACCTGTCAAGCTGTCTTCGAATAGTGAAGCAAAACCTAAACAGCTAAGGCATAGCTCTGACCTCAACTTCTTCACAAACTATCTCAAAAGCCGTTAGAAGCCGACATGTGTTTGGTAAGAACATACTCAGTGTGACTCTGAAGTAGTTGAAGAAGCCCCGAATAAAAGCCGAAAAAGGGAGTGCAGCCTAAAATCCAGATATTTCAAGTATTTGTGGAACTCGCACTCTCTTGGGAAGTATACTCTCTCCCCATCTCTCAGCCTTCTCAAGTTCCATGTTCCAAGAAAATCTCGCCAGTACTAGTTGTACTTTATGATAAGAACTCTGTCGATGGAATTGGCTGTACCATCAGGAGAGTCATGAGAGTAGGCTATTGTGTTGTACAGATATCTTGCTAAAGACCTCCCTTTCCTTATCCTTAGGATAATTATCCATAAGAAGCTCATTAATCTAAGCAAGTTTATTACCTTGCTTCCATACTATCGGTCGAATTGCCTAAAGAACATGTTGCTTCGCTCCTTATTTAGGGGGGAAAAGTGGCCTCAGTTTCTATTGCCTCAAAATCGGATAGAACAAGTCAATGAGTAACTTTGCGAACTATACTTGAATGGTTGTACAAAAGAAATAACATAAGCCGAAGAATGTGAATTTGAAGATGAGAAAGTGAACAAAAGTTTAAGATGCAACCGGAGAAATGAAATTTGATTATGAATAGTACCTTATATGTACACGATCCGTCCTCGTAATTGCAACTCTGCTTTTGACAGTAATAATACGCTAATTTGGTAATGGTGCGAATTACTAACATGTGTTTCATGATAAAAATTTGACGGTTGATAACTTTTTGACAGTTATTAGGCCTGTAGCAAAATAATGACTTAGGTAACAGGTGTCATGCCACCAATTTCTTGGTTTCTTGAATGGGCAGGAGTTTAGAAATGGTGACCTTTTGACTAGGATGTGATCCGTCCCACTTCTTATCTTGCTCGGCATCTATTGCAGTATATATATATTACTCCTTTTGTCCTACTCGAACATGAGAGTTGGGGGACAAATGTTAATAGTCAATTTTCGATCATCTAGCATACTCGTTCATTCGCCCGCTGATATGCCAAATAGATTGAATCTCTTGACATGCCTCTAGAAAAATGACACACGGCATTTATGCTGAGTATCCTAAATTTGTTCCTAGTTTGAATTCAAGCCCATGACACGAATAGTTATCATAAGCACAGTTATATTACATAACCGCCCACTCTCTCTATATATCAGGAAAGATGTCAATTCAAAAAGCTTCTACATGTCTTAATAGTTATTCTAACAACTGCCTTAAACATTACAGCCAGCTATAAATATAGGAAAGGAAACTCCGTGAGATCTCTCTCTAACACTTCACTCACATACTTTTTATACAAAGTCATCTTACTAACTTAGGCATCAGAGTGGCTGCATTGGACTAGCCCTAGTACTAAGCATCTCGTTCTCTTTTGCAGGATTTTCCTTGATCCCAAAATTCACCAACAACTCTTGGCACTTAAGATTCATCCCAATCCTAACATAAATGAATCTGCAAAAGAAATTATACGGGAATGAGTATAAAATAGCTCGGTGAATTCGTTCCTCACCACTATCGTTCAAGTAAGTTATCAAACATTATTAGTACACATGCAAGTTATTTACACACGAAATGAATGCATGTGCAATGAATGCAAGCAACATTTTCATAGGAGTCTAGAACTATGGAAGTTATAGAATCATGTTGTCTACACTTCAATTATCACTCGTACTTACCTGTATGGGATAACTCACCTTAACTGCATGAGGCTACCTGGGAGCACTACCCCTCTAAGCGATACTCAACTATTACCCTTGTCGAGGAAGAAATATTAATCCAAATAGGTGGACCCCAACTAGGGTCATCCACCATCCAAGGCCCCTTGGGCACAACTAAGCGAGTCCTCTCATTATCAACATATATCTAAGGCCCCATAAGCACAAACATGCGAGTCCTCCCGTAATCAAAATATATTTAAGGCTCTACGAGCACAATAGAGTGAGTTCTCTCACTATCAATTAGAGATCTCATGCTAACTTTGTCTTAATGATAACAATGTCATTTACGAGCACTATGAGCCCTTATAGAAATCGTACAAAAATATATTTAAGTTTAGAAAAATATTTTCCAAAAATATTGATCTAAAAAATGTGCAAAGCTAGCACTCTCCATCGACGCATCAGTTAAGTCATAAACATGCAGCAAATATAACTTATTATTTTGGTCAAATATTTATATTTACCAGTTTAAGAAGGTGATCACACAAATGATAGCAAATAAGCAAAATAGTAATTCAGATATATAGGCAATAACAATCAACAAAACATCAGATAACTAACACGTACAAGTAGATAACGGGTCATTAGAACTCTCTTACCTGTATTATTACTCGTTCTCCAAGCCTTTAGAATTTTCTGTACTTGGCAATTGAGTACCTAAAAGATAATAAGACTTATAAGTATTCTAAAAAGCTAGGTTCTTTAGTCAACTATATGCTTATTGCTGTTTGCCCATTGTCTTATTATGACCCAAGTATGGTATAGGCATGCTTTAAGTTATTTGTTGTGATAATTAGGAAATATTATTTCATTGTATATGTAATAATATATATTTTAGTAAATATTATACAAGTTTGGATCTTCGATGTCTATTGTCTACTCTTGATTTATCATACTTCTATCGTAGTGTCCGAGTAGATTTTTCATAAGTTTTATATTAGCATATTGTTATATTATAATTTAATTGTGATTCTCATGTATAGTAGAATAAGTTAGATAAAGTAATAGAGTTGGGTGTGAATACTGAAATCGTATATTTATGCAACTAAAAACTTTAACTTAATGATATTGTGGTATTATTTTAAGATTATACTATACATGTATGCATGTTCATATTCAATTTGTTTCCTCTATTTGCATGATTCTATCTTATTGTGATTATTATTGTCATTATCATCATCATCATCATTATCATCATTAGTTCTTATTATTGTTTCTTATTAACACATATATTGCTATTACATATAAAAATATATTTTCTTCGGAATGTCTTGACTTTTAAGTATGTATGCGTATATATAACATCTTTATGTTGGAAAGAGTCTTTTGGTCTTATAATTAGGTCCTATTCATGTTTTATATGTGTTTATCAATTTCTTCCTGTAGGAATCTATATATGTACATTTATAAATAATTATGTTTGGTTATTTCTTTATTAGTTAGGGTTTTATCTTAATTATTTATTTGTAAGATCTTATTATTTAAATAATGCAATTAATTTAATTACATCATTCATTTTTCTCTAAATTCTAAATCGTGTATAGCTTTTTCTCTCTAACTCCGTTATTTTTAAACTTATAATCGATTTTTATTGTTTTTGCACATATGTTTACGTAGCGAGATCCATTTTGGATGTTAAAACCTACATTTTTCGAGATAAGCCTAATTGTTAAATATTTAATTATTTTAACTTGATTAGCCTTATTTATCAATTTTAAGTTTTTCTTCATTATTTTATGATTTAATTAATTTTCTAAATTTTATATTTTTATAATTTCTTATTTTTAAATTTAATTTATGCATACTTCATTATTTTTTTATTTTAAGCTTAATTTATTATTTATTGTAATTTTTTTATGACTATTAATTTACTTAATTAATTTTTAATATTTTTAATCTTTAATTATTTTGAAGTTTTTGGTTTGGTTATTTAATTGGAATTAAATTGTTGACGTGGTGTGTTTTGATTGGTCTACATGGTACTTTATTAAGTTTTCTTGATTTTTTAATATTTCTTAAATTTTATATTATTATTAAGTATATTTATATCTTATTGTATTTAATTAATTATTGGATTATGGGCCTTAATTATGTATTATAGTTTCGGCCCATAATATATGTATGTATATTGTATTATATTACATTAAATAAATATATTTTGTATATGTATAGAAGAGGATCTCCCTTTTTCTTTTTAGTGATGTTTTTATTTTCACTAAAATTTTCATTTCTATTAAAATTGAAAAGAAGTAATTTGATTGGTATAATCCACGGTTTCATTTTATATGTATTAAAAAGTAGTACAAATTCTGGGAAGAACCAAAGTTTCATATTTGATATGGGACGACTTAGTATTTCTTCATTCATTCCCATCCAATCAAAAAGGTTTTTTTTTTGGTTGGATGGATTGATTTTGTGATCTTTCGAAATTGAAAGATAAAAAGGCCTTTATACTTATGTACTTATTTGTTTATGTACATACTTATATCCTCAATTATTTTATTATGTTTGATATTTTATTATATGTGCTTATGTTTAATATATTATTATATAAACTCATACATATACATGTGTACATATGTATTCTTATCTACATTATTATACTTAATATATTATTAGATACACTTACACTTAGTATATTAGTATATGTACTTATACGCATATACGTGTTTACATATGTATATCTATACATATAGGCATACTTATGTAAATGTATTTATACATGTAATATACTTTTATCGTACGTACTTATACGTACTTTTATACGTGTATATTTATATGTATTTTTATATTTTCTAAGTATTATTTTAAAAGAATTCAATATGATACCTATACATATAAATACATATTTTCGATTTACATTTATGTATATATATACTTAACATTTCCTATGTATAGGCTTATGTATGTATATTTTATACTACATAAGGGTATATATGTAAGTATTTATATATATATTCCTTATCTTATTTCCTTATTCATTCATGTACATATACTTATTAGGTATTTATATATAGATATCTAAATATAATTCATATATATGTACATACTCTAACTAAGTTTATAGTATATTTCTACAATTAAGTATATATATAACCTCATATGTTTAATAGTAGATATACACATATACACATAATTTCTAAAAGACTAAGAATATGTATACATAATTCTATTACATGTATATACATATGTATATATATTGTTTTATTTCCAAGATGCTAAAATACATAAGAATCCTATTACCTATCCTAGTATACAAGACACTATATAACATTGCATATACAACAAAAGAATATAGATATAGAATAATATTACAATACTATATAAATATTAATTCAATTATCTCTTTGTCTTGAAGCTTTGTGAAGTAGAATCCTACTTTAATTGTAGATAAAACAGGTGTAAATAGTATGTTTTATGGTGGAAAGTTTAATGGAATAGTTGAGAGAAAATAAGAGGAAGAAGATAGAAAATAAGGGAAGGGGTTTGATAGTTTGGAAATGGAGTTTTCAAACTCCAATTTGATTCATATATTAAGTTAGAAAGTGGTAAAAAATTGTAGAATCTAGTAGGACACATGGCTCATGGCTAAAGGAAAAAAAAATAAGAAGAAAAAGAAAAGAAAAAGGAAAAGAAAAAGAAAGGATAAGGAAAATTAAATGCATTTGACAAAGACATGTTGACTTGGTTAACTCCTTGAATATTTTATGTATTATATGTAAATAATTTGAAAATAAAAAGAATAGAGAAAAAGATAAATTAAGAGGGAAAATAGAAAATTAAATATAATAAATCAATAAAAATATATTAGAATTTCCTTATACATTTCTATTCCTATAAATAAAAAAATAATAAATAATATAATTATAAAGTAAATTATAAATTATGTTATCAATATTTAATACATGTTGTCTAAATAACAATTAAATGTCTAAATTAAAATAATACTAACTTATCCATATAAGTATAAGTTTAATATTAATTATAAAATAATATTACAAATTTGTATAAATTAATTTAGTACTTTCACATTTATAAGCATCTAGAAGTTATTTCTAATTGATTGTTTGCACTTTTACGTGATTTGGCATGTCATTTAGTTGTTTGGCTCACTTAAGGTTTTATCATCTTCGTAGCAAATTAGTATATTTATAAGCTTAAAGTTTTGATTTTAGGATTTTGATCAAGTTCGAGGTCAATCTGTTACAATTACACATGTTTAGAGTTTAAAGTTTTCGTATGCAATTAGAGTTTCAATTATTAAGTTAAAGTTTTTCATACTTATTTTGACTTTCAAATTTAAAATTTTAATCGGTTTTAAATTTATTGGCTCGATTAACTTAAAGAAATCATTTACAGTACACGAAATCAATTCTATTCTTAAAAGGTTAGATTGCGAGGTTTACAAAAACGAACCTTGCTTATCTTGATCATGAAACCAAGTTATCCTTCTTATTGGGAACCTGAGTTATCCGACAAGAGCATTCATTATTCTTTGAAAGAAGTTTTGGTTATTTAGGAGTCTCAGTTATCCCTAGGCTAGGAATTTTGGTTATTCTAAATCGTTAAATCAAGTAATTTATCATTCGAGGAGTTAGGGTTATTCCAAAAATTCTTAGGAATCATTATATTACAGATTTTGGCGATTCTCAATCATGAGACCAAGTAATCCTTGTTTTTAGAAACTTAGTTTATTTTGTGATAACTTTATTCATTCTTGAAAGATCCTTCGGCTATTAAGTAGCCTCGGTTATCATTGGATTGGGAGCTTTGATTATCCTTCATTGCGAAATCAAGTAATCTAACATTTTCGAAACTAAGGTTACCTTGTAAGTTCCAAAGTATTATTGGATTAGGAACTTTGGCTATTCTCGATCGTGAAACCAAGTAATCCTTTGGTCAAGGAACTTAGGTTACTAGACAAGAACTTCCATTATCCTTGAAAGAAGCCTTAGCTATTTAGGAGTCTCAATTATCCTTAGGTTAGGAACTTGAGTTATTCGGAATTTTGGAATCAAGTCTTCGATCGCCCTATAAGCTAAGGTTATTGCAAGTATATCTAAGAATCCTTACATTAGGAACCGCGGCTAGTCGTAATCGTAAAGCCAAGTAATCATTCTGTTAAGGAACTTGGGTTATTGCGTAAGAACCTTAGTTATTCCTGAGAGAAGTTTTGGCTATTTTTAGAGCCACAATTATCCCTAGGTTAGGAACTTTGGTTGTTCTAAATCATGAAATCAAGTAATCCACCTCATTGGGAACTAGTGTTATTCCGCAAGTTTGTAAGAGTCCTCAGATGACAGACCTTAACTATTCTCAATTGTGAAATCAAATAATCCTTTTTTCTCAGAACTTAGTTTGTTCTACAAGAACCTCAGTCGTTCTTAAAATTAGTTTTAGCTACTTAGGAATCTTAGTTATCCTCAGATTGGGAACACTGGGTATCTTGTTAGTGGAATCAACTAATCCATCTTTTCAAGATCTTGGGTCGTTCTACATGTTCCATACAACTCTTATATTAGGAACTTTGCTTATCCTCAATCGTGAAATCCAACAGTCAATCTTGTTTGGAACTAAGATTACTACTTAAGCTTTTAAGAGCTCTTAGGTTAGGAACCTTTGCTATGTTCAATTATGCAACCTACTCTTTCCATTTAGGAACGAAGGTTGTTTGATAAGAGATTTTGTTATTCTTAAAAGAAGCTTTGGCTACTTAGGAGTTTTTGTTATCCTTTGGTTAGGAAGTCTAGTAATTCTTTATCTTGAAATCAAATAATCCTTCTTATTAGGAACTAACGTTATTCTATAAGTACTTATGAATACTCATGCTACAGGCCCTGGCTATTCTCAATCATGAAACCTAATAATCTTTCTTTTTAGGAGCTTTGTTTGTTCAACAAGAAACATCGTTTGTTCTTGAAAGAAGCTCTAGCTATTTAGGCATCGTTGTTATCTTTAGTTTAGGAAGTTTGGCTATCTTTAGTCACAAGATCAAATAATTCATATTTTTATTAGCTAATTTTTTTTTTCCATAAGTTCCCTAGACTCCTTAGATTATGAACCTTAACTATCTCAATTGTGAAACCAAGTTATCGTTCTTATTAGGATCCTAGGTTATCTGACAAGAGTATTTGTTATTCTTTGAAGGAAGCTTTAGTTGTTTAGGAGTCTCAATTATCCTTAAGTTAGGAATTTTGGTTATTCCAAATTGTTAAATCAAGTAATCCATCGTCCAGGGAGTTAGGGTTATTTCAAAACTTCTTAGGAATCCTTATACTACGAATCTTAGTAGTTGTCAATCATTAGACCAAGTAATCCTTGTTTTTTAGGAACTTAGTTTATTTCACGAGAACTTTATTCGTTCTTAAAAGATCCTTTGGCTATTAAGGAGCCTTGGTTATCATTGGATCAAGAGCTTTGGTTATCCTCCATTGTGAAATCAAGTAATCCAACATTTCCAGAACTAAGGTTATTCCACAAGTTCCAAAGTATCCCTAGATTAAGAACTTTGGCTATCTTTGATCGTGAAACCAAGTAATCCTTCGGTCAAGGAGCTTAGGTTATTTGATAGGAACCTTTGTTATCCTTGAAAGAAACTTTGGCTATTCAGGAGTCTCAATTATCCTTAGGTCAGGAACTTGGGTTATTCGAAATCTTGGAATCAAGCATTCGATTAACTTGGGAGTTAAGGTTATTGCAAGAGTTTCTAAGAATCCTTACATTAGGAACCGCGGCTAGCTGTAATTATGAAGCCAAATAATTCTTCTATCAAGGAACTTAGGTTATTACGTAAGAACTCTAGTTATTCTTAAGAGAAGTTTCGACTATTTTTGGAGCCTTAATTATCCTTAGGTTAGGAACTTTGGCTATTTTAAATCATGAAATCAATTAATCTGCCTAGTTGGGAACTAGTATTATTCTGCAAGTTCGTAAGAGTCCTTAGATGATGGACCTTGGCTATTCTCAATTGTGAAATCAAGTAATCCTTCTTTCTCGAAACTTAGTTTGTTCTACAAGAACCTTTGTCATTCTTAAAATTAGCTTTTGCTACTTAGGAGTCTTAGTTATCCTTAGATTGAGAACATTAGGTATCTATGTTAGTGCAATCAACTAATCCATCTTTTCCAGATCTTAGGTCATTCCACATGTTCCATACAATCCTTGGATTAGGAACTTTACTTGTGCTCAATCGTGAAATCCAATAGTTAATCTTATTTGAAACTAAGATTGTTACTCAAGTTCTTAAGAACCCTTAAGTTATAAACCTTAGCTATCCTTAATCGTGTAACCTGCTCTTTCCATTTAGGAATGTAGGTTGTTTAAGAAGAAACTTCAATATTCTTGAAAGAAGCTTTGGTTATTCGGGAGTTTTTGTTATCCTTAGGTTAAGGAAGTCTGGTTATTCTTGATTGGAGAATCAAATAATCAATCTTATTCGGAACTAATATTATTTCAAAAGTTCTTATGAATCAACATGCTATGGGCTCTGGCTGTTCTCAATCACGAAACTAAGTAATCATTCTTTTTAGAAACTTTGTTTGTTCAATAAGTAACATCGATTGTTCTCGAAAGAAGTATTAGCTATTTAGGCATTGACGTTATCTTTGGCTTAGGAAGTTTGGTTACCTTCAATCACTAAATCACATAATTCATGTTTTCATGATCTAATTTTTTTTCCACAAGTTCCATCGAATCCTTAAATTACAAACCTTGGCTATCTCAATCGTGAAACTAAGTTATCCTTCTTATTGGGAACCCAGGTTATCCGATAAGAGTATTCGTTATTCTTTGAAAGAAGCTTCGGCTATTTGGGAGTCTCAGTTATCCTTAGGCTATGAACTTTGGTTATTCGAAATTGTTAAATCAAGTAATCTATCGTTCGGAGAGTCAGGGTTATTCCAAAAATTCTTAGGAATCCTTATATCAAGGATTTTGGCGATTCTCAATCGTGAGACCAAGTAATCCTTGTTTTTAGGAACTTAGTTTATTTCACAAGAACCTTATTCATTCTTGAAAGATCCTTCAGCTATTAAGGAGCTTTGATTATCATTGGATTGAGAGCTTTGGTTATCCTCTATTATGAAACCAAGTAATCCTTTTTTTTAGGAACTTAGTTTGTTCTACAAGAACCTTAGTCATTCTTGAAATTAGCTTTAGATACTTAGGAGTCTTAGTTATCCTCAGATTGGGAATATTGTGTATCTTTGTTAGTGCAGTCAACTAATCCATCTTTTCATGATCTTACATTGTTCCACATGTTCTATACAATCCTTAGACTAAGAACTTTTCTTGTCCTCAATTATGAAATCTAGTAGTCCATCTTGTTTGGAACCTTAGTTATCCTTAGTCATGCAACTTGCTATTTTTGTTTAGGAACTTAGGTTGTTCGATAAGAACATTCGTTATTCTTAAAAGAAGCTTTGGCTATTCAGGAGTTTTCGTTATCCTTAGATTAGGAAATCTAGTTATTCTTGATTATTAAATCAAATAATCAATCTTATTAAGAATTAATATTATTCCATAAGTTCTTATAAATCCTCAGACTACAGCCCCAGCTATTCTCAATTGTGAAACTAAGTAATCCTTCTTTTTAGGAGCTTTGTTTATTCAACAAGAAACCTTAGTTCTTTTCGAAAGAAGCTCTGCTTATTTAGACGTCATCGTTATCTTTAGATCAAGAAGTTTGGTTATCCTTAATCACGAGATCAAGAAATTCATCTTTTCATGATCTAATTCTTTTCCACAACTTTCCTAGAATCCTTAGATTACGGACCTTGGCTATCCCGATTATGAAACCAAGTTATCCTTCTTATTGGGAACTCAGGTTATCCGACAAGAGCATTCGTTATTCTTTGAAAGAAGCTTTGGCAATTTGGGAGCCTCAGTTATCTTTAGGATAGGAACTTTTGTTATTTCAAATCTTTAAATCACATGATCCGTCATCGGAGGAGCTAGGGATACTTCAAAACTTCTTAGAAATCCTTAGATTTTGGATCTTAGCAATTTTGAATTATGAAACCAAGTAATCTTGTTTTTAGGAACTTAGTCTATTTCATGAGAACGTCATTCATTCTTGAAAGATCCTTCGGTTGTTAAGGAGCCTCTATTGTCATTAGAGTGGGAGCTTTGGTCATCCTTCATCGCTAAATCAAGTAATCTAACATTTCCGAAACTAAGGTTACTTTGCAACTTCCAAAGTATCCTTGGATTAGGAACTTTGGCTGTCCTCGATTATGAAACCAAGCAATCCTTTGATCAAGGAACTAATTAGATCATGAAAAGATGAATTACTTGATCTCGCAATTAAGGATAACCAAACTTCCTAATCTGAAGATAACAATGATGCCTAAATAGCTAAAGCCACATTCCAGAACAACGGAGGTTTCTTGTTGAACATACAAAGCTCTTAAAAAGAAGGATTACATGGTTTCACTACTGAGAATAGCCAGGGCCTATAGTTTGAGGATTTATAAGAACTTTTGAAATAACATCAGTTTCTAAAAAGATGGATTATTTGATTTCACAATCAAGAATAAACGGATTTCCTAAACTAAGGATAACAAAAACACCTAAGTTGTCAAAACTTCTTTCAAGAATAACGAAGATTATCATCAAACAACCTATGTTCATAAATGGAAAGAGTAGGTTGCACGATTGAGGATAGCTATGGTTCCTAACTTAAGGGTTCTTAAAAACTTGCACGGTCATCTTAGTTCCAAACAAGATAAACTACTAGATTTCTTGATTGTAAGGAACATGTGGAATGACCTAAGATCTTGAAAAGATGGATTAGTTGATTCTACTAACAAGGATACCTAGTGTTCCCAATCTAAGAATAACTAAGACTCCTAAGTAGCCAAACCTAATTTCAAGAACGACTGAGGTTCCTATAGAACAAACTATGTTCTTAAAAAGAAGGATTACTTGATTTCACTATTGAGAATAGCTAAGGTCCATAATTTAAGGACTCTTATGAACTTATGGAATAACCCTACTTCCTAATGAGGCGAACTACTTAATTTCACAATTTAGAATAACCAAAGTTCCTAAGCTAAGGATAATCAAGGTTGCAAAATAGCTAAAATGTCTCTCAAGAATAATAAGGGCTCTTATGCAATAACCTTAGTTCCTTAAAAGAAGGATTACTTGGTTTCACAATTATGGCTTGCCGCAGTTCCAAATATGAGGATTCTTAAAAACTCTTGCAATAACCTTAGCTCCCAAGGCAACGAATGCTTAATTCCATGATTCAGAATAACCTAAGTTCTTGACCTGAGGATAACTAAGACTTTTGAATAGCTAAAGCTTCTTTTAAGGATAACAAAGGTTCCTATCGAGTAACCTAAGTTACTCGAGTGAAGAATTGCTTGGTTTCATGATTGAGGATAGCCAATGTTCCTAATCCAAGGATACTTTAGAAGTTGCGGGGTAACTTTAGTTTCAGAAATGTTGGATTGCATGATTTTGCAATAGAGGATAACCAAAGCTCTTGATCTAACAATAACTAAGGCTCCTTAATAACTAAAGGATCTCTTAAGGACGAATAAGGTTCTCGTGAAATAAACTAAGTTCCTAAAAATAAGGATTACTTGGTTTCATGATTGAGAATGGCTAATATCTGTAATATAAGGATTCCTAAGAAGTTGTGGAATAACCCTAGCTTCCCGGACAATAGATTACTTGATTTGACGATTTGGAATAACCAAAGTTGCTAGCTTAAGGATAATTGAAACTCCTATATAACCAAAGCTTCGCTTAAAGAATTACGAATGCTCTTGCCAGATAACTTGAGTTCCCAACAAGAAGGATAACCTAGTTTCATGATTGGGTTAGCCAAGGTTCATAATCTAAGGATTCTAAGGAACTTGTGGAAAAGAATTAGATTATGAAAAGATGAATTATTTGATCTCGCAATTGAGGACAACAAAAATTCCTAATTTGAAGATAATGATGATGCCTAAATAGTTAGAGCATCTTTCAAGAACAACTAAGGTTTCTTATTGAATAAACAAAGCTCCTAAAAAGAAGTATTACTTAGTACAATTAAAAATAGCTTAGGCCGTAATCTGAGTATTCAAAAGAACATTTGGAATAACATTAGCTCCTAATGAGATGGATTATTTGATTTCATGATTAAGAATAACCAGACTTCCTAACCTAAGGATAACAAAAACTCTTGAATATCTAAAGCTTTTTTCTAGAATAATGAAGGTTCTTATTGAATAACATACATTCTTAAATACAAAGAGTAGGTTGTACAATTGAGGATAACTAAGGTTCCTAACCTAAGTGTTCTTAAGAACTTGCATAGTAATCTTAGTTCCAAACAAGATGGACTATTGGATTTCTCGATTGAGGATAAACAAAGTTTCTAATCCAAAGATTGTATGGAACATGTGGAACGACCTAATTTCATGAAAAGATGGATTAGTTGATTTCATTAACAAGGATATCTGATGTTCCCAATTTGAGGAAAACTAAGAGTCCTAAGTAACCAAAGCTAATTTCATGAACAACTAAGGTTCTTGTAAAGCAAACTAAGTTTCTAAAAAGAAGGATTACTTGATTTCACGATTGGGAATAGTTAAGGTTCGTAATTTGAGGAATTTTACAAACTTATGGAATAACCTTACTTCCCAATAAGGCGAGGATTACTTGATTTCATGATTTAGAAAAACCATAGCTTTGAACCAAAGGATAATCAAGGCTCAAACATAGTCGAAACTTCTCTAAAAAATAACTAGGGTTCTTATGCAATAACCTTAGTTCCTTAACATAATGATTACTTGGTTTTGTGATTACAGCTAGCCGAGGTTCTTAATGTAAGGATTCTAAGAAAATTTTGCAATAACCTTAGCTTCCAAGGTGATTGAATGCTTGCTTCTGCGATTCCTAATAAGTTATGTTCTTAACCTAAGAATAATTAAAACTCCAAGATAGGCAAAGCTTCTTTCAAGGATAAAAGAGGTTCTTGTCAAGTAACCCAAGTTTCCTAATGTAAGGATACTTTGGAAGTTGTGGAGTAACCTTAGTTCCATAAATGTTGGATTACTTGAGTTCGATAACTAAAGCTCCCGATACAATGATAACTGAGGCTCATTAACAGTAGAAGGATCTTTCAAGAACGAATAAGGCTTTTGTGAAATGAACTAAGTTCTAAAAAATAAGGATTACTTGGTTTCATGATTAAGAATTGCTAAGATTCATAACCTATGGATTCCTAAGAAGTTTTGGAATAACCATAGCTCCCTGGACAACGGATTACTTGATTTAATGATTTAAAATAACCAAAGTTCCTAGCCTAAGGATAACTAAGACTCTCATATAGCCAAAGCTTTTTTCAAATAATAATGAATGCTATTGCCAGATAACATGCGTTCCCAACAAGAAGGATAACTTGGTTTCACGATTGGGATAGCCAAGGTTTGTAATCTAAGGATTTTAGGGAACTTGTAGAAAAGAATTAGATCATGAAAAGATGAATTACTTGATCTCATGACTAAGGACAACAAAACTTCCTAATATGAAGATAACGATGACGGCTAAATAGCTATAGCTTCTTTCGAGAACAACCTAGGTTTCTTGTTGAATAGATAAAACTTTTAAAAAGAAGGATTACTTGGTTTCACGATTAAGAATAGTTAAGGCCTGTAATCTAAGTATTCATAAAAACTTTTGGAATAACATTAGTTCTCAATAAGATGCATTATTTGATTTCAAGATTGACAATAACCACACTTCCTAACCAAAGGATAATGAAAACTCCTGAATAGCTAAACTTCTTTCTAGCATAACAAAGGTTCTCGTCAAACAACGTATGTTCTTAAATAGAAAAAGTAGGTTGTTCAATTGTAGATGGATAAGGTTCATAACCAAAGTGTTCTTAAGAGCTTGAGCAGTAATTGTAAACCCTTGAAAATTTTCAAACTAATACTTAAGGTAGACCCTAATGTGCTAGAAGACTCTAAGAGTCAACAAGGCTAATTAAGAAAAAATCCTAAAATAACAATCGAAGATTCAATTGTGTATAAAATTTTTTAAACCCTAAATGTATATAAACACTAGAGACTACCTTCGAAAGTAATAAAAACCCTAAAACTATAACTTTAAGGATACAAAAGCACTAATTCTCTATAATTTACTTTAAAACCTTAATTGATAATATATCCTTGCTAACATGCCAAATCATATAAAATTATTAACAAGTGACCAAAGATAACTTTCAATTGTTCATAAATGTGTACAATACCAAGTTAATTTAGTAGGAACTAAGATATTGCATCATAGATCGTGTTAGCCTCATAAGTAGCTAAGTTAGTATTATATAGACTTAAGTGTTTTGTTAATGTTTACATTACATATAAGCAATGTTAGTATTATAAATTGTGTTTTTCATGCTAATTATATTAAGTATGATACTAAATTTTATTTAGGGATATAAATATCTATAAAAAGATTCCAATAGCTATTTTTACTAATTATTTCTTTTAACTCCATATCTCCTTTCGTTTCTCTAAATTTTCTCCTAATTATCCTTAATTTTCTTATTATGTATATTAATTTCATACAAATGTGACTTTCAACTAGAAATTTTTTTTCTTTTCTAAAGATTTCCTTCATTTTTCACACGTGTTTTTTTTCTTCCCCTTATCCTCTTCTTGCCATCCAACATTTGGGACCTTCTAGACCCCACTTGTCTTACTTATAAAACACAAATTGACACAAAGCAAATCCCTTTTCTTCCCTATTCCCAAACTGTCACCTCCTTTTCCCTTTCACCCCTTCTAACTTTCCAAATCTACTTCCATATTTCAATAACTCTTTATACACTATATAAATTAATACTTCTCTTACATATTACAAGGGGCAAAAAGTATGTTTTCATATGATTTTTCCATCTTAATTAATAATTAGTTGTATATGTTAGGTTAGTTTTGGAATTTACATGTAATATGTACCTATATATTCTTGAAGATAGGAATCTCTATAACCATGGTTAGAAGTGTAGAAATACTTAGGTATAAGAGTCGAAATACATGAGTACATATACTATGTGGATACATGTGAGATACTTATATGTGGATTTTAGTAGAATACATAATATAAGTATAGGTATGTATATGAATAGGTGTACAAACACATGTACACATACGGTATATATACTTATATGGACTAAATAGGCATATACTAGTAAAATACATAGTATAACTATAGATACACATAAATAAGAATAGGAAAACTACTTGTACATAAGTATAGATAGCCATATACATGAATACCCTTTATGTACATAGCCTAAAATAAGGAGTATACTAAGTGTATATACCTATAACTTAATAATTAAGACCTTAAGATGCAAAAATGTGGATTACATGAAGACTTCTTAAAGGGGTATAGAGAGCATACGAAAATACGTATAAAAATATATATACCACTGTATGTATATACATGTATATGTATAAGTATACATACAAGTATATTAGAAGTATATATACACATGACATACATATAAAATATATAAGTACATAAGTATAAAAGTTGTACATAAGTAAATCATAACATAATTACTTAAAATACTATAAGATAGTATAATAAAATACACAGTACGTACAAATATGTACATATGTGGGCCAAAACATAAAGGACCCTAATATATACATACTAACTCATATTAATCTTAAATAAGTACATATAATAGTAATAATAATGTAAAATCATCTAAGTATAAGAATCTAATGGTTAATTAGATCATAAAGTGCTAAAATAAGATATAAGAATAGACAATAAGAATATTTAAGCTTCAATAAATTTAATTCATATCATAAAACACGGGTCTTAATGTCCAAAATAGACCTCATCTTGTAAACGTACTCCTGAAAATGATGAAAAACAACTATAAACTTATAAATATTGAAGATAAAATCAAAAAGTTATATATGATTAGCAATCAAGTTCAACCGAATAAAAAATTATAGTAACCTAAGTAGAATTAGGTAAATAGATATTTGGAATTATTAGTTAACTCAATTATTTATTATCGTTGCTATCTTGTAATGATCAAGTGATCCTAACGAGGGTGTAGATCTTCCAATCGATTATTATTATTAGAGCATGAGGCAACAAGGCCGAGTGAGTATTTACCCCTATAATTCCATACTTATGTGTGTTTATAGCTAGTGAACTTAAATGATTCTGTTAATTGAATGTTATGTGGGGTCGAGAAATGCTTGTGTGTGTTATTGTTTGTTGAATTGTGAATTTACCTTAAATATCAATAACAGATTATTTGTTGCACAGTAGTATAGATAATGCTTGTATGTGTTATTGGTTGGTCATACCCTAATTGGATTTAACTATACTCTACTGATAAAAAGAAATTGGAACACGCATTAACATGCATTGCATATATACTAATTCCGGCCATCACATTACATGGGATAAGGAGAGGTCATATGAGGGTTGTTATTTATAATAATATATTGGTTTTGTACGGTATATACGTACAATATGACTTTACCCTGGCTTGCAGGAATACTAGGCATTGGAGGTGCTAATCGCCCAATTAAGGGTCGAGTCCAGAGGCCTCCGTTTAGGGGTAAGTGTAGACTACAGCGGTCTACTCACAATTATACTTAGAACTTGGTTTTTATGAAAACAAAAGATTTATTTTGATTAAATACAAAACGTGGAGTTTCATAGAAAATAAGTTATAGTATAATATCTAGATTTGATTGGTTTGTGTATATTCCAACCTTGACTTCAGAGAGCGTTGAATCAGAGTTGCATATAATGACTAGTTAATTGTACATATTGCTTGGTAAGTTGTTTGCTCATTCATTTATATGATTGAATTTAATGTATTTATAACTTGCTTGTGGTGTAGCTAAGAGTTTTACTCACTAAGCGTTAGCTTACACCCTCTTAAGCTTTTGTTGTAGGACTACCTGTTTGTCAACACTGGCCGTAGGATGCCAGGGGTTAGCATGGAGACCTAGGCAAGAGCGAGCTATTCAAAGTGTTGAGAGAACTCACTTTTGTAGATTTTTATATGTATACTTTTCATTTTGATAGTATTGTAGATACATATATACTAGATTACTGTATAATGTAATCTTTATAGTTTGAATCTCTTATAATTATGTTTATGTGATGATATTATTTTGATCTATTTGCCTTTGAGAAGTTAGTTGTTGTAAAAGCCTTATATATTGTATGAAGGGTCTATGATTGGAAGGGTAACCAATCTGTGGTCCTTCATGCTATATACGGTGTCTGCTACAACTAAATCGTCCCCTAAGTTGTGACAATAACCTTAGTTCCAAACAAGATAAACTACTGGATTTCTCTATTGAGGACAACCAAAGTTCCTAATCCAAGGATTTTATGGAACATGTCGAACAACCTAAGATCATGAAAAGATGAATTAGTTGATTCTATTAACGAGAATATCTAGTGTTGCCAATCTAAGAAAGACTAAGACTTTACTGATTTGAATAAGGCCCATCCCAAAGATTGTTTCCCTTTGTCGAGAATAAATTAAATGATTGACTTAATTGTCGAGCATACTTGACTCTCTTTCATGGATGCATTTTCCAACTACAATAAGATTCAAATGGAGAAAGATGATGAAGTTCACACGTCTTTTGTTATAAATTTTGGGACGTATTGTTATGTAGTAATGCCCTTTGGGCTTAAAAATGTTGGTGTAACCCATCAAAGGCTTGTGACCAAGAAGTTTAAGCCCCAAATCCATAAAAAAATTGAGGTTTATGTCAACGATATGATAGTAAATAGTATAGTAAAAGGTCAGTACCTTGTTGATCTTGAGGAGACATTCGACACCTTAAGGAGATATAACACAAAGCTTAACCCACAAAAGTGTGTTTTTAGGGCCACTTAAGGCAAGTTTTTGGGTTATATGGTCATTTAGCATCAATCTTACGTAGGCAACAGTGCTTACCAACTAGAAAGGCTTGATGGAAAGATCATACCTTGCACTTAGAATGCTGAGAACCTCAAGTTAGATTTTGAATAGTTATTTTGTATTGTTAGCACTGTTATGTTTGCATTAGCTTTTTCTTTCTGAACAATGTAAGGTAATAACCTACACTATGTTTAATATGAAGTATTTGTCTTAAGTTTATGAGCATCTCTCTTTACCATTACTTTTATTCCTAATTTATGCACAATTAATTGATTAATGAAGTTCTAGTTATGCGGTAAATAAACTAATACCTAGTAAGTTCCAACTAACATCAGTTAATGAGCTTAATACTAATTGGCGAGTAACATTAAATGTTCCTTAAAAAGAATTTTGACCTACTAAGGCTAATGAACTCCAAGTGGCCTTCAATAGGCGACTTCGTGGTTAAGAAAATACAACTTAACACCTTAAAGTTCAACTCCTACATGGCTAACAAACATTACATCTACGAAAAGACTAAGTACAAATTATGTGTGAAATAAAATGTATTATGAATTACAAGCGTTAAACACAAAATGGAGGTTAATTACAATGAAAAGGTCAGCATCTCAACCACAAATAAAGTCCATAAAAATATTGTAAAAACAAAGTATAAATCAATTGACTCCTTGAGAGTCCGAGACATTTTTTCTTTCGAATTAGGTAGAACTACGATCTTGGTTGGTAGAGTTTAGGACCTTTTTGGAGTTGATTTCTTTATCAACACTAGGGGTTTTATTTGAGGAGTTAGAGGTTTCTTTGTAAACATAGAGGGTCTCCTTCGATGACAATTCTTCGGCATCGATAGGAACTTCAGCACTCACTTGATTATTGTTACCCTACTCTTGACCATTAGCCCCCACTTCCTTGCCAACTTCATCATCACTACTGCTAGCATCATCATCATCATCATCAATATTGACAAAGATGAGCCATGATAGTTTGTAGTCAGGATGAACTTTCAAAATTTTTGCCCTTACTAATTGAAACCCTTGCAAAAACTTTTCCTACAACAATTTCTCATATTACCAACTAAGAGTCACAATTGATAGAGCCTCTTCAACATAAGTTTTCTTTTTTGTCGCCTCCTCTAGTTGAGTAATACGTGCTTCTTTAGACCCTTAATTTATCCTCCTCCTCACTCATTGATATGAGCATCCTTCCTAAACCCCAACATTCTTCATTCTTACAAAGCTCCTCCTTCAAGTCCTCAATCTCCTTGTAAAGTTCATCATTTTGGGTCTTAGGGCTTAAAACTTCATCAACCACCAAAGAGTATGTTAGCTTCTCTGCTGAGAGCTCCTCTTGTAGCTTTTGAACCTCCATCTAGGCCCTAATCCTTATGCTCTCGGTCATGACTGTTTGTGCTTTAGAGGAGTTATAAGCCTCCTCTACCTTTTGTAACAAAGGCAACAAGCCGAATAAGTTAATCAATTTTTTACTACATGGAATGAAAAATTGTACATACCTTTTTTTATCTCCTCTTCAGCATCATCTAAGGCTTTCAGAACATGACTACTAATTCGTATGCAAACGAAGGGTCAGCAACGAGACATGAACTGTAAATGAAAAGCAAACAACAGTCATAGAAACTTACATCATACAATTTGGTGGCAATATGGCCTTTATTACAACCACTAACCTTGTCTACATCTTTCTTAGCTATCTTCTTATCCTTTAGGAGAATGACGCCCTCCATCAAGGGTTAAGGACTTTGTCCTATTGTCCAAAGCCGAGTCAATGTCTAGTATGGTGCAACTCCAACATAGCACAAAATACTTGCCTATCTCATGATTGGGAACAAACTTGGCAAACCTAATGCTAAGAGCCTTAGTCCTTAGAACCTCCTTTGTCTTCTTGTCCATACCCTTGCTCTTGTTGTATGCAGGTCGGTCGGCTAGTTCCTTCTCACTTCTCTTCTTAGGACTCAGCATAGGATTTGTTTGGTTTGCCGAGCTATCTACAACTTCTTGAGGAAAAACCTTCGCATTTTTGTCAACAACAGCATCACGACTAGCTTCTCCTAACACCTCCTCCGGAGAAGTATCTTTGACTACGGGAAGTACCTTGAGTTGCATAGTCCTAACAACCTTTATCTACCTAACTCTTTGACCCTTGTCGTTATGAGGGGTTTCTTTTTTCTTCTTTAGAGTGGTAGGCTCTTTAAAGACCTGCTTGTGGGTTGCTTTCTTTAGTGCCAGTGGTCAACTAGTAGTAACTTTAGTAGTTGTATGCTTATCAAGTTTTTATTTTTTGGCTTTGGCCTAAGCCAGCAACTTCTTGGGATCTACATCCCATATACCCACTTCTACACAAAAGAGAAAGTATTATAAAAGAAGAGAAAGAGGAGTAATCGAAGACTTACAAGTTCGTGCTAAGGGAAGCTCAAAGGCAACAAATCTCTCTTCATGAGTCATGAGAATGGCTTTCCTCCTATAGCTTTACTCGGCACAAAAGGTAGATCAAATCCTACATTCATCGTCATAAAGTATAGGCTCCCCCTTCTCATATTGGGATATAATCCTTTCGAAATCTTAGAAGAACATTTTATTTCTTTACCTCTCTTTGATTTTCTTGGCAACAGTGGCATCATGGCAACAACTCAATATCCTTGGTTCAGATGGGCTCAGTCCATTTATTCCAAAAATCTAACTCCTCATCTGACCTTATTAAAACATAATTATCATGCCATTTGTGAATTTTGGACTTACCCAACCATAAACTTAAGACCATGCCAAGCCACCGCGTAATACCAACCATCTGGTTACCCCCTTATTGAGAAAAAATACCTAAACAATTGAGGCATAGCTTTAACCTTGACCTCCTTGCATATTATTTCAAGCATGACGAGGAGCCTCTAAGTGTTAGGAGAGAAAATACTCAAAGCATTGTAGAAGTAATTGTCATGATCCAAGAGCAACCTAGTCATGATAGATGCTGTATATTGCAAAAAAGACCATAGATTGGTTACCATTCTAATCATGGATTCTTCATATGATATACAAGGTTACTATAACCACTAGCTTCCCAATTACGATTTGATAAAAAGGATATAATAACATACTTGTATTCACATAACATTTAGATTATAATATTTACACATATCAAAAGATTCAGTAAATCCAACTTATTTGTAAAGTTCCTACGATAGGGTCATAGTGAAAATACACATAAAAATCGACATATATATTCTCTCAATGCTCTTAGTGGCTTACTCTTGCCTAGAATCCCATACTAACCTCTGGCATCATGCGGTCAACATCTACAAAAAGGTAGTCCTGCATTAAAAGTTTACAAGGGTATAAGCTAATAGCTTAATGAGTAAATCCTTCAACTACACCAAAAAGTAAGTTATGAATACATTAATTTCAAGCATCTAAATGCATGAACAAGCAGAATGTCAATCAGATACATACAGCTAACCAGGTAATATATGCAACTCAGATTTAATGCCCTTCGAAGTCAAGATTATAGTATACATGGTACTAATCAAATTCGGGTATTATACTAGAACTTACTTTACTACAAAACTCTATGTTTCAATATTCAAATAAATCAATCTTTTTGTTTTAATCAAAAACTAAGTTTTAGGTATAATTGTAAGTGAGCCCCCGCAATCTACACTTACCCCTAAACGGAGGCCTCTAGACTCAACTCTTAGCTAAGTAGTTAGCATCTCTAATGCTTAGTGTTCTCGTAGGCCAAGGTAAGGTTATATTGTATGTGTACACCGTACTAAACTATTATATTCATAAAATTAATAAACCCCATGTGGTCTCTCCTTACCTCCGTGTGATGTGACAATCGAAATTAATTTATGTGACACATGTTTCAATTTACTTAATAAGTTAAATATAATTAAGTCTAATTATTATATGACCATACAACATCACAAACAGTATAGTTCCTATCCAATCTAATATGCAATAAATAGTTGGTTATTAGTATTTAAAGTAATTTCACAATTTAACAAACAATAACATCTATATGCATATCCCGACCCCACATAACATCCAATTAATAGTATTATTTAAGCTCACTAACTATAAATACAAACAAGCATAGAATCATAGAGATTACGCACTCGGCCATGATGTCTCTTATGCATCGTAGTAATCCTTAAGGAGATCCGAACCCACGTTAGGATAACCTGATTATTATAAAATAAAAACGATAATAAGTAATAAAGTAAACTAGTTATCCTAGATAATTGCTTACTTAAATTTACTTAGGTTTTCTATCAGTTTTCCCTCGATTAAACTCTTTTATTAATTGTATATAACTTTTTTGTTTTATTTTCGATATTTATGAGTTTATAATCAATTTTCATCATTTTCGAATGTATATTCACATGACAGGATTAGTTTTAGATGTTAAGACCGATATTTTTCGATATAGGTTAAAATTATTATAAATTTAGTTATTTTGACTTAAATATTCTTATTTATTACTTTTATATCTCATTTGTTCATTTATGATCTAATTAATTACTAAATTCTTATATTCTTATAATTTTGAACTATTATTATTATTACATGTATTTATATAAGATTAATCTAAGTTGGTAAATACATTATGAGCCTATTATAGGTTTTGGCTCATACATACATATATACATGTATGTAAAATTTTTATTATATTATATTAAGTACTTATATTATAATATACCAATGTATTCATTTTGTACTTAAATGTTTAAGTACCTTGTGTGTATGTCCATATATATTCCCTTAGTATATTAGTATATGTATTTGTATATATACTTATATGTATAGTATTATTATATGTATGTTTATACACGTATTTACATACTGTTATATACGTATATTTATATATATTTTCGTATATTCAAGGTATAATTTTAAGGAATTTTCTTATAATTTATATATATGTATATTTATGGGTTTGGTTAGAATACTTTTATGTATATATACTTAATATCCTTATTATACTTAATTATGTAAATAAAGGGGTATTCATTTATAAGGTTTTGGTTGGAATATGTATATGGGTATTCCTAATTTTATCTATGTATATGTATATTTATATCATGTATTCAACTAAGACTTATACATACATACTCCATATAGGTTCATATGCTTTATGTATATTTGTCTTCCTACATTTACGCATATATGTGTATTCCTATATGTACTAATATATGTACATAATCTATGAATTTTGGAAGGAAAACAAGATAATACATATAAAATTTTAGGATCATCACCTAAAACATAAGCTAAATAACTAAGTGTGCTAACTCCTAAGATTAGATAAAAGAAGGGCATAAATATGCTTTATGAAAAATACTAATCTTAGTATAGTAAGTGTACCTCTCTCACACCGCCATGCCCCCACCCCCCTTTTCTTTCCAAGGATGGATAAGGAGTTGTAAATTTTTTAGAGTAGAATTTGTAAGATACTTGTAAGGAAATAGGAAAAGTGAAGATGGAAAATTGGGAAAAGGAAAGGGAGGGTAAAAGTGTGTTTTTGTGGTGTTTTAAATGTGTAGAAATGAAAAGTAAAGAGTACTCTAGAAGAGGGGCAAGTGGATGGCAAGGAGGAGAAAGAAAAGGGAAAAAAAGAAGAAGAAAAGAGGAGAAGATTCTTGGTTGAAAATGACATGTGTTGACTTGGTCAACTCTTGTAAAATGACATGTAATTATTATATATATTTTTAGAAATAAACATAATTAGAAGAAAAGTTAAAGTGAGAGGGAAAATAAGAAATTAAATAAAATAATTAGTAAATTAATTATTAGAACTTTCCTTAAACATTTATCACAATATAGATAATATTTAGTAACATAATTAATATAACTTATCATGAAAAGCATAATTTATAATACTAACAATTACTATATATAGCTTAAATATCAACTAAACACTTAAATTTACATAATGTTGGCTTATTTATATAATTATGAGGTTAATATTATCTATAATGTAAATATCATAGTTTCTTATAATTAATTTAGTACATGCACATTCATAAGTATTTAAGAGTTATCTTTAATTGTTGGTTAGTAATTCTACACAATTTAACATATCGTTAATTATTTATAATTAATTAGGGTTTTATTGGGGTTATAATAAAGTAGTACATTTATATGCTTAAAGTTAGAGTTTAAAGGTTTTTATTACTTTCAAGTACAATCTCTAGTGTTTATGTACATTTAAGGTTTAAGAGTTTTATACGCGTTAGAGCTTCGATTGTTAATTAAGGCTTGAGTCTAATCTAATACACTTGAGTCTAATCTAGGATTTAGATCGAAAATTTTAGGGGTTTAAAGTAATTGAAGAACCATTTTTGAAAAGCAGAAAATGAAAGATGCAATCCATAATCAAGATATTTCAAATATAAGTGAAACTCATGATCTATAGGAAAACAAATTCTTTCATCTTCCTTTGGCCTATACAAATGCCATGCATTGGGAAGATCTTAGTAGTACTTTTTATATTTTCCAACAAGTAGCCTAATAACACCACTCACTACCCCATCTAGAGAATCATTGTTAAAGACTACGTTGTTATATAAATACCTCACATTCGATCTATCTTCCCTATTGTTTGGATAATCATCTATAGGGAGAGCATTGATGTAGGCAAGCTTTTCCCATCTCTCCATTGTATTATTCGCTGAACTACTAGATGAAGAGGTCGAACCAATCCTTCTTTAGGGGGAGAAAGTAGCCTTAGAAAGAGTTACTTTAGAATTTGAAGAAATAAGAGGATGCTCAAAATTTGGACAAGAGTTCACAAGAGAGAATTTTGAAAGAGAGATGTGAAGAGCGAAGAGTAGAAAATGATAATCAAAATGAAAAAGGCTTTTTATACGTATGTATTAATAATTTCACCTCTAGAAATTCTAACACACTGTTGATGGGATATGGGCATTGATTAGATGGCCAAGCAAGGATGGTTGACACGTGTCAATGGTAAAATATCTAAGGGGCATCATACCTCTAGCAATTAATAAGCCCTACGATGTAATGATGGTAGACATGACAATTGTCTCACATGCTTCTGCAGAAAGTGAATGATCGAGAAAATTAAAAGGTTGTGACCTATTGCTTGAAATTTGATAAGATGTGTTTCAAATATCATATTGAAGTTAGCAACAATATCCATGAATTAACCCGAAAGGTATTTTATAAATACAAGGGAAGGATAAGCTCGGGCCCTTACCGCCTGACTGATCAAGTTGAATGTTGATTCTTGTTACCAACTCCTACAGTCGAGTTCTGGACCATAGGAGTTAGGAGGTAAATGTTAATAGTAGAATTTCGCCCTTTAATATTACTGGGCACCTTGGTTGTCAAGTTGCCAATTATTGATATTTTCAATTAAGGCCCTTGGCTCTGCTCATCTAATGGGCCTAAGGGCCCAGCCTACTTATATATTTGTTTTAAATTTGAAAATTAACTTAGACAATTGTGGCCTTGCATGACCTCATTACATAACCACCCATTACTCCTATTCTTTACATATGTGCTTAATTAAGGAGCTATTACATGGTCCACAAATAGTGTTTATTTGTTATTATAGACATCTAATATACGCCTATAAATAAGGGAAAGGAAGTATTTTAAGAACTCTCTGAACATTCCTATATACATTTAGCTCTTTTACCCATTATCTTCTTCACTTCAAACACATATTTACTTAGGCATCGGAGTGACTATGTCAGACTTGCCTCGGTATCTACTATAGCCTTTCTTTCTTTCTTTGATAGGATCTAAGCTCATATCAAAATTGACCAACAACACAATGTACACCTATACACACAAATTTTATTTACACTATCATACAAGACATTACAAGATCTCTATTAATATATCTACTATTTTATAGATTATGGAAAGGCTACTATTATTGTTACCACATATTATTGAATGTTATACATTAAAAAGTATTACTAAATGTATTTACATTTTTCAAACTATTACATCATAATCTATAATTACTTATATACATTTTATGACTTGTAAGATAATGTTTTATATTAAACAAGCAATTATATTAAAACACATTTTTATTATGTATTACATGTAGCACAAATTAATATAATCCTTTCAATTCATTTTTATGTACAAAATATTACATCGCATACATATCATACACAATCAAATAATAATTACATAGCAAAGTTAATAAACATAAGATCGTTAAAATTTTAATTGTGCATGCATTATAATATAATGTTTTTATTCAATATTATTTCAAGAAATACAATATATCAAATATTATCACATTGCTATATTGTACAATATGGAATGAATTACACAAACAACACATTTTATTTAACAAAATATTATTAAATTATCATGCACTATCATACAAGATCATATAAACAAGTATTGTCAAGGAATCAAACTCAATTTTGCATCAAACAACTCAATTACACAGGAACAAGCAAAAGAAGAAAAACTTACCTCACACACTAGTGAACTAGTGACCAATTCAGTCACTTTCAGGATGATTCTTGATGAAGTGATGGTGGTTCCTAATGCTTGATAGGTCAATCTATGAAAACCCTCAGTGAATTTTTGGAAACCATAGGTGTAAGATCCTCAATTTTCTTAAAAAGCAAAGAATTTCATGAGCAAACTCTAAAATTGGGTATTCTTGATTCAAACGAAAATTAAATTCGTGTAGAGTATAATTGGATGAAATTAGCTAATGGATTTTGATCCTTAAAGATTGAGGAATGTAACATATCTTTTGTTTGCTTCAATTTGCTCTTGAAAGTGAAAAATTGAAGAGAAAGAGAGGGATTGCATAATTTGGAAAGGCTAGAGAGAGAAAGTGAAGATTTCTCAAATTTGAGAGCTTGCTGATTGTTTATGTGTGTTGGAATGGATGCTAGGACATCCTATTTATAGTGTGGAGTTGGTTTTATTAGTGAAAGAATGAATCTTTATTACATCTCCAATGAATATCTCGAGTTTCATATTTTTTTTCTATTATTGATCCGATTTTGAAACGTTTTTTTTTATTACTTTCTTGGAAATTAAAGATGTAAATCTATCCTATAATGTCTTATTACCTATCTTATGCCTTATTTTGTGATAGCTTTGCATAAAAGATCTAATTTGCCAAATTCAATAAGAGAACATATATTATACATATGTAAGTTATCTAATTTCA
The DNA here is from genome assembly GCA_024138015.1 of Lumnitzera littorea. Lineage (NCBI taxonomy): Eukaryota > Viridiplantae > Streptophyta > Magnoliopsida > Myrtales > Combretaceae > Lumnitzera > Lumnitzera littorea. The sequence continues at coordinate 78,386,155 of JAMXBB010000006.1, read as the reverse complement.
TTATTTTTTGCTACCAAATTTCCTCTAATAAAAATTCAAAAATTAAACATACTCAAATTGTATTCTTCGTGCCCTTAATATTTCATGTTTTTTCATAATTTTTTGTAGCCAAAAAGTGAGTGAAATCAAGTAAAAAATACCTGGATACAATATGGCAAAAGTTTCCTTATTTTAATCTTCAAGCTTTTATTCATTCCTTGACAACATGGATAGAAGGAAGAGATGGGTCAAATCATTGGCCGCATAGTAAGACGTGGATGGTGCCACATGACACTTCCTTAGGACGATACATGTCACCTCCTATTATTTTATTTTATTATTTATTTATTCTTCTTTTTTTTTTCCTTTTTCTCTTTTCTTCTTTTTTTTTTTCTATCTTTTCTTTTTCTTTTTTCCCTTTTCTTCTTTTTCTCACCTTGTGGATTCTTTCTTTTCTTCCCCCCCCCCTAAAAACACTCCCTAAATGAAACCAAATTAATTCACTAACTTCCATAATTAAATTCCTCTCTTTAACCTAATGTGAAATCTAATAAATTTATGATCAAAATATTTTCAAAACTTATCCAATTTGTCCAAATTAGGATCTCAGTTTCCACTTGTATTCAACTTTTATTGAGAACTTCAAGTGGCCATAAAATATTCATTTTAACTCTGTTGGATTTTCTGATTTTTCGTTTTTTCTTCTTATTCAATTTTTTTGGGTTTGTTTCTTAATTTATTCAACTTTTTTTGTATTTTCAATCTTTTCTTTTATTTTTAATTATTTTTAATTTTTTATTTATTGGCCTTTTTCCTAAAATTAGAGTTTTGAAATAAAAATGAACTTGGGGTAAGCAAAGATGAGGTATTTATAACTGTCCTTCTTTGTTGTAAAGTTTGATAAAAAAAATTTACTACAAAAACATAAAAAGACTAACCATTTTTCCCCTTGATGAATTGAGAACTTATGACGATGTACCACTTACTAATCTTAATTTTGAAGGTGCCAACTACAAATGAGTATGGACTTGATTATAAATGTGCTAACTGAGGACTTTATTTCAAAGTTGCCAACCATCCAACGATTTTGAACTAAAGAGGTTGCCAGCCTACTAATGCATCTAGGCTTGAGAGATTGCCAGCTAATTGATGGGTTTTAGCTTGAGAAGGTACTAGCTTGCTAATGGTTTTGGGCTTAAGAGGGTGTTACCAACTGACGAGTCTAGGCTTAGGAAGGTGCCAACCAATGGGGCTTGGGTTTAAGCTGTCAACCAACTAATTGGTTTGAGCTTGAAAGAGTGCTAGCCAATCAAGGGTCTAAGCTTGACAAGGTGCTAGCTAACCGATGAGTCTAAGCTTAAGAGGGTGCTAGCTAACTGACGAGTCTAGGCTTAAGAGGGTGCTAGCTAAATGATGGGTCTAGGCTTAGGAAGGTATCAACCAACTGATGAGTCTGGGCTAAGAGGGTGTAAGCTAACTGATGGGTCTTGACTTAGGAAGGTGTCAGCCAACTGACAGTTTTGGGTTTAAGAAGGTGATCAATGGGATTTCCATCTTTTGTGAACACCCTCCGAGATTTACTTCTTTAGCAGAACACCCTATAGGATTTGTATGTCATCTAAGGTTTCTTATGGGAAGAGCAATGCTTTAAGAGTAATCCTTGTAAGGATTTTCTATGAAGAGAAAATGGAATAGCGACCTATGAATAGATGATCTTTTTTTCTTTATTTTAAGGATGGATAATGCCCTAATGGGCTAGCGATCAAAAACTTTTTTGAAAGGAGGGATAGTGCCTTAATGGGTCAATGATTCAAGATTTATGAAAAGGGAAGACAACACTTGACTAAGCTAGCGATTATGAATTTTTTCAAAAAGGTGGATAGCACTCTACGAGTCAGCAATCCTTTGTTTTAAAACAGTAGGCCGTGTTCAACTAAATCAGTGGTCTTGAATTTTAAAAAGTTTAGATAGCGTTTTGCAAGCTAGTTGTCCTCTATTTTCAAAGGGTGGACAACACTCAATTGAGTCAATAGTGTTGGATTTCTCAAAAGGATGATTTTGATAATTTTGGAAAACTAAAGTAGGCTTCAATCTTAAGGAGATGCTATGTCGACAAGTAAACTTAGAGTTAAACTTGAGGGATTTTGAAAATGCTTTCAAAAGTTAGGACCTCAAATGAAGTTACTTTCTTGATCTTTTGAAAATTTTTCCCATAAATAGCTCTCTTTTCTTCTTCTTCTTTTTTTTTTTTTAAAAAAAAAACACTCTTTTTTATGAAAATTTGGGTTGAGGCCTTATTACAAAACATTTTTCTTTTATTGCTAACAAGTAAGCGGATCTATTGGGCTTCAAAAATTGCACATAAACAGTAGGCTTACTTCATTACTTTCTAATCATTCACTCTTTGTAAGTACTTTCCGAGTCTTGGGCTTAGGGATTGTGTAACCAAGCCAAACTAGCCCCTGGGTCTATGCTCTTCAAATACCTAAAGGATCGTCTTATACCTTTGAACCTTTTAATGGGCTTACTTGGAAAATGCTTACTGTGACTCTTATGTGTCACTCTTATTGGACTTACAGCATCATGGGGCCAAATGATATTATGTTTCCTATAGGGAAACAACTTGATTCTTTAAATTCAAAGCTTCCTTAAAAGAGGCATCCTACTTCTTGAATTTAGTCTAAGAAGGCTTCTTCACTCTCTCATATCAAATTCTACTCTCAACTTCAAGTTAAAAAAATTATGATCCATCTTGTAAGTGATATGCCTTAGCCAATCAACTAGGTTTTTATTCTAGTTGTAGCATAGGCTTTTGGTCATTGGCTTATAATGAAAAGGACATGATGCATATATGCCAATTTTAAAAGAACTTGTCTCCATTCATTCGAGGTTTATAAGTTAAGAACCTTAAGAAAAACTAAAAAAGACTTGCCTCATTTCATGAGTAATCTTTAGCATAAGATAATCCAATCCTGTCATAACCCTAAAAAGGGCCTAATAGGATTACCTAAAATTTTCATATCATGCGTGCACCCATGATTTGAAAATCATCTTGCAAGTCAGAGATTGTAAGATTCTAAACAATTAGTCACTAAAGTTTTTATTTATTTATTCTTAATTTAATTAACTTACGACAACATATATACGACTATGAATATCCGATAAGCCACAATACATCAGAACTGCAGAGAATCGGTATCCCTTAGCAAACAATAAGATTAGGTAGTAAAGTTCTAAAACTCAATCTTACTAAAGTCACAACATTTAAATATAGTATTAATAATTATATATATATATATATATTAATTCAAATGAACCATATAGTTTGTCCTTAAAGTCTAACTTCTATGCATCTTAATGTTGACATTCAACTCTTAGTTCTTAACCCATGCCCGATCATTTAGCAACTTGTAAGAGAAAACTATTGGTGAGTAAGCTACAAGATCTTAGTGAGTTATTCTTCGTACTATACTAACAAACAAATGATCAAACAGTTTATTACCAAACATATGAATACATGAATAAGCAGTATGTTAAACAATATATATGCAGTTGACCAGTGTTGCATACAACATCGGATTTAATGCCCTTCGAAGTAAGGGTTGGAGATATATCGGCACCAATCACAACCGGGCTCTAGCACCTGGGTTCTTAACCTTATATAATTATATGTATATGAATTCTCCGTTTCACAAAACAGGTTTCTATTTCCAACAGTCAATAGTATACAAATATCCAGGTCTAGCGGTGAGGTGGCCTCCGCAGTCCACGCTCATACCCTACAGCGGTGGTCTTTAGATGTAACCCCCAACCACCCATGGTTAGTGTCTCTGGCATCAATAGAACCCGTGAGCCAAGGGTAGGGTCTTGTTGTACCAATGCTCCTGTATTGTACTAATCAAATCATGTGGGAATCCATCCCTCAAAGGCCCTTCATTACTAACTGCGTGAGGTGATTGTAAACCCTACAAATTTAACTATTTAAGAGTAGAAGTAGATCCTAATACTATAGATGACTTGAAGAGTCATCAAAGTCGAACAAAATAAAAATTTAATAAATCATAAATTTAAATATATTATAAGTAGTAAAAACCTTAGGAATGTATCGAAACCCTAAATCGCTTACTAAAACCCTAAAACTAGTTTATGCACTATTAATCGAAATTAAACATAAAATTGCTCGAAACCCTAAAATCATAAACATAAACCTATAAAATAGTTAAAAATTACACAATAGCGATAAAATTATAGTCGAATGTAATTTTCGACTAAATCGCCTATTTATACGAAATTGTAATAAAATTACTACAATAACTTGTAAAAATTATAATTGTAACGGGTACCAATTAAATTAATAAAATTTCACTAAATTGATAAAATTTCACAAAATTTTGAAAACTAATCTACGAGGAGATTCGTTATAATTTATATGATTCAAAAAATTACACATATTTGTTAATAACTTTTATTTTCCTTCTCTTCCATTTCCAATTTATCTCATTTTCTTTCTCCATTTCCAATTCACTTCATTTCCTGAACAAAACATGAACCAAAATTAGCCAATTAAGACCAAAAATCAATAGCAACGTGATCAATCAAATTACCATGTGTTGATATTATTTTTGTTTTATTTACATTAATGCAAAAGCTAACTTAGCTTACAATTTAAGCTATGATCACGTGAGCAAAGGAAGGCAATATAAATTTGGAAAAAAAGAAAAAAAATCTGCGCAAACACACACTAACTTAGAGAGCAAATCGTGAGGAAGAAAAAGAAAGAAGGAAAAGAGAAAAAGAAGAAGAAAAGAGGAAGGAAAAGAAGAAGAAAAAAATAAAAACTAAAAGGTAAGTAATTTATTTTAGTAAGTATAGATGTATATTATAGTATACACATGTAGAAATATAGTATTTGTATGGTATTTTTATGGTATTTTTACATATAACATTAATATTATATGTCTATGTAATACTTAAATTTAATTATATGTGTAAATATAGGGTTAGGTATGTATACATGTATGTACATAGGTATATAGTATGTATTATGTATTTGTTTTTTTTTA